>CAJZHL010000006.1:0-600000 GCA_916048055.1 Pedinophyceae sp. YPF-701 | reverse complement strand
GCTCCGACGACCACGGCGGCACTGGCGACGGCGGCACCGACCACCAGCGCGGCGCCGACAACGCCTGCGCCGACCACCACTGTTGCCGACGACCACGGCGGCGGCGCCCACGACGGCGGCGGCACCGACCACCAGCGCGGCGCCCACGACAACGCCTGCGTCGACCACCACTGTTGCTCCGACGACCACGGCGGCACTCACGACGACGGCGGCACCGACCACCAGCGCGGCGCCCACGACAACGGCGGGGCCGCCCGCCACAGCGGCGCCGACGACCACGGCGGCACCGACGACGACGGCTGGGCCGACCACCACTGTTGCTCCGACGACGACGGCGGCACCTGCGACGACGGTGGCGCCCACGACCACGGCTGCACCGGACACCACTGTTGCTCAGACGACAACGGCTGCACCAACCACCACGGTGGCGCCCACAACCACTGTTGCTCCGACGACGACGGCAGCGCCCACGACGACGGTGGCGCTCACCACAACGACGGTGCCCACGACCACAGCGGCGCCCACGACCACAGCAGCGCCCACGACGACTGCGGCGCCCACGACGACGCTGCCTCCTTTCGCTGACGCAGCAGTCCTGATCTCCGGGGTCATCTTCTTGCTGCCCGACGCAATCGGAGACCCAGCAGCCGCGACCCCGCAGCAGCAGGGCTCAGTGGTCCAGCAGTCCGTGCAGACCCTGTGCGAGAGCGCCGCAGGTCACCAACCAGGCGGGTGCACGGTCGCCGTGGAGCTTGTGCAACCGTTCTACGATCCATCGATCCTTGCTGCAGCGCAGCGCCGCCGCGGCAGGAGCGTGCTGCAGGCAGCCGATCCGGTAGGGTCGCTGGTCGCCATCTCATTTGTCGGCAGTGATGTGTACCGCAACGGCGAGATCGGAGCGGAGAACTTTCGTGCTGCGATGGTCAGGGCGATGTCGGACAGCCCACTCCCCGGTATAAGCGGTGACGGAGGGGTCTTCTTCACCGTTCAGCAGTCGTTCGTTCTTCTCAGCGGCTTTGACGCAAGCTTCTTGCCGCCGCGGCCCACCCCGCCGCCTGCACAGGTGGCAGCCGACCCTGGTGCTTTCACACTCAGTATGCTACCGATAGGCGGCCGGCAAATGGTCTTCAACGACGAGACCGGTGAACTCGTTGGAAGCACTGTCAGCACACTGGCGGCGCAAGAGAGCACCGAGTACCGATGGATGCGAGGGTCGGACGTGTTCTCAGTGCTGCTGACCGTCCAGGCGGACGCAGACGTCGTGCCCGACGCCAGTGCATTCGAAACAGTAGGCACAACAATCGAGAAGATCGAGCGCAGGTCCGCAACCACATTCGTTGTCGTCGCGAGGCTCGACAGTACGTTTGAGGGCGAAGCGCAGCTCGCGGTGAGGGCCGGTGCGCTCACTGCCAGCGACGGCCGCAAGAACGAGCGCGGGACCTCGTTCACCATCCTGGTCGACCGCACCCCTCCCACAGTGTCATTCGCCCTTCTGCCGACCTACTTCACCGAGGAGGAGCTGGAGTTCGACCTGGTCGTCGCGGGCGGTCCGCTGGTCCGGCAGTCCTTCGAGGGCAAGATCCTCGTAGAAGGCGGGGCGGTGGAGGGTCTGGCTGTTTCGTTCAGGTCGGCGACGACACTCCGCGTGGTCTTCACACCAGCCGCGGCGGGCACGTTCACGTTCACCATCCCGAAGGGGGCGGTGGTGGACGTTGCGGGCAACACCAACCAGGAGGACATCAGCGGCACCACGGTGTACAAGCGGCCGGTCATTTCGCGGGCGCAGACGGTGAGCGCCGTGACGTCGGCGTCGGCAGCCGGCACAGGTGCAAGTGCCGCAGCGGCAGCCACAAGTGCCACGGCCGCGGCTGCTTCTTCTTCCGCTGCCGCTGGCGGCGCAGCTGCTGGAGCTGGTGGTGCGGCTGGTGGCGCAGCCGGTGGCGCAGCCGGTGGCGCAGGAGGTGCAGCTGGGGGCGGAGCAGGTGGGGCTGGGGGGGCTGGGGGGAGTGGGGGGGGGATTCGGGCAGGTGCGCAGCAGGTCAGCATAGGAGGCGGAGCTGGCATGGCGCTAATGGTGGGCGCGCTGCAGAAGATCAAGGCGGCTTCGAACACTCAGGAGCCGAACACCCCCCCGATGCTGACCGCGGCTGGCTGTGCCACAGAGATCTTCATGGGCAAAGGCATCTTGTTCGGGGACAAGACGAAAGCGCCGCACTGCACCTCCCGCAGCGGAGGGTCAAATGGGACTCGAGCAAACGCGACGACGAGTGACGCGAAGCTCGCGCGTCGCTTCGCTCTGGCGAGAGAGCGAGATGGTGCGTGGCAACTCAACCTGCTGGGTCTGACCGAGGCCGACGTCCGAATGGCCCTTCGGAAGCCCAAGCAGCACGCACAGGCGCTGACCGGGCTCGAGACCATCTGCAACTACTACCCGGCGCACGTCGCGCGGCGCGACCGCCTCCCATGCACGGAGATCAGGGATGCTGTACGGGGACGCACCACGACCGCAGCTGGCGCGTCCCCGGGGCTACTTGAGACGCTGTACCGTGTCGCAGCGATCGAGCTGTGGGGTCGTGTGCACACCGAGCTGTTCGGCCGGCCGCCGCGGTACGCCGTCGAGGCCTGGTCGGACTCGCACCATGGGGGGGGGATTTCGGCCGCGCAAGTCACGTGGGAGCTGCTCCCGGGGCGCGCTTTGACAGAGGAGCATCGCCGCAGGCTTCAGACCTCCGGCACCGCAGGGGGAGGCGCGGGCGCGGGCGGTGCGGGTGGTGGTGCTAACGCTACGTCGACGACGGGCACAAGCAGCGAATTGGACGTAGCGTCCCGCTTGTACCTCACCGCGGCGGAGCAGATCGTTGTCTTGGCGATCCTCATCGGCGCCGTGACGCTGCTGCAGATAATCGCTGCGACAGCGTCGGCTGTGCGCTCATTGCGCGGGGCTTCGCCGAGCTACCCGTCAGCGCTCCTTTTCCCGCGTCTCCAGATCTACACGTCGTACTTCTTCGTCCCTGCTGTCGCGGAGACCGCCGCGGCCTTGACCAGGGCCGGCAGCCCTGAACAACAGGTGCTTGGCTGGACACTCGTTGTCATCATCCCCATTCCGCTGCTCCTGTACTGCGCGTGGATGGTGTACTCGTCCCAGGTTGCGGTTGACTCGTACAGTCGCGGCGTCTACTATGAGGTCGACAAGGAGGCGGCCGACCGCGCTTGGCGGACGCGCCGCCCGGGACCGTGGACCTGCTTTGGTCTCTGGCGCACAGTCCCGCCCGGCGAGTGGAAGGCCCGGTCGGCCTTCGACAAGAGCGTGTTCTTGCGCACCTGCGTGGTCTTCGAGGATTACCGGGGGCCCTACGTCGTCCGGCAAAACTGCACGTGGGAGTACGACGACACGCTGCAGCGCTTCAACCGCGGGTATCTCGAGACTTGGTACCCGAACGACAAGTACAGCTTGCGTCACGTCATCTGGACATACGGCATGTCGTTCAACGCGCCGCTGCGGGTCCTGTTCCTCTTCCTGCTCGCCTTTGTATCGGCAGTGGCGCAACCTACGGAAGGCGACGGCCAGCTCGCCGGCTTCATCGTCCTGATGTCGTTCAACGTCCTCCTCCTGGCGTTCTTCCAGCCGTACGGCCTCGCCAGCGACCAGTTCATCGACACGCTGCAGGCGACATGCGAGTTCACTGCAATGTGGCTGATGCTCGGGCTCATCATCGCCACCCGCACGATCGAGGACCCGACCGACCGCGCCGACGCCGCCAAGCTCATCGGAGACATCTTGATGGTCGTGCTCGCCCTCGGCCTCGCCGTCAACGTCGTGTCGCAGCTGTACTCTGCTGGCTGCGAGGTGCTGGACCTCATCTCCTTCGTGAGGGAAACGCTCCGCCGCAAGAAGGACACGTCGCCGCCAGCCGTCACCGAGGAGGACGGCGGGTGGCAGGAGGTGCGGCTGACAATCCTGATGAAGAAGTATGCCAACAGATGGCTGCTCAGCGTTTGCGACCGGCCCGTGAAGCGCTGGCCCCGCCTGGGCCCGCTGAGCGCCGAAGAGGAGGACTATGTCCATGGAGTCATCGCGGAACATCGTGTCAAAAGGAGGCTGAAAGCCAAAACGCGCTCTTGGCTGACCGTTGCGTCTCTTCGCCAGCTGGGCACTGGCGGGGGCGGGGGCGAGCAGCAGGACGCCGCAAGAGAGCTCACTGCAGCAAGGCGGGCACTGCAGGCGTCGGCCAAACGGGCGGCGAAGCAACGGGAGGCGATGCAGCGAGCTGCGTACCGCGCGGAGGCCTTGAGGAAGGTCCCATCCGGCCTGATCGGCGCGCTTGCTGCGACGCCTGATCGCTGGGGATCATCCGCGCACGAGACGTCGAAATTGCCCGCGAAGGAGACTCTGTTGCCACAGCATTCGTGGAGGGGCGGCAGCGGGCGCGAAGGTGTCTCTTCACCGTTCAAGTTGTTCAACAATTACGTCACTCCCCCCTCGGGTCCTAGTGAAGCGACCAGCGGTGTGCACAGGCATTCCAGCTCGGCGGTGGACGTCGAGAGTCAGACAGAATTGCAGTGAGATGGAGCAAGAAGTATTCAGTAACAAGAATGGTAGTAGTCATCATGTTGAATAAACAGAAACAGAGACACTGCTCGGCTTGACAGCACGCCTCCAGTTAAGGTGACATCCAGCAGGGCACCGTCAACACCGAAAAAGAGCGGCGTTGACGGTAGCATGTGAACCAGTTTAAGTCCGCGTTCCACGGAGGCGCCACACTTTGACCACTACCCGCATCCGGGCTAGCAGAAGACCAGGCAGCGGCGGCAGGGTGATCGGGGGGGATGATAATCAAAAGCTCAATGTGGGGATGAAGCCCAACGTGGGGATGAAAGCGCAAGGTAGCGCCCAGGTCCCCAAGCACGCGACCGGGGGCTCGAGGGCGCACGGGCGCCAAAGCGACAGTTGCACAAACGGGGCGGCGCGGTGCGAGGGAGCGGGGGCAGCACGTCCTCAACCCGACCCGCTACTTCACTGTTTCCCTCGCAGCACATCCGTCCCGCGACGATCACTGCCCACCTCATTGTGCATCAACGCTCCCTAGCCCATGACGACGCGAACACCGCATGGACGATGCGCAGTGCCGCCACGCCCGAGTGTCTGCTGCACGACACGCGGCGGTACGCTCGTGCTGGTGCGCGGGGCCCAGGTGTCGCCCGTGCACGACGACCAGTGCACGGGGCGCCGGCTGCTGGGGCTGTCCTCTCGGCACCGGCCATCCTCCGGTGCCCTCGCGTCGCCGTGTGCACAGGAGTGCTGTCGTGTGGGATCTCCGGGACGGATGAGTACCTTCGTGGCCGTCCAGCCACGCGGCGGGCCGGCATCAGTCCTGCGGCCTCTGTCGCAGCGGTATCGGGGATCGTCGCGTGCGATTGACAGACAAGGTGGGCGGGGATGGGTTCAGCTAGTTAGGCACAGGGCGCGGGTGCGCGGTGATTAGATGCTGGTCGCGACGCCAGCCCAGACGAGCTGGAGGAGGCGCGCCCAGCCAGTGCGGCCGGTGCGTCGCCGCAGGGGGGGACTTGGGGGGGACGTGGGTAGCCAGCCAGCAGGCCGTTGATGAGCTCCTGGGCCTGCTGGTTGAAGTACTGCGCCGCCGACGACTCCGTGCTGTTCGCCCACGTGCGACCCCACGGCTGGGCGGGCGGCAGATCGGCCAGCGGCGCGCGGGCCTGGACGATGTCCGCGGAAGTGCACTCGGTGAGGAGGTGCGAGGTGCCAAGGCGGACCTGCGACACGCACTGGAGGACGCGGGTGGTCGAGTGAAGATCTCGCAGGTAGTGCACATTGTAGGCCGCGGCAAACTGGCCGCCGATCGGCTGCGCGGTGCGCGGGTGCGTGTCGGGGAGGTCAAGTTGCAGCTTGTCGATGGCCAGGCACATGCGGCGGGCGTCGATGCGGGTCGGCGGTGCCGGCGCCGGCGGGTGGACGCCGAGGGTCGTCGCCATGGTCCGGACGCGCGCCGCCCAGCAGTGCGGCGTGACCTCGGCCAAGGCCAAGGTATCTTTCCACGCGGCGAGGAGCAGCTTGGGGGCGCGCGGGTCGGCCTGCAGGCCAACGAACTGGTTCCACAGGCGGGCCGCGCGACCCCACGCCACCGAGAGGACGGAGCTCAGGCCGCACTCCGCCAGGACGAGGGGGGCGGGGGTGCTTTTGTGGACACGCAGGGTGCCACGCAGATGGCGGGCGAGGTGGTCGTCTGGGCCGGAGCGGGGGACGTTGCCGTCGATGTCCTTCTGGCATTGGTGCATCTCCGCCTCGTAGTTCGGCCAGTCGACGTCCGGGAAGTACGGCGCCCAGATTTCGCCCCCCCACGCCGCAGCGTTGACGATGTCGGAGTTGGCGAGGTGCACCGCGACGACGCCGGGATGATTGAGCTCGCCGTTCGCGGCGTGCTCGGTGGCGTCACGGACGGCGGCCCGGGCGATCGCTCCGGCGCCTGCATTCGGCCTCCATGTTTGGTGTCGAAGTGCACGCCCAAGATCTTGGCCGACGTGGCGCGCTGGACCGGCTGCGGCGTGTCGGTGTACGCGTACGCGGTGACCGTCGCGTCGTCCAGCGGGTCGTCCGCGAAGTCGAAGACGAGGAGGCTGCTCTTGGCGACGTTGAGCTTGAGACTCTCGCGTGCGTTTCGCGCCACGCTATCACACGGCGCGGCCACTACGGGCGCGCTGTAGCCACTGCCGGCACCCCGCGCCTGCATGGCCCCCCCGCGCGCTGGCTGGCTGCACTCGCCGGCCATGCCCCCGCGCGCGGCGCCACGCTCCGCTCTCTAGCTGCAGGAGGCCGCGCCGGGCCGCCCGGGACGCGTCCACGGGTCGGGCGGTTCGAGTGCGTGTCCCCCCCCAACTGCGTCGCGCGCGCCGCCTCCGTGGCCCCGCCCGCGCGGTTTCCGGCTGCTCGTGGGATTTTTTTCCCCGCCCGCCCTCCCCGGGGGCCGCAGGCCATGAAGCCCCTTTCGGCCGTCGCCGCCCCGGGGGGGCATCTCAGGGAGGCACCCCCTGCGCTGCTTGCGTCGTGGCCACTGTCCGTGCCCCTTTGTGCAGGCAGACGCTACTTCCGCGCGGCGCTGGAGCTACGCGCGCACGGGACCTCTACTACGGATGGCGCGTCTTGACTTGACTTGACTTGTTACATCCCGAAGAACGGGTCGCACCGCCAAGGCAGGTTCTACCCCACCCTATAACGGCACTAGTTTATAGAAACGCCACGGGACCAGGTGCCCATTTTCCTGCCGATGGCACAAAGGGAAGTGGCAGACAGCCCGCGCGGGGGCGCGGCGGGCGCAGCGAGGGCCGCTGCGGGGAAACGTGGGGGCGGGCGTACCGATGGCCGACACGCGAGCAGCGTTTACGTTTGCAGGCACTTGACAGCCTGGTGCTAGAGCTCCGCAGCGCGTGCGGCCTCGGCGCCGAAGCGACCAGATGCGCGCGCATCGCTGGGCTCTGAGCAGGGTTTCAGCCACGGGCACACCGCACCGCATTAGCACGCATGACAGGGCAGTGTGAGGGCATGACATTCATTCTCTGTCACCAGTCGAAGCGGGGGGGCACGGGTCGCTGGAAATACCGCTCGGACCTGGTCGACAGCACGGACATGCACTTCGGCCGGCAGCTATGCCGCACAGAGCCGAGCGCGCCATGAGGCGCCGCACGTGCAGCTTCATCTCGCGGTTGCGACTCCGGGCCCGCGAGGGCGCACGGAGGAAGACTTGAGTCGGCAGCCCAGGGCTCGGCGTGAGCCGCGGCGCGACAGGATGCCGGGCTCCGCGTGGGAGCGCGCCGGCGCTCGCAGCTCCGTGATCTCCGTGACTTTGTGGCGCTCGCGAGCGCGCCTGCGGCCATCTCCTGCTTGAGGGCGTTCGCGAGCACGCCGGGCCGCACACGGTGGTCCACGGGTCGCTTGCACGCAGGGGGCAGGCCTGCGGCGAGGGAGAGGGAGCGGGGAGGGACCGGAGGGCTGCAAGGCACGGCGTGCTGGCAAGGGGGTGTTAAGCGGCAGCCTGTCGCGTGCCTTGCCAAGGGACGGGGCGCCAAAGGGGCTTCATGGGCCTGCGGCCCTCCGGGTGGGTGGGCGGGCGAAAAAATCGTGGCGCGCGGAGGCCAGCGGGGCCGAAAACAGCGGCGCGGGCGGGTGGTGTTGGGGGGGGCCAAACTCAACCTCGGAGCCCGGTTGCGCGCGCCGACGGAGCGACCGCGGCCGCGCTGCAACGGGGAAGCGGTCGAGAGCACGTGCGGCGCAGCGAGTGCGGCCGCAGTGGCGCAGCTAGTCGCCCCGTGGGGCCAACAAGCCGGCGCAGGCGCGGGCGCTGAGCAGTGGCGAACTGCCCCACTCCCTGCGTCAGTACGCCCGTGCTGCACGCACGCGCGGTGTGAGAGATACAGTGCGTCCGGAAGTCGCCGCGGTGGGACGAGCGCCCCCCGTGTCGCGGCCGCAGGCCGGTCAACCCGCGGCCGCGACGCCCCTCCCCCCGGTCTGTCGGCCGAGTCGGGGCAGGGGGGTCGCTCTGCAGCCTGGGGGGGGGAAAGCCACCTCGTGCGTCGCTGGGGGCCCCATTGCGTCGCCGGCACCACGACATCCCCGGGGACTTACACGCCGGGGGGGGCCCGCCCAGCCCCTCTCGAGCAGTCCCGCCCTCACCTCGACGTCGACCCCGCCACGCGTCGAGGCATGGCCGCGCGAGTCGCGCCCGCTGGGCGCGCACGGACCACGCTGCGTCCGCGCGCACCGCTCGGCGTCGCCCCCCCGCTCCGATACCCCCGGGGTCGCGGGGCGCCGCCGGCGGAGCACAGCTCCCACGCCCGCGTCGTCCTCGGTCTCCGCGCGCTCAAGATCGAGGCCCGGAGCATTCGCGGTGCAACGGACAGCACCCACAAGCCCCTGTCTTGCCTGTCATGCGGCGGTGGTCCCCGGCTGGCGCCCCCTGATCCGCTCCAGGGGCGACAAAGTCCAGCGCCAGCTCGCGACCACCCCTCCACCCCGGCGACCAGCGCCGGTACCTGCGGCGAGGATGAGGGTGCCTCGCCCCAGGCTTTCGTGTCCAACGGTAGCGCGGCGACCGTTGGCACTCTTCACGGGCCGTTCGGGATGGCGGGGGGGCCTCGGCCGCTCCTGCCTCCGCAGGCCGCACGGGGCACGTCTCCGGTTTGTAAGTCTCAGTCTCAGTGAAGCAGGTACCAATTATTGCACGACGACCAGTGCACGGGGCGCCGGCTGCTGGGGCTGTCCTCTCGGCACCGGCCATCCTCCGGTGCCCTCGCGTCGCCGTCCGTCCGTTGGCTGTGTGTCGGGTGGCGTCTCGCGGGCCATTGGCACGGTGCGGGGTGCGACTGCGGCACAGACTCGAGTACTCGATACTTTCTGTGCGTCCTCGTACGCACACAATCGACTTACACGGCCGACACCGGTACCGTAGCGGCAGTGCACCGACGAGATGGCTAAGCCCGGGCGTCAGGTAAGATCTGCGAATACCCGCGGCCGGTTCGCGCAGAACTGATCTTCTGGACCCAAGACGCGCGCGAGGCAGCACGGTTCATGCCCCACTGCTTGCGCGGAGGGGCTGGGGCAACTGCCGACGTTGACGTTGCGCATCGCGGCCGAGCGGCGCGCGCGGACCCCGCCAGGCGGACGGCATCGAGTAGCCTTTTGAGTAGTCTCGCTCCCCCTCCCCTCCTCCGCCGGGGGCGCCTGCGCGGGCCCGTCCATGCGACCCCACATCCACGACCGTGGCGCCCCGATCCGCATCCGACGGCCCGCCAGGGCCCCTCGCTGCCGCCGCCCGCGACGCAAAAAAGATGCAATCCATGCGCTGGAGCGGCGCGCGCGTCGTCGACGCGAGTTCCGTGGCGCGGCACGATGCAGCTGCCCCGACCCTCATGCTGTCAGCACAGAGTGCCAGCCGACATGCGCTCGGTCCAGCGCGCAGGCGCCGATCGTGCTGCGCCACGAGCCGCCCCGCCCGCAGATGCGCGACCAGGCGTTCCTCATGCGCCCGTTCCATGAGGAGATCGAGGCCCTCCGCGGAGACTACAAGCAGCGCCTCAAGGCGGGCGAGAGGCTGAACGAATCCATCGGCCGCACCACGTGCTGCTGTTTCTCGCGCGGCGGTGGCGACCTCGGAAAGCCGGAGTCCTGGTTCATGGTGAGGCCCTCCGTCGCCCCCGCGCGCCACCGCCATCGATCGACCTTTGCCTTTTGTCCTCGTTCGTGCGCATCGTTTGCGTGCCGCCATGGCGCACATGCACGCTCCGACGAGTCGGCGCGCGCATCGTCACGAGAGCGCAGGACGCGCCCACGAGCGAGGAGTTCCCGAACCCGCCGCCGTTCAAGGGCGAGACCGTCGTGGACGAGTTCCACGGCGCGTTCTTCCACCCGGAGCTCGACGGCGGCTGCTGCTGCTGCCGCGTCCCGTGCTGCCCCGTGCTGGACAAGTCCTCCAACGAGACGGTCAACATCCTGGTCACGAACAAGCGCCTCGTCGTGGGGCAGGACGTCCAGGAGGACCGCGCGTTCAACACCGGGTGCGGGTATATGCGGGTCGGCAGCACGAACGGCTGCAGCACTACGCGGTCCTTCCGCTGGGAGGACATCGAGGAGGTTCGCCGCGTGACGGAGCGCAACTTCGAGAGCGGCTTCTTCCTGTGCGGCTGCTGCAAGACCACGATCAACGAGGGGAAGTGCTACATCGAGATGCAAACCAAGCACACCATCGCCGACCCGCACGAGAGCGCGTCTTTCCTCAACGCGGTCCTGGACTGGGCCAGGCTCAAGAACGGGCTTTTCAGCCTGCTGGCCGGGTTTCCGACCTCGGGCGGCAAGGGCAACGTCTTCCGCGTCCGCGTGCACCCGCAGGACGCCCCCCGCATCCTGACGGCGATCTTCGGCGGCCTGACTGACTACGTCGCCAAATGATGCCCGGTGCAGTCCAACCCGGGCGTCGTGCGCGCCTGATGAGGCGAGGTCGAACCGGCTAGCACGTGAACGCGCGACGCCGGATGTGGGGCGGGGCCACACCGCCCTCGAGCCCTGGTGTCCTGACTCAGGCTGCGCGGGTAACAGGGGCAACCTAGCCCCCCGCCTCCTCCATGAAACCCCTCCCCTCGCGCTCCTGCTCCGCGGAACGCGGACCGAGTGCGTCAACTCCTGAGAACTCTATCTGGAGCCTGTGATCGCATGGTAGATACGACGTCGTGCGGTGAACCACACACTCCGTGTATCTCACACCGACTTCACGCCTCCGCCCCGCGCTCCGCCTCCCCCGCAGCGCCGTCGAAGTCCAGCCGCGCCACCGGACCCTCCCGCCGCCCCCGCCGCACGCCCCCCTCCCCGCGCTCCCCCGCCGCCGCCGCCACCTTCTCCGGCGACAGGTGCGCGAGCGTCCCGCGCGGCCGCACCGCCAGCGTCGCCGGGAGCGACATCGAGCTCCCATCGGCGTTCGCAACCCTGCACAGATACTGTCCCTCGCTCTCGCGCGTGACGCTCTCAATCTCGAGCCGCGCCGTCGCCGCGCTCGCGTTCCCACCGACCTTCCGCCCGTCCTTGTACCACTGGAACTCCATCGGCGCCCGCCCCGTCGCCTGCACCTCGAAGCTCGCCGCCATGCCCACCTCGACGACGCCGCCGCGCGGGTGCCCGACCACGCGCGGCGGACGCCCCCGCTTGTCGCCGAGGTCGCCGCCGGGCTCCGGCCCGCGCGCCGCAGCCTCGCCGCCCTGCGACGCGGCGCGCGCGGCCTGCAGACGCCGCCGCGCGCGTTCAACGACCTCTTGCAGCGTCTTCGAGCCCTGCAGGAGCGCGGCCTCCTCCTGGGCGCGCGCGGCCTGGCGGGTCTTCCGCGCCGCGCGGGCGGCGGGGCGCGCGTCGCGCACGACCTCTTTTGCCGCCGCAACGCCCCTACGCGACGGCGCGGTGCGCGTGATGACGTGGACGCGAACGACGACGTCGCCAGCGCCCTCCGTGACGAGCCCGAGGCGCGAGAGGACCTTGGGCGCGCGGGGGCCCGCGGGGGCGTCGGCGCCGGCTTTCACGGAGAGCGGAGTGTCGAAGGCTTGCATGCCACCGACAAATAGCTCCTGGAGTCTCTCGGTGAGTGTTCCCACGGGCCGCCAGGTCTCGAGGGTGCGCGTCGCGCAGCCGGGCTCGGGGGGCACGGTGAGGTGCGCGTACCCGAGCGTCCGCTGCCGCCCGAAGGAGTCCAGCGAGTTGACCTCGAATACAAGGGTGGGCCATTTGGAAGGCGGTACTTCATGGTCCGCGTGGAGCTCCAACTGCAAGGGTCGGCCGGGGCGGGAGAGCGGCGGGGTGGGAGCGGAGCGATGGGGCGGCGATCGTCAAGCGGGGCGCTGTTCGTGCGTGAAGGATTCAAGCACACTCGTGAATGAAAGATTGAGGTTGCACACCAGTCGTAGTGGTGGTGGGTGGGACGCGCGTCCCGGGGCGCGCCGCCGTCGAGAGCACTACGGGACGGAATCCCAACACTAAGCACGACCTGACCTTTCATTCGGCATCATGGAACGCAAGATAAGAAACTATAACGTTGTTTGTTTGTGCGGGCGCCTCGCACCTCGATCGGGCACGCGAGCCGCGACTCCAGCTTCGAGTCCGACCCCCGCAGCGCGTCCACGGCCACCCGCGTCGCCTTGGCCACCTGCGTCGACCCACTGCTGACATACACCTTCGACACCTCCCCCTCCAACTCCCCCCCCGCGCCCTCGACGTGCGCCCACCCGCCGTCGGCCTTCCGCGGCACCAGCACCCACCAGTTCACGTACACGGAACTCTCCGGGAACCCCCTCGCGCACTGAAGCTCGCACAGCACATGCGCGACCACGGTGCCGCGCTCCGGCACGTCCACCATCTGGAACGCGCCGCCGAGCGCCCCGCGGCGCCGAGCGGCGGCCGCGACCGCGGCGTTGCGCCGCAGCGCCGCGCCCTTGAGCCCCGGACCGCTCTTCGAGGGGGGGGGGTCTGCGCCGGCGGTGGTCGAGGCGTCTTCCACCCGGAACTCGACGACGACCCCCGACGGCGACTCGGTTCTGCAACGCAGGGACGCGCGCGGGCGTGTGGGAGGGTCCTGCGTGGGCGCAGGCCGAGAGATGATAATACGACGCGCAACACCATCATATGAACACAAAAGTGCTTTTTATCGTCACTGTTGCTTTGAAAAACAATCATGCGGCCGCGAAGCAATCAAGGCACACACATCTAACATGCGCGCCGTGCATCTGCGGATCCAATCGAGAGGCGGGGGGGGGTGTACCGTTCCCAGTCCCCCGGGCGGGTGAAGCCGGGTTTGAGGTCGAAGAGCGAGGTGGCGTGCGAGCGGATCCGCACGAGCGCGACCTCCTCCGGTCCCACCAGCGGCGTGCTCGTGTCGCACATCACGAACATGCTCTGGTCGCGCGTCACGTACCGCCGCGTGTCGCTGCGCGCCTGCTGCTGCACGAGGTGGCTGCTGGCGCCTGCGAGGGGGGGTGTTGGGGGGTAGGGGGAGGCGTGGTGAGTGAGGGGGCACGGAGCGAGGGCGGGGGGCTGGAGAGCACGGTGGAATTGATAGAAAGATAGACATGAATTCATATTTGTTTTCGGAAGTGTAGTTGTGGCTTCGTTCGTGTGGAATGGGTTGGGGTCGGTGCGCCGCGGCGCGGTCGGGCGTGTGGCGGCGCTGGCCGCGGACGACGCGGGCCGACCAGACGAGGATCCGGCGAGTCACGATCAATTGAGGAAACACGACTGAACGCAAACGAAAAGGCTCCTGCGGCTCGCCTGTGGTCGTGCCCGGGTGCACGGCGACGGCGGCCTCCTGCACGAAGGCGTCGGTGTCCACGTAGGTGAAGATGGGCCCGCGCACGTCCCCGGGGGGGTGTCGTGACGTCAGGTCCTGACGCGGGAGCTTCTGCTGCCACGTCAGGAACGCCTCGTGCTCGACGACGGACTGCTCGGGGGCCTCCGGCTCCGCCTCGCCCTCATCGTCGCCCGCGGGCTCCAGGAACGTCTCCTGCGACGACGGTCGGGAACCAGGCTCTCTTTTTGCCACGACGCGTCGCAGGTGCGAGGGAGGTGGAAGCGGGCGAGCTCGTGGGTGCGGCTCGTCCCGGACCGCGGCGGAACGGTGCTTTCTGTCGCTGCGTGGTGCGGCAGGCCATTTCACGCGAGGCGCAGGGCCTGGAGCGGCGCAACACACAGTGGGAAGGCTGCGTGATTTCTGCCGCGCACGAGTCGCGAAACTTCCCGAGAATTGCGCCGTTCCGCAGAGCTCGTACAGGAGGGCTGCGACGCGGCCGGCGCCGTGCGTTCTGGCGCCGGTGCGCGGCGGGAGGACGCTCGCGTGTTGGTCGGAGACGCACGCACCGGGAGGGGCCGCTGCGACACGCGCACGACGACGCGGAGCCGCAGGTTCGTCAGCGGGTCCAGCGTCTCGTAGGCTTGCGTTCCGAAGCGGTCGAACGCCGACATTGCGCCACGCCCCGCGCCTCACCAGGCCTGCAGTTTCCGCGCCAGTGCTTTCCGGCCGGCTGCGACGCCCTGCGCGGGCGAGCGCGGACAGACAGCCGCCCCAGGCGTGGTCTCTGAGGATAGCGTCAGCCCCGGCGCTTCTGTTTCGACATTGGCGTCGCGTTCGCGACCAACATGCGACTTCGCGCCTCGCGCGTCTAAATCGTCGCAACTCCCGACGCTTCTCGCGCGTCCCTCCGAGAACGCAGCCGGCGGGACGCGGCCGCCAAGCTCGCGCCGGAGACTGCGGAAGCCCGCGCCGGCCCGGAACGCCACGTATGTGCCGGAACAGGGCCGTAATCGAGCGAGTTCCTGCAACTGCGCACTCCAGTGCAGCTCGTCTCGAGCGCTCAGATGCGCGTGGGCCTGAAATGCGCTTGGGGGTACGTTCTGTACGTAGCTGACTGTGGCCGCTAAGCAGTGCGGCGGCGCCGGGCGCTGCGAGCCCCTCTAGGCCGCGGGGCAGTCGACAGACTGCAGAGGCCTCACCGCGCGTGTGGGGCGTCGTCGCTGGACGGCGCCGGGCGCCGTCTAGGCGGTCCGCGGCCCCCGGCGACGCGCATCTGCGGCACGTAGCAACATCGAGGACCGCAAAACGAGGAACCCATCGTCCGTTCGGCGACGAACCCGGCGCTTTCATCTCACCTAGTGTCCTCTACGCGGAGCACGCTCTGTATTCGCGGATCCAGAGCCCAAAACACCGCGAGCACGTGCATATAGCACAGAGGCATGTTTCGCGCTTGATTCGGGCACGGTCAGCCGGCCGCTCGCGCCGCACGGGCACGGTTGCACCACAAGCGCAGCGCGATGGCCGATAGCGAGGCGCCGCAGCGGCGGCCGTTCGGCCGCACGGGCGGGCGGCCCGGGCGCGCGAGCTTCGAGCGGGCGCGGCCGCCGTCGGCGGGCGAGAGCGGCTCTATCCGCCCGGACGCGAGCGCTGACCTCCGCCGCGCCCCCCCTCCGGGGTCCCACCGCGCGCGCATCGCGGCGCTGCGCGCAGCGAAGCAGCACGGCGCAGGGAAGACCACCGCGCCAGGCACCAAGCCGGGTCTCCACGGCCAGGCACGCCCACCGCCACCCCACACCCACGCACCGCACCTCGCTTCCCCGAAGGACGATCGTTTCGCCGCTTTGTGTGTGAACTCGCGCAGACGCTCGTGTCGACCGGGCACGCGGATATCGACGGAATCCTCGGCGGCGGGCTCCCGATCGGATCTGTTCTGCTTGTCATAGAGGACGGAGCGTCGCCGCACCACGTGCACATCATGCGGCAATTCCTCGCGGAGGGCGCGTCGCACGGGCACCGCTTGCTCTGGGCCGCGCCGGACGCCGGGCAGAGCTTGCCCGCGACCACGGCGGCGGCGGCGGCGGCGGCGCAGCCCGAGAGCGGCGCGAGGGCGGCTGCGCGGCCGCCCGGCGAGGACGCGGCGGCCAGGGGCGACGACGCGGGCGCCGAGGGCGAGGGGCACTCGCTGAAGATCGCGTGGCAGTACCGGTGCGCGCGGCCCGTCCCTTGGACGGCGCTGCGTGCCGCGTGCGCGTGCGCGACGCCGCGTGTGCTCACTCGTCGGCGCCGGCGTGCCCGGCCTGTCGCAGGCGGTACATGCGGCGGTCGGAGCGGAGCCGGGAGGCGGAGCTGATGGCGGCGGGAGGCGAAGCCGCCCTGCGGGCCCGTGCGGCAGCAGCACGCGCTAGCACAGGGGGCGGCCCCGGCGGCGGCGGGAGGCTCGCGGCGCGCAGCGGCGCGACGAAGGTCCGCGCGGCCCGCCTGCCGGCGCGCCACCTCACTCTTCCGTGCAACGGAAGACCCCAAATCTCAATTCAACTTGAACGCTATCAATCTTTGACGTATTCGACCGGTCCGGCACCGTGCGACCGGCTGCGTCGACGCGCGCGTCGCTGGACCCAGTCCGGCCCTGCGCCGGCCCGTCGCGCGCGCCGGAGCGTCGATTGAGCGCGTCTGTGTGCGTGTCTGACTGGCTGCAGGTGTGGTGCAACAAGTGGGACCTGTCGGCGGCGATGCCGCCGTCGTACCTCACGGAGCACGGCACGAGCCTGGTGCAGGTGCAGTGCCGGAGCCTCGGCAACCTCCGCGCGCTGCAGAAGGCGCTGGCGCAGTTCGCGCAAGGCGTGTGGCGCACGGCCAAGACCTGGGAGGCCGACCACGGCGGCAAGCCGTCCGCGGTGGCGCCCGTTCCCGGTGCGTTCGCTCCTCGAATACAAAAGCGAATATTCGCGGGGATTGCCGGGAGTTCGCTGGCCGCCGCGGACGCGCACGCGCAGGCAGCGTCTCGTCGTTCGTGGGGCCGCGTGGGCGCCGGCGTCGCTGCGACAGCGCGCGCGCGCGAGAGAAATGGAATGATTATAATATTGTGTGCTGCGTAACGTGCGTGCGCGCTGTGCAGCGCGGGCGGTCGGGCGGATCGCGCTGGAGTCGCTGGCGGGCCTCGACTGGCAGGTGCTCCGCGGCGGGCCGCAGCAGGCGAGCGCGCAGGTGCTCCGCGTGCTCTGGGTTCTGCGCCAGATCGTCACCGAGAACGCCGCGCCAGGCACGCACGCGCGCGCGCACCCACCCACGCCAGCACCGCCGCTCACACACCAGCAGCACCACCACCGCCGCTCTCGTTCACAGCGCACCTCCCTCTCCTCTGCAACCACCGCGCCATCGCAACACGCACTGCGCCCACCGGCATGCCTGCCTAGCAGCCGGCGCCGCGCGGAGCGCAGCTGTCGTAACACCCCGCGTTGGGCTTCCTCGCGCCGCAGGGAACGGCGCGGGCCTCGCAGCGATCGTCTCGCTGCCCATCGGCGTCCTCAGCGACTCCACGCTCGCGCACGCGATGCACATGTGCCACGGCGTCGTGCGGCTGCAGGCCATCAGCGAAAGCTCGCAGGTCGTGCGCCTCGCGCCCGACGCCGGCGCCGTCGCGGGCCTCCTGCACCTAGACAAGAGCCCCTCGCCGTGGACGCTCGTCGGCATGCCGCCTGCGGCGGAGCTGCACCTGGTGCGCAGCCGGCGACGCGGCATCACCGTGCAGGCCGTGGAGACGGACCCCGACGCAGAGGCGCGCGCGGGGGGCGCCGGGCTCGCGGAGGACGCGCGGGCGGGGGAGGGGAAGCCGGGCGGCGGCGCTGCGGCGTACCGCGCCGCCAGCAGCGACTTCTAGTCGGGGCGCGTTGCTGCGCGTTGTGCGGCTTTTTTCGCAAATGCGACGGTGTGAGGTGCCTGTCGAGGGATGATCCGAGCCGTGGATCGCGAAGCTGCGGCCACCGTGGCGGGTTTCGGCCCCGCGGCCCCGCGCAGCTGCACGCATGCTGCGTCACGCGCCGCCGCTCCGTCGGTCTTTCCGCCGCGCTCGCGGCGCGCCACGCTGCGCGTCCGAGCGCTGCTGCGCGCGGCGCGCCGCAGGGCCGCGCAGCACGGACTTCGTCAGCTCGCAGGAAGGTGGGTGCAGTGACAAACAGCGTGGTCGTCCGAGCGACCGCCGTCCGCCGCTGCCCGCGACGTTCAGCGGCCGGCTACGCCCGCGGCGCGCGCAGCTGCGCCCGCAGCCAGCTGCGGCGCGCCACGCACCCTGCCACCGTGCGTGCCACGCACGGCGCACCTCCGCCGCTGATGCCGCCCGCAAGGCCTCGACATCGCGCGTGAGCGCTCTGTAGATAGTACAGGACCTCTGAATCGGGGAAAAAGGCCGGTTTCGTCACCAACTGCGCCGCTGCGCTGAACTCGGTTCGTGCGCAGCACTGCGCCTGCCACACACGTGACCTTCGCAGGCGACGTAAACATCTCGCGGCCGCAACACACCGGGACCGCCTCCCTGAAGCTCCTCTACACGGCTCGCGCCGCTTCAGTGCGCCCTGAGGGCCTCGACGCCCGGGCACGCCCCCCGTCGTCACAGCCACGCGCGAGCGCCACTCGGTGCCGCGCGCGAGCCTCAACGCGCGGCATGCGATCCTGAAATCGATCCAAACCGGTACAGAGGGCGGTGTTCTTGCAGGAAAGGCGCGGCTGGGTGCACCTCGCGGTCGTTTGGCGCCGCGGCCGGGACTGAGGAGCCAGCCTGGTGCGTGGATGTCTGCCAGGGGCGCTCAGGCCCCCCCTGGATCGCTGTACGGGCCCATTGCGGCGCCGGCGCGCGGGCACGTGCATATACTCTTCGCGCGGGGTCGCAGCTAGTAGGCAGTGACCGCGTTGCGCCGCAATCGAGAAAGCAGGGCTCCGGCGCACTGCCGCAGGCCTGCCCGGACCCGCTGGGCCCCGCACCGCACTTTCCCGGGCGTGACCGCGCCGCTGCGGGCCCAGCGCTAGCTCCGCAGTCGCACCCGCCCCGCCGGAGGAACCATGGCGGCGGCAGGGGGCGACGATCGCCAGCAGGCTGTTGAATGGCTCTACAGGAAGGTCGGAGAGCTCCTGGAGGTGTCTGAGGCCGAGCTCGAACAGGCGCACCAGGACCCGGAGTTCGCCCAGATCCTCGACAAGTTCGCGGCCGGAGGTATGAGCCTATTTACGCGCCAGGAGACCGCGAGAGCTATTCTTGACCAGGCGTGCGGGCCTCCGGGGGGCCGCCTGCGCGCCGACGCGCCCCGTTCCGCACCCCAGACGCCTGAACCGTGCCGCTGGACGCCGCGCCGCGCGTCCCCGCGCCCCACGCGTCGCAGCGCGCCCGGCGCGCCCACCACGCATCTGCCCCAGACGAAAGCACGAGCCTCCCCGGCTGCCGTGGCCGCGTGCCCACGGCCCCACGCCGCCGCTCCCGCGGCCCCCCGCTCCCCCCTCCCTCGCTCCTCGCCGCCCGCGCGGCGCAGGAGCGCCCTGCGGCGCCACGCTGCGCGTTCGCCGCGCCAGCAGCTACACAGCACCACTCCCGCCCCACCCGCACCGCCACGGCCCGCTCCGCGCCGAATCCGCCCCGCGCCCCGCGATATGACGCCTACACATACCGCCAGCGCCGCGCCCGCGGCGGAACCCCCCGCCCCGCAAAACCACCCACCTTCCTGTTGTGCGCTCTCTCCGGCGTCCTGCAGGGGAGGAGCTGCGCGACCTGTCGCTCGTCGTGTACAAGCAGCGCCAGAATGCTCCGCCCGCGCAGCCAGAGCCCGCCGCGGACGACTCCCTGCGCGGCGCGGCGCCGGCCCAGCCCGCGCGCAAGGTGCGCAAGCCCATCACGGCGGAGGGCGAGGACCTGATCCCCGACGACGACAAGGACGACGCCGAGGACGCCCGCGCGAGCGAGGGCGCGAACGGCGAGGCCGCGGTCGCCGCAGGCGACGCCACCAGCGAGCCCGCGACGCACGACGACGCCGAGAGCGAGGCCGTCCCCGCTGCGGACGACGCCGACGCGCCGCCCGCGGACGCCGACGCGCCGCCCGCCGACGCCGACGCCGACGCCCCTGCGCCGGACGCGCCGCCGGCCGACGAGGACCCTGACGGCAAGGCCGCTGACGACGGCAACGACGACGGCGAGGCTGACGCGAACGGCCACGCCGAGGTCGCGGACGGCGAGGACGGCGCGGCCGAGGCCGCGGACGCGGCCGCGGACGCGGACGCGGCGCCCGAGCGCGCGGTGTCGCGTCACGCGTCCTCTGCGCGCGCCGCCGCCGCGTCCCCGCCGCCCCGCGCACGCCTCGTCGCGACGCTCGGGTCGGTCCCGGAGGCCACGGACGCGAGCGCGTTCTTCCTCCGCGCGACCGACGCGCCGCTCAGCGCCCCGGACGTCGCCGCCCTCGTCGAGTACGGCACAATCGGCGGGCAGGGCGGCCTGCGGGACCTCAAGACGCTGGTCGACGACGTCTTCCTGCCGCTCCTGCACCGCGGGCCCGTCTCGATGGACCGCGCCGCGCCGCCGTCGAAGATGGACCTCGAGTCGTACGCCAGCAACACGGCCGAAATGGCGTCGCAGATGCAACGATTCTCCACCGCGCTCCAGGCCGCTGTCGCGCACCTGATGGGCGGCACGCGGCTCCCGCTGCCCGCGATCGAGGTCGGCAACGTGGACCTCGCGGCCGCGGACTTCGAGCTCGTGCACCAGCTCGAGGGGGTGTTGAACGAGTGGTCCGACATCATCCAGGCCGCGAGCCTGCGCGAGCAGAGGAAGGCGCCCGAGGGCCGGGAGCCGCTCGCGGAGATCGAGTTCTGGCGGCAGCGCAGCGCGGCGCTCGGCGGCATCTTCGAGCAGATGCAGCTGCCGCAGGTACAAACTATCATCGAGGTGGTGGAAACGGGGTCGCAGGACAAGGCGCTGCTGTCGGCGTTCCGGCAGCACTCGCTCGAGCTCCAGAAGCTGTGCATCGAGGCCAGGGACAACGTCAAGTTCCTGATGACGCTCGAGCGGCACTTCAAGTCGCTGGCGGCGCCCGACCTGTCGGTGGTGCTCGACACGCTCCCGCCGATGATGAACGCGCTGCGGATGGTGTGGATCATCTCCCGGCACTACTCGAACGACCTCCGCATGGGCTCGCTGCTCGAGCGCATCGCGCAAGAGATCCACTCCCAGGTGCGCCGTGCGCTATTATATACCTATATACATAATATTCCGCTCCGCTATTTATGAATTTCGTGCGCTGCTGCGCGCGCACGTCTCTCGCGCCGCAGCCGCCGTCTCGGTCCGTTCCTGGCCGTCGTCGCGCGCGCAAGCCGAGCCCCTCACCGCTGAACGCCGTCGTTTCGTTCTGCGTGTGTCGAGCGCAGGTGTCGAGCAAGATCGACGTGTCGAGCCTGCTCACGATCGGGTCGAGCGAGGCCGTGGAGCTCCTCGGCACGGCGCAGAAGACCCTGGAGGCCTGGCAGCAGAAGTACCGCGAGACACGCGAGAAGATCGAGCTGTCGGGGCGGGGCGCGCGGTGGGAGTTCGACCGCAAGAAGCTCTTCGAGGCGACGAACTACATGGCCGGGATCTGCGGGGACCTGCAGCAGATGGTCCTCGTCGTCGACGGCTTTAACCGGTTCCTCGGCCCGGAGCTGAAAGCGGTGACGGGCGACACGGAGGGCATCGACGCCGTGACGGCCAAGGTGGCGCGGATGGTCGACATGCTCGAGGGCGTGGACTTCAACATCTTCGACACGAGCAAGGCCGCGGAGTGGGCGGCGTTGCGCGCGCAGTTTGACGCTGCCGCAAAGGAGGTGGAGCGGTCGACCAAGTCGCTGATCGACTCGTCGTTCAAGAAGCTGCGCAGCGCGGAGGGCGCGTTCGAGCTGCTGCAGAACTTCAAGTCCATCAAGACGGCCGGCGCGATCAACCGGCAGATGATGGAGAAGCTGTCGGACATTCTGATGCAGTTCAGCCGCGAGATCGACGAGGCGCGCGCGATGTTCAACGAGTGCAAGGAGGACCCGCCGATCACGCGGAACCAGCCGCGCGTGGCCGGGTCCATCAAGTGGGCCCGCTCGCTCTTCAGCCGCATTAAGAAGACCATGAGCAAGCTGCAGAACATCCAGGGGGACATGCAGGAGGCCGAGCTGGGCAAGGACGTGCACGCCAAGTACATCGCGGTCGCCAAAGTCATGATGCAGTACGAGAAGGCGCTGTACAGCCAGTGGAAGGACCAGGTCGTCGCGTCGGCGATGACGTACCTCAAGCAGCCCGTTCTGCGCCAGGGGCCGCGCCCGGACGACCCGATCGAGGTCAACTTCCACCCCGACCTCCTCCGGATCATCCGCGAGACGATGTACCTCGACCGCCTCGGCTTCCCGATCCCCGACGTCGCCCTCAACATCGCGTTGCAAGAGGACAAGTATCTGACGTACGTGGCGGGCATCGAGGACCTCCTGCAGTCCTACCACAAGGCCACGCAGCTCGACGACATCCACCGGCAGCTGCTGTCCGGGCGGCTCGCGCAGCTGCGCCGCGCGATGGACATGGGCTTCTCGCCGCTCAACTGGAACAGCCTCGGCATCGCGGACTTCTTGGCGTCCGCGAACAAGGCGATCAAGGAGTTCCAGTCGCTCGTGTCGCAGGTGCACAAGAACAGCAGCATCGTGCAGTCGGTCGTCGAGAAGATCGCGACGTCGTCCATCGTGGACAGCGTGGTGGCCAAGGTGCGCCAGGAGGCGGCCGCGGGCGACGGGCTGATGGACCTGGCCGAGTTCTGCGAGGCGCTCGAGCGCCGCCGCGCCGAGGTCGTCGACGAGCTCATCGGGCGCTACCGCACCATCTCGCCCCTGCTCGGGAAGATCGAGGAGGCAGTTGTGGGCACGAGCTCCGGGCGCTCGGCGCAGCTCGTGAGCTACTACCGGCACTGGGAGCAGCTCATCTTCGGCGCGCTCAACACGCTCGTGCTGCGCGCGATGAACCAGCTGCAGGAGCTCATGTCGCCCCCGCCGGGGGGGGGGTCGTTGCAGCCCCTGTTCAAGGTGGTGCTGTCGCTGTCCGCGCCCGAGGTGCTGTGCACGCCCGCGATCTCCGAGGTGTCCAAGGCGCTCACGAAGCTCGTGCGCAGCATGGTCGAGTGCTCGAAGCCGTTCGTGCGCTGGATGGACGGCACGTGCGTCGAGGCGCCGCCGCAGACGCTGAACGCGGAGGACGAGGAGCCGTACGTGTTCAGCTTCTACCACGACGTGAGCGCGAACCCGATGGTCATCAAGGTCATCCTCGGGCTCAACCACTCGATCAACTTCACCGTCACGCAAGTCCAGAAGTACATCGACAGCGACTGGAAGGCCCACCAGAGCCTGTGGAAGTCCGACAAGAACTCCGCCCTCGAGAAGTTCGCGGGGAAGAACCCCTCCACGGCCGACTTCGAGGACAGAATGGGCCGCTACCGCAAATTCGCGCACGAGCAGTGGAACAAGCCCCAGCTGAAGGACATCGACTTCATCCGCGTGGCCACGCAGCCGGTCGCCGCGTCCGTGCGCGACGAGGCGTTCGCGTGGCTGGCGGCGGTCAGCGACACGATGGCCGCGATCGACCAGGCGCGGCTCCAAGAGCTGCTGTCGAAGATCGCCGCGCTGCGCGAGGAGCTCAGCCGGGAGCCCGAGACGCTGGACGACCTCAAGGCGGTGCTGTCGGTGATCAGCCAGATCCGCGCGCAGCACATGTACATGGAGCTGCAGTACACGGACCTCGAGGAGCGGTTCCGGATGCGGGTGCTGTACTGCGACGACGAGGGCGGGCGGCAGAAGCTGACGGAGGCGCTGGACGAGGCGTGCCAGGTGCGCGTGCAGTGGCTCGAGCTGCGCGAGTACGCCGAGGACATCAACTGGGACCTCGACGACCGCAAGCAGGAGTTCTCCCACATCACGTCGGGCCAGGTGGGGGAGTTTGCCACCGAGTGCGTCAAGATGCAGGAGGCGCTCGAGGCGAGCGGGCCCGGGCGGCCGGGCGTGGACCTCGACGAGGGCCTCAAGATGCTCGAGCAGCTGCAGGAGGAGCTCGACGCCAAGCTCCAGCGCAAGGACGAGCTCATGACCGCGGAGCGGCTGTTCGGGCTCCCGCTGACGACGCACCCGGAGCTGGTCGCGGTGCAGACGGAGCTCGGGCGGCTGAGCGAGGTGTACGAGGTGTACACGCAGCACCGCGAGAACGTCAAGGTGTGGTCGGGCATGCTGTGGGCCGAGCTTGAGGTGTCGCAGATGGTGATTGAGACGGAGAGCGTGGTGGCGAGTTTGCGGAAGCTCAAGCACCTGAAGCAGATGCCGCTGTACCAGACGGTGGAGAAGACGATCGTCGGGTTCCAGGACTCGCTCCCGCTGATGACGAACCTCAAGTCGCCCGCGCTGCGCAAGCGGCACTGGCAGCAGCTGATGGAGGCGACGGGGCAGAGCTTCGACATGGACACGAAGACCTTCACGCTCGCCAACATGTTCAGCATGCAGCTCCACAACTACGCGGCCGACATCAATCAGATCGTGTCGAGCGCGGACAAGGAGCTGGTCATCGAGCTGGAGCTCGGGAAGGTCGCGGCGGTGTGGAAGGAGCAGAAGTTCGAGCTGTTCAAGTACACCAAGGGCGGGGAGGACCGCGGGTGGATCCTCAAGTCCGTCGACGACATCACCGTCCTGCTCGAGGACATGGGGCTGAACCTGCAGAGCATGATGTCGTCGCGGTTCGTGCGGCCGTTCCTGACGGACGTCAAGGCGTGGGAGCAGAAGCTGAGCCTCGTGGGCGAGGCCATCGAGGTCTGGATGCACGTCCAGCGCAAGTGGATCTACCTCGAGAGCATCTTCTGCAGCGACGACATCCGCCACCAGCTGCCGCAGGAGGCCAAGCGGTTCGACTCGGTCGACAAGACGTGGCGCAAGATCATGAACGAGGTGTCGAAGAACACCAACGTGCTCGACGCGTGCGCGGCGCCCGGGCGCCTCGACCTGCTCAACTCCCTCTCGGAGCAGCTCGAGGCCTGCCAGAAGAGCCTGTCCGAGTACCTCGACACCAAGCGCTGCTCGTTCCCGCGGTTCTACTTCATCTCGGACGACGAGCTCCTCTCGATCCTCGGCACGTCGGACCCCACGTCGGTCCAGGAGCACATGCTGAAGCTCTTTGACAACTGCGCGACGCTGGAGTTCGCGCGCGGCAACAAGAGCATCGTGGGGATGACGTCGTCCGAGGGCGAGTCGTTCGACTTCCGGACGCCCGTCGCGGTCGCCGGGCCGGTCGAGGAGTGGATGAACGCCGTGCAGACCGAGATGCAGCGCACGTTATACCACATGATGAAGGAGGGGGTGTTTTTCTACGCGCGGACGCCGCGGAACAAGTGGATCGAGCAGAGCCTCGGCATGATCACGCTCGCGGGCTCGCAGGTGTGGTGGACGTGGGAGACGGAGGACGTCTTTGCCAAGGTCAAGGCCGGCGACAAGCATGCGATGAAGGAGTTCAGCGCGAAGCTCACGTCGCAGCTGCAGGACCTGACCACGATGGTGCGGTCCGACATCAGCGGCGAGGTCCGCAAGAAGGTCAACACGCTCATCATCATCGACGTGCACGCGCGCGACATCATCGGGACGTTCGTGCGCGACTCGATCATGGACGCGCGCGAGTTCGCGTGGGAGAGCCAGCTGCGCTTCTTCTGGGACAAGCCCACGGACGACCTCCTCATCCGCCAGTGCTCGGGCGCCTTCCGCTACGGCTTCGAGTTCATGGGCCTCAACGGCCGGCTCGTGATCACCGCGCTCACGGACCGCTGCTACATGACGCTCACGACCGCGCTGACCTACCGCCTCGGCGGCGCGCCGGCCGGCCCCGCCGGCACGGGCAAGACGGAGACCACGAAAGACCTCGCCAAGAGCATGGCGCTGCTGTGCGTGGTGTTCAACTGCGGCGAGGGGCTGGACTACAAGGCGATGGGGAGCATCTTCTCCGGCCTCGTGCAGTGCGGCGCGTGGGGGTGCTTCGACGAGTTCAACCGCATCGAGGCCGAGGTGCTGTCGGTGGTGTCATCGCAGATCCGGCAGATCCAGGAGGCGCTCAAGCACGGCGCGACGCGCTTCCAGTTCGAGGGCCGCGAGATCGCGATCGACGGCCGCACGGGGATCTTCATCACCATGAACCCGGGGTACGCCGGGCGCACGGAGCTGCCGGACAACCTCAAGGCGCTCTTCCGGCCGGTGACGATGGTCGTGCCGGACATGGAGCAGATCTGCGAGATCATGCTCTTCTCCGAGGGGTTCGACACCGCGAAGCTCCTCGCGAAGAAGATGACGGTGCTGTACAAGCTGGCGCGCGAGCAGCTGTCGAAGCAGTACCACTACGACTTCGGCCTGCGCGCGCTCAAGTCGGTGCTCGTCATGGCCGGCGGCCTCAAGCGCGGGTCGCCCGAGATGCCCGAGCAGCTCGTGCTCATGCGCGCGCTCCGCGACATGAACCTCCCCAAGTTTGTGTTTGACGACGTCCCGCTGTTCCTCGGCCTCATTAACGACCTGTTCCCGGGCATGGACTGCCCGCGCGTGCGGTACCCGGACTTCAACGGCGCGGTCGAGCAGGACCTCGCCGACCACGGCTTCGTGGTGCTCGACGGGCCCTCGGAGCAAGTGGACAAGGTGATCCAGCTGTACGAGGTGCTGATGACGCGGCACACGACGATGGTCGTCGGGCAGACGGGCGGCGGGAAGAGCGTCATCCTCAACACGCTGGCGCGCTCGCAGACCAAGCTCGGGAAGAAGACGCACCTGTCGATCATCAACCCCAAGGCCATCCCCGTCGCGGAGCTGTACGGCGTGCTGGACCCGGACACGCGCGACTGGACCGACGGACTGCTCTCGAGCATCTTCCGCGAGATGGTGCGCCGCCGTGGGCTGGACTGCGACGCCCGCGCTGCGCTTGCGTGCTTGCTGCCCCCGCGTTCCACGCGCGCCGTCCACCGCATCGGCGAGCTCTCCGCCGCCTCTCGCGGCCGGCTTCCGTACCATAGGGGATGTGCACGTCCGTTGACGCATCATATGCTTTCGATGTTTAATTACTGAATTGTTTGCCGCGTCGCGTTCTCTCCCGTGCTCCGCAGAACAAGTCGATCACGGGGGCGCGCGAGGAGGCCCGCTACCTCGTGTTCGACGGCGACGTCGACGCCGTCTGGGTCGAGAACATGAACTCGGTCATGGACGACAACAAGCTCCTCACGCTGCCCAACGGAGAGCGCATCCGCCTGCAGAACCACTGCAAGCTCCTCTTCGAGGTCTTCGACCTCCAGTACGCCTCCCCCGCCACCATCTCCCGCTGCGGCATGGTCTACGTCGACTCCCGGAACCTCGGCTACCAGCCCTACCTCACCAAGTGGCTCAACAGCGTCGGCGACGAGGTGCTGCGCGAGGACCTCGGGACCCTCTTCGAGAAGTACGTGCACAAGTGCATCGCGTGGGTGCACGAGGGCGTCGACGGCGAGGACCTCGTCCGCAAGCCCCGGCTCTCCATTCCCGTCACGAACCTCAACATGTGCACGCAGCTGTGCACCATGCTCAACGCCGTGCTGGGCGACGAGCTGACCGAGCCGATGGACATCGACCCGGAGCCGCTCGAGGCGCTCTTCATCTTCTGCGTCGTGTGGTCGATCGGCGCCTGCGTGATCCAGACGGGCGACTTCGAGGACCGCAAGCGCTTTGACTCGTTCGTCAAGGACCTGGCGGGGCTGGGCGCGAACGACGGGGACCGCGTCGCCGCGACGCAGCTGCCGTCGAAGAGCATCTACGAGTACTGCTTCGACACCGAGTCCTCGACGTGGGTCTCGTGGAAGTCGCTCGTGGAGCCCTACGCGCCGCCGGACGACGGGAGGTTCGCCAGTATTCTGGTGCCCACGGCGGACACGGTGCGGTCGAGCTGGCTGCTGCGCACGATGCTCGCGACGAGCAAGCCGTGCCTGTTCGTCGGGGAGTCGGGCACGGCGAAGACGGTGACGATCCAGAACGGGCTGGAGCACATGGACCGTTCGACGTCGACGGCGCTGGCGCTGAACTTCTCGTCGCGCACGAGCAGCATGGACGTGCAGCGCGCGCTCGAGGACGCGACGGAGGCGCCCACGCGCGACACGCTCGCGCCCCCGCTCGGGAAGCGCATGGTGCTCTTCATGGACGACCTCAATATGCCGCGCGTCGACATGTACGGCACGCAGCAGCCCATCGCGCTGATGAAGCTCTTCATCGAGCGCAAGGGGCTCTACCAGCGCGGCAAGGACCTCATGTGGAAGCACGTCAAGAACGTGCAGGTCGTGGCGGCCATGGGCCCGCCCGGCGGCGCGCGCAACAGCGTGGACCCTCGGTTCATCTCGCTGTTCTCGTGCTTCGAGATCCAGTCGCCCTCGACCGAGAACCTCAAGACCATCTACGAGGCCATCCTGTCGAGCCACGTCACGGGCCTGTCGGAGGAGATTCAGCGCGCCAGCGAGAACATCACGAACTGCACGCTGGAGCTGTACAACCACATCGTCGAGAAGCTCCCGCCCACGCCGTCGCGGTTCCACTACATCTTCAACCTCCGCGACCTCTCCCGCGTGTACGAGGGGCTCCTGCTGTCGACCAGCGACAAGTTCACCTCGGCGCCGCAGTTCCTCCGCCTCTGGCGCCACGAGTGCATGCGGATCTTCCAGGACCGCCTCGTGAGCGCGGAGGACAAGGAGGTCTTCGCCGCGAAGCTCGCCGAGCTCGTCGCGGAGCGCTACAGCGGGCACGCGGACTCGGTGCTGCGCAACCCGTGCCTGTTCGGCGACTACCGCAACGCCATGGCCGAGGGCGAGGCGCGGCTGTACGAGGACCTCGGCGCCTTCGCGGACATCAAGCCCATCCTCGAGGACATCCTCGAGACGCACAACGAGCGCCGGAAGAACAAGCGCATGAACCTCGTGTTCTTCGAAGACGCGCTCGAGCACATCACGCGCGTGCACCGCACCATCCGCCTCGAGCAGGGCAACAGCCTGCTCGTCGGGACCGGCGGGTCCGGGAAGCAGTCGCTCACGCGGCTCGCGGCCTTCGCCGCCGGCGCCGAGGTGTTTGAGATCACGCTCACGCGCGGGTACGACGAGACGAGCTTCCGCGACGACCTCAAGACGCTGTACAGCGAGCTCGGCGAGGGCAAGCCGATGGTGTTCTTGTTCACGGACTCGCACGTCGCCGACGAGGGCTTTTTGGAGCTCATCAACAACATGCTGACGTCGGGGATGGTGCCCGCGCTGTTCGACCAGGGCGAGAAGGACGCGGCGATCAACAGCGTGCGCGACGAGGTCGCGAAGAAGGGCATGGTCGACACGCCCGAGGCGTGCTGGGCCTACTACGTCGCCAAGTGCCGCTCCCTCCTCCACGTCGTCCTCGCGATGTCGCCCGTCGGCGACGCGCTGCGCAGCCGCTGCCGGAACTTCCCGGGCATGGTGAACAACACGGTGATCGACTGGTTCGAGCCGTGGCCGGAGCAGGCGCTCACGAGCGTGGCGTCCGCCTTCCTGACAGAGGTGCTCCCGGACGGCGTCCGGGACCCCGTCGTGCAGCACATGGTGCTCGTGCACCAGAGCGTGCGGGACTTCAGCCGGACGTTCCTCGAGGAGCTGCGGCGGCACAACTACGTCACGCCGAAGAACTACTTGGACTTCATCGCCAACTACAAGAAGAGCTTGGCCGACACGCGCGCGCAGATCGAGGGGCAGCAGCAGCGGCTCGGGGGCGGGCTGACGAAGCTGATCCAGGCGTCGGAGGAGGTCGCGAAGCTGCAGGAGAAGCTCAACAGCTCCAAGGTCGTCCTGGACGCCAAGACCGAGGAGGTCAACGCTTTGATCGAGCAGATCAAGGAGAACAAGGTTGTGGTGTCTGGGAAGCAGGAGGCGGCGATCACGCGCGGCGCCGAGGTCAAGGAGCTGTCGGAGAAGATCGCGGTCGACAAGGCCGAGGCCGAGGAGGCGCTGGCGGCCGCGTTGCCGGTCCTGGAGATCGCGGCCAACGCGCTGAAGAACCTGGATCCGAACGACATTCGGGAGATCCGGGCGTTCCAGAAGCCGCCGATGCTGGTGCAGCAGGTGTGCGAGTGCGTGGTGATCCTGAAGGGCATCAAGGAGGTGTCGTGGAACAGCGCGAAGGCCATGATGGCGGACTCGCAGTTCATCAACTCGCTGTTGTACTTCAACAAGGACGGGCTGAACGACAAGCAGATCAAGAAGATCCGCGAGTACCTCAAGAACCCCGAGATGAACGAGGACCGCGCGGGCGAGGTGTCGTCCGCCTCGAAGGGCCTCCTGCAGTGGGTCACGGCCATGGTGAATTACTACGAGGTTGCCAAGGACGTCAACCCGAAGCGGCAGGCGGTCGCGCAGGCCGAGAAGAGCCTCAAGAAGGCCGAGAAGGAGCTCAAGGCCATCGAGGCTGAGGTCGCGAGCCTCACGGAGCAGCTCGCGGACCTCGAGAAGCACTTTGCCGAGAAGACCGCCGAGCAGGCCGAGCTGCAGGAGGAGTCGGACGTGATGTCGCGGCGGCTGACTGCGGCGAAGAAGCTCATCGACGGGCTCGGGTCCGAGAAGGAGCGCTGGAGCAAGGAGCTCTCCGAGCTCGGGTCGCGCAAGGAGCGCACCCTGGGGGACTGTTTGCTGACGTCGAGCTTCCTGAGTTATACCGGGGCGTTCACGTACGAGTACCGCCGCCGGATGACGTACGAGCTCTGGGTCGAGGACATCCAGGCGAAGAGCGTCCCCGTCACCACGCCGTTCCGCCTCGAGGATCTCCTGACGTCGGAGGTCGAGGTGTCGCAGTGGGGCAGCGAGGGCCTCCCGAGCGACGAGCTGTCGGTGCAGAACGGCATCCTCACGGTCCGCGCGAACCGGTTCCCGCTGTGCATCGACCCGCAGATGCAGGCGGTGACGTGGATCAAGCGCCGCGAGGGCGCCAACCTCGACGGGCGCGTCAAGACCTTCAACGACGCCGACTTTTTGAAGCAGCTCGAGCTGGCGATCCAGTACGGGTTCCCGTTCCTCTTCGAGAACCTCGACGAGTACGTCGACCCCGTGATCGACCCGGTCCTCGAGAAGAGCTTCACCGTGCAGGCCAACGGGCGCAAGATGGTCAAGCTGGGCGACAAGGACGTCGAGTGGGACGACAACTTCCGCCTGTACATGACGTCGAAGCTCAGCAACCCGCACTACGGTCCGGAGATCTCCGGAAAGACGATGATTATCAATTACTCGGTGACGCAACAGGGGCTGACGGAGCAGCTGCTCAACGTGACGGTGCGGCACGAGCGGCCCGACCTGGAGGAGACGCGCGAGAAGCTCGCGCTCGAGATGTCGGAGAACAAGTCGCAGCTCAAGGAGCTCGAGGACGTGCTGTTGTTTGAGCTGTCGAACGCCACGGGCAACATCCTGGACAACCACGAGCTGATCTCCACGCTCGAGAAGGCCAAGAGCCAGGCGGTGGAGATCGCGGGGAAGCTCGAGCAGGCCAAGCTGGCGGCGGCGGAGATCGACGTGGTGCGGCAGAAGTACCTCCCCGCGGCCCGGCGCGGCGCGGTGCTCTTCTTCGTCATGGCGAGCCTCGCGAACATCAACGTGATGTACGAGTACAGCCTCGCGTCGTTCCTCACGGTGTTCAACGGGTCGCTGCGGCACTCGAAGAAGGACTCGATGCTCGACGTGCGCCTGAAGAACATCGTCGACACGCTCACGTACGACGTGTACAACTACACCTGCCTCGGGCTCTTCGAGCTGCACAAGCTCATGTTCTCCTTCCAGGTCACGATCAAGATCCTCGACGTCGACGGCCAGGTCGACCACGAGCAGCTCGACTTCTTCCTCAAAGGGAACCTATCGCTGGAGAAGTCCGCGCGCCCGCGGCCGCACGACTGGATCCCCGAGGCCGGGTGGGAGGACCTCATGCGCCTCGTCACGCTCCGCTCGGGCCTGGGCGAGGGGCACCCCCTCCACGCGGTCGCGGACTCGATCGAGGCGCACGGCGCGGCCTGGCAGCGCTGGTACGACTCGGACGCCCCCGAGGACGAGGCGATGCCCGACGGCTACGACGACAAGCTCGGGGAGTTCGAGCGTCTGCTCGTGCTGCGCTGCCTGCGCGTGGACCGCGTGACCGTCGCGGTCACGCGCTTCATTATCGCCAAGATGACGGAGCGCTACGTCCAGCCGCCGGTGCTCAACTTCCACCTCATCTACAAGCAGAGCAGCCCGCTCACGCCGGTGCTCTTCGTGCTGTCGCCGGGGGCGGACCCGGCGTTCGACGTGTTCAAGCTCGGGGAGGACATGGGGTTCAAACCGGGGTCGAAGCTCAAGTACATGGCCCTCGGGCAGGGCATGGGGCCCAAGGCGAAGGAGTACATCGAGCAGGGCGCCACGCGCGGGCTTTGGATCATGCTGCAGAACCTGCACCTGCTCAGCAGGTGGCTCAAAGAGCTGGAGAAGATTCTCGAGAAGATCGACAAGCCGCACGAGGACTTCCGGCTGTGGCTCACGACGGAGCCGACGGAGCGGTTCCCGCTCGGCGTCCTGCAGCGGTCGCTCAAGGTGGTCACGGAGCCGCCCAACGGGCTGAAGCTCAACATGCGGTCGTCCTACTCGAAGATCACGGACGAGGTGCTGAGCGAGTGCCCGCACGACGCGTTCAAGCCGCTCGTGTACGTCCTCGCGTTCTTCCACGCCGTGGTGCAAGAGCGGCGCAAGTACGGCAAGCTCGGGTGGAACGTGCCGTACGACTTCAACGAGACCGACTTCCGGATCAGCATGGCGCTGATCAGCACGTACCTCGAGAAGGCGGTCATCAACGAGGACGACATGATCCCATGGTGCGACCGCTAACGCGCCGACTTGCCACGCGCCTGCTGCGGGTGTTTTGCTCGGCCAGTGTGTCTCCGCGCAACGCCTTCGTCCCGCCCGCGATTCGCTGCTGTTTCCGCCACGCGTTCGTCGCCGCCTGCAACCAACGATGCAGCGATCATCCGAGCAAGCAGCAATCGAACCAACCACAACGACACACAAACCCCCCCCCCTTGCGTTCTCTCGCTCGCTCGCAGGGGCACGCTGCGGTACCTCATCGGCGAGGCCATGTACGGCGGGCGCGTCTCCGACTCGTACGACCGCCGCGTGCTCACCACGTACCTCGACGAGTACCTCGGCGACTTCCTCTTTGACACCTTCCAACCCTTCCACTTCTTCTCAAACGACCAGGTCGACTACTGCATCCCCGAGCGCGGCCCGCGGTCGTCCTACACGGCCTCCATCGAGGCGCTCCCGCTCGTGCAGACCCCCGAGGTGTTCGGCCTGCACGCCAACGCCGACATCAGCTACTACACCAACTCGACCAAGGCGCTCTGGAAGGGCCTGATCGACCTGCAGCCGCGCGTCGGCGGGACCTCGGGCGGCGTCTCGCGCGAGGAGTTCATCGGCGGCGTCGTCTCCGACGTCCTCGCGAAGCTGCCGGAGCCGTTCGACCTCCCGGTGCTGCGGAAGAAGATCGGCGTGCCGACGCCGGTGCAGGTCGTGCTGCTGCAGGAGCTGGACCGGTGGAACATCGTGCTGCGGACGATGAAGACGTCGCTGCGCGAGATCAAGCGCGCGCTCGCCGGAGAGATCGGATTCAGCCCGCAGCTGGAAGCGCTGGCCAACAGCCTGTTCAACGGGCAGCTCCCGGAGCACTGGGCGCGGGTGAACCCGGCGACGGAGAAGATGCTCGGGAGCTGGATGGCGTGGTTCAGCCGGCGGTACGACCAGTACAACACCTGGGTCACCCACGGCGAGCCCAAGGTCATGTGGCTGGCGGGGCTGCACATCCCGGAGACGTACATCGCGGCGCTGGTGCAGACGGCGTGCCGCGACAAGGGCTGGCCGCTGGACAAGTCGACGCTGTTCACGAAGGTCACGGCGCTGACGTCGGCCGACCAGGTCGAGGCAAAGCCGCAGCACGGGTGCTACGTGTCGGGGTTGTTCCTAGAGGGCGCGTCGTGGGACCTGGAGCGCGGGGTGCTGGCGCGGCAGGACCCCAAGGTGCTGGTGACGGAGCTGCCGCTGATGCAGATCGTGCCGGTCGAGGCGGCGAAGATCAAGCTGGCCAATACGTTCAAGGCGCCGGTGTATATTACTCAATCGAGGAGGAATGCCATGGGCGTCGGGCTGGTCATGGAGGCGGACCTGGCGACGCACGAGCACCCGTCGCACTGGGTGCTGCAGGGCGTCGCGCTGTGCCTGAACATCGACCAGTAAGGAGCGAAGCTGGAGGATGGATGAAGGAATAGCAATCAAGGACGATTAATAATCAAACGATTATTAATCGAACAATGCAAGGTGGGGAGAGGCGGTTAGATGGTGGGTGGTTGTGGGATCGGAGGTTTGCATGTAGAGACTATAGTGACTGTGACGATGTGTTGCGAGTCGGCGCCGAGGGTCTCGCGCCCAGCTGCAGTTGCTGGAGTCTCGAAGAAAGCGGGAGGAGTGCGCTGCCTGGCGCAGCCGCAGCTCGCACCCGCGCATCGCGTTGCGCGAGCGAGAGCGCAGGAACGCCCCCCAGTTCCCCCGGCGTGGCCTACTACTACTCCGTCGGACGAGGCAGCGTCGGGCTGCGGGAGCGTGTTGTGAGTAAAAACGGGCGGAATGCCGCTGCGGCCGGGCACAAGGCCGTCTGAAGCGCGGCGCACCGCGCAGCACGCGCCCCGCCCGTGTTCCGCGCAAGACGGTGAACGGAACCGAGCTGCCCTCGCGCCCCGCACGACGCAGCAGCGTTGCGCTGCCTCGAAAGAGAGAGGGCGTTCTCTTGCACTGCAAGGCGCGTCATTGCAGCTGAAAACAGACGTTCTCGGTTCCTACTATAGCCTCCGTGCTTGCGAGCGCACGCGCCTGTGATGGGGCGGTAGAGGTCCTCACAACCGCGTGCTTTTGCTGCCCAGACACTCCAGCAGTCGAGTGCGGCTCGCGTCCGCAGCCGGGCGCCATGGAGTTCGACATCAGCAAGCTCGAACAGCTCCAAGCGTCGCGGAAACAGTCGCGCCAAAAGACCTTCCTGCCCTCCGTCGCCCCGAAGGTGCGTGCGCGTCCCTCGTCTCCCGCAAGCAAAGCAGGCCGCAGAGGCGCCGGCTCTCCGCGACTCCCGCATGTTACGTCTCCCAGCCCCCGTACGTCGCACGAGGACCCTGAAACCTGCCCGGATCCGCGCGTGACGTCCTCCTGGCCTGGTCCCGCGGCGGTGCAGGTCAGCCGTGCCTCCACCAGGGCGCCCAAGCCCGCTGCGCCGTCCGCGCCGGCCGGCCCGTCGCGCCGCGCGGCCAGGGACGCCGCTGCGCCCACCGACGCCGCCGCGGCAGCGGCGCCGAAGACCGCCCCGGAGCCCACGGGGAGCCCAGCCCGTCCGCGGGCCGCAAACGGGACGCACACGGCGCGCCGCGCGCCGCACGGCAGCCGAAAGAGCCCGCCGCGCCGTCCTCTCCGCGCACGGACCGCCCCCGGCCGCCGGCGCGCAGCGCTGGAGCGAAGGCCGAGCCGCGCGCCCGCCGAACGGATGCCGCGCCCGCCGCCCGCCCCGCGCCGGCGTTCGAGCCGCGCGCGGTCGCGCCGGCGCGGGACGACGACAGCCGCGCGGGCCCGAGCGCGGAGACCCCGACGAAGAAGCCGCGGGGGCGGAAACCGGGCCTGAGCAAGTCGATCAAAGCCGCGCTCAGCGACACGTCAACGCGGCCGCACGACCCGCCCGCGGGGCCGACGCTGCGGCAGATGATCGCCAAGGTACCGCCGCAGCCCGCCCCACCGTTCATTCTCCGCCGCCGTCTTCGCGGCGCCCTCGCATCGTTTGTTCGTTTGCGACAGCGGCAGCACCGTCCACGTGTTTCGCGGCGCCGCGTCCCGGCGCTCGGTGCAGGCCTGGATGCGCGAGGGCGAGCTGGCCGCGGCCGAGCGCCGCGCGGCGAGGGAGGCCGAGCGCGAGAATCGCCTCAAGGTCCTGCACGCTGGTCTCGTGCCCGGGGAGCCCGCAGGCGACGGCGAGGGGGAGCGCGCAGGCGGCGGGCAGGCAGGCGGCGCGCCGGGCGACGTCGCGGACGGGCTCGCACGGAAGGCCTTCACGCCGCTCGTGCGCATCGTGGACGGGAAGCTCGCCCTGCAGCAGGATACGCTGAGTCTGCACCACGACGTTGAGCGGCACGCGCTGGTGCGCGTGGACTCGGATAAGAAGCGGTTGACGAACCAGAGCTACTCGACGCGCCCGCCGCGCGACCGGTGGAGCTTGAAGGACACGGAGCTGTTCTACAAGGCTCTCGAACAGGCACGAAGACCTCGCTTTTACATATTCGTTTTTTTACGTCTACATATTGCTCACTAGTGGTATCATATCATCGTCATATCGCATCTCCATGGGGCGCGCGGTCCCGCGCCGCTGGCCCGCAGCAGGGGCGTTCGTGCTCCCTCGTGGCGATTCGTTTGTTGCGCTGTCACAATTAGTCTCTCATTCGTGATTATTTATTTTTTGGTACCGTTTTCTTCCTGTGCAGTTCGGCGCCGACTTCTCGCTGATCGAGCGGCTGTTCCCCGGCCGGACGCGGCCGCAGATCAAGGCCAAGTATAAGCGGGAGGAGAAGATCAACCCCGACCGCGTGCACGCGGCCAAGTGCGCCGCCGCGACGCGCCACGCCGAGTCGACCGTCACCGACATGCAGTGGATGCTCAAGACGGTCCGCATGGCCAAACGCGAGCAGGCGCAGGAATGAACGACGCGGTGTCGTGTCGTGGCGTCGTGGCCTCAACAGAAATAGAAATAGAGACGAAATGTGAGCCGGCTGGCCTCGGACGAACCCGCGTCGGACGTGCGGGGCTCCGACACCACAGCGCAACGCAGTAGAAGCGGCACGGAAGCGCGGCGACCGCGGACGCGCTGTCGACGTGCAAGCGCAACACAAGAACCGCGCAAAGTAGTGATTGATCACCCGCGCACGAAACGAAATGCGGGTGTGCTATCGTCCTGATCGAGGCGGCAGCGTGCTAGGAGTACTCGCGCGAAATGTAGTACTCGCGCCGCTCAGCTGCTCTGGACCGTCCTCGCTGCTCCGCACGGCCGCTCGCCACCGCGGCGCCGTCTCACAGCCCCGCACCGCGCCCGTCCCGTCACGCCGCCGCGCGTCAGCTCTTGGCCTGCGCGTCGGTGCCGGCCCCCGCGCCGGGCATGCCGCCCATCCCCGGCCCGAAGATACTGCTCAGCTTCATGAACACCTTCATCACCTCCTCGTCGTTGCTGTACTTGGACATCGCCATCGGGTTCTGCGACACCTCCATGATCGCCTTTTGGATGTTGGGCTTCCCGAACGACATCGCCAGCTCCGGGTCGGCCATGACCTTGTTCACGAGGTCCTGCGGCGACATCCCCAGCGCCTCGAACTGCTTCTGCACCTCGGGGTCCTCCATGGAGAAGCCGTCCATGGCCTTGAGCATCTCCGGGTCCATGGCGCCCGCCTGCTGCTCAAACATAGTCTCCATCTGCTGGCGAACCTCCGGGTTCTCCATCATCCACTTGAACGTCTCGGGGTTGCGCATGTGCTCGGGGAGGTACGGGTACAGCATCTGCGCGCAGGAAGGGGGGCGGGGCGGGGGCGATGTTGTTGTGGCGGTTGCAGAGGTGGTGGTGGTGGCTGACTGGGCTCGTTGCGGGATAGCATGACAGGATGTGGTAGGATATGACGTGGCAAGCATTTGGCTTGATCACCAGCGTCTGTCCTTGGATGTTCAAGAAGCAAGCACGTGAGTGTGGAACATTTATTAATCAAGGGTGGATGGGCGTTGAGGAGCGGGGTGCGTACCTTCTGCGCCTCCGGGTCCTTGAGCATCTGGTCGAACAGCGACATCGTAGCGTTCCGCGGCTTCTCACCGCCCGCGCCCGCCGCCGACGCGTCCGCAGTCTGCACAGCACCCACCCGGCCAAAACGCTCAACTTGCGCAACGCAGGGGAACGCGAAGCCTACACCGCCCACGCAGGGGCTGTCTGGGCCGCGCGAGAGCAAGGCGTAGCTCGCGGCTGCCAGGCAGGACAGCGCCGGCGACCCACCTTGGTCTCTCCGCCACTGGGAGGGGGCGTGCTGGTGGTGCTGGTGGTGGTGGACTTCGCACCGGACACGTCGGCGAACGCGCCGCTCTTCTTCGTCTCCGTCTTCGTCGCCGTCACGTCCACGCTGCAACGCGCACCCGCACACCTCAGAACTCGTCAGTGCTGATATATATACACGCATATGAACATATATATACATGAACATATATATATATACATATACACCTCGACGAAGGCCAAATACCCGCGCCACCACGACGCACAACGCGGAGCACGTCAGAGAGGAGGAGCGCGGCTCGCGAACGCACCTCTGCGCGGTGGTGGTCTGCGACGACGACGCCGGCGCGCTCTGTGCGGGGCTGGGCGTCGACGCCGGGGCGCTCTGCGCGGGCGTCGCGGTGGTGTCCGTGAACCCGCTCGGAGCGCCACCCATCCCAGGCATGCCGCCCATCCCAGGCATGCCCCCCATGCCTGCGTCGGGAAGAAAAAACAACACACCCCCAGGGGCGTGAGGAGGGGTCGTTGCGCTGCCCGCGCGGACGGCGAGTCCCGCAGACAGGTACATGCCAGCGATATCGTGAATTCTATCCGGTTGCGTGTCGCAGCACGATCGGATCGGATCGCGTGTGGGCGTGCCTGGCATGCCGAAGGGGTTGGGTGCGCCGCCCGCGTCGCCCTGCTTGGCCATCTGCTCCATCATCTGCTGCATCATCTTCGCCTGCATGTCCGCCGGCCCGCGCTTCGTGAAATCCACGACCTGCACCCGCACCGGGCACGAACAACGCCCTTGTGCACCGCAACAACACATTCCGCGCCCGCCGCGCCGCGCGTCGCGCCCGAGCACCCACAACGACGCCAAAGACGACACGTGCACGTCACTGTGTCATTGTGTCGTTATCGCTGTTCCGGTGAGCGTCGCTGCCGGCGTTTGCGTACCTTGGTGACCCCGACCGCCACAAGGGCGCCGCCCATCGCCCAGATCCACGGCGGCATGCCCGTGGACGCGGGCTTGACGTTCTGCTTTCGTGGCGGCACGTGGAAGTACGGCTCGCTCGCCTCGGCGACGGCGCCCTGCGCGGAACGGCGGAAGAGGAAGGAACGTCGCATCGTCACGACAACCAATCATGTTGTGGGCGTTCTTCGCTGCTGCGATGTCGCGCTGGCGCTGTGTGCAGTGCGAGAAGGCGCAGGAGGGATCTCCGGCGCTCGGCCGGCGCCCTGGGGCGCTCGGAGAGGCAGATATCAGATTCTGAGAGCCGCGGTGGCAGGAAAGGGGGGGTGTTTTGAGCCGCGCACCTGCGAGACGACGCCCGCCGCAGGACCCGCGTCCGCGGACGCGTCCGCGAACTGCGTGTCGCTGCGCGGGGCGTCCTCCGCGGTCCCTGCGCGCGGACAGGACGCACGACGGGGTGGCTCAGTCCGGTTTCAGTCAGACCAGCGCAACATACCGCGATTCTGGCAGCCCGGCAGACGCCGCAACGACTTCTGCCTCCATCGCGGCCAGGAGCCGCCGTTTCCGCCCCGCACACGGCCGCGCGCGCGACCGGGGTCTCGCCGCCAGAGCAGCCGAGCGCTCGCGCACGCAGCAGCCCGCGCACCGCCGCGCTGCCGCAGCAGCCGTCGCGGTTCTGAGCATACACGTCGCGTGGCGTGGGAGGCTCCGCACCTGGAGAGCCGCGCAGGGCAGCCACGGCGTGTCTCGTGCGGCGACTGCACGCCCGGGCGGGCCTGGTGGCGGTGGCGCGCGGGCCCGCGACGCAGGCTGCGCGCACGGGCGCACTCTGCATCCTCGGGGTCCTGGCGCTCGCGGACACGTGCATGACGTCACCCGTGGACGAGGACGGGCACTGGAGCTGTGCGGGCTGCCTGGACGCCCGTGCGCTCGTGATTCGCCGCGGAAGTGTCTGCGACCGTCCGCGGGCTGCTGAGTGCGTGGGCGTGCGTGCTGTAGTCGCCGAGATCGCCGCGAGACCGACGCAATGGGCTCCGCGCTCGCAGGCCGGAGGACACTGTCTCGGGGGCTCTCCGCAGTCGGACTTTCCAGGGCCCGAAGCCCACGCTGCTCTGGTATCTTGCCTCTGCGGCGCCTCGCCTTGTAGGTACTTCCGGCGGCCCTGAAACCGGCGTCCGGGGCCGCGTCTCGCACGTAAAACGCAGCGGATCCGCGCGTGGTTCGAAATCAGCGACGCGTTCGCTGCGAACGCGGCGCTCTCTCTCTCATCAGCCCTGCGCCCTCTGGGACGGCGCCTGCTCCGCAACAACGGCCACGCGGTACCTCGAACCCGACTTCTCCCCGCTGATGCGACTCAGACATGACGTCGACGGCAGAATTCCAACAATTCGTGGCCCGAACCACACGCGCTGCTCGCTGCACTGGAGCAGCGCAGAGAGACAATTCGTGTCGTGGTGGTTGTTGCCACGTGGTGCAGCAGTCACGGGCTCAGCAGCACGGACGCGACGCGCCGTCGACAGCAGCAGCGCCGCGACGCCCGCGCTTCACGTACCTCCTAAACAAGCCACTGAATTGTGAGACCCTGAATCTCGACTTGCAGGCCATTGGTGCCACGCGCTGTCCTGCCGCGCCGCCCGCGGCACCCAGCACCCGCGCCGCCGGCCGACGCGACGCCCCACAGGCCGCCCACCCCCCCGCGGCGCTACAACACCCCCCCACCCTCCCCACAAACACACCCCCGCAAACACACCGCCAGAAACACACACCGCCACACACGGCCTCACACGCACCCCCCCGCGCACTGCACCGCCCAGCCACACCAAACGCCCCCCCCCTGACTCAGCAGTAGTAGCTGACAGTCCCCTTCTTCTTGGCTTGTACCTGCGTGACCCCCTCCACGAAGTCCTCGTGGCACACGACCGTGCTGTCTCGCCGCAGCGCGAGCATCCCGGCCTCCACGCACACCGCCTTGAGCTGCGCGGCGTTGAAGTCCTCCGTCGACCGCCCCAGCTCCTCAAAGTTGACGTCCGGCGACACATTCATCTTGCGCGAGTGGATCATCAGAATCTTCTCGCGGGCGGGGCCGTCCGGGTGCGGGAACTCGATCTTGCGGTCCAGGCGGCCCGAGCGCATCAGCGCGGGGTCGAGGATGTCCGGCCGGTTCGTTGCCGCGATGACCTTAACCTCGTCCGAGCTGCGGGGGGGTGTATTGGGGGGTGTTGGTGTTGGGGGGCACGCGGGGCGCGGGAGCGCGCGGGAGCGCGCGGGGGCGGATTCTGAGTCGAGAAATTGCGTCTTTCGTTGCGTTTTTAGCGCAATATGTGTGCGGTGGTCACTCTTGTGGTTGTGGGCGCGCGGGCGTGCCTGGAGAAGCCGTCGAGCTGGTTGAGCAGCTCGAGCATCGTCCGCTGCACCTCCCTGTCCCCGCTCAGCTCGCTGTCCACCCGCTTCGTGCCAATCGAGTCGATCTCGTCAATAAAGATAATACACGGGCTCTTCTCCTTGGCGAGCGCGAAGGCGTCGCGGACCATCTTGGAGCCGTCGCCGATGAACATCTGGACCAGCTGCGGCCCGGCCAGCTTGAGGAACGTCGCCTTGGTCTGGGCGGCGATGGCGCGCGCAATCAGCGTCTTGCCGACCCCAGGCGGGCCGTGCAGCAGACAGCCCTTCGGCGGCTTGATTCCGAGCTTCAGGAAGCGGTCCTGCGCGCGCGCCGCGCCGCGAGGGGCGCCGCGGTCGGAACGGCGCCGCGGCGTGCACGCCGCGAGAGAGCAACCACAGCGCCGCGCGCGTGGGTTTCCGGGGCGTTTTCGCACCTTGTGCGTGATGGGAAGCACGACCGCCTCGACGAGCTCCTGAATCTGCTTGTCCAGCCCTCCAATGTCCCCGTACGTCTCCGTAGGCTTCTCATCGACTTCCATGGCCTTGACTCTGCTGTCGTACTCGGCAGGCAGCGTGTCGAGGATGAGGTACGAGTCCTTGTTCACGCCAACCATGTCGTTCGGCTTCAGGTCGCGCGGGTCCACGAGCCCCACGACCGGCAGGAAGACCGTTTGCCGCGTCGAAGTCTTGAGGACCACCGCCTTGCCCTTGCGCTGGCTGTCCACGTCCTGGTTCGCGCCGTCCTGCGTGCGAGGCGGGAGGCCGCGCGAGTGTCTGCGTCTGGGCGCGGCGGGAGGCGCCAGCTCGGCGTTGCGAGGCCGTGGCGTTCGCGCGTCGCTGGAGACTCACCTCCTCGTCTTCAGGGACCATGTCTAGGATCTCCACGACGTTGGAGACGAGGTACGGGAGCTGGTTGTTGAGCTTGATCTTCTCCTTGTTCTCCTTGACCTTCTCGTCCATGCCCCGCACGTCCAGCTCGAGCATCTTCGCCTGGCCCTGCATCGCACCCAGCACACCCGCGCACGAGCCCGTCGCACGCGATAACCCCCGCCGCGCCGCCTCCCCGATCCCCACAACCACTCACCAACCTCCCGGCGCGCGCCAGCCGCGCCGAAACCGCAGGAATTCGCGAAACGAGCGCCCTCGGGCCTCGTAGGCAGCTTCCGCCCGCCCGCGCGCCGCCACATCAAGAGGATCGTGCACCCAAACCGGATCTCCGCCCAGCACAGACGCTCTCCCGCGCTCTGCGCCGCGCCGCGCCGCGAACAGAGCCCGCCGCGGCGCCGGCCACGCACCTCGAGCACGCGACTCTCGTTGTCGAGGAGACGAGCCTTGCGCTTGATGTCCGCGGCCGACATGCCCGCGAGCTGCCCGGCGACGCCATCCTCCGCGCTCGTCCCCGCGAACACCTCCGCCTCAACGTCCATCCTCCCCGCCTCTCGTCACCCCGCGCCTGCAGTGCAGCTGCGCTTACTGCGGGCAGCACACAAGGTCGCTGAGGAACGAAGTACGCCACAGCGACACGCGACGCGCCGCGCACACGCCAGGTTGTGCCGTGGGCCGCCCGCGACGCGCCCTGTGGTCCTCGGCGAAGCGGGGGGGGGACTGCTGCGAAGCTGTGTGTGTGCAGCTGTCAGGTATAACAGAACCAGACCGCAGACCTGCGCCGCGCTGCGCTGGGCCGCTAGCTACCCCGGTGGATCGTTCCGCGGCACCGGGTGTCGGCTGCGGCCGCGAATGGGTGCAAGGTGCGCCCCGCTGTCTCACAACTGTGTTTTTGGTCCTGCGATGAGAGACACGCACGGACGCCCGCTCCGAGCGGTCCGTCCGAGCCACAGCGCCGGCGAGCAGCGAGCAGCGGGCGCGGTTCGCTGCCCGGCCAGTCACGCGACAGCTGCGCATGCGCAACCAGCAACTCATATCTTCCAATCAACGCTCAGAGACACCACGATATATCGCGCACTCCGCCTCACATCAAGAACAGATCCACGTCGTCCTCGCCGCCGTTCCGCGCCGTATCCTGACTCCCCCCCCTCCCCCCCGCCTGACCAGCACCTCCCTGAGCCGGAACCCCCCCCTCCGTCGCACCGCCCCTGCTCACCTGCTCCTGCTGCACTTGCTGCAAGTACCCTCGCAGCACTGCCGCCTGCTGCTGGCTGCTCACGCCCGCCCCGGACGCCACAGCGCCGTGCAGCTGCGCCGCGATGTGCTGCGGCAGCGACTGCTGCGGCAGCGACTGCGGCACGAGGGCCTGCGGCGCGACCGCCCTGCTTTGTAGCGCCTGAAGCTGCGCAGCCGCCGACTGCTGGTGGTGCACGTGCGGCGCCGAGACGACGACGCCCGCGGCCGGCGCCGAGACGACGACGCCCGTGGCCGGCGCCGGCATGTGCGCGTGCATCCCGAGCGCGACGCGGTGCGCCGCGGAGTGGACGGGGACGCCGGTCGCGGGCGCCGCGGGCGGCGGCGCGCTGCGGCGCTCGTTGACGACTTTGGACATGAGCTCCTGGAGCGAGGTGCGCGGCATCGGCACGATGGCCGGCCGCGGCGCCACGGCTGTGCGGGCGGGCTCCTGCGACAGCGCGGGCAGCTGCGTGCTCCATGCAGCGCTCGGCTGCGCCGCGCCGTGGCCGGCGAGGAGGTTTCCGAGACTGGAGAGGTCGACGCCGGACTGCCGGCCCGCGAGCGACTGGTACGCGGACACGGGGGTCGCGCCGGGGAAGGAAGAAGGGGGGGTGTTTTGTTTCTTCTTCTGCCACCCCCCCCGGCCGCCCGTCGGGGGCCGGCCGCCGGGGCGCGGCGCCTTGGCGGCGCGCCGGCTCTCGTACGCCGCGTTCCTCGCTTCCGTCGCTGCAGCGCACCGTCCGAGCCGCGCCCGTGAGCTCCAAGCACAAACAGACGCGCAACATCAAATACCGAAACCATATCTGCCGCGCCGCCACAGCACCGCGACTCCCCGACACAGCACGCGCGGTCCCTCGCGCCCCGCGCCACTCACCTGCCGCCTTGCTCGACATACGTGCGGCCTCAGCGCGCGCGTACACATCGGCCATGACCTTCGCGATCACCGCGGGCTCCTTCGGGCCCTGCTGCGCGGCCTGCTTCGCGTGCGCCTTCGCGGCGGGCTTCGCGTTGCTCGGCGACGACGCGTGCGCGTGGAGGTTGCGCAGCGCATCAACCGCGCGCTGTTCGTCGGCGTCGTCGATGAGGCCGTGCCCGGACTGCTCGACGGGGGACGCGGCGAGCGCGCCGCGCGGGGACCGGCTCGGCGCGCCGAACGTCCCGGCCCGCGCGCCCTCCTGCGGGACGAAGTGGCGAGGGGCACAGAGCACTGGTGTGACGAGAGGAGGGCCGGGACCGGGCATGCAAGCACGAATTTCGATAGCTTGGAGCATGAAGATGGTGCAGGGTGCAATTTTACGCAATTTGCGGCGCTATCGGCGCCAAACGGGCCGGCAAGAGCCATTGTTGAGGAGGGCGCGACGCGGGCCGGGTACGGGGTCCTGCCGGTCCGCGCGGCCGCGGCGCGCACAGAACGCTACACAGGAGCCCGTAGGCGCGTCGAGAGCCGCGGGCGCGGCGCCCACGGCGAGCGCAGGACGCTATCCCGGCACGCAGCACTCACCTGGGATCCGCCGCGCCGCCCGTCGGCGCCTCCGTTCCCGTCCTTGCCGCGGACGACGCGGTTGACGAGGGCCTGTCGCTGGCCGCGCGCGTCGGCCGGCGCGTCGTCCGACCGCAGGTGCTGCAGCACGAAGGCTGCGCTGGGCCTCAGAACGAGAGGCGTCCGCGCGTTGCTCGCGCTGATGATCTTCTGCATGTGCTCGTGGATGATTCGCTCGAGGGACGCGTTCGAGAGGGGCTCGGACTGCTTGGAGGCCGGGAGCGTCGCGCGAGGCTGCAGGCTCGCTGCCACCACCGCCGCTCGCTTGGTGCACACCACGCGCGCCTTCTTCCGCTCAATGTTACATCGTTCCAGGAGCTCGGTCGCGGGGGCGTGGACGTCCATCTCCGGCGCCGCGCGGGGCGGCTCGGCGCCCGCCGCGGTGCCGGTATCTGGCTTGTCGCCCACGTTGATATCTAAACACGAGTGCGGGGGAACCGGAGCTCTCGAGACCCGCGCGGGCGATGAGGCGCTCGGGGGCCGGCTCAGGTGCGTCGCTGTGGCCGCGCGGCGCCCGGAACGGGCCCGAAAGGCCGCGGAAGCGGCGCCGCGGCGCCGTGTGCGCACGCTCAGGCCTCCGGGGGTCGCTTGGCGCGGTGCGGCGGCCCGCAGAGCTGCTTGCGCGCGCGAGTTCGCTCGCCGCGGGCACATGCGGAGAAGGTGGAGTAGCCTGGGCGACTCGAAGCGACCATCGAGGATGACCAGGCGCGCTGCGGCGTGAGAGAGCGCTGCCGGGCTGCTTCCGCAGGCCCTCACGTGGCGCTGCGGTGGCCATTCCGCGCCAACTCGGCGGCGCTGCTTTTTCACGGATACACAGAGGCGGCCGCGACATTTTACCGCCCGATACGCTGCCCCCCTGCGCCGTGGGCGTCCCAGAGGGGTGAAGGCTGTGCTGCCCTGTCGCGTAGGAGCCCGGGCGTTTGGCGCCGGCCGCAGCGATGAACAGGGACATTTCGGACTTCATGCACCTGTCGCGGCAGCAGGAGCGCGTCCGCAACATCTGTATCCTCGCGCACGTCGACCACGGCAAGACAACGCTTACCGATCACCTCGTGGCCTCGAACGGGCTCATCCACGACAGCATGGCCGGGCAGCTGCGGTACCTCGACAGCAGAGACGACGAGCAGGCGCGGGGCATCACGATGAAGTCCTCCTGCATCACGCTGCACTACCGGCACACCGCTCGCCAGGTGAGCAGCGCCGCCCGCCGTGTCTGTCGCCGCACGGCGCACACCGCTTGCGGGATTTTCCGTCGTGCATCTCGGCCTGAATATCGCGCACTGGGACGAGACTATCACTGCTGGAATCCCCCACAATTGGGATCTGTTGTATAATAAATACATGAAAGGTGTTTGTCTCGCGACGCAGGCTCCCGAGGAGGCCGCGTCGGCGCAGGAGGCGGCGAAGGAGTACCTCGTCAACGTGATCGACGTGCCCGGCCACGTCGACTTCTGCAGCGAGATTTCCACGGCTGTGCGGCTCAGTGACGGCGCGCTCATCGTCGTGGACGCCGTCGAGGGCGTCTGCGTCCAGACGCACGCGGTGCGGCGGCCCGCCCTTCTCGGACCCGGCGTGCATCGCCCACGCACGCTCACACGCGCAGCGGTCTCAACCACTCACGTAGTCGCTTCTGTTGCTCGTTTTCGTCGAAAACCCGGCCCCGAACCATTCCGTTCCGCACCGGTCGCGAGCCTGACGTTCAATTTCGATTTTTTTCAACCGCGCTGCTCGTTGCAGGTCCTGCGTCAGGCGTTCGAGGAGTGTCTGCAGCCGTGCCTGGTAGTCAACAAGGTCGACCGACTCGCGCTGGAGCTCTACCTGTCGCCCGAGGAGGCCTACGAGCGAATACGATCCATCATCGGCGAATGCAACCGCATTCACAGCCTCCTGCACAGCGAGACGTACCTCCAGCAAACGGACGACGCCGCCGAAGCTGCGGGCGACGACGAGGTCCGTCGCACGCGCACTCCTTTCGAGTACACGTCCCTTTCAAGCACTCCCCGCGCGCGCAGCTGCCACGCGCCGACACGTCCCGGCCGGGCCCTGACGTCTTCTGCCCAACTGTCGTGTTGACGTGCTGTCTCGCGCAGGAGTACAACGGGGAGGCGCCGCAGGTGGACGACGACGACGTCGAGGACGTGTTCTGTCCGGCCAAGGGCAACGTCGTCTTCGCGAGCGCGTTCGACGGCTGGGCGTTCCAGGTGGAGCACTTTGTGGGTATGTGGACTAAAAAGCTCAAGTGCAGCGCCGCGGATGTGCGGAGTGCGATTTGGGGCGACTGGGCGTTCCAGGCGAAGACGAAACAGTTCGTGCCGTTCGACTCCGACAAGAAGACCCAGGTGAGACCCCCGTGGGGTAAAAAAAACAATGGCAGCAATCAGTGCGGCATCGATTGGGTGTTCGTAACACGCTGGCTCTCTGGTGCGAGCGGCGCGTTTACGCACGTGATCGGCAGATTCGCTGCGGTATCGCGCCGGCACCGGCAACGCCCCACTCCCCCCGTCGAGCCTCGACACCCCCCACCGCGTCAGCGCAACACCCCTCCTCGCCTGCGCGGTGCCGCGCGCACCCCCCCGCCTCCACATCGTACATCCCACGCGTTGCCCGCTGCGCGGACTCACTCCGTGCTCGTGCGCCGCTCGCGTCGTCGCAGGGGGGGGGTGTTACAACCAAGTTGAAGCCAGTGTTCGCGCAGTTCGTCCTGGAGCCGCTGTGGACCGTGTACGCCGCGTGCAGGGACTCGTCCGGCGACCACGGCCCCAAGCTCGCGAAGCTCAGCGCCGCCCTCGGCATCACCGTCGCGCCGCAAGCGTTGCAGCACCCCGACCCGCGCAACGCGCTGCGGTCGTTCTTGCGCGCCTGGCTGCCCCTCGCGAAGGCCGTGCTGAGCACGGCCGTGGAGCACGTGCCCGCGCCCTCGGCCGCCGCCGCGCACCGGATCCCGAAACTCGTCCCGGGGGTTGGAAGTGGTATGACAGCGTCAGGTCCGTCATGGCCCCGCCGGATGGGGGGAGTGTTGCCGCGCACGGCGTCCCTGCGTGTTGAGTATCGGGGGACCGCACTGACGGCAGTCGGGTGCGTTGCGGCTCATCGGAACTCGGTATTTCGTGGTTGCCGGCATCGTGCAGGAAACACGCAGGCGGCGGAGCCCACGGAGCTGGCGCCTGTCCGGCAGGCGCTCCTGACGGCCGACGCCTCCGAGGACGCGCCCGTCGTCGCGTTCGTCGCGAAGATGATCGCGGTGCCTGCATCACTCCTCCCGGGGGGTCTCAGCACCTCTGCCAACCAAATGGCGTTCCTCGCCTTCACACGGATCTTCTCGGGGGTCCTCAGGGACCAGAGCGACATCTTCGTCCTCTCGCCTGTGCACGACCCGGCGGCGGAGTCGTCCTTTCGGTGCACACGTGCAACCATTGATGGTGTTTTCATTATGATGGGCCCGGCGCTAGAACGCACGAACTGCGCGAGCGCAGGGAGCGTGGTCGCGCTCGGCGGACTGTCCCTGGAGGTGCGCGGCGTGCTGCCCCGCCCTGCGCGCATCTGGCCACCAAGAAGAAGAAGAACATATTCTATATTATACTTTTATATCCGCACGGCAACGGACGTCACGGTTGATCCTCGATATGATCCGCTCATCATATCCGCGCTGCAGATCCTCAAGAGCGCGACCATCGCGAGCACCCCGCGCTGCTGGCCGTTCCGCGGAATGTCGTATCAGACGTCGGCGCTGGTGCGCGTGGCGGTGGAGCCCGTGGTCCCCTCCGACATGCCGCGCCTCGTCGAGGGCCTCCGGCTTCTCGTCCGGTACGCCCCGCCACGCCTCGCGACGGCGCTGGACCTGCTGCAGGCGGGGGGGGTTGTTTTGTTCCAGTATGACTGTGCGTTGAGCTTTGTGTGGTGCCCGACGCCGCGCAGGGCCGACCCGTTCGTCGAGGTGTACATGATGGATTCCGGGGAGAACGTCGTCGGCGCCGCGGGCGAAGTGCACCTGCAGACGTGCATGGACGACCTCGTGAAACGGTTCGCGGGAGTGCGCGTGCACGTGCGTCCTCCCCCGCTGTCTGACACGAACACGAGCACTCTAAATACCGCCCGTCACTTGCGTCCGTCACCAGCAACGCCTGTGCGGAACCACGGGTCCGTCGCGGCCGTGCGTTGCGAGATGTACGCACGCAAGATATGATTTCCCTATATGTTGTTTCGCTTTTTCTCCGCAGGTCTCGCCGCCGCTGGTGTCGTTCCGCGAGTCCCTCGCGGACGGCGCCGACGAGCCCGCGGCCCCCGCGGACCGCCGCACCGTCAGCATGCAGCCCAGCAGCAAGCGTCTGACGGTGCGCGCAACAGTCCACCCCCTCCCGGGGTGTCTCGCCAACGCCCTCGACGCCAACTCCGCCGAGCTCCAGTCCCTCAGCGCAGCGGCCCTGCGCGCCGGCAACGCCGCGCTCCCGACGCAGGACGCGCCCGCGGAGCCAAATACAAACACCGCGCCGCCCGCAGACCTGAAAGACAGTCTCTCGGCCGCCGCAGACTCCGACCCCGACCCCGCCGCGCGCGTCGACGCCGACGCGCTCCGTGGCAAGATCCTCGCCGCGGCGCGGCAGGCGAGCGATTCCGGCTGCGCGCAAATGCTCGAACGGGTGTTTGCCATTGGCCGAAAAAACGCAGGAGCCTGCATGCTCCTCACGCGGCCACGCGGCAAGGGCGCGCTCCCGCCTGCAGCAGCGCACAGCGACGAGGCGCACACGACGGCGTTCCAGCTCGACAACGCGCGCGTGTCGGCGCTCCTGGGGCTGCGCGAGGGCGTAGAAAGCGGCGACGGCGACGGCGACGGCGAGGCGGCCGGCGGGGACCACCTGCGCGTGACGGTCGAGAGCGCCCTGGTCGCGGGCTTCCACCTCGCGTCGGAGGCCGGGCCGATCTGCGACGAGCCGATGTGGGGAGTCGCGTTCGAGGTGGAGGTGTTATTGCACGGGGACCTGGGGGAGTTACAGGCCAAGGCGGCGACGCTGTCCGGGGAGATCATTTCCACGGTGGCGGACTGCTGCAGGAAGGCCGTGCTCGAGGCGCAGCCGCGGATCGCCGAGGCGATGTACATGTGCGAGGTGCGAACAAATAGGAGCGCTGCAATCAACTACGTTTCTATAATTGAGTTTTCGCGGAGTCGCTAGGAGGGAAATACATAACCGCACGATGACGAGCACGTGTTTTACGGCTCGCGCGGCTGCAGCGTGGCTACGTCGCGTCGCGTGGACTGCCGTTTACCGTGCACCACACCATGCTCCTGCTGCACGCCTCTCCGCAGGTGACGACGTCCGCGGAGGCCCTGTCCGGCGTGTACGCCCTCCTCGGCCGCAGGCGCGCGCGCATCATCCACGAGGAGGCCCGCGAGGGCACGAACCTCTTCTCGTTGCGCGCGCTCCTGCCCATCGACGCCTCCTTCGGGTTCGCGGACGAGATGCGGCGGCGGTCGTCCGGCGCGGCGCACGCGCAGCTGATCTTCTCGCACTGGGAGCGCGTCCGCGGGGATCCGTTCGCGTCGCTCGAGCCAGTAGAGACGCAGGAAGAGGAAGAGGATGAGGCGGAGCGATTGACGCTGGCGAGGGACATTGTCAACCGGGTGCGGCGGCGCAAGGGGCTGCCCGTGGACGACAAGGTCGTGGAGCGGGCCACCAAGCAGCGGACGCTCGCGAAGAAGCGGTAGGAGGTGGGGGGGTGTGATTGTGTATGACTGACTGGTGGCGCGGGGGCGGGGGGGAGGGCACGGGGGCCGCGGTCGACGGCGAGCGCGCCTGCGGTGGGGCGGACGGTGGGTGGGCGACGAGGAGGTCGCGGGCCGGCATCGGTGGTGCCGCGGTGGAGCGCACGACGTCCTGCGGGGCACTGTGCAGCGACGGTGGGTGCTCGCGCTTTCCTGCGTCTTTCGCCACAGACGCTCGGACCGGCGAGCCGCGGACGGTGGTGCGCTACGTCGTGTCGCAAGCCCGGGGGGGGGGGTGTTGAACGTGCTTGTTGCGCCGGGAAAGCGCGCGCGCGCGACTGCGCGTTCACGGGCTCACGAGGGTGCGACGAGCGCGGGTTGCCAGCATCGGCGTCCGTCGCTGGACGGTGTAGCGCGGTGCGTCGGTGCAAGCGCACGCAGGTCCCGAGTCAGCACCGCAGGGGACGACGTGAGATGAAATCCCGATGCCAGGGTCGCGCAGGTGCGGCGTTGCGTCAGGAGCGCAGCGCGGCCTTGCCATCTGTGCTCCATGTTCACTCTGACGGACAAACTCTGTGTTCCAAGAGGTTGCTGCCCGAAACAGCAGCGGAATCCGCGGCGCTCGCCGGCGTGACGGGTCGCCGCGGAGGTACTCTGCGGGCTGGCGCCGGGGCGCCGCGAGACCTGCGCTGGACGGACCGCGAGCGCAGGGATTTGTGGCGACAGACTGTTCGCGGGGTGGCCGGTCGGACACCCCCGCCGATGCGGGGCGCAGCATCATGACAGGGCGCAAACAGACGCGCGGGAGGCAAAAGCAGAGTGTCTCTGTCGCGATCATTGTCCCGCGGTGGCGTACGAGGCTGATGGAAGGCCGTGCCGACACGAATTAGACCGAGTGGCACGCATCATGCTTGACGCGACGCTCGCAGCTGCGTTGCAAGCTGCGTCCTTGATCTGGGGGCATGTCCGGGATTCACGGGAGATCAAGGTGCGCAGGAGTATGCTGTTGGTGCCGCATTGTGCCCATCGCGTCATCTTGCGGGTGCTTATCCACCAACAAAGGCGTGCGGTGCCCCTACGCAGGAGGCGATTCCGTGGCTGGAAGGCCACGTCAAGCGGACCCATGCCGTGCTACAGCGCATGGCGGACGCTCAAGGGCGCCTGCGCGACCCGGCGGCCCTCGACGCCTGCATTGGGGACTTGGTGCCCCAGTTGGAGGGCCTGGAGAAGGTCGTCGCGCGGCAGAGACAGAACGGGCGGATCATGGCTTGTATTTCCAGCCGGGCAGCGAAGAGACGTATCAAGGAGCTCACGTCGCGAATCTCGGACGTCCTCATCGCCGTGGGAGCCGCCAACAGCTCCGCAAACATCGGGGTGCGTCTCCGCTTGCCAAGAGTCGCAGTGCCGTTCCCGCGCGAAAAACGACATCGCCGTGCACTCGCTGACGAGCAGCGCGGCCCCGGCGGTGCGTGCAGCTGGCCACCGAGACGGTCCAGGAGGTGGAGAGCATCGGCACGGCTCTCCACAATGACAGCGAGAGGCTCGAAGAAATCCTGACCGACCTGCGAGACGACATGAACGCGCAGTTCGAACGGCTGCCCGGTATGATGGACGCGGCCATGCGCGACATGCTCGAGCAGATCGTCCGGGGCGGCGCGTTCCTCGGCGGCCGCACCGAGGACGACCACGCAGCTCTGGAGGAGCTGCGCGCGGACCTGCAGCGCCTGGAGGCGGAGCGCGACACGGCGGCGGCCCGCGCGCAGGACCTCGAGAGCCGACACGTCGCGGAGCGCGAGGAGCACCTCGAGCGCATTCGGCAGCTGACGGAGAAACTGGAGGAGGTTCTGAAAACGCGCGAGGAGCAGAGTGCCGTCGCGCAGCCGAGCGTGGCGACCGCTGCGCCGTCGGTGCCGGTGGAGTTCGAGTGCGGCATCTGTCTGGAGGTCATGAACGACCCGGTCGTCCTGCTGGACAGCGGCCAGACGTACTGCCGGGCGTGCATCGAAGAGTGGGTGCGCAGCAGGGTGGCTGACAACGGGGTGGCAACAGACCCGATCACGCGGGCGAGGCTTCAGACGCCGCTGCGGTACGTCGAGAACTGGGCGCTGAAGAGCGCCATCGCGGTCACCGCGCCAGCTGCTAACAGTCGGCTTGCATCGCTGACGCTGCGCGAGTACCCCCGCGCTCGCGTGGTGCTCAAGGAGAAGATAGCGCGCGGCGGCTTCGGCGAGGTGTTCCGCGGGGAGCTCAAGCAGGGCGACAGGCAGGAGGGGACCGAAGCCGTGGCGGTGAAACGCATGTCGGTGATGGAGTTGGGCACAGCGGCCCGCACGAGCGTGATCACCGAGATCGAGATGGCGCTGAAGGTTGCTGCTCAGTGCGACAATGTGTGCCGGCTCATCGGCTACGTTGAAGACGGGTTTGACTGGCTGCTGATCATGGAGTTGTACGACAACTCGTTGATGGGGCTGATCCGCGATTGCAGCCCCGCGCCACTGGAGTGCGACGCGATCCTGAGGGTGGCGCACGACATCAGCCGCGCCCTGATGCAGATGCATCGCCGGCGCATGTACCACAACGACATCAAGCCATCGAACGTGCTGATTGACGCCAGTGGCCGGGCGGCGTTGTGCGACTTCGGACTGGCGAGAACGCTGACGACGAAGTGTGCGCAGACAAGAACGCTGCGCGGCGGGACCTTCCAGTACTGTGCCCCGGAGTCGTGCATGGAGGACTTCAAAGGCAGGTCCGAGGCCGCCGACGTGTGGTCCTTCGGGTGCACCCTGCTGCACGCCGCCACGGGGGAGAACCCATACGGCAACCTGTCGGATCAGCAGATCATGATGCGCCTGGCGCAAGCCCGCGGTCCGGAGGTGCCGGCTGACGTCGCGCCAGCCGAGCTTCGTGATTTGATCTGCAAGTGTTTGTTGAAGGAGCCCGCGGAGAGGCCGTCGATGAAAGACATCTACGAGAAAGTGACGGGGCTGGCAGCGGCGGAGAGGACACGAACCATTGAAGAGCGAGAGGCGCGTCTGCGTCGGCTCTGCACCGTGGAGGGCCTCCGTGCAGCACTCAACGACGGGAACGACGCGGTGCGCATTGTTGCAAGATGCATGTCACGCTGCAAATCATCCGCCCTCCCCGGAGATGCGGGCGCTGGTACTCGAGGCAGCCCGCGCCACCGCTGACCAGGGTTCCTCGTTGTCGGTGATTGACCCGCAGGTGATTGACCTGCATGGGCGCAGTGTGCAGGGAAGCGGCGAGGACACCGTCGAAGTGACGCGCCCGGGCGTGACGCTGCGGAACGGCAATCTGCGTGGCCTGCGCCTGCTGTTCAAGTCGTCAGCGACGGGCACCCGCTTGGAACGCATCTCCGTCAGCGGATACGAGTACGACCGTGAGATCGCGCCCGCTTCTGTGCAACGCTTGAGCAGCTCGGTCGCAAAGCGATTCCGACCAACGGTTCGCTGTCGTCGGACGTCAGGGAGGTCAATTCCAGGCTCTCTTCCTGACACAGCTTTCTCTCGCCAGCGGATGCAGACCGGGAGACGAGGCCCATTTGCATGCTCGGGCAAGTGACAAGGTTCATTCGTTGCGCTGACTGCAGGTGGTGATTCGTCCTCGGAACCTGATCGTAAAAAGCTGGCAGCAGTGCAGATTGAGGCCGCGAGAGGAGTCGTCATCAAGGCATGCAAGCTCAACGGCAACGCGAACAATGGTCTGAGCGTGGTCGACGGAGCACAGGTGCAGGCGACTCGGTGCATGCATTGTACGTGAGCGAGGGGGTGTGCTGGACGCAGTGAAAGAAGTTCTGGGATCGGGAATGCAGGTGACGGTGGAGGGCGGGGAGTGCTGCGGCAACGGGTGGCGCGGTGTGTGGGCGAGCGGCAGCGGGACGGAGGCGACCGTGCGCGGGGCGAAGTGCAGCGCCAACAAGCAGGGCCAAGGCGTCGAGGCAACAGAGGGGGCGAAGGTGCGTGCATGTGCAGTGGGTGTGCGTTGCGGTGGGTGCGTGCGGCGGCGGCGTGAGTGAGTGTGTGTGTGTGGCGCGACCGCGCGTGCGCGTGCGCGGGTGTGTGTGCAGGTGACGGTGGAGGGCGGGGAGTGCTGCGGTAACGGCTACGGCGGCGTGGGTGCGGGCGGCAGCGGGACGGAGGCGACAGTGCGCGACACGAAGTGCACCGACAACACAGGCCACGGCGTCGCGGCACAGGAGGGGGCGAAGGTGCGTGCATGTGCAGTGGGTGTGCGTTGCGATGGGCGCGGGCGCGTGGGCGCGCTGCGGGTCGGCGGCTTGGGTGTGCGGCGCGGGCGCGCTCTGGGGCGGCGGCGCGTGACGGCGCGCGACCGCGCGTGCGTGTGCGCGGGTGTGTGTGCAGGTGACGGTGGAGGGCGGGGAGTGCTGCGGGAACGGCGACTGCGGCGTGGCTGCGGGCGGCAGCGGGACGGAGGCGACAGTGCGCGGGACGAAGTGCAGCGACAACAAGGAGTACCACGGCGTCTTGGCAGCGGAGGGGGCGAAGGTGCGTGCACGTGCGATGGGTGTGCGCTGCGGTGGGCGGGGGCGCGTGGGCGCGCGTGCGAGTGCGGCGCGGGCGCGCTGCGATGGGCGTCGGCGCGTGACGGCGCGCGACCGCGCGTGCGTGTGCGCGGGTGTGTGTGCAGGTGACGGTGGAGGGCGGGGAGTGCTGCGGTAACGGGCAGTGCGGCGTGGGTGCGGCCGGCAGCGGGACGGAGGCGACAGTGCGCGGGACGAAGTGCACCGACAACAAGCAGCTCTACGGCGTCGCGGCACAGGAGGGGGCGAAGGTGCGTGCATGTGCAGTGGGTGTGCGTGGCGACGGGCGCGGGCGCGTGGGTGCGTGGGCGCGGCTTGCGGCGGCGGCGAGCGTGTGTGGCGCGGGCGCGGTGCGGGGCGGCGGCGCGTGACGGCGCGCGATCGCGCGCGTGCGTGTGCGTGGGTGTGTTTGCAGGTGACGGTGGAGGGCGGGGAGTGCTGCGGTAACGGGCAGTGCGGCGTGGCTGTGCTTCACAGCGGGACGGAGGCGACACTGCGCGACACGAAGTGCACCGACAACACAGGCCACGGCGTCGCGGCACAGGAGGGGGCGAAGGTGCGTGCATGTGCAGTGGGTGTGCGTGGCGACGGGCGCGGGCGCGTGGGCGCGTGGGCGCGGCGATGCGGCGGCGCAGGGCGCGGCGGGCGCAAGAGGGCGGCTTGCGGCGGCGGCGAGCGTGTGTGGCGCGGGCGCGGTGCGGGGCGGCGGCGCGTGACGGCGCGCGATCGCGCGCGTGCGTGTGCGCGGGTGTGTGTGCAGGTGACGGTGGAGGGCGGGGAGTGCTGCGGGAACGGCGTGTACGGCGTGGCTGCGTTTGACAGCGGGACGGAGGCGACAGTGCGCGGGACGAAGTGCACCGACAACAAGGAGGTCGGCGTCGAGGCACGGGAGGGGGCGAAGGTGCGTGCATGTGCAGTGGGTGTGCGTGGCGATGGGTGCGCGGGCGCGTGAGCGCGGCGTGCGGCGGCGGTGTGGGCGTGTGGCACGGGCGCGCTGCGGGGCGGCGGCGCGTGACGGCGCGCGACCGCGCGTGCGTGTGCGCGGGTGTGTGCAGGTGACGGTGGAGGGCGGGGAGTGCTGCGGGAACGGCGTGTACGGCGTGTGTGCGGCCGGCAGCGGGACGGAGGCGACCGTGCGCGGGACGAAGTGCACCGACAACACAGGCCACGGCGTTCGGGCGAAGGAGGGGGCGAAGGTGCGTGCATGTGCGGTGGGTGTGCGCTGCGATGGGGGCGCGGGCGCGGCGCGCGGCGGCTGCGCACGACTGTGCGTCGCGTGCGCGGGCGTGTGTGCATCGCCCATCTTTATTATGAATGATGAGGAATGTTTTTTCAAACTGATGCGACTTCGGCTCAGCAAAGCTGGTTGGCTGACTCCGCGTCGGCAGCAATGACTAGCATGGAGCTATTTCACCGGCGCGTGCCGTGCTGTGCGCAGGTCGTGGGGCGCAACCTTCAAATGAGCGGCAACAAGGGAGGCAACATCGGCACCTGCACAGGGGGTGTCGTGGACGTGACTGAGACTGAGACTTACAAACCGGAGAGGTGCCGCGTGCAGTAACGCTGCGATGTACCAGCACGCATGCGCCTCACAGCGAGCAGAGCGTCGCGCACGAGCGGGGACGGCCGTCAGGGCACCTGCTATCCCTGCATGTCATCAATGATTGCGCGGTACCCTGAGTGCCCGGTGTAACGCGCTACTCTGAGCGCCGACGCCATCTTTCATGCGACGCGGTGCACACCGAATTGCGCATTGCTCTCAGAGCTGTCACGATGCCACTCCGATCGCGGCCCGACCGGCGCGGCGTAGCCCCACTCCCCCCTGACGGGACGAATGAACAATGCCCCACTCTTGGGCACCCGTGGACGGGGCGTAGACGTAGTGTCTACGTGGATATACACCGGGAAATCTATGTAGAATCTACGGTCCGCTGGAGCCACCGGCGACCCTCAGCGCCCAAGGTGCAGTCTGCAATGTAGAAGTCTCAAGTTTTTGCACCCGGTTCCATCCGCACGTCAGCCGCCACCGGCCGTGGGCCCGACAACCGCGCTCGACCTCGCTCGACCGGGTGCGGCTGACGTCAGCGTGGGAGATGTCGGGGGACTTGCCAGTCACTGTGACTCGCGGCCGCCGCCAGCTCTCACTAGGGCGAAGCGCAGCTGAAGTCCGGCACTTCGACACCTCCTGACAATGGGAGCAGACTCCAACAAGTCCGGCATGGATGCGGCACTACGGTGAGCAGCACCGCGGCGGGGCAGAGGTGCAGCAGTGCCCCGGTTGGACGCAGGCTCGCGTGGCGCACATCGACTCCGTCTCTGTCACATATCACTGCTCTGGTTGTCAGCATGCGTTTGAGGTCAATCTGAAACAGCAACTCTCACGCATCGAGCCGTGGCACCTGGACGCATGCACCTGTGAGACAGAAGTTCGAATTTCCGTCAAAGCACGGGGTTGAAAGAGACACTCTCTGACCATTTTGCCCTACTTGAACATAGAACTTGCGAGATTCGGCCATTGAGAGTCGAACCGCTGCGCACATCACGCGGGCTGGGCGAGGCGAACCGAGGCAATGCAACAGTGGTCGCGCTCGCTGCGCGTAGATATGACGTAGATCGAGCGTAGCTCCATCTGCGCAGACAGATACGCACATCCGCAGATTCTGCGGCAAATCCACGGATGCCCAGTATTCGGGCAAAGGTATCTTCTGCTGATGTCCGTAGTGCGGGATCGCTCGCCGGGTGCTTCACCGCCTGAGCGCCCCGGCGCTCACGGAAGAGCGCGCTGCGGCCGCAGCGCGCTGAGCGCTCACGCAGCGCACTGGCGCATGCGCGATCTCGGGTGTGCTGCGCTGCGTCGCCAGCACCGGGGGGGTCGTGCGCCTGGGCCCGCGCCCGGAGGCTTCGGCGTGGGCGCTGCGAGGTCGTCGTGGAACGCGCGGGGCCGCACGGGGCTTGGGCGCAAAGCAGCGCTGGCCTCGCCCGGTGCGCGAAGGCACCCTGTAGCAGTGCTGGTGTCCGTGTGCGGTGCTGCGCCGTCGTCGTGGCAGGATCTCTTCAGCGCCGTCGACGCTAGGATTCTACTGCGATGAGCGAAGACGCGGGAGCGGACCGGTGCTGTTCTACGTACGACTGCGCGCGGAATCCTGCCCCGGAGGTGTGCCAGCCACGCGGCGGGCCATGAAACAGCTCGCTTTCCGCCTACCAGCGGCACGTTTCGGGGCAGACAACGGTCGGCACCCGTCGTACGGATACAGCACGTCCAATCAATACGATCTTACGAAGGTCTAGAAGAGTGTTTTGGCGGGACCGCGTCACCTTGAAGGCTGGGGTCCACCATGCTCGAGGTCACGATCACAGTCGTGCTTCAGGCCGCGCGGGTCCTTCGGGAGCATATCCGAGACTCTCCAGAGGTCCAGGTGCGCAGCGTCGCGCGGCAGCCTGCGCACGCAGTGCCTGGGCCCGCACTCCGCCACACCTGAAGAATCTCATCGTAGCGGCGCCGTTGGTCGCGCAGGGAGCGTTTCCGTGGCTCGAGGGCCACATATCGCGGACGCATGCCGTCCTCCAGCAGATAGCCGACGCCCAAGGACGCCTGCGCGACCCAGCGGCCCTCGAAGCATGCATCAAGGACCTCTCTCCAGCTCTGGAGGAGTTGGACCAGGTCGTCGCGCGGCAGAGGCAGAACGGGCGGATCGTGGCTTGTATCTTCGGGCCGGCGGCGAAGAAGCGCATCAAGGAGCTCACGTCGCGCCTCTCTGATATCCTCGTCGCCGTGGGAGCTGCCAACAGCTTCGCAAACATCGGGGTGCGTCTCCACCTTGCGCGCCAGTCAGCCACATGTCGCAGTCCGCATCGCGCGCGGGCGCCTATACCTGTGTTGCGCGCAGTCGCCGAGCCGCCCCCACGCAACTTGCGTGCTGTTGCTGACGCACTCGCTGACGAGCAGCGCGGCCCCGTGGGTGCGTGCAGCTGGCCACCGAGACGGTCCAGGAGGTGGAGAGCATCGGCACGGCTCTGCACAACGACAGCGAGAGGCTGGAAGAAATCCTGACCGACCTGCGAGACGACATGAACGCGCAGTTCGAACGGCTGCCCGGCATGATGGACGCGGCCATGCGCGACATGCTCGAGCAGATCGTCCGGGGCGGCGCGTTCCTGGGCGGCCGCACCGAGGACGACCACGCAGCTCTCGAGGAGCTGCGCGCGGACCTGCAGCGCCTGGAGGCGGAGCGCGATGCGGAAGCGGCCCGCGCGCAGGACCTCGAGAGCCGACACGTCGCGGAGCGGGAGGAACACCTCGAGCGCATTCGGCAGCTGACGGAAGTGCTAGAGGAGGTTCTGAACGTCCGCGAGGAGCAGAGTGCCGTTGCGCAGCCAACCGCGACGCTGACTGCCGCGGCGCCGTCGATGCCGGCGGAGTTCGAGTGCGGCATCTGCCAGGAGGTCATGGAGGACCCGGTGGTGTTGCTGGACAGCGGCCAGACGTACTGCCGGGCGTGCATCGAAGAGCGGGTGGCATCTAACCAGACGCCGACGGACCCGTTCACGCGGGTGAGGTTGCAGATGCCGCTGCGGTACGTCGAGAACTGGGCGCTCAAAGGAGCCATCGCGAGCGGCGCACCAGCGGCTGAGGTGGCTGCTGGCAGCGGCGCAAGTGGGGTGCCCTCGCCGGCCCTGCGCGAGTACCCCCCCGACCGCGTGGTGCTCAAGGAGAGGATAGCGCGCGGTGGCTCCGGCGAGGTGTTCCGCGGGGAGCTCAAGCGGGGCGGCAGGCAGGAGGGGACCGAAGCTGTAGCGGTGAAGCGCATTTCGGTGTATGATGTCGGCGCAGCAGACCGCACGAGAGTGCTCGGCGAGATCGAGATGGCGCTGAAGGTCGCTGCTCAGTGCGACAATGTGTGCCGGCTCATCGGCTACGTTGAGGACGGGTCGGACTGGCTGCTGATCATGGAGCTGTACGACAACTCGTTGATGGGGCTGATCCGCGAGCGAAGCCCCGCGCCGCTGGATCTGGACGAGATTCTGAGGGTGGCGCACGATATCAGTCGCGCCCTGATGCAGATGCATCGCCGGCACATGTACCACAACGACATCAAGCCGTCGAATGTGCTGATCGACGCCAGCGGGCGGGCGGCGCTGTGCGACTTCGGACTGGCCAGGACCATCACGACCTTTGGTGGGCAGACAAGCACGCATCACGGTGGGACCTTCCAGTACTGTGCCCCGGAGTCATGCACGGAGCACTTCAGCGGCAAGTCCGAGGCTGCGGACGTGTGGTCCTTCGGGTGCACGTTGCTACACGCCGCCACGGGGAAGACGCCATACAGCGGCTTGAACCACATTCAGGTGGTCGCGCGCCTGGGCCAGGGCCGTGGCCCTGAGGTGCCTGCAGACGTGGCGCCACAAGAGCTCCGTGATCTGATCTGCAAGTGCTTGAAGGTCGAGCCGACGGGCCGGCCGACGATGCGCGAGATACACGAGGTGGTGACGGGGATGATTGCGGCGCAGAGGACACGAAACGTGCAAGAGCGAGAGGCGCGTCTGCGTCGGCTCTGCACCGTGGAGGGCCTCCGTGCAGCTCTCAACGACGGAAACGACACGGTGCGCATCGTTGCAAGACACGCGTCCCGCTGCAAGTCGTCCGCCCTCCGGATGCAGGCGCTTGTGTTTGAGGCAGCCCGCGCCATCGCTAACCAGGGTTCGTCGTCGTCGGTTCGCCCCTGCAGGTGATCGACCTGCACGGACGCAGTGTACAGGGAAGCGGCGAGGACACCGTTGAAGTGACGCGCCCGGGCGTGACGCTGCGGAACGGCAATCTGCGCGGTTTGCGCCTGCTCATCAAGTCGTCAGCGACGGGCACCCGCTTGGAACGCATCTCCGTCAGCGGATACGAGTACGACGGTGAGATCGCGCCCGCTTGTCTGAACGCTTGCGGTGGAGCAGCTCGGTCGCAAAGCGATCCCCAACACTGCGTTGTCGTTAAACGTCCCCCGTTCTTTCCAGGCTCTGTTCCTGACATCCGACATTGTTGGCTCCTCAGGCAGCTTTCTCGCCAGCGGGCGCAGATCGAGAGGCGAGATCCAGCTGCATTCTCAGGCAACTGACAAAGTCCATTCGTTACGCTCACTGCAGGTGATGATGCGTCCTCGTTACCTCGGCTGCTGAGGACGGCTCTGAGGCTCGGGCGGGGGCTTCTTGCGGTGGGACGGGACCGCTTCAGGGTGTTGAAGCTTCTGCTGTCGAGCTTGAACGCACTCAAGACGGACGAGGCCGCGGAGGACGCGCGGGAGCAACTGGCTGAACGAAGGATGACAGCAGCAGTGCAGATTGAGGCTGCGAGAGGAGTCGTGATCAAGTCCTGCAAGCTCAACGGCAACACGAACCATGGTCTGAGCGTGGTCGACGGAGCACAGGTGCAGGCGACTCGGTGCATATGTTGTACGTGAGCAAGGCGGTGTGCTGGGCATGTGCAGTGGGTGTGCGCTGCGGTGGGCGCGGGCGCGTGGGTGCGCGGGCGCGGCGTGCGGCGGCGGCTTGCGTGTCTGGCGCGGGCGCGGTGCGGGGCGGCGGCGCGTGGCGGCGCGCGACCGCGCGTGCATGTGCGCGGGTGTGTGTGCAGGTGACGGTGGAGGGCGGGGAGTGCTGCGGGAACGGCGTGTACGGCGTTTGTGCGGCCGGCCGCGGGACGGAGGCGACCGTGCGCGACACGAAGTGCACCGATAACACGAACGATGGCGTCGCGGCACAAGGCGGGGCGAAGGTGCGTGCATGTGCAGTGGGTGTGCGCTGCGGTGGGCGCGGGCGCGTGGGCGCGTGGGCGCGGCGTGCGGCGGCGGCGTGGGTGTGTGGTGCGGGCGCGGTGCGGGGCGGCGGCGCGTGACGGCGCGCGACCGCGCGTGCGTGTGCGCGGGTGTGTGTGCAGGTGACGGTGGAGGGCGGGGAGTGCTGCGGTAACGGTCTGTGCGGCGTGGCTGCGGGCGACAGCGGGACGGAGGCGACCGTGCGCGGGGCGAAGTGCACCGACAACAAGGAGGTCGGCGTCTGGGCATCACAGGGGGCGAAGGTGCGTGCATGTGCAGTGGGTGTGCGCTGCGGTGGGCGCGGGCGCGTGGGTGCGCGTTGGCGCGGCGTGCGGCGGCGGCGGGCGTGTGTGTGGTGCGGGCGCGGTGCGGGGCGGCGGCGCGTGACGGCGCGCGACCGCGCGTGCGTGTGCGCGGGTGTGTGTGCAGGTGACGGTGGAGGGCGGGGAGTGCTGCGGCAACGGGCTGAGCGGCGTGACTGTGGTTGACAGCGGGACGGAGGCGACAGTGCGCGACACGAAGTGCACCGACAACACGATCTACGGCGTCTGGGCAGCGGAGGGGGCGAAGGTGCGTGCATGTGCAGTGGGTGTGCGCTGCGGTGGGCGTGGGTGCGCGGGCGCGGCGTGCGGCGGCGGCTTGCACGTGTGTGGCGCGGGCGCGGTGCGGGGCGGCGGCGCGTGACGGCGCGCGCGATCGCGCGCGTGCGTGTGCGTGGGTGTGTGTGCAGGTGACGGTGGAGGGCGGGGAGTGCTGCGGGAACGGCCAGAGCGGTGTTGTTGCGGGCGGCAGCGGGACGGAGGCGACAGTGCGCGACACGAAGTGCACCGGCAACAAGGACTTCGGCGTCGTGGCAGTGGGGGGGGCGAAGGTGCGTGCATGTGCGGTGGGTGTGCGCTGCGATGGGCGCGGGCGCGTGGGTGCGCGGGCGCGGCGTGCGGCGGCTACGCGCGTGTGTGGCGCGGGCGCGCTGCGGGGCGGCGGCGCGTGGCGGCGCGCGACCGCGCGTGCATGTGCGCGGGTGTGTGTGCAGGTGACGGTGGAGGGCGGGGAGTGCTGCGGTAACGGCCGGTGTGGCGTGGCTGTGTCTGACAGCGTGACGGAGGCGACAGTGCGCGACACGAAGTGCACCGACAACACGATCTACGGCGTGTCGGCACAGGAGGGGGCGAAGGTGCGTGCATGTGCAGTGGGTGTGCGCTGCGGTGGGCGCGGGCGCGTTGGTGCGCGGGCGGCGGTTGCGGCAGCGGGGTGTGTATGCGGTGCGGGTGCGTTGCGGGGCGGCGGCGCGTGATGGCGCGCGACCGCGCGTGCGTGTGCGCGGGTGTGTGTGCAGGTGACGGTGGAGGGCGGGGAGTGCTGCGGGAACGAGCTGTGCGGCGTGGCTGCGATCGGCAGCGGGACGGAGGCGACAGTGCGCGGGGCGAAGTGCATCGACAACAAGGAGTACCACGGCGTCGCGGCACAGGAGGGGGCGAAGGTGCGTGCATGTGCGGCGGGTGTGCGCTGCGGTGGGCGCGGGCGCGTGGGCGCGCGGGCGCGCGGGCGGCGGCGGCGCGTGGGCGCGGGCGCGCGCGGCAGCACGGCGTGGGCGTGTGGCGCGGGCGCGGTGCGTGACGGCGGCGCGTGACGGCGCGCGACCGCGCGTGCGTGTGCGCGGGTGAGTGTGCAGGTGACGGTGGAGGGCGGGGAGTGCTGCGGTAACGGTGGGTGCGGCGTGGGTGTGTATGACAGCGGGACGGAGGCGACAGTGCGCGACACGAAGTGCACCGACAACAAGGCCTTCGGCGTTTTGGCAGCACGGGGGGCAAAGGTACGTGCATGTGGCAGTGGGTGTGCGGTGCGGGGTGCGTTGGCGCGGGGTGCGGCGGCGGCGCGTGCGTGTGGCGCGGGCGCGGTGCGGGGCGGCGGCGCGTGACGGCGCGCGACCGCGCGTGCGTGTGCGCGGGTGTGTGTGCAGGTGACGGTGGAGGGCGGGGAGTGCTGCGGCAACGGGCAGTGCGGCGTGCATGCGGTCGGCAGCGGGACGGAGGTGACAGTGCGCGGGACGAAGTGCACCGACAACACGAAGCACGGCGTCTGGGCAACAGAGGGGGCGAAGGTGCGTGCATGTGCGGTGGCGCGGGCGCGCTGCGATCGGCGAGGGTGTTTGCATCTCATTCTGAATGATTTGGAATGTTCTTTTATACTGATGCGACTCCGGTTCAGCAAAGCCTTTTCGCTGACTCCGCGTCGGCAGCAATGACGAGCACGAAGCGATTTCACCGGCGCGTGCCTTGCTGTGCGCAGGTCGTGGGGCGCAACCTTCAAATGAGCGGCAACAAGGGAGGCAACATCGGCACCTGCGACGAAACAGGGGGTGTCGTGGACGTACAGTAACGCGGCGATGTACCAGCACGCATGCGCCTCACAGCGAGCAGAGCGACGCGCACGAGCGGGGACGGCCGTCAGGGCAACTGCCATCCCTGCATGTCATCAATGGCGCCCCTTGTGCCCGGTGTAACGCGCTACTCCGAGCGCCGACGCCATCATACATGCGACGGGAAGCACACCAAAGTGCACATTGCTCCCAGAGCTGTCACGATGCCACTCCAATCGCGACCTGACCGGCGTAGCCCCACTCCCCCCCTGACGCGACGAATGAACAACAACGCAGATCGGCGCCGCTCGTCCGTTCGGTGCCCGCTACCCAGACTCGACTGCCGTCAACACCTCACCATCGCGCTCTCGAACCCGCGGAGCCGCCGCGACGTGCAATGCGGCGCGGGACCTGTGGTACGGGCACACGTCTTGAGTAGAGGTGGTGGTTCCTTTGCAACGGTTTATCGTCACAGCAGCCACCTGGTCGCAGCCGCACGGACCGCCACGCGATTCAGCGCGCTCCCGAGCCCCTGCGCCACGGCCGTCCGAGGAGGTCCGCGCTGCCGCCCGCGCTCGAGCACGTAGCACGCAGCGCTCACGCGTCCTCGCTGGCCTTGTCCGCGGGCTTCTTCTCCTCCTTCTTCGCGTCGGCCTCCTTCTTCGCCTTCTCCTCCCTCTCGTCCTTGAGCTCCTTCTGGAACTCGTCCGTCGCCTCCTGGAACGACTTGACGCTCTTCCCCAACTGCACAACAAGAACAAGAATATAATATATTATATTATACTATATTACTCAAGACATGCTGATCCCCCCCGAATCACGCCACCAACCAGCACCCAGCACTGGACGTAGCACGGACAGTCCACGCCCCACGCATGGTCACGAACAGCGCGTCCGCAGCCCCCACGCGCCTCCGTCCAGGCCAGCTGCGCCCGGGCCACGCCATTCGACGAGAAATTCCCGCCGAGCCATTGTCCTTGCAGCAGTCGGCCCTCTGCGCGTCAGCGCGGCCGCGCGCACCTGCTTCCCGAGCTCCGGGAGCTTGGAAGGCCCGAACACCAGCGCCGCGATCCCGCCGATCACCACCAGCTCCGGCACGCCGAGCCCGAACAGCCCGTAGGCCTTGACCTGCGCAAACGTAGCTGTGCAGTCCGCGTCACACCACGAAATCTCCGTCGCGCGGCGGCGCGTCCGGGACCGATAATGGCTCCGCGGAGGCAGCACACGCAGCGAGCGGCGCTGCTGCGGCCGCCCGCGACGGCTGCGGCTCTGTGCGGGCGTGGACGTGCTAGAGGACCGCGCGTGCGCGGCGGACGTACCTGGCGGCGGCCGGGGGCGTGGACGGTGGGCTGTTGGAGCCGGTTCGGGTCCGTGCGGCTCCGCAGCGCGGTGCTTGGGAGGCTCCGCGGGGCTGCGAGGCCCTGGCAGCGCGCAGACATGTGTCCGAGGCTCGGCATCGTCTGTGCGCCCACACGCGTCGCGAGGATCGTGCGCGAAATAGTCAGTGATGCACTTCTGCGCTCGGGCGTCTCGAGAACGACCCTTTCGGACGTCAAACGCCGACGTCCGTGTCGAGAATGTGCGTGAGGGTCTCCCGCCTGGCTCCTGGCGGCAATGGCCGCGTCGGGCGCGCGCGGCGGGCGTCGCACTGGGCCCGCTGGCAGCTGACGGGCTCGCGTCAGTGGGGGCTGTGGACCGCTCGAGCCAACAGCGCACTCGCCCGCGACGCACGGGCACACGCAGGTCTACCCTCCTGCGACACGATCACTGCGATTTCGGCTCTTGCCGCCCCGGCAACAACCGCTGTGTGTAGCGGTGCAGTCTGAGCCGGCAGCGAGGCCGAGAAGTCGCGAAATCGCACAAAAACCCTTTGGAGGGGAGCACGATCAATATAGGCGTAGACGCTGGGAGCGGGCGTGGTAGAGGTGGACGGGAGTCGCGCGACAAGCACCGTGCAGCATTTCACCAGGCTGCTAGAGCACTGCAGTGGCACTGGAAGGGACCAGCTGCAGAGCGAACGCACTGAGGCGTACGAGTATTTGACTTTCATTGCGGACAAGCGGGAATCTCTGTACCGGATGGCGTGCTAGGTGCGCATCACTACCGCACTTGCCCACGGCACGCGCTCCTCGACCCGTTCCACATCCATCTTCCCGTCTGAGCAGCCATTTCGCAGCACTTGTATCCTCTCTCACGCTCCGTCCACCCACGCGCGCCCCCGCCTGCAGCCACCGCCGCAGAGGCGCTGAGAGGGACCCACGGGCCATCGCTGCAATATGTTCGCACTCGCGCGGTTCGAGGACGTCCTCCGGCTCGCGCCGAAGAACCTCAGCCGGCCGCTCGAAGAGGCCATCGCCGACATCATCGTGGTGCGCGCCCCCGCCACCCACCCGCGCCCGCCACCACGCACACGCACACAGCAGCTCACGCGCCGCAACCCGCCACCGCCCCCCCGCCGCCGCAGAGCACGTTCGTCAACAAGGTCGTGCCGGACGTCGGCCTGATCGTCACCCTGTACGACATCCTGTCCATCAAAGGCGGGGACATCCACGCGGGCGAGAGCTCCCCCATGTACACGTGCGTGTTCCGCCTGGTGGTGTTCCGCCCGCTCGTCGGGGAGGTCCTCAACGGGCAGGTCAAGCGCTGCACGCGCGCGGGCGTACATATGACGTTGGGGTTCTTCGAGGACATATTAATTCCCGAACACTGTTTGCAAGAACCTTCCATCTACGCCCAGGCGCAGGACGCGTGGCTGTGGAAGTACAACGGCAACGACATGTGCGCCCCGGCCCGCGCCGCGCGCGCGCGCGCGCCAGACCTGCCCGCTCGTGCGCGCGGCAGTCGCGATTCCCCAACTGCCGTTGGCGGCGTAACTCGAGTCTTCTCCCGCTCGTCTCCGGGCCGCCGCGCGCAGGTACATGGACGTGGGCGAGACGGTGCGCGCGCAGGTGATGGAGGTCGCGTTCCCGGCGTGCCCCACGCCGCAGGCGCTGCACGACGCCGCCGCGCAGGGACGTGCAGACCCCGGCACCGCTAGCAACCCCTTCGCGCCCATGACAGTCGAGGTAAGCATAGCTCACTTGGACCTCATCTCGCACAAACAGCCAGGACTTCATATCTTCGATCCTTGTTTTTTAACTAATGATTTTATATGATATGTGTGTGTGTGTGTGTTTGTGCAGGGCTTTGTGAACGGCAGCGGGCTGGGGATGGCGTCGTGGTGGGAGGACGCGGGCGGCGGGGACGAGGACGGCGGCGCGGAGGGCAGCGAGGGACAGCCGCTCTCCGAAGACGCGGGCTAGCACACGGAGCTGCACTGCAGCATCGTTGTCGCTGTGGCCGTTACGCAGTCCTCTCGCGACGAGCGCCCGCGTCGCTGTGATTCGATTCAGCGCCGCGCGGGACGAGTGCATGCCGCACTACGACGCTGGTTCGGCACCTGAGTCACCAAGGGGGGTTGTTTTGAGCAGTGACCGTGTCAGCACGCGGCGTCGAGGCGGCCGTTGAGGGGGCGCGCCCGGGGTGGCGGCGGACACCTCGGCCGCACGATCGACGCGCCGGTTCCGCGGGCGGGCGCTGCCCTGCGACCTGAGCCTGCGCCATACAAGCAGACACACCCTCGTGCTGTTGCGTAGGCGTGCGGGTGCTCGCGACGTGGCCTAGGATGCCCCTTCGGGGTGGATTCATGTTGCGTATCAGCTGAGCTAGCTGTGTGGGGCATTTTACGGGGGAGTTGCGCATCGGGCGTTCGGTGCGGGGACGTGGCGCGATGGGCTCAGCTCCCGGGGCGAGCTGTGGCGTGCCGAGCGCAGCTGAGCTCGTTTCGGACGGGCCTGAGCGCGCCGAGCGGAGGCTGCGTGATCTGAGAATATCGCAGGGCACCGGGCGAGCCGCGCTGAGCGGCGCCCTGGACCTCAGCGCGGCTCTAGTGCGCACGGCTTGGGAAACCTTGGCTCCGGCTACCGCCACGGGGCGCGCGGACAGCCACGCGTGCGCCGAGCCCACGGAGCGTAGCGAAGACAACGAGCCCTGGACGTCGGCCGGCCAGCTCGTGGAGGCAGCGTGCGCCGTTCAGCCGTGGGAAAGCGAGCTGGGCGCGTGGGAGGTGCTTGGACTGCGACTCGCGGTGTGTCTGGTCGCGACGAGCGGGTGTCCGTTGGAGAATGTGGACGTCCCGCGCTGCTTCGTGGTCGGGGTGGACAAGGACCCGGATATACGGAAGGAGGCGCAGGAGGTGCGGCACCTGCTCTCTTTATACAATGCTGTCGTCGCTCGCAACGCGCACCTCGAGATCCCGAGTCATTCAAGTGCCCGGGGACACGCCACCGCCTCGATCTGCCGCAGCACGCCTGAATCTTCGCGGAAATGTGCCAGCATTCACGCAAACAAGCACACATAGTAATCACCCAATCAACACCATATCAAATCGATCAATCCTGGCGCGCGCAAGTGCAGGTCTACCACCGTAGCTTGCTCATGGCCGCGGACTCCGGCGCGCTGCACCCCCGCAGACTCGCGCACCTCCTCGACCGCGACACCATCACTCCAGCCCTCGACAGTGCTGACCCTGCCGCCGTTCAGCGCTTCACTCGCCGCTGTCTCGCAGCGCCGCCGGAGCGCGTGGACCTCGCGGGCGCGCTCGCGCTCGCGGCCCGGGCGGGCAGCTTGCGCGCCGCCGCGGCGGCGCTGATCGAGCCCGGCAGCAGCGGTCAGCACAGCACTCCCGACGACGGCGACGAGAGCAACAACAAGAAGAGAGGGGTTCTGAGGGCGCTGTTGCCGGCGGTTCTGGGCAGCGGGAGCGCGAGCGGCGCGGGCGCGGCCACGGACGGCGACGCGCTCGCGTGCCTGCGTCTCGCCGCCCCGCTGGTCGACGGCGAGGCGGGGTGTCTTCGAACCCCCCCCGGGGTGTTGCTGGACGGGGCGCAGATCGGGCGGGCGTTCGAGCTCGTCGTGCCGCGCGTGTTCGGCGCGGCGATGCAGGCCGGGGGGCGGAAGAGCAGGAGCCGGCAGGGATTGATGCATGGGTCTGACGCGACAGTGGTGGATGTTTTGGCGGACCTGTTCTGGCTGCAAGCGGCGTGGAGTGCGGGTCCAGGGCGTGGAGCGGGATCGGAGGAAACAGAGCGAGTGACGCGGGGGGCGGTGCTGGCCGGGGCGGCGTTTCTGTGCACGTTGAGGGCTGCGGATTTAGACTCGGAGTTGTTTCACGAAAGACTCGGGGATTCCTATACATTCGAGGTGCGCTACGTGCTTGTTGCAAGACGGCCGAGCGGGGCGCGGATCGGAGGCGGTATTTCCGTTCTTCGTTCGCGCCATGGTTGATCCGGCGCGCAGCCAATTCAGACACAGAGTTCTCTGAATGAAAATGATATCTCGCTTCGCAGGTAGTGGTCAGCGCGGCGCAGCAGGCGATTCGCGGCTGCGTGGCCCCGGACGCGGCTCCCGCAGCCGCACCTCCCGCGCGCGAGACTCCCGACGCCGCCGCCGCGATGCAGCGCGCCTGTGCGCGCCTGCAGCGCGCCAGCGTCGCCGCCGTCGCGTCCTGCTTCGAACACGTCGACGTGGACCGCGTCGCGCGCGCCACGGGGCTCCTGCAGCTCGGCCAGGCGGCGTTCCACGCGATGGTCACCGCGGCCGGCGACGCTGTGCCGTCCGGGATGCTCGCGGGCGGCAAGGATGACGCTCGCGCGATGCTGGCGGCCGCGTGCCTGAACCTGCACGCGCGGCGCGACGACGGGGGCGCAGGCGGCGATGCGCAGTCCAGGTGCGACGCGCGTCTACGCCCGTGCATGTGTCTGTTTTCATCACTTGCTATTTGTTTATATCATCGCAATTGTTTCGTTCTGTTGATGCAGGCCGCGGAGCGACGCGCACGGGTACCGGTCCGATCTGCTGCGCATCGCAGGCCTGTGCCGCGCCCGTCACACCGCACACGAGCCGTCACGGTCCGTCCCTCAAAACACACACATGGCACATACACACCTGTTCGTAGCACAAAGCGCTCCGAAACTCATTCTGTACATCTGCGCGTCCGGCCCTCACGCAGGGACTCGCCGTGGCAGCTGATCGACGCAAGGGCCGTGCAGTGCCTCTTTGACATGCTACCGCATATAGATATATCAACAGTGGGGAGCGCGAAGGAAAGTAGTACCACGTCGCCTCTGGAGGCGCACAGGGACCTGCTGCCGCCGCGCATGCGGCCTGCGCTGTGCAGGGCGCTCGCGTGCCTCGCAGCGGTCGCGATGGCGCGGAGCGCGTCTGCGAAACACCCCCCCCTGACAGCGCTGGCGCGCACCGGCCTGCGCAGCCTCTCGGCGCACCTGGAAGCGCTGTGCGGGCTGACGCACGCGCGGTGCGAGGCAGCCATGCCGCGCGACGTCCGTCAGGCCGAGGTCCTGCTTACGAGCGCCCTCCGGGAGCTGCGAGCGTGCGACGCGTCGAACGTGCGTCGTGACGCGGCGGACGACTCGGACTCGGACGGCATCCTCGCGCTGACGGCGGCTCTCGTTGCGGCCGTGGCGTGCGCGGCCGGCCGCGGCGGAGCGTGGCACGGCATCCGCGACGGCCTGACGCAGGCTTTTTCATACATAAAGACACCCCCCCCGCCCTGCGCGACGACGGTTGGCGCGAGCGCGCGCATCAGCGACCTCGCGGCTGCGCTCGGACAGCCGCACGTCGACACTGCGGCCCCGGAACCGATCCCTGCGGCGCACGCGGCGTCACTTGCAGCTGCGCTCTCCGTCGTGACGGCCAAGGCGGGGGCGCCGCACGCAGGGGCGCACTCGGCGCTGCGGAGCCTCCACACCGCGCTGTCGCGGATCTGCGCCGCCATGCACCGCGATCACAACGCGACAGGCAAGAACAGTGACGCCAGGGAGAGCGCTGGTGACGATGCTGACGATGCGAGCAACGCTGAAGAGAGAGACGCGGCCGAGGAGGATGCTGACGTGGTTGCCACGTGTCCCCTGGCTGGGTACCTGTCCGGGGCGCTGGCGGGCGCGAGGGCGGCGCGGGGCGCGCGTGGCGGCGGCGGTGCGGAGGAGGGCGGCGATGGGCGGCGGCGGGAGAGTGGTGGCGGAGCACGCGAGGAGGGGCGGAAAGAGAAGGCGCGGCGGAGGGCGCGGCGGCGGTCGGCGAACCCGTTCGTGGACGCGGCGTTGAACGAGGGCGGTAGCGACGCGGACGATTACGCAGGTGAGACGTCGTGTTGCTTGAAGCCTGTCTTTGGTTCACTCCGGCAGATATGAATCGCCGAATACGAATCTAACCCAACTCTCATATTCTTCCGCACGCGTATCCGTCTGCGCCGAGGTGCTCGTTCTCACCGGCCCCGCCGCGCAACGCTCGCGGTGCAGATCTCGACGACTTCATCGTGTGCAAGCCCGGGCGCGACTACGAGACGTTCCGCAAGCCGTAGTGATGCGTTGTCATGTCGCGCGACTCGTGTGCCGCCAGCGCCGTCGCCGTGGGGCGCGTGCGCAGGCCTAGCCGGCCTGCTGTCCGCGGGTCGACGGTGGGCTCACGGACGGGCTCCCGAGCAGTTCCTTGACTTGCGAGGGGTTCCTGAGAAGGCACGCCTGCACGATGTTTTCAAACACGAGTTCTCGAGTGTTTGTGACGCGAACTGGGTCGTCTCAGACGCTGTGCGAAGAGGCAGGCCCGAGAGCGTTCACGTCCGGCCGCTTCCGCCCGAAGGCGGATGCAGGGTGGGTCCAGAAGGAGGTTGGAGTGACTCACTTGATAGGAAAGCATGACTGCGGAGCAGTCGCGGCCCTTGGGGGCCTCCCGCCCCTGGAGGAAGCAGTCGAAGGCCTGAACGAAGGACTGCCCGCACGGTCCCTCTGCAAGACGACACGCGGCGCTTCGCGTGCGGTGAGGGAAGCAGCACGATAGTGAAGCGGGGCTGATGCGTCGTGGAGCGCGTTCGCGCCAGTAAATAATCGCCGCGGGTAGCATGTCGTTGCAGGTCGCAAGGCTCGTGCACCGCACACACTGCGATGCAGGCGCTGTGCTCTCGGCGCGGTGCAGCAACAAGCGGCAGCGCAAGTCTGCCGCTCCGCGGTTCCAGTGTGACGGAGGAGCCTCGCACCTTTCAGGTCCTTAATGCAGTCGCAGTCAAGAAGCCGCTTCGCCTCGCCACCGGAAGCGTCCTGACTCATCACGACCAAGGTGGGCTCAGCCCGCAAGCCCCTTCCCCCCACGTCGCTCTGCGACCGCCACCGACGACGAGATCCACCCGAAAACCTCGCTCAAGACAGTGTCACGTGTGTACGGCACCGAATCGCTCCAACAGTGATCGAACGCGGCCGCAAGGACGCTGGCAGCCCCTTCTGCAGCCTAGAGGCACCTCCGTCGGCCGGCGGGCGCACTTCCAGGACGCAAGCAATGAGATTGAGCACCGTACCAGCAATCTAGCACCACTGACTCCCCACTGGCGGGCAAAAGCGCCGCCGGGGGGCACTCGCCTTCCTTGGAGGGACTCTTGTTCCTACCATTATATGGCAAGGGCTTGGTTTGCGTGTGCACGCGACCGTCGCGTGCCCGGAGACGCACAACGCCCGACGCACACGCAGCGCAAGAACGCTCACAGCCCACACTGCGCACCAGCACGCTGCAGCCCCAGCCCCGCCCCGTCCAACACACTCGATCAATCAACCCATTTGCACACCAATCTCTCTCTCTCAATTCCAACTACCGCACGTTCCATCCACTCGCGCCCCCACACGCCACACCACCGCTCACTCGTCACGCATCACACCCCCCCCCGCCACCAAAACACCCCCCTAGTAGTTCGCCCCCTGTGCACTCCCGCACCAAGGACAGGCCTGGAAACGCTCGACCCACTGGTTCCAGCTGTCGCGCGACGCCTTGTGCCGCCCGTCCGCGCGGCACTCCACCACGTCCTGCACGGGCCCGCCCGTCACGCAGCACTGCTGCGACACGTGCGAGCAGTTATGGCACCGCAAGCCCTGCTCGAACGTCGCGGCGCCGCACGCCGTGCACGTCCGCTGCGAGAGCTCCTGCTCCACCTGCGCCTGCACCGACACCGCGAGCACCCACTCGCGCACGTCCTCCTGCTCCGTGTCGTCCAGGTAGCTGTCTTCCGGCAATTCAAACACGCGCGGCAAATCCGTCTCCACCATGTCCGACATGTCGAGCGCGGGGTCCCCGCCGGACGCCTGCTCCTCGCGCGCGTCGTAGATGTCGAGCAGCTTGTTCAGGAACACGAACGCCATGTTCTCGCGCCCCGCCGCGCGCCACGCGTCGCCGGCGAGGAAAAAGGCCTTGTCGGCCGGAATCGCGGGCACGTAGCGGCACAGCGCGGTGGACTGCAGCGCCGCGGTCTCGACCCAGCCCTCCTGCACCGCGCGGCGGCGCATCGCGAGCAGGTGCGCGGTCCACGTGAGAGCCTCGACGTCCTTGGCGCCGGGCGCGCCGCGCAGCGACGGCGACGCCTGCACCGCGGCGTGGAGCCGCCGCATGACGCGCGCGAGGTGCCCGTCGTTGCTGCCGTCCTCGCGGTCGCGCGGGAGCGCCACGACCTGCCGCGCCACGTCCACGCACACCGGCAGCAGGTCGGGCGTCACGGGCGGCCCGCACGCGTCCAGGACGCGCGCCGCGCCCACGGGGTCCCGCTGCGCGAGCAGCATCGTCGCGTGCTTCCGCACGTACACCGCGGCCGTGTCCGGGCTGAGCTTCGCGGCCATTTCGTGCACCTTTTCCCACTCGCCGCGCCGCACCATCATGTCGAGGGCCTCCGTGGTCGCGCCCTGGCTCGCGAGGCCGTCCGCGTCCCCGGCCTGCACGAGCTGCCGCTCGTACTGCTGCTGCACCAGCCGCTTCAGGTCCGCGCTGCCGTTCGCGTTCGCGAGGCTGCGCGCCTCGTCCCACATGCCCCCCTGCGCGAACGCCTTGATCGCGCCGGTCCAGTCGTGCACGCGCCGGCACACGTCCGCGGCGGCCGCGTGCCGCCCGATGCCGCACAGCTGCGCCGACGCGCGGTCGACTGCGTCCTGCAGCCTGTCGGACACGTGGTTCTCCGCGAGCGCCACCGCGCGCTCCCAGCAGTCCTGCAGCGCGTCGAGGTCGCCGAGCTTGGACGTGTCGAGCGCGAGGTACGCCTCGATCGCGCCGGTCCACTCGCGGCCGCGCTCCAGCGCCTGCGCGCGCGCCAGCGCGCCCTCCGCGCCGCCGCCGGGCATCTGCCCGCCGCTGGCCGCCGACATCGCGAGCCGGATCTGCTTCGTCTTGTACTCCGGGAGGTAGTGCTGCGCGACGCGCAGCGCCTCGTTCCACAGGCTGCGCGTCTGGTACATCTGCGCCGCCAGCTCGGGCTGCCGCGCCGAGAGGTACAGGGCCTCCGCGCGGGCGTACTCGCCCTTGCCGGCGAGCGACTTCGCGTGCGCGCACTGCACGTCGGGGATCGACGCGGCGTCGTGGTTCTCCGCGACGCGCAGCGCGGCGCCGAAGTCCTCGGCGTGGATGTGCATGTCGATGGCCTCGCGCGGCCGCTCCGCCTTCACGAACTCCTCCTCGGCCTCCTCGAACCGCCCCTCGTCCTCGAGGTACATCGCGTACTTCAGGTGCACCTCCTTCAGGCGCGCCTTCATCGATTGGTTGGCCAGATCGAACGCCAGCGCAAAGTTGCTGCTTTCCATCGCGTAGTCCAGCGCCTGCTCGACGAGGCCGTGCTTGGTGAGGTACTGCGCGCCGGCCTCCCCGCCGAGCGTCACCGCGCGCGCGTACGCCACCTGGCGCGCCGCGTTCGGCCCGGCGCACGTCTTGGCCACGCGCAGCGCGTCGTCCCACTGCTCCGCGCGCCGGTACATGTGCACCGCGCTCTTCCAGTCCTGCGCCTCGACGTAGTGCTTCTCGGCCTCCCGCAGCCGCCCCTGCTCCTCGAGCTGCTGCGCCAGGTGCAGGTGCGTGTCCGACAGCAGGTCGCGCCGGTGCCGCGACACCAACCGGATCATGTCGTCGAACCGCCCGTGCCGCTTGAACATGCTGATCGCCTGGTCGTACTCGCTCACGGCCACGTACAGCCGCTCCGCGTCCTGCAGCCGCGCCTGCTGCTCGAAGTCGCGCGCCTTGCGCGTGTACAGCAGCCGCATCTCCGACTCCAGGAGGTACCCGGAGGCGACGCGGAACGCGCGGTCCCACATGCGCGCGCGCACGTACATCTCCCACGCGTCCGCGGCGGCGTCGGCCTTGACGTAGTACTGCTCGGCCTCGTCGTGGTTCCCGCTCTGTTCGTACGCCTTGGCAATGCGCCGGTACACCGCCGCCGCGGCCTCCTGCGACGGCCGCTGCTGCTCGAGGATCTGCACGGCCTTGACCCACTGCCTGGCCTCGAGCGCCGCGTCGATCGCCCGGTCGAAGTTCCCCGCCTCGATGAAATGGTTCACCGCCGCGTCCCACTGCCGCATCTGGGCGTGCCACTCCCCCCACGAGTCCTCCACGTCCATGGTGTCCGAGGGGAAGTGCCGCCGGCACAGGTCGACGGCCTTCTCGAAGCAGTACCCCTGCAGGTAGGCGGCCTTGGCCTCCCCGAGGCGGCTCTGCCATTCGAGAAAGTCGCCGGCGACGGAGAAGAGGCCGGCGCGGAGGAGCGCGGAGGAGACGCGCTCGAGGAGCGCGGGCTCGAAGGCGGACTCGCCGCCGTGGCGCGGGTTCATGACGACGCGGGCGGCGCGCGCGGGGAGGCCGCCGGCGAGGTACAGGCTGATGGCCTGGAGGTGGTCGCCGTCGCGCTCGCACATGGCCGCGGCCTTGTCCTCCTGGCCGGACTCGAGGAGCCAGTTGTAGACGTCGCCGCGCATCGACTCGACGTTCTCGGTGCTGCGGTGCGGAGGGGCCGGTTTGAAGTGAGGTTTCGAATGCGTGCGCGAAACGCGGTTCAGGTCAGCCCCGCTGCGAGACGCCGAACGAAGCACAGGGCATGCGGGGCACAGGAAAGCATCGTGCGCGCAGTGCAGGCGCCCTGCAGGCGCACGCGGGAGCGACCGCGGCAACGCGGCGTTCTCACCCGAACCGCTCCGCGATGCGCAGCGCCTCCTCGTTGTGCGCGACCGTCCGGTACATCTTCACCGCGTCGTCCACGCACCCCGCCTGCAGCAGGATGCTCTCCGCGCCGTCGAAGTCCCCCCGCAGCGCCTCGAGGCGCGCGCGCACCACCGGGTGGCTCAGGCCGTCGCACGCCGTCTGCGCCTCGTACTTCTCGCGCGCCAGGCGAATGCTCTGCACGAACCGCGACCGCGCGAGGTCGCCCAGCCGCGCCCACGCCAGCTCCGCCACCCCGAGCTCCCCCGCCGCCAGCGAGCTCTCTGCCAGCACGTTCCACCGGCCCTCGTTCTGCTCGAGCACCTGCGGGTTCACCGCCTCGCTGCTGCGCTGCAGAATGTCCACCGCGCGCCAGTAGTCCCGCGCCTCCACCGCGGAGTCGAACTCGATCATCATGTTGTCGAGCGTGTACTCCACATGGTTGGGGCCCTCCTTGACCAGCACGACCGTGTTCTCCGCGTTGCGCTCGATGTCCGTGATGTCGCCCTTGATCGGGTACGTCTCCTGCCGGTCCGGCGCCGCGCACGAGTACCACACCACCATGCTGTCCCCGCTCTGCGCCACAATCACGTCGCTCTCGGGCACCCACTGCACGTACGAGCAGACGTTCAGGAGGGACCGCGTGCGCCCGGAGTCCACGTCCAGGAGGCTCAGCTGCCGGCGCTTGTCGCGGAACAGCAGGTGCGTCCCGCGCGGGTTGAGCTCGAGCCAGTCGACGCGCTCGCCGTGCGCCACGTCGGCGATGTCGACGCCCTGGATGAGGTCGCGCACGCGGACGGTCTGCAGGTCGACGAGGTAGGCGAGGCGCTTGACGGCGGGCGTCATGCCGCGCTGCGGCTGCACGCGCACGGAGACCAGCGCGCTCTTGCAGTAGTCGGTGCGCACGGCCCCGATGGGCTCATTGTTGGAGTACTCGACGACGGTGACCTCGCCGTTGCAGAGGATGAGGCACACGCCGTCCTGGCCCGTGAGGAACTTCTCCTCGCCCGTGCCCGCCGGCCACGCGACCTCCGACAGCATCTGCGCGACTTGGGGGGGGGAGGGGGGGGTTATGGGGTTGCGTTGTTGTTGTTCTGCGCGCAGTGGCGCTCGGAGGATGTGGGGGAACCGGGGGGCGAGAGAACGGTTCGGGCCTCGGGCTGCTTGCGCTCGCTCGCTCCCACAACTACGTAGACGTAGATCAGAAACAAACAAACAATCAAACATACAAGAGCGAAAAAGCAGGTATGGAATCCCAAATAGGTGTGTGTGTGTGTGTGTTGGTGCGTGTGAGTGCGCGTGCCTTGGTCTCGAGGTCCCCCAGGAGGAGGCTCTCCGACGTCCGCCCGACCACGAACCGCCCCTTCTTGATCCCCATGTCGTCGATCTCGTACCCGTACGCCGACCGGATGCTCAGCCGCGTCCTCGTCTCCAGGTTTTGCACGATCACCTGGCTCTTGCTGATGTAGTGCAGCTCGAACTGCTGCCCGTACCGCACGCGCCGCAGGCAAGACTCGTACAGGTCCACGCACCCGCACAGCGTCCCCACCGCCAGCCGCGACCCGTCCTGCCGCCACGCGAGCGACGTCACCGTGTACAGGTTCTCCACGCGCTTCTCCTCGAACAGCTCCCAGCCGCGGCGCCGGTTGTACGCAAACACCCGCAGGCAGTCGAAGCCGCCCAGGACCACCGAGTCGCCGCCGGGGCTCGCCACCGCGCACGTCACGTCGCGGCTCAGCCCCTCCGCGCCGACCTTGGCCAGGTCGAACGTCTTCACGACGGACAGGTCCGGCACGCGGTACATCGTGATGTGGCCGTCGGCGCCCGCGGCGACGATGTGCTCGGCCCAGGCCAGCGCGAACGGCGCGCAGGTGTGCCGGGCGTCGGCCTGCACGCCGTCGGCCTGCGCGTACCGCATCAGCGTCCCGTCGTTGTGCCCCGAGACGACGCCGACGCCGTCGCGGTCGGCGACGAGCGAGACGACCGCGGACCCGGCCTTGTGCGCGTACGCCGTGTCGGCCTTGTTCGTGCGCAGGTACCCCACGCGCACCTGCGACCGGGACCGCGAACGAACGAACAAACAGTCGGGTGTGCCATGCGATGTGTCAACCAACGACGGGGTTGGTTGGTTGATATAGAGCACCCAACTCGTGTGTGGCAAGCGAGGGGCCCTGGCCTCGTAGTCATCTCAGTTCCGAGATCGCTTCTCTGGCCTCGCATTCGGGACTGGGGAGGAGTTGGTGCCTCGAACGGCAGGCTTCGCGTCGCCTTGTGCAAACAAGCACGGTGGGTGCGCGTCGCAGGCACTCAGAACCGGACTTCGAGCGCCTCGGTGGATTCGGACAAACCGACCCCCCACCGCGCCCGCACACACGCGGCGACGCGAGCAACGCGCCGACCCTCCGCGGCACCGGCGGGGAACCAACCCCTGAGCGACCGCTGCGCGGTGAGTCGACGCGCGCCGCGCGGCACAGGTGCGGGGAGGCGTCGCGCACGGGCGCACGCACGCACGCACCTTGCCATCGGTGCACCCAAAGAGGATGTCTTCAGGGTGCGTCTTGAGCCACACGACGCAGGTGACGGGCGCGGAGACCTCGAAGCGGTTGCAGATCGACTTCTTCTCGCCCCAGTCCTCCCCGAGCCTGCAGCGCCGGCACGCGCGACAGCGGTTGGGTGTCGACAAGCGGAGGCGCGCGTGCACTAGCAGGACGTGGCGTGGGCGCGCCGGGGGTCAGGCATCGCGAGCGGGGGCGCACCGGTACACGAAGACGATGTTGTCGCTCTGCGCGACGGCCAGGCGCGTGCCGTCCGGGCTGAAGGCCATGCCGCGCACCACGTAGGGCTGCATGGACGCAGGATCCTTGCTCGCGGGCTTCGTCTTGAACTTGTCCCTCTTCTGACCTGCGAGCAGCGTGGCGCAGATACGGGGCGTTGCGGCCCGGTCGCGGGGGAGGCGGGGCGCGGGCGCGTCACGCGGCGGCCCGGCGCGGCCCTGGTGGGTTGTGTTGTGGCAGCAACAGCGAGCAGCGCGGCGCCGTTTCGCGCGCGTGCGGACCGCGACGCGACGTTTCGAGGGTCCCTCAAACCAGGGTACCGAAAAAAATCGCAGCCGGACGCGCAGGCCGCGCGCACGGGTGCCCAGCAGGTGCACCGAGGCTCTGGCGCGCTCGCAGGGCCGCACAGGTGCGGCTTTCCGCGCGGCGAAGCCGCGGGTCGCGCGGGGAACGACGCGGGCGAGGGGCCGCGCGGCCGCACCTTCGGCATCATACAGCGTGACGACGCGGTCCGTCGTCGCTGCGGCCAGCTTCTGCGGCACCCGGTCGTGGGCCGTCTCGGGGCTGAACGCCACCGCCGTGACGCGGAGGATCCCGTCCACGGGGTTGAGGAGGGACTGCGCGTATCTGAGTCTCATGGCGCCTCCTCTCTCGTCCCTGGCGGGGCACGCGGCTCAAAAAATGGTGCCACCCTCGCAGCGCGTTTCGTCACGCGTGTCCGGCCTGGCGCGTCTCTGGGCGTCCGTGCTGCTCCGCCGGGGCTCTCCCGAGGCCCTCGGGGCGCAGAGGGCGTCGGGCGCGGCCGGGCTGCGCGCGCAGCGGCCGGCGCAGATGTGCACAGCTTTGGTCGGGAGCTGACTGCGCCCTGGCCGGAACGTGCAGGAGCTGGATACAGCGCGCGGTGCTCTGGACCGCGGGCGTGCGGTGGGGGCGCAATGGGCCGCGGCTCGGGGGCTGCTGGCTGCGTGCTGAGCTGTGGTCAGGTACGAGCGCCACGCCCGTCCGGCCCCTGGCCTGGCGCGGGCGTCTCCGGGCTTTCCTGCGCGCCCGCTCGCGCACCGAATTCAGTGCATTCGAATCGCTCACGGTCCGTCGCCTGCGCGTACGCACACGAGGCTGTTTCGCGAAGCGTGACTATGTCGGAGCAGGAACCCACCGACGTGCCCGAGGCGGCGCCGGACGCCCCGGCCGGTGAGTCGCGAACAACCAAAACTACCGCGCGACGCGCAGCGCGCGCACGCCAGCCTCCTGCGCACGCCGTCCCCTCGCTCCAGCCCCGTCGCACCAGATAGCCCTTGCATGCGCGGCGCAGCGCCGTTTCGCGGCCGTGCGGCTCCGCGCCCGCAGCCCCAGCGCCCACCCGCGCCCGCTGACGGCCCAGCCGCGGAACGATCCGTCCGCGACGCGCCGGCCCCAATGCATGCATGGCCCATTTTTGGAGGCCGACGACCGCCGCCCCCGCGCGGCCATCGGCCGGCATTTTCCGCGCAAAACATTCCGCTGAATCGCCAGAACGCTCGACGTGCGCGCAGAGGAGACGCCGGCCGCGGAGGAGCCTGCGCCGGAGGCCGAAGGCCAGCCCGAGGGTGATGCTGCGCCCGCAGCGGAGGACCCTGCGCCCGAGGACGCGCCGCCCGCCGCCGAGAACGAGGCCGACGCCGCCGCTGAGCCGCCCGCGGACGCGGGCGACGACGCGCCCGCTCCCCCGGACGCACCGCCCGCCGACGTAGACACCGACGCACCTGCCGAGCCCGCGCCGGGGCCCGCGGGCGACCCGGGGGACGCCGCCGCCGCGTCCGAGGACGCAGCCGAGCCCGAGAAGCCCGAGGACGCGCCGCCCGCGGACCCGGAGCCCGCCGCGGACGCCCCGCCGGCCGCGGAGGACAGCGCACCCGCGGAGCCCGAGGCTGCGCCCGCGGCGGAGGAGGACGCCGCGCCGGCCGCGGAGGAAGAAGCCCCCGCGACGCCCGCAGCGGAGGAGGAGCCCGCGGCGGAGCCGGAGCCCGCAGCGGAGCCGGAGGCCACCGAGGAGCCTGCGCCGGCCGCCGAGGGCGCCGCGGAGCCGGAGCCTGCGCCGGAGCCCGAGGCGCCCGCGGAGGAGACGCCCGAGCCGGAGCCCGAGGCGCCGGCGGAGGCCGCGGAGGACACCGCTGCGGACGATGCGGAGGCGGACGCTGCCATGGGCGACGACGTAGGCGAGGGCGGCGCGGAGGAGGCGCCGGCGGCGGAGGAGGCGCCGGCGGCGGAAGAGGCGCCGAAGCCCGTGGTGCCTGCGAAGGCGAAGACGATGGGCGTGCGTCCGTACCTGGACAGCACCGTGGTGCCGATCCTGCGCCAGGGACTGAGGTGCGGCCCGCGCGCCTGCGATTGCTGCGATCGCTGCGTTGCTGTGTTTGGTCCGGCGTGGCGGCGCGGTGCGACCACGTCTTGTTCTTCCTCCCGCACCTGTGGTCGGAAAGGATTGGCTTGACTGGTCGCGTGACCGTGGCGACCAGTCACCCGACGTTCAACGCCATCCTCTCCGGCCACAAGTCTGGGAGGAAGAAGGAGACGTGGTGGCACCGCGCCGGGGGCTGCGCCGCGACATGCCATGCCATGCGACGAGGAGGAAGGAAGCGGAACGTGTCGTGACGTGGTGTGGCTGCGCCCGTGCTGTGCGTCGCGCAGGGCGCTCGTCAAGGTGCGGCCGGAGGACCCGTACGAGTGGCTCGCGAACTACCTCGTGCAGCACAAGCCCCTGTCCTAGACCAACCCTCGTGTCTTAGACCCACCCTCGCACCACGACACCGCCACACACACACACGCACACTGTCGCCCTCCGCGCACCTGCGGAGGCCCGCCCTGCACGACCCATCCCGTCGGACGACACGCGGCGACAGCGGGCGCGCGCACGGCGCCCCACGCGTGCCAGGAGCCGCTCACAGCCACGCACATGTGATCATGTGATCCTCGTCCCCCCCGCGGCCCCCGCTACGCGCCAGGCCCGCACGTCGGCATCACGCCTTGTTCTTCTCCTCCTTCTCCTTCTCCTCCAGCGCCCGCTTCAGCGGGTCGTCCTCGCGCACCCACGCGTAGTAGTAGGCGATGCCGACCACGACGCACATGATGGCCAGCGCGATCAGGCCGCCCCACCACGTCTCCCAGTCGTCGATCTTGAACAGCGGCGTCATCACGAGCGCGAACACCGACATGAGCTTGATCAGGATGTTGAGCGCGGGGCCCGACGTGTCCTTGAACGGGTCGCCAACCGTGTCGCCGACGACCACCGCCTTGTGCGTCGCGCTCTTCTTGCCGCCGTACACGTTCTCGTTCTCCACGTACTTCTTCGAGTTGTCCCACGCGCCGCCGGCGTTCGACATCATGATGGCGAGCATGAAGCCCGACGCGATGGAGCCGCCGAGGATGCCCGCGAGGAAGCGGGCGCCCACGAGGAGGCCGGCCACGATGGGCGAGAAGACGGCGATGGCGCCGGGGAGGAGCATCTCCTTGAGGGACGACTGCGTACACATGCGCACGCAGGCCGTGGTGTCGCACTTGACGCCCTCCTTGCCGTCGAGGAGGCCGGGGATCTCGCGGAACTGGCGCTGCACCTCGACGATGATCGCGCCGGCGGCCTTGCGCACCGACAGCATCGTCAGGGCCTGCGAAGGGAGGGGGGGGTGTGTTGCGTGGTGGTCGGTCTACATGTCATTTATTTGGTCATTTATTACTCATCACTAATGAATTATCAGTGAATTTATTTATTAGTGTGTCAAGAATTAATCAATCAAGTACTAGAAAGGACTGAATGGAATAAAATCGTTGTGGTGGGAATGTCCGACTCACCGCGAAGAGGTACGGGAGCATGGAGCCGCCGATGAGGCCGGCGAGCACGAGGGGGTCCTTCAGGTCGAACACGGCCGTCACGTCGATCTGCTCGGCGTACGACACGAGGAACGACAGCGCCGTGAGCACCGCGGAGCCGATCGCGAAGCCCTTGCCCGTGGCGGCCGTGGTGTTGCCCAGCGCGTCGAGGAGGTCCGTGCGCTCGCGGACGTAGTCCGGGCAGTCGGGCGTCATCTCGGCGATGCCGCCGGCGTTGTCGGCGACGGGGCCGTAGGCGTCCGTGGCGAGGGTCACGCCGAGCGTGGAGAGCATGCCGACGGCGGCGATGGACACGCCGTACACGCCCGAGAGCTCGTTGCACGCGATGATGGCCACGCCGATGAAGATCACGGGCGGCAGGCACGACAGCATGCCCACGCCGAGACCCTGGATGATGACCGTCGCCGCGCCACCCATCGAACCGGCCTCAGTGATCGACTGCAAACACACGCGCACGCACACGAGCGAAGCGGGTGAGCCGATGCGCACCCACGCACGGCGGAAGAAGCGCCGCGCGCGCGAGAGCGTGCGCTGTCGTCCTAGGCACTGCGGCGAGTCGCGCGCAACCGGCCCAGGAGACCACACACCAGCGAGCAAAACACAGATATCATAACAAGTGAGGAATACACGACACGAAAGAAGTCCAGAGCGGAGCCGCGGGAGCCGGCGCGCGCGCGCGCGCGTGTGCGTGTGTGTGTGTGGGCCGGCGCGTCTCGCACCTTGGTGGGGGAGTAAGCGTACGACGTGAAGTACTCGGTCGACTCGCCGATCAGGATGCCGGTCAGGAGGCCGATGAGGATGCAGCCGTAGATCTTCCAGGCGTCGCTGGTGCCGACGACCTCGTTGTCGTCGAACACGGCGTACGTGAGGAGCGCCGAGAGCCCGACCACGAGCACGGCGGCGGTGTACATGCCGCCGTGGATCGAGTGCAGGAGCTGCTTCTGGTTCGCGTCGTCCTTCGTGCGCACGACGAAGAACCCGATGATCGCGCACACGATGCCGCCGCCCGCGATCCAGAACGGGAACGCGATCTGCGCCCGCGAGTCCGCCAGCGTCGCCGCCGCGATGATCGAACCACTGCGAGGACGAGGGGGGGGGGTGTTTTGCGGCGTGAGCGGGCGCGCACGGGGCGCGGACAGCGCGGGCGCGTGGCGGGCGGCGCGTGGCAGCAGCAACACGGCCCGTGCTTTGCTCTGTTGTTGTTGTTGTTGTTGTTGTTGTTATTGTTGTTGTGTTGCGTACCAGAACGACTCAAACAGGTCCGCGCCCATGCCGGCAACGTCGCCGACGTTGTCGCCGACGTTGTCCGCGATCGTCGCGGGGTTCCGCGGGTCGTCCTCGGGGATGTCGCTCTCGACCTTGCCGACGAGGTCGGCGCCGACGTCCGCGGCCTTGGTGTAGATGCCGCCGGCCACACGCGCGAACAGCGCGATCGAGGACGCGCCGAACCCGAAGCCCGTGAGGAAGCGCACCGCGTCCTTCATGTACTGCCCCTCGTCCGAGCTGTCCGGGTTCCGGCCCTTGGTGAAGATGTACAGCAGGATGGTGATGCCGAGCAGGCCGAGCGAGACGACGGTGAAGCCCATGACGGCGCCGGCGGAGAAGGCCACGCGCAGGGCGGGGTTCAGGCCCGTCTTGGCGGCCTCCATCGTCTTCACGTTGGACATCGTGGCGACCATCATGCCCATGTAGCCCGCCGTCGCCGACAGCAGAGCGCCGACGAAGAAGCAGATCATCGTCTGCCAGCCGCCCTTCTGGGTGAAGCCGAGCGGGGGCGAAGCCTGGCCCTCGAGCACGCCGACGATGAACGCCGCGCACGCTGCGGGGGGCGCGGGGCGCGGGCAACGTGTCGGCGACACGCGTAGCACGAGTGCGGGCGATTTCCGGCGCGGGGCGCCGCGTGCTGTGCGGGCGGGGCGGCGCTTTCGATAGCGTGGGGGCGCGAGGGTGCGGGGCGGTGGGGCAGGCGGAGGTGGGGGCGCGGGGGAGGGCGGGGGGCGCACCGATGGAGAAGGGAATGAGATACAGGTACTCGGTGCGCAGGAAGGACTGGGCGCCCTCCTGGACCTGGCGCGAGATCTCGACCTGGACGCCCTCGCCGTCGGGCGACGAGCGGATCTGCGCACGCGGGGACAACGCGGGGCGAGGTGGTCGCTTGGCGCGAGCGGGCTGTCGACGATGGCGGCTGTGGGGGCGTGGAAAAGGTCGCGGGCGGGGCGGAGGGGGTGGGAGTGCGGTGTGGGCGCGGCGTGCGGATCGCATTGCCGCGGCGGGGCCGCGGCGGCGCTGCGCGCGGTGATTGTCACTCGGCCGAGAGTGCGGCGGGACGGCGTAGGGGGTCGCAGGGGCCGCGGGGGCGAGTGCGATGCGGATCATGGCGTGCTCGCTGTCCGATTGTGCAGCTCCGCGGGCCATCGGGGCCGCGCAGCGGCCGGCGCGCGCCCACGCCACTGGCCGGCCCGAGAGGCGCCCCACGCGGCGTGGAACGCCCTACATTGCCCTCGTCCGCACGCAAACACCGAGCCCGCGCATCGAACACGCGCACAGCCGCACGACGGCGGCGGACCCGCCGCCAGCGCCGCGACAGGAGAGGCTGCCCTGATAGCCGAATGCTCGCCACGTCCGCAACGGCTGCCGCGCTACACGCAGTCCCGGCCGGCACGGCTGCTTCTCTCGGGCATTTCGCGCCCAGGCAACGCGCCGAATTCGCGCCCACGCGCCCACGCGCGCGGCAGGCCCCCCTGCGGCCGTCGTGGGGCTTCCGTTCCGCACCTTCAGGTACAGCCCGACCACCATCACCAGCGCCAGGAGGCCGGCGAAGAACGGCAGCGAGGCCACGACCTCGATGTTGATGTCCGCTTCCTTCATCTTGGCAGCCGGAAAACCCTCAAAGGCTCCCGCTGGGGAATGTTGCGCTGCGCAGCCTCCGTTGCGGCCGCTGCAGGGACGTGAGCACTCTGACGCGCCGGTGCTCCGCGGGTGTGGCCGGGCCGCGACGGCGGCGCGGCCCCTTGGCCCGCGGGCACGCCACGCTGCGTACGACGCTCCGAAAAGACAGTCAGGCGATCGGGGACGTGTCCCGCGGCGCCGCGTGGGGCGCGGAACTTCGCGCCCGCTGGGCCGGACGCACTCTCAGGGACAAAACGTGCCTGTTCCGCGGGGTAGAGGGCGAGAAACGCGCGAGACGACGTCTGGAGGCGGGGGACAACGTGTGAGCCACGTTTCGGAGCTATCGTCTATAGTTTGCCGAAACTATCGGAATTGCTGCCGCGGACGGCGGCAGCGTGTCTTCGCGGGGACCGTGCTTCGTCCGGCGCGCTCGGTCGGGCTCGGAACGCCCGGGGGCGGACTTGTAGCGGTTGGCGCGCAAGGCGTGGAGCGTTGCCGTACGGCGCGCCGCCAGGCCGGCGAGCTGCGCGGAGGCCGCATCCGCGAGCGGCGTGGCGCGGCCATGCCGGCGGCACGCGTCGGAACGGAGCGCGCAGCCGCGCGGCGCCGTTTGATGGCATGAAGTTCGCACAGCTACACATAGGCATTATGAGGGTGCGCGTCACTGTTTTGCACGCGTCCTCGGACTCACCGCCCCCGCGACCTCACACGCGACCCGCCGCACCCACACGGCGAGCGTGCCCGGCTCCCAGGCGCTGCTTTCAGCATCACAGCGGCGGCTTCGACAGGCGCTCCGCGCGGGACGAGCGCCGCTGCCGCGCGCGCGCGGCGTCACACGCGGTTCGGCAGGAGGCTGCCTGCCTCTGAGAACTGCACGTCGTTGAGCCCGAGCATCGACTGGACCGTGAAGTTCACGAACACAATTGTAAACACTGCAAACCCAATGACGAAGATCGCCGTCGTGGGCTTCTTCATCATGTTCGCCAGCGGCTTCACGAAGATGTACCCTGCAGGGAAACCGCGCGCGGGAGCCGCCTGCCGCTTCATCCGCCGCGTGGCAACAAGAAGTACTGTGTGCAGAACAATCTTCGGGCGATATCTTCCGGCGCGAGCGCCGTGGGGGGCTCGCGCGCCGCACCTGTGCCGAGCATGACCGAGACGAAGTAGCGCATGTACCGCACGACGTTTCCCCAGAAATCCTCGTTCTCAGCGAGGTCAGCAAAGTGCTGCGTGGCAACTCCGGCAGCCTGCATGATGCCGCCGTCGTCCGCGCCGGCCTTGACCGCCTCGGGGAACATCGCGAGGACTGCGAGCGCGAACCCCGTCGACGCAACGCACGCCCACAGCGCCGACAGCTCCTCCGCGCCGCTCGCCACGCCGCCGTGCCCCTCCCGTGGCCCCGCGCTGTCGCGCGCTGGCGAGGCCGCGCCGCCGCGCTCGCACGCGCGCCGCGAGACCGTTCTCCGCGTGACGGGCGCACGCGACGGCCGCGCCGGTGCTAGCGGGCGGCGCGCCACGCACGGATTGTGCTGCAAGGGCGACCTGCGGATTGGCGTCGGACGGATCTTTCGGTGGGGTCTTCGTCCTCGATATCGTGGCACAGCATACAGGCTGCCACGTACGGGCGGCGCGGGGGGTTTCGAGGTCAGATGCGGGGCTGGTGCGGCGGAGACGGTGTGCGGTGCTCTCAGACGCGGCCGTGCTCGTTCGTTCTGGCTCGAACATCGCTGTGCGGCGCACCTGAGGCACACTTGCTGCATGGTCTATGCGCTCGTATTCCCAGACACCCAAGCACCTGTCCAGGTAGAACAGGAATCGTGCTTCGAGGCTCTCTTGGCCTGATCCAGTCCGACCGCGCGACGGTACGGGCCCTGTTCCTTCGATTGGGACGACGTCTACCTTGCACGAAGTCAGGCCTATCCGTCCTGCGCGCCTACCAGCGCCAGAGCGCGACAATGAGCTCGGGAGGACCTGACAATGAGACCAGCCACCTCAGGCACGCTGCTCCACACCGTCGGACGGGGCGCACTCCGCGCGGCACGCCCCCACGCCGCGTCCCACGTTGCCTCGCCGCGCGGACGACCTCCCCAGACGCTCGAACCGATCGCAGCCCCTCTCTCGACTCCGGGAAACCCATCGCGAGGTTCAAACCCAGGCCAGACTCTCTCCACGAGGCCCAGCTGCGCGCGACAGCTCGCCGCAGCGCCGGCACGGCCCCCTGCGCCTCACGTAGATCACACACAGGACCGCCGCGAGGCCGGAGCGCCGCGCGAAGGTGCGAGGCGCGCACAGCGCCCTCCGCGTCCCGTCGCAAGCGCGCCCGCATCTCTCTGCCGCCCGACGCACGCCAGGCCGCCAGACAGCGCGTTCTCGGCCGCGCACGCATCCCCAACATCGCGGCTATCGGCAGCGAGCGCGCGGGCCGCGGAAACCGCGATTCGAGCCCCCCACGCAACTTCAGGCATCTTACGCGCGCTCGCCCGGCCCCGCGCGCGCCGCAGACACCTCACCGAGCGCGGAGCGCCCGCGCAGCGCGTTCGTATAGGTCGTGAGGAGCGTCGCCCGCGATGGGGACGATGGGCGAGTCCACCCGGCGCCGCATGGCCGCCGTGGTGCAAAGCGCGCAGGGCCTCGGGGCCACTGTGGGCGCCCGCGAGGGGCTCGGCCGCGGCCCGACCGTCGGCGGGTACGGCGGGGGGCTCGGCGGGACGTGGGGGAAGGCGCCCACGGGCCGCTCGACCTCCCAGCGCGCGGAACGCGGCCCGGGCGGCGTCCCCGACGCACCGCTGCGCCCGACGGGCAGTGCAAGACAACTCGGGGGCGCGGACGGGGGCGTCGCGGGCGCGGCGAAGGCGCTGTCGCGGAAGGACCTGTCGCCGGGGCTGCCCGGCGGAACGGGCCACCGTCCGGGCGTGCGGGAGCGCATTCGGCCGGCCTCTGCAGGTGCGTGTGTGTGTGTGTGTACGCGGGTTGTGTTGTGGCTGCGCGAGTGTGTGGCTTTGCTGCTCGCTGGCGGTCGCTGCGGCGGTCCTGTGCGGAGCAGGCGAGCCGCTGCCGCGCAGCCGGCGCGAGCATTCGTCCCCGAAGGACGACAAATCAAATCAAATCAATGATCAATGATTATCGAAACAACACAGAGTCTTGTGTTCAATCATGCGTTGTCAACCGAGCGCTCGTCCCACGCTCCCCCGCCCCCGCGCCCCCCGCCGCGCAGCCGTGAAGAACGTGTGGGACACGATGCCGTCTGACAACGTCAAACACTCCCCCGCCAAGAACCGGACCCCCCCCCTCGGCGCCGCCCGCGTCCCCGGCGGCGCGCGCCGCCCCCACACCGCGCGCGCGCGCACGGACGGCCCCGTCGCCCTCGACGCCGACCTCCGCGGCCCCTCCGCGCCGCCACCCGCCGACCCCGCCACCGCCGGGCTGCCCTCTCTCCCGCCCCCTCACGCACGCCGCCGCGCCGCAAGCCACCTCGAACGCGTTCCCGCGCGCCCCAACGCCGTCGAAGCGCGCCGTCGCGCCCGCGCGGCCCCCGACGGACCCGCGCCGCTCGGAGCCGCGGCCCACGACGCGCGCGCGCCCGGCGCCGCGCCGGCCGCGGCGGCCGCCGCCGGCCTGTCCGCGCTGCACCTCCAGAACCTCGAGGAAGAGATCCGCGGCGCGCTGCGGACGCAGCGCTCCGTGTACGAGGACGAGAAGGCCCTGTTGCTAAAAACGTTCTCGGCGACGGACAGCCAGGGCGACGGCCAGGTCGACATCGAGGACCTGGAGAACATCTGCAAGCGGCTCGGCGTGTCGGTCTCGCGCGAGGAGGCCGCGGCGCTGTTCGAGAAGAACGGGTTCCGCGACGCGATGCCGTACGCGCAGTTTGCCGCCATTCTTCTCGCCAACCCCCTCCAGCGCCTGGCCGACACGCAGACCGTCCGCCGCGGCGCGTTCGTGGCCGGGCAGCGCGCGGACTTCTACGGCAAGATCGTGTACCCGCCGTGCCACACGGGCGTCTTCGTGCCGTCCGACTGGGACCCGACGCTGGCCGAGCGCTCGGCGCAGCTCCCGCCCACGCGCCTGCGGCTCGAGTACGTGTACGGCTTCGACGGCATGTCGTGCACGGGCAACAACCTGTGGTACGGCCCGGACGACAACACCTCGGTGTGGTTCTCCGCGGGCGTCGGCATCGTGTACGAGCGGCAGCAACACCGGCAGAGGTTCTTCCTGGGGCACAGCGACGACATCAAGTGCCTGGACGTGCTGCAGTGCCCCGTGGCGCTCGACGGCGTGGAGTACGCCGGGCGGACGATCGCGGCGACGGGGCAGGTGTCGCACGTCGACGACGGCCCGTACGTGTGCGTGTGGGACACGCGCGTGGGGTCGCAGGACGGCGAGAACCTGCTGCGGAAGATCAGCCTGCCGAAGTCGTCGCGCGGCGTCAACTGCGTCGCGTTCAGCCCCTGCGGCCGCTTCCTCGCCGTGGTCGCCATGGACAACCAGCACACGGTGCAGGTGTACGACTGGGCGTCGGGCAGCCTGCTGTCCGAGGGGAAGGGCTTCTCCGGGGAGCCGCCGCAGGTGTTCGGCGTCGCGTGGGACCCGTTCCACGAGGACGTGGGCATGCCGCCGCGGTTCGTGACGTACGGGCGGAAGCACGTCAAGATGTGGGTGCTGTCGGAGGCGGCGGGGGCGGGCGGGGAGGTGGCGGTGTCCGCGCGGCTGATGTCGTTCGGCGGGCAGAAGATGCAGAACGCGACGAGCTGCGCGTTCTTGCCGCCGGCGGTCGGGGGCGGCGGGGAGGCGCTGGCGGTGACGGGGATGGCGGACGGGACGCTGTACGCGTGGCGCGGGGGGAAGTGCGTGCGGGCGCTGGACGCGCACGCCGCGGGGCCGAAGCAGAACCTCAACGACGGGTCGCGGGCGACGGTCGGCGTGCGCGGGCTGCGGCTCGCGTATGTGGGGAGCAAGTGGGTGCTCTACAGCGGGGGCGCGGACGGCGTGGTGCACAGGTGCGGCGTGCGGTCGCGCCAGATGCCACAGCAGCACGCTCGCTTCGCTCCTATCTGGAAAATCCGTTTGCAATCATCATTACGTGTCTGTTTTTGTTTTTGCGTGTTCCTTTCGTTCCGTGCGTCGCGCGCCCACGTCCGCGCGTGCCCGCCCGCGCAGGTGGGACGTGTCGGACGGCACCATCCGCGACGGCCGCATGGCGGGCCCTCCGATCCGCGTCCGGCCGCCCTACGGCGCGCCCGGCGCGCAGCCACCCATCATCAAGGCCCTGGACGTCGACTCCACGGGCCGCACGCTCCTCGTCGGCACCGCGGACTGCGACGTCTTCGAGGTCACGGACGCCACGCAGGATATCTTCGTCGACGGCCACGAGGGCGACCTGTGGGCCGTCGCATGCCACCCCGCGCGCCCCGACGTCTTCGTGTCCGCGGCGGCGTCGAAGTCGGTGTTCCTGTGGAGCGCGTCGCAGCGGCGCGTCCTGCGCATCGCGAACCTCCCGTTCAAGGCGCGCTCCGCCGCGGTGTGCCCGGCGGCGCTGGACGGCGCGCACCATATCGCGGTGGGCGGCATGGACGGCAACATCGCGGTCATGGCCGACGCGGACCTGCGCCCCATCGCGCAGCTGCGCGACACGCACCGCGAGGCCGCGGTCGTGCGCTACTCCCCCTGCGGAAGCTACCTCGCCGTGGGCACGCAGGACTGCCACGTGGACGTGTACGCCGTCAAGGCCGCGTACAAGCGCATCGCGCGGTGCTCGGGGCACTCGAGCGCGATCACCGCGCTCGACTTCTCCGCGGACGGCTCGGTCCTGCAGTCCACGAGCCAGGCGTACGAGCTCTTGTACTTCAACCCGCGCACGGGCAAGCAGGTGCTGCACCCGCAGCGCGACACGCAGTGGGCGACGTGGACGTGCCCGCTCGGGTTCCCCGTCATGGGCATCTGGCCCGAGGGCGCGGACGGCACCGACGTCAACTCGGTGTGCCGCTCGCGCGCTGGCGACCTTGTGGCGACGGCCGGCGACGACGGGTTCGTCTCGCTGTACAACTACCCCTGCGTCGTCGAGGAGGCCGCGTGCCGCGCGTACCGCGGCCACTCCAGCCACGTCATGTGCGTGGACTTTGCGTGCGACGACACGCGCGTGCTGTCGGCCGGCGGGAAGGACCGGTCGATCTTCCAGTTCGCCGTGCAGCCCGTGGAGCCCGAGCCGGAGCCGGAGCCCGCGCCGGAGCCGGTGTGGGGCCCGATGGACCCCGAGGGCAAGCAGTACGGGTGGATCACCCCCCCCGCGCACGGCGCAGGGGGGGTGTCCGAAGGGGAGGCGTCGCCGTCGAGGGCGCCGAAGCCGCCGCTGCCGCCGCGCGTGCCGTCCGCGAAGCTCGGGGCGCCGGGCGGGCCGAGGGACGCGCCGCACCAGGGGGGGGGAGTGACGCAGACCTGTTGTCAGGGCCCATGTCGGCGTCCGTCGACGAGGCGGGCTGGGACGACGGGAGCCCCGCGGCGGACCTCGGCGCGCTGCTGGAGGACCGGGCCGCGGTGGCCGCGCAGGCTCCGGAGCTCGCGGGGTCGCCGAGCAGCGCCGACGCTGGCGCGCGTGGTCAGGGGGGGGTGTCTGGTGCGGGCGAGGCGGCGCGGGCGTCCGCGACGGGCAGCCAGGACTTCCTGGTGCACGAGGGCGCGGGCGAGGAGTCGTCCGTGGGGAGTCCGCGCGCGCGGCCGCCGCTGGCGGGGGACTCTGGTGCAGCTGCGAGCTACCCGGAGCACGGTGACGAGGCGGGGGCGGAAATCGAGTGGGGGGACTCGGGGGCGTTCGACGACGTCGCGGGGCCGCGCGGGTACGAGTACGACGACGTGGACGGCGGCTGGGGGACCTAGAAGGAAAGAAACGCCGCGCACGCGTTTGTGACAGCAGCGGCGATGTGTGACGTGTAACGCAAGCCAGGCCGTGTCGACGCGTGGCGCGCGCCGCCTGCGCAGCCGCGGCGCAGCTGCTGCGGGCTTGCGCGCGCACCGTCGCGGTGGAACGCGACCGCTGCTGCGCGTGTCGCGCACTGCCAGGTGCCTCGAGCGGGCCGTGTGGAGTTGGAGCGCGTGCCGTCGCGCACAGGCCTGCTTTGTCGATTCGCGGCCAGCTGCGGCGCCGCGGCCAGGGCGCAACGTCCGCGCAGGCCACGTGGCGCACCGTTGGATGGCCTTTTTGCCCACTCTTCTACTGGGCGGCCGGTTTCCCGCGGGTGGGGCACCTCGTGCCCACCGCAGCGCGCGCGCTGCAGCGCTCAGTTCGCGGTCTCTCGCGTCGTGCCTGTATGGCCCCCGTTGCGCCTCCGCGCGCGGCAGACGGGCCTCTGTCTTTACCTGAGGGGGGAGGTCGGGGCGCCGCGCCGGGCGGGCCGCACACGCGCCGCGGCACGACGGCGCGGCGCGCACGCAGCGCACGTCACAATTGTAGCGCGGACACAGGAAGTGTCGGCGTCGTCGAGCAGGACTGCGGCCGCTCGCGAACGAAAGCGCACCTTCAACGGCTCCGCGCCGCTGCGCACCTTGCGTCCGGGCGCCTGCTTGCCTGGGCCCGGCGCGCTCGTCGTGATACTCGCGCGCCCGTAGCGGCGAAAGCGGCCCTCCCCGCGCGGATCCCCCGCTGCTGGCCGCACTGGCAACCAGTGCGCTCGTTCGGCTGCTTCGGGACCCTTTCGACGACGCATGCCCAGCGGAGCGGGCGGGTGACGGAAACGAGCGCCTGAAAATGACCAGCCTGGCGACGGGCGGCGACAGCTCCCGCCTGGAGGCCGGAGAAGCACAGCGCCGAGGGACCTGGTGCGCCCCGAACCCCCGCCGGATCCCCGCCCACGCGGCCGGGCTGCGCGAGCAACGGATTCCGCGCGCCGTGCCGCTGCTTCCACGCGCTATCGCGCGCGCAGCACGCAGCTGCTCCGACTGGCCACCGATCGCGTCGTGACGCCCGTCGCGGCCCCCCCGGGCCGCGCAGCCGCGCCCGACGCGCCGCACGTCAACTCCGCTCCCCTGCGCGACGGCCATCCCCCCGTCTAGACCCCTTCCGCGCGCGCCAGCCGCGCCTGCGTTGTCGACAACTGCTCCGTGTCCCGCGCGCGCCGCTGCGCGCCGCGTCCGGCCCCGAAACGCCCCGACGCCGCCCTGCGCGCGCAGGTCGCCGTGGGAGGACGAGCTCCTCGTCAGCGTCGTCACCAAGCTCGGTCCCAAGAATTGGTCGCTCATCGCGGCACAAATTCCGGGCCGCACGCCCAAGTCGTGCCGCGTGCGCTGGCAGAACCAGCTCAATCCGCCCATCAAGAGGCTCCCCTGGACCGAGGCCGAGGACGCTCTCATCATCAGGTCCGCCCCGCCGCCCGCACGCGAGCCCCTCCTACGGCGCACCCCCACCGCGCCCGCGCGCGCGCCCCGCCCCCGCCCCGACCTCCCCGCCGCGCCCCGCGCAACCACGCACCCCTCCGCTCCGCGAAACTCCGCCCCGCGCCCCCGCCACGCCGCAGGGCGCAACAGCAGGAGGGCAATGCCTGGGCGTGGATCGCCCGGCTGCTCCCGGGCCGCACGGACAACTCCGTCAAGAACCGCTGGGTCTCCACGCTCAAGCGCCGCGTCGAGCAGGGCTCGGTCGACAACCGGTACCTCAACCCCAACATCCCGCTATCGGATCTGGTGACGCTGGCGGCCGTGGAGAACCACCGGCAGGCGATGAACAGCTCGAACGAGACCGCGCGCATGCTCTCCGCGCTCCCGAGCCAGCAGCAGCCCGCGCAGGCGCCGCCGCCGGACGCCCTCCCGCCGCAGGCGTTTGCGGCGCCGCCGCCGCAGCAGCCGCCCCAGGGGCCGCCGCAGGGCCTCGCGAGCGGCCCCGCGGCCTCCCTGAGCGCGGGCGTGCCGCTCCCGGGCTACCCGCCGACCCCGGCGCGCAGCGACTACTCGGGCCAGGTGTCGGGGGACTCTCTCCTGCATCCCCGCGAGCTCCTCGCCATGCTCGGGTCGCTCGGGCGGAGCCTCCCGAGCGGGTCCTGGGGCCCGCCGTACGGCGGCAGCGACCAGTGGGGCATGTCCGAGGGCGCGCCGCCGAGCCTCGCGCAGCAGACCTCCTTGCCGCTGTACGAGATGCTTCACTCGCTGCAGTCGCAAGTGTGGCGGCAGGACGAGCCGCCCGCGGGCCCGCCGGCGGGCGGCGGGCAGGCGCCGCGGGAGGTCGCGTACGGGATGTACGGTCCGGCGCGGTGGGCGAGCGAGCCGGGCGGCGGCGCGGCGGCGCCGGCGGCGGGCGAGGCGGCGGCGAAGAGCGAGCGCGACGCGGGCGCGCGCGAGGCGCGCGCGCAGCAGGCGCAGGCGGCGCCGAGCAACGTCGCGAGCGGGCGGGACGCGCCGGAGACGTCGCTCGCGCAGCAGATGGCGCGGGAGCGCCGCGGCGAGCAGCAGCAGCAACAGCGGCAGCAGGCGCGGGCGCCGGGCGCCCGCCGCCGCGGGACGGCGGCAAGGCCGCGCAGGACGACACGCGCGGCCGCAGCCGACCCGCAGCCGCAGGCGCCGCAACAGAGGCCGGCGGGCGCGGACCGCGCGCCGCTGCCAGGCCTGGAGGACGCGCGGCAGGCGCCGGCGGCGCAGGGGCGCGCGGGCGAGGGCGCGAAGCCGCCGCTCGCGCACGCGAACAACCTCATGCGGCCGCTGTCGGGCGAGACGAACATGTTCAGTTCCGGCGCGATGGCGGCGGCGAGCAACCTGCAGACGTCGTCGCTGCTGGACTCGTGCCCGCCCGGGTGCCCGTCCGACGGCATGCACACGCGCATGCCGCAGGGCGACTGGGCGGGCCTCGCGCGCGCGTGGAGCCTCCTCACGAACTCGCTCAGCATGATGTCGGCGTCGCAGCCCGACCACACCAACACAAACAACAGCAGCCAGCCGCACGCGCCCGGGACGTCGCACCCGAGCGCGCGCCCGGGCCAGGACGACTCCACGTCCATCGAGCGCGACGGCAGCGGCCGCATGGGCGCGTCGGGCGGGAAGCGCCCCGCGGTGGGGTCGCCAGAGGAGGCGCACGCGCAAAAGACGATGAGGATCTCGGTGGACGGCGGGGGCGACGCGGGGCGCCTGCCCGCGGCCGCGCAGGCCGAGGGCGGCTCGCCGAGCGTGCATCTGCAGCAGCCCGGCCCGCCCGGCGGCGCCCCGGGCGGCCCTGGTGGCGGCGCGGGGCTGGCGCCGGCCGGGTTCGGGGTCGGGGGGTTCCCGGGCATGGCGCAGGCGGGCGTGCCGGCGCAGGGGATGGGCGGCGCGATGGGGGACGGGTCCGGGATGGACGCGGCCATGATGCCGGGCGGCGGCGGAGGGGACATGGCGGCGCAGCAGGCGATGCTGATGCGGCTGTTCACGACGCTGCAGGCGCAGCAGCAGGGCGGCGCGCAGCCGGCGATGGAGATGCAGAAGGCGCCCGTGCAGCCGCAGCCGCGCGGGCAGATGATGCCGCCCCCGCCGCCGCACTCCCACGCCCACGCGCGCTGAGGCGCGGCGGCGACCGCAGCTTGGAGCGTGCCTCCTCGCCCTCTGTCCTCCTCTGCCTTGCTCCGTCCCGCACAGGCGCCGGACACGCGCGCCTGCGTGCGTCGAAGGTCCCCTCAGTCCGTACCTTTCCACTTCCCTGAACACACCCCCCCCCTCCGCCCCTATTCCGAATTTATCCCCGCACACGCGTCTTAGAATTCCGCCGCGCGTGCCCACAGCACCCGGGCGGTGCAAGACCAGTTTCAACCCCTCACCAACCCCCCCTTCTTCCCAACACCCCCCCCTCCCCCACGTACACGTACACCCCTCATCTCGCGTCGTTACCACTCGAGCAGCTTGTGCACCCCCGCGCTTCGGACCCGCCATCGTTGCCTGCACCGGCCGGCGCCCCCCAAACGTCATCGCCAACGCACGCCACGGACAGGCCGCCGTCACTCGAGCGCACGGACCCCGATCGCCGACGAAACCGTCGCGACGCAGCCACTCTACGCGTCCGCGGCTTCATTCAAAGTCAGAGGCGCTCCTCACGGGACTGCATGATGTCAACGTGTCGCTAGAATACCCTCCCTTCCAACTTCGACCCCCGTCCCCGCTCCTTCTCGCTTCCTTCCTTAAGCCGCCCCGCTCTCCCCTCTAACCATGCCCTACTCGAATGCAACGCCGCGATCCCATCGCGCCGAATGGCGATGGGCTGTCTGACCGAAGAACAACCCCCATCTTTTGTCTTGCAACGCTCGCAACGCAACAGTGGGTGTGGACGGAAGTCCCCCACGGGTACAATTCGCTGACACTGCGCCGTCCCCCGGCGACGGCACGCCAACTCGAAGATGGACGCCCGCGAGCGACCGCGTCTTGCATAGCCTGCCCGGGGGGCCCACAGCCACCTCCCCAGTCACCCACCTCAGCCGTCCTGCGTGCCTGCAGTTAGTTGGCTTCAGCGCACGACCCTCGAATAGACAGTCACTGTGACGAATCAGTCGCAACTGTAGTGCGACAGTCACTCGATTCCGCCGCTACGCTCGTCCCTGGACGCATTCTTCGTCCAAGCACTCATCCACTGGCCCTCGTGACGGCGCTGTGCGTCGCGTTCCCGCCTCTACGTGCTCAGCCGCGCTCGTCCGGCAGACGTCGTGGCATCGTGCCATCTCCGTGCCGCTGCCGCCGCAGCAAGCGACCGATCTCGCATCTCACGAGCTGCCGGATGACGGGTCTGGTGCGCGAGATCGCCCCCTGGCTGCGACTGCAGCGTCACGGAGATAGCATGATGCTGCACGTCGGCCGGACGGGCGCTGCAGAGACGAAGAGGCGGGATCACGAAGCGACAGCGCAGCCCAGGGGGCCCCATAGATGAGTGTCAGGACGAAGAGTGGCGTCCAGAGACGCCCGTAGCGGCGGAATCGTGTACCGTGTGACTGAAACTCCTGCTCATGGTGGTCGCGAGGCCGCCTTGGCGGCGCGAGCTGCGCCGAACGCCTGCATCGCACGCGATTAATGTGAACAATTGTTGTACGCTATTTCATCCGCGAGCACTCCGCACGGCCAAGCAACAGGAAAACGGTTGGGCAATCGTCGAGGCGGACGCGGCGCCACGGCAAGGAGGGTGAGGCGTTCCTCCTCCGGCGGGGTGTCCCCGGGCAGTCGGAGCCGTGCGGCCCGCACCCGCCGCGCGAGGCAAGTTCGTCGTCTCGTGCCATCACTACATTCCTTCGGGCTGACACCCGATTCGCGACTGCTCGAGTTGCAAGCCGACCCGGCGCTTCAGACAGCCCTCATCGAGAAGCAGCTGCTCGACGATGCCAAGATCGGGAACGGCCTCGAACTCGAAGGACCAGAGTATTCTTGGGCATTCCTTCGGGCTGACACCATTCCGAGTTATCGGTCCGCACTCAGTCCGGACCGTATGCAACAAGCCAGATGGGAGCATGGATCGATCAACCTTAGGAGGCAATGAGTGCCTTAACTCGGAATGGTGTCAGCCCGAAGGAATGCCCAAGAATACTCTGGTCCTTCGAGTTCGAGGCCGTTCCCGATCTTGGCGGCATCGTCGAGCAGCTGCTTCTCGATGAGGGCTGTCTGAAGTGCCGGGTCGGCTTGCAACTCGAGCAGTCGCGAATCGGTTTCGACCTCAGCGACAGCCGTGTCCACCCGGGGATAGATCCAGCCCGGTGGAGCAGGCTCGCTCGGCCCCAGTGCCTCGCAGACCCTCCTTGCCCACACGAACGGGGGGGGGACTCCCAAGAACATCGTCAAGTTCTGCCAGTCAGTCAGGCAACGCCCCCGTGGCCCCGGCCCACCGCCCGCGGCCTCGGTCGTCGCGGCCCCGCAAGCCTGGTGCGCGCAGCGCCGATCGCGCGACGCAGGAGACGCCGCCTGCTGCTAGGGGCACGGACGTGAACGTCTCGAGACACAACCGAGGTTCGTGGTGGTGGCTCCAATGCAATGTTTGTGATTCGTTGTTGTTTTAACATCCGCCCAGGGCGCGGCAACAGCGCTCCGTCCGCAGGGGTTCCGCTCGGTGGCCGTGGTTCCGGGCCGTTGAAAAAGGCATCGAGGAAACAAGACTGCCGGTCAGACGGTTCTGAGTCCGACTCTCTGGCCCCCCGCCCGGCGCACCGGGCCGCTGCGGTGGCTCGCGAGGCCACTTGCGGGCCGCCAGGGTATGGAGTAGCGCGCTGCAGCCGCGGGCCGACGCAGGGGAGCACAGGCGGTGGCGCTGGGAGCAGGAGCAGGGGTGGTGAGCGGCGTGTGGGGCCGAACCCGGGCTTTGACGAACGCGGGCGGTTCTGGGGGGGAGTGTGAGGCCGTGGGCGTGGCTGGAGGGCTATGGACGGCAGGGGCGGGTTGAACTACGGCCCCCGCGGGGGCTTGATGGCTGGCGCGGGGATGGGCAGGGGGGCTGCGCCGGGGGCGGGAGGCGGCGCGGGGTTCGGGGACTCGCTGCCGTTCGCAGGGGTTCTGCAGAGGCTGGACGCGTTCCCGAAAATTCGCGACGAGGAGTTCTACAAGCGCACGTTGGCTGGCGGAGTCATCACGATCGTGGCTGCGGCCATCATGACGCTTCTCTTCCTTTCCGAAGCAGGTGCGCACCGCGAGAGCACGTCCCATGCGCAAACGCTCCTCAAATGCGGCCGAGCGGGCGTGTTGTGGCCGCGTTCCCCGCATCTTGCTTTTTGCTGCCGCTGCGTCCGCCCACGCGCGAACGCCCGGCCGCTGCGGCGCAGCGATCTTCCTGCGCGTCCACAAGAGCCACGAGCTCACGGTGGACACGACGCGGAACGAGAAGATCGACATCACGGTCGACATCACGCTCCCGCGCCTGCCGTGCGCCTGGCTCTCGGTCGACGCCATGGACGTGAGCGGCGAGTCGCACCTCGACGTCGAGGAAGAGATCTTCAAGAAGCGTCTCGACGCCCAGGGCAACACCATCCAGGTCACAGCGTCCAAGGTCCGCGCGCAAACCCCCTTCCTCCTCAACAGCGCAGCCCCCCGCGCCCCCACACGCTCCTGCCGGCCTCTCAGTCCGCCCCGCCTCTCAACAGAGCATGCCAGCGCCTCTGAGCCCCTCGTCCGGCCTGTTCGCGTCCACAGGTCGGCCCCGAGGTCACCACCCAGGACTACGCTAAGAAGAAGGCGGCAGGGAACAACCGGCGCAGACTCCAGGGCATCGAGTCGTCGATGATGAAGGGCCGCGACGACGGCAGCGAGCCCGCGCAGCTTGGCGGCGCGCAGGGCGGCTCCGGCGAACCACAGGACGGAGCTGGCGCCAGCCAGCTGATTGACACCGCGGGCGACTCAGAGGGCAAGATGATGCCTCAGGACGCGGTGAGCTGCGCTCTGCGCTGCCTGAGTGCGCGGCGGACACGCCCACCAAAAGCACCCACGCGAAAGTCAATCAACCAATATTTCATATGTGGTTTTCTGCTGTCTTGTTCGATTGGGCGCGAATGCCGCAGTTCTGACGCCCGCGCGCCCGGCGCCTCCTCGCTGCAGCCGAATCAGGCGCCGGGGGGCGTGAAGCTGCGGCCCGGCGACGAGGGGTACTGCGGCGACTGCTACGGCGCAGCCACGCACTGTTGCAACTCGTGCGACGAGGTGCGCGAGGCGTACAGGCGGATGGGCTGGGCGCTCCCGGACCTGATGACCATCGAGCAGTGCCACGACGACAAGCACATGCAGGTATAGCCCGCACTGCGCCCCTCGCAGCACGCCAGCTGCGCCCCGCCCGCCACCCTCTGCTGCGCTCCGCACGCCCGCACCCGCCCGCTCTCTCCACGCACCGATCATGCAGCGTCACTGCACCAGCACCGGCACCCTCCGTGCGCCCGTTCGTCGCACCACGCGCACGCGCTGCCAGCTTCGCGCGCGTCACCGCCCCGGCCCGGCCCCGCCGCACCACCGCGCCCCGCAGGACATCCAGGAGCAGCGCGGCGAGGGCTGCCACGTTTTCGGCACGCTGCGCGTCAACAAGGTCGCGGGGAACATCCACATCGCGCCCGGCCGCTCCTACCAGGCCGGCCCGCTGCACGTCCACGACCTCTCGCCCTTCGGCAACGACCCCACCTTCGACCTCTCGCACACCTTCCACAAGCTCTCCTTCGGCGCCGACTACCCCGGCAAGCCCCCGGACCCCCTCGACGGCCTCACGAAGGACAGCCGCAAGAAGGGGAGCATGCCCGAAGAGCTCGGCATGCACCAGTACTTCCTCAAGGTCGTGCCGACGGTGTACAAGGGCGCGAGCGGCAAGGTCGTGCGGTCGAACCAGCTGTCGATCACCGAGCATTTCAAGCCCTCGGTGCAGGAGGGTTTGGACGCGCGGACACTCCCGGGGATCTTTATGTTCTACGACCTCTCGCCGATCAAGGTCGAGGTCGTGGAGGAGCGCGCGTCGTTCCTGCACTTCCTCACCAACGTGTGCGCGATCGTCGGGGGGGTGTTCACCGTGGCGGGGATCCTAGAGGCGACGGTGTACCACGCAGCGCGGATCCGGAAAAAGATCGAGCTGGGGAAATTCAGCTGATGTAGGGGGCTGGGCGCCCCCGCAGCGCAGGCCTCGCGGGGCCGCCTGGCGTTTGCGCGAACGCAGTGTGAAGTGTGCAGTAGGGCGGGGGTCGGGGCGCGGTCAGGACGATCGCACGCCCGCATTTCGGTTCTTGCGCCCTAATCTTCGGGCGTTGATATTGGTCGAGTGTGCTTGCATTGCGCGTATGCGGTTTCCTGCTGCAGCCGCTGCATGCGGCATGAGCAGCCGTGGTGTGCGTGACGCGGGTCGATGTTTGAACAGAAGGGGCACGCAGATACACGGACGGGTAGCTTGGCGATCCTCGGGGCTCGTCGTCGCAGCGTTCCGCCCGATCGAGGCGTTGGAAGCGTATCACAAATCAGATTTCAGTGGAGGGACTGCACTGCACTGCATGCGGTAGAAATGGCCAAAACACCCCCAAACGGCAACAGCACGCCGCGCTAACAACCCGCCTGCGCTCCGCTGACACAGCCTGCGTCTCTTCGCGTTGTGGAGAAGATCACACTGGCGTCAGCCAATTACCCCCCCCCCGCTTCCTGCTTCACTCCCCCGTCACGACGCCCGCAGGTTCCGCCACAGCCCCGTCCTCCTCCCCGCCCGCGCCCGCCTCGTACCGCTCCTCCGACGCCGCAGGCGTCTGACTCCCCCCCCCGCTCCCAGACCCCCCCGCCGTCCCGCGCGTCTTCGGACTCGCGGCCTCGCTCCCGCCGCCGCCGCCCGTCGCGGGGCTCGCGCCGCCGCTCGGCGACCCCGCGCGCCGCTTCCGCGCCCTGCCGGACCCCGCTGGCTGCGCCATGTACGTGTCGCCCGCCACCGCCAACTCGCGGCGGCGCTCGCGCGCGCGCTTCCTGTCGCGCGCGCGCCGCTCCGCCTTCTTCCTCGTCGCGGCCGCGTCGTCCCCGTCGTCGTCGTCGATCGCGCGTCCCTTGCGCATGTGATGCTGTTTGGCCAACTCCTTCTTGTGGTCCCAAAACGGCTCCGGACGATACCAGTCGTTGACCGCCAGCCAGTCCTTCTGGCTCGGGGCGCCGTCCTGCACGCGCGCGACGCAGCGGACCGGTTCAGGCACCACGCAGCAGCGGCACGCATGAAAAAACCCACGCGGGCATGTTGCACGCACTGCGCGAGGCATGTTCGTTGCTGCGGGCGCTCACGTAGTGGCTGGCGTGCTTCTTCGGCCCCGCGGGCTTCGGCGTCTCGGCCGCCTTGGCCGCCTCCGCCTCCGCCGCGCCGTTCGCCGCCTCCGCCCCCTCCTCCCCGTCGGCGCCCTCCTTCGCCGCCCCGGCGCCGTCCGCGTCAGCGCCGCCGCCCGCGGCCTCGTCCTCCTCGCGCTTCGCCACGGGGCGCTCGCCGCCGGGGTACGGCGGCGTCTGGAACCACTCCTGGACGACCTTCCGCGCCTCGGGGTGGATCCCGGTCAACCACACCCCAGTGAAAAACGCCACGCACTCGTGGTACGCCTTGTGCGACACGTGGTGCCTCTGAATGAGCCGCAGGTCCGGCTCCACGCACCAGTCGTCCCACTCGTCGATCGTGTGGTTGGCGGCCACGCCGCGCTCCTCCTGCAGCCTAAACTCCTCCACGATGCCGTTCGCGAACGCGCGCACGTCCTCGGTGCTCCAGCGGCGCAGGAGCTCGTGCGGGTCGCTGGTGACGCCGAGCGCGCGCGCGAGCTGCGGGCCGACCTCGGCCTCCATCGCAAAGCACGCCTCCACCGCCATGACGCACCGCGCGGCGTGCGGCGGCACAGCGTCCGCCGGGACCCCCCCCGGGACCTTCGAGGGGCCGGACGGCATGGCCCCGAGCGGCTGCATCAGCCACCGCTGCTCCTGCTCGATCTCGCCGCGCATCTCGTCGACCGTGGGCAGCGAGTCCATTTGCAGCTTGCCCATGGCGACGGCCATATGCGGCGGCAGCGGCGCAGGCACCACCGGCCGGGCCTCCGGCTGCGGCGGCAGCGAGTCCCGCTGCTGCACCTTGCGCGGCCGCCCGCGCCGCGGCCGCTCCTCCTCCTCCTCGGACGACGACGCCGACGGCGTGAGCGGCTCCGGCGGGGGCGGCGGCGGCGGCTTCGGCTTGGTCTTGCGCTGCTTCACGGCGCTCGGGCGCTGGTCCTGCGCGTACTGCGGCGCCGCGTACACCGCCGCGAGCTGCGCGTTGGCGGCGGCGAGGACGTTGGGGGCTTTCCCGGCGAGGCGATCGTTGGCCTGTGTGGCGGCGCCGCGCCGCGGGCGACGGCCCGCGCTCTGGGGCGTGCTGTCCGTCTTTCCGGCGTCGAGGCGCGCGCGCGCCGCGACGATCGCCGCCACGCCGTCGGCCGCGCGGATGCCCAGCATGCGCAGCTCCTGCTTCGTCGGCATTCTGAACCCGGGGGGGAACTCCGGCTCCCTGTCAGACTCGTCCCCAGACTCCCCCTCCGACCCCTCCTCGCCGCCCGCGGCCTTGTCCTCCTGCCCCGCGCCCCCGGCGCCCGCTGCGGCGCGGTCCTCCGTCGTCGGAGTGCGCGCGGCGTCGCTGGCCGGCTTCTTCTGCCCGCCGCTGTCGTGCTCCACGCCCGCGCCCTCCGCCGCGATGCCCTCGCTCATCCCCGCGCTGTCCGCGACGCGCGCGAACGCGCGCGCCGCCGCACGTCCCGCGTCGACGTCGCCGTCGGCGGCCGCCGCCACCGCGGCCGGCGGCGCGTCGGTATGTCCGCGTCCTCGTCCGCCGCGCCCGCGGCGCCCGTCCGCCGCCTTCGACGCGGAGCCCCCCGCGCGGTGCCCGTGGGCGGCCGCTGCCGACGCGTCGCACTCGTGCGTGGCTCCGACGCTGCGGAGGATCTCGTCCATCGAGAGCCCGCGGGCCGGCGAGGACTGCGAGGGCCCGACGGTGAGCGGCAGCGCGGCGGGCGGCGTCGCCGGCAGCGGCACTTGTATCACGGGGCGGTCGCCACCGAATTGCTTCGACATCTGCGTCGCGACGGACGGCTTCGGGCGCCACTCCGGGAACCACGTCGCCTGGTGCTTGACCCCGACCTGCGCCGCGGGGCGGAAACGCGGCGGCGCCGTCGCGGTGCGGGCAAAGTAGTTGCGCAGCCGTTGCGGGCGCGCACGGGCGCGCGCGGCGTTCCAACGCTCCTGGCGGCGGCGCCGCGGCCGCGCGAGGCCACGGCAGAGGCGCCGCAGTGGGCGGCGCACCTTGGGCCGGTCCAGGCGCTGGATCCAGGCCGCGGCATTCCCCATCTCGTCCACATTGATGACTTGGACGTTCTGCGCGGCGCGGCCCGTCCTGCGAACGCCTTGCCTGCGGTCGGGAGGGCGCGGGGCGCGTCCGGGGGCGCGCGGCGGCGCAGCGCGGCGGCGCGAGGGGCGTGTGTGCGGCCACGCAAGCTGTTACGAGCCCGGGCGGGCGCGCGGGGCCGCGTGCGGCACGGCAACGCGGCGCGGCGGGACCCCCGCAGCGTGAGCGAGGCCTGGGGCGGCGGTGCGGATCGCGGCGGCGCGCGGCGGGGCCGTGCCGGCGGGATGCGCCACGGTGGGGCTTCTTGCGTCGTGGCGGGGCGCAAACCTGGTCAGAATCATCGCCCCGATGGCCTTGCAGAGGTTGAGCGCCGGTTCGGCCTCCACGGGCATCATGTTCTGCCCCCTCCCCGTCGCGCCAGTCGAGTCGGCAATTCCCTTTCCCCGGCCCCGCAGCACCTTGATTGGCGCGCGGTGCTTCCCGAGCCGCGCGCGCTTGCCCTGCGGCAGGTGCAGCCGCTGCTCCATCTCTGCGAACGCGTTGCCCGGCGCAGAGCCGCGGTCAGCGCCCTGACGTGGCACTCGCGCGGCTGCTCTGACCACGGCGCAGGAGAGAGAGCTGCTACGTGCAGCGCGGGCGGGCCCGGGCGGCGACGATCGCGCCTGAGGGCGCGCGAGCGGCATGGCTGCGCGATTTCCATATCGCGGCGCGCGGATGCGGCCCGCGGGCGGCGCGGCGCGGCAGGTGGTGGTGCTTGCCGGCCAGGGTCACGCGACGCGGCGCCACAGCCGTAGCGCGGCGAACGCGGCACGGGCGGCTCGCGCACGCCCTCGCTCGCGGCACGGTGCGCGAAATGCGCGGCAATCTGGGCCGCGGCGCCGCTCGTGCGCCCGTCAACGCGCGAGAGAAGAAGGGGATGCCTACATCGCCTCGCGCGCGCTCCCGCGGCGCCGCGGGGCGGCTGCGGCGCCGGCGTACCTTGTTTCGAGCAGATCAGCGCGATGGGGTTCTCGCCCGCGGTGCGCGCGCACACCAGCGCGGTCCGCAGGCTCAGGGGGGCGGTGGACAGCGTCATCTTCGGGGGGGTCTGTTCGCCCGCCGCGGCGGCCGCGCCCGCGGACCCGGCCGCCGGGGTCGCCGGCCGTGGCGCGGGCGTCGTCTCGGACATCTCTCCGGCGTCGGCGGCCACGCAGTGTGCGGTGTTGCAACAGGTGCTGCTTCGTGCGCGAACGACGCAGACGCGAGGGTGCGTTGGCGGGCTGTGCGCGAAGGACGGGTCAGGAGTGGTGTCGCCTGCCCCGCGCGACTGCTCGCGGCCGGCGGGCGCGCGCGGCAACGGCCTGAGAGGCTGCAGGGGGGTTGGATGGGGTGGACTGGGGGTGTGGGCTCGCTGTGACAGACTGGGGCCTCCGGGCGCCGCGTTGCCGGGCTGCGCGTTGCGGGCGCTGCAGAGGCGGCGCCGGCGCGGCCCGGTGCGTAGCGGGCGCGGGATGGCGGGCGAGGCAAGGGTGGCGGCAGCGGAGGTGGCGGGGGAGGGGTGGAGGATGCCAGCGGAGGTGAGGTGGACGCTGGTGGAGGAGGAGACGCAGATGGAGGAGGTGGCGGCCGCGCTGAGCGACGCGCTGTTCGTGGGGATCGACTGCGAGTGGAAACCTGGAACTAAAGTACCAAAGGCCTTATTGCTGCAACTTGCTGTCAGGTGAGCACGGAACCCACATATAGCGGCGCTCAGACCGGCTAGCAGCGCTAATAATTCCTTTCCGATGCATTTCAGGCTACGTTCGGCCCTGTCCGGCCCGCAACGGCCCCACGGAGTGCTGCGGAGCTGCCCCGTTCGCGCGGACACCCTGCGCCGCCACGCGGCTTTCCCGCGCGGGGCCTCCTCCGCGTCGCACACTTGACTCGTTCGCCTCCTCCTCCGACGCCGCACGCGCGTCCGCGCCGGACTCTCCGCGCAGTTCGCACTCACACACACACACACGCCATTGCGACGCCTGTGCAGGCGCGCGGAGGGCCCGGACCACGTCTTCCTCCTCGACCTCAAGCGCCTCCCGGAGGGCGCGGCGCGGCCCACCGTCCAGGCCATGCTCCGCAACGACCGTTGCGTGAAGGTCGGGTACAGCATCGTGGGCGACCTCAAGGCGATCGCCGTAGCGTTCGGCGGCGAGGGCGCCGGGTGCGTGCGCGCCACGGTGCCGTACCTCGAGATCGGCGCGGTCAGCAAGCACCTCCGGAAGCACGTGGCGGACCTGCGCGGCTGCGTCAAGCACAGTGGACTGTCAGGTGTGTGTTTTTTTACCCCCCCCGTCCCGCCGCGCCATCGCAGCTCCCGGCGACTGACCACGCGCAGCGCGCTGCCTCGGGGCACGTCTCCTCGCGCAGCCACACCAGAACGATGCGAAGACACGATAGATAAAGACTCATAGACATTAGACATCAGATTAGTTATTTCTGGATCAACCGGCCGTCCTGTATCCGTGCGGCGCCGCAGGGCTCGTGGCCGCGCACCTCGGCGCGCCGCTGGACAAGGGGCAGCAGTGCAGCCAGTGGCACGTGCGGCCACTGACTCCCGAACAGATCGCGTATGCCGCTGCTGACGCACACGTGCTGCTGGCGTTGACGGACGCGCTCGTCGCGGCGTGCGGGGGCGCCCCGCTGCGGCACCCGATGTTTCCTGCGCGCGGCGCGGCGAGCGGCAGCGACAGCGACGGGTCGGGGGGCGCGGAGGCGTGGTGGGTGGGGCTGCGGGCGCGGTGTCGGGCGCGGGGGGGGGAATCGGCGGGGGGGAGTCGGCGGGCGGTGGCGGAGGACGTGGCGCTGGCGTGGGGCATCCGGCTGCAGATGAGCGGGGGGAAGAAGATCGATTTCGATGGTTCGGATCGGCTGCCGAAGGGAAAGCGGCGCGGCGCGCGCGCAGGCGGAACGGACGTGTTGCACGAGGTGCGCGGCGGGGGCGGCAACGGCGCCGAGGAGGACTTTTCGGAACTGCCCAGGTGCGCCGCCCGCGCTCGCACGCCAGGGCGGTCCCGCGGGCGCAGGATGTTACAATTTGCAAAACACCCCCGTCCCGTCATGGGGGGTCTCTGATGGCTTGCCTGCCGGCGCGGCTACTACGTCCCGGCCCACCCTGCGCGATGCGCGCGGAGAGCGCGACGATTCATCTCCACGGTCGGCCGATTCCCGACGTTTGATCTTCTGCTTTCGTTCCTTGGCTGCTCCGCAGCGCCGTGCCGTGGGAGGACCCCCGCGACGCCAAGTTCCTGTGCGACACGATGCTCGAGGGCCTCGCGCGCCAGCTGCGCCTCTTCGGCTTCGACGCCGCCTCCCCGCCGGCCGCCGCGACCCCCCCCGGGCCCTCGGACAAGTCCCCCAAGGCCCGCACCATGGAGGGGCGATTCCTGGCGTACCGCGCCATGGTCGAGGCGGCGCACGACGAGCGGCGGCTCATCCTCACGCAGGACCGCACGTTCCTGCGCACGCGGTACACCGGCCAGGCCATGATCGTCGGCAACGGCCTGACGAAGCAACAGCAACTGCAGGAGGTCGTGGAGCGGCTGGGGCTGCAGGTGAGCGAGCGGCGGCTGATGAGCCGGTGCTTCAAGTGCAACGGGGAGTTCGACGACACGCCGGTCGGGCCGGAGAACCTCCCGCGCGGACACGGGCTGCCGGCGGAGGTGCTCGCGGAGGTGCGCGCGTGATGCTGTGTGCTGACAGGGGGAGGGGGGGAGTGCTGCTTTGTTGATGCGGGCTGCAGAGCGCGTGCGCGAGGGCTGCGCGGCGACGGCGTCGCTGTCTGGTTGGTTGCGTTCGGAGGCGCGGTCTGCGTGTTTGCGCGCGTAGGGTTCACAGAGACTTCCTGGCTCGATTCATGCGTACGTTGATTGCGCGAACGATAGAAATACACTTTCTCTTTCTCATCCGTCCGGCAGCGAGTCTGTGCGATGTGGGCCTGTCAAGAAGACCCCCCCCCTGACTCATGTGTCCATGAGTTGCAGAAGAGGGAGTTCTGGGTGTGTCGGGGGTGTAAGCAGGTCTACTGGGAGGGCGGCGTGTTCGACAAGGCCCTCGAGGGCCTCGCGGGGCGGTTCGAGGACCTCAGGGTGACGGGCGAGAGGCGCAAGACCCAACAGCGGCCACCCTGCGTCGCGCCCCCGCCAACGGCGGAGAGCGAACGCGAACTGGCCCCCGCGTGAACGTCCCTCGGAATGGACGACGGACTCTGAGCCGGTTCTCAGAAGCGGGAAAACAACGCTCGCGGTAGGACCGAGAAGCCTCACAGCCGTGGGTTGTGGTGGCATGATTATGGAGGTTTTAGGGTGACCTCTCATCGGTAGCAGAGAGCCAAACGCATCGCAGCCGCTGTGAGGTGCACCGGCAAGCGAACGAACGCGCCCACTAGCAGTCGCATCGGCGAGTCAGGCGGAGCACCCTGCACGTGAGGCTTCAAAGTCGCTGCGCAGACGTTGACGGTGCTGCCGCCGTGGTGCCAGGACGCTGGCGGCCCGTGAAGACCCGCACGCAGCTCGGCGCGCTCCGCGCGTTCCCGATCACACCGCGAACCGTCCTCGTCCGCGCCCCGCCTCGCGCTGAGGCGGCACTGCGGTCGCGACGACGCATCATGCGTGCGAAGCAACGAACCGCAGCCGGCGGCTCACTTGGACTCGACGTGCGTCTTGAAGCGGTCCAGGAGGTCCGTGAGCTTGTCGTTCACGTCGCCCCAGATCGGAATCGTGCCGATAAAGCTTTTCAGAAACTTTGGAATCGACCACTTGAGCTTGAGCTCGGCCACCGTGCCCGCGCCGTCCGGCTTGAACTCGACGGACCCGGTGAGCGGCGCGCCCTCCAGCGACGCGAACTCGAAGCCGGCGCGGCCGTCCGGGAGCGGCGCGCGCTTGATTGTCGAGATGAGCTGCAGCGGCGGAGTCTTGGCCCACCTGCGGGTTTCACGGCGAATGGCGGACCGTGGGCGAGGGTTCATGCATTTGTCGAACTTGAAACGCGAAGAAAACGGCGCGAGAGCCGTTGTAGCGGTCTGTGAGCGCCGACAAAGACTTGGCAGTTGTTCCGAACCCGCCCCGTGGGCCTGCAGCGCTAGCTGCGCGGAGGCAGTCGGGCCGGGAGGCGCGAGCTCGCCCATGCGCGGCGTGCCGGCTTGCCTGTAGTAGAAGAGGTAGTCCGTGACGTCCGTGTCGCCCTCGTACGTGTAGTGCTCATCTAGGAACGGCAGGAAAGGGATGAATTCCCGGGCTTCCCAGGCCGCCAGGCACGCGTCCGGGCTCGCGCTGATGTTCACGGAGACCTCGTTGTCCATCTCGTCGCCGAACTCGATGAACTGGAACGGGGTATACCCCGGCAAACTATCCTCAACCTGTCCCCGCGCGACCACAGTCCTCTTACGCGCGTCCACCCGCGTCCTGAGGGCCGCAGCATGCCTAGAAGCGGCCGGCGCTCGCCCGCGCGGGGTGAGTGGGCTCGCGCGGTCCGCGCGCGCTGCTTGCGGCCGCCGGGTCGCAGCTGGCGCGCTCCGCGGCGCCGACACCCCCGACGCGCAGCATTGCGCGCCGCCGGACATCACTATCTGGTGTGCGTCCGTTCCCTTCGCCCGCGCAGGTCACGCGACGCTGCGCGCTCCGCAGCTGCGAAAGTGTGCTCTGGCAACTCTCTCCGCCGCCCCCGCTCTCCTAACGCGTGAAGATGCTCTGGAGTAGGCCGAAAGGAACGACACGGTCACGAACATGCCGTTCACGCGCGCAGAGCGGCCCGTTCAGGTCCACCGGCCGCTCAGAGCTGTCAGACGCACATTTCTACTCCTCTTGCTGTGTTGTTGCCCGCGGCACCGCTACGTGAGCCGGGCGGAGCGCGCCACGCGGCCAGACTCGTCGCCGGGCACACCGTGCTCGGACCGCAGGCCGCGTGACCGCCTGCACCTGCGCGTCATTGGCCACCCATCCATCCAACTTGGCTCTTCCGCCCCGTCGTGCCCGCGACGCAGCTGCTCGCCGGGCGCCGGACCTCCGCGGCCCCTGCTGTGATCACGCCGCAGCGTCTCGACGCGGTTTCGGCCAGCGATGGCACCGGGAGCGTCGATGTTGGCCCCAGCAGGCCCGAGCGCCGCGCCGGCGTTCCTGAAGGGCTCCATCATCAAGGTGGAGCTCCGTGACTTCATGGTGAGATTCCTCACCGTTCCCCGCCGCTCGCTGCAATAAACCGCGCTCGCAACCCGCGGAAATTTCGTCTTTCTGCAACAGCTCTCCTCTGTGCCGAACGGCCGCCCCGCGGCGCGCCGGGCGCCCGCCGCCGCCCACGCGCCACATCCCCGGCACGCTCGTGCTCGCACCGGCCCACACACGCCCCCACGCGGCTCCTTCTGCGCGCGAGCCGGCGCTAAAGCGCCTTGGCGCCAAGCACGCTCACGCTGCCGAAACCGCGCCCGCGCCCTTCGCCCGCACCCGCCGCCCCGGCCGCCGTCTCCGCGCGCAAGCGGCGCTCCCCGCCGTTCCCGGCCCACACCGTGCAGCTCGCGTCCGCGCGCCGCTCGCGCTCCCCCGGCGCGCCCACCCCCGCTCATGCTTTGCACGCTGCCTCCCAGCGTCGCCCCCCCCGACGCACCGGTCCCCGCAACGCGCCCTCCGCGGCCCCCGGAGCACGCCCACTCCCTAACGAGCCCAGCCGCGGCCAGCCACGTCCGCGTTCGCCTCTGGCGCGCCCGGCGCGCCTCCCGCTCTCCCTGCTTTGAACCTCCCCGCCCTCCGCCGGCACCGCAGACGTTCCGCGGCCCCGTCACGTTCCGCTGCAACCCGCGCCTGAACCTCATCGTCGGCCCGAACGGCACCGGGAAGTCGTCGCTCGTCTGTGCGATCTGCGTCGGCCTCGGGGGCTCCCCCAAGCTCCTCAACCGCGCCGACAACGTCTCGGAATTCATCCGCCGCGGCGCGAAAACCGCCATCGTGCGCATCACGCTCCAGGTGCGTCCCCTCCGCGCCGCCGCCGCCTCGCACTTCGCGCGGCGCGCGCCCGTTGGCTCACACACTTGCGCGCACACTCGCCCGCGCTCCGCAGGGCGACCGGGGCAGGACCGTCGAGGTCGAGCGCGAGCTCCTGTCGGGGAACTCCTCGAAGTGGCGCATCGACCGCAAGAACGCCACCATGAAGGCCGTGCACGACCTTTGCGCCGACCACGGCATCCAGCTCGACAACCTGTGCCAGTTCCTGCCCCAGGACAAGGTCGCCGCGTTCAGCAACCTCACGCCGCGGGAGCTCCTGCTCCAGACCGAGCGCGCGCTGGGGGACTCCCACCTGTACGATTTGCACCAGAAGCTCATTACGCTGCGCAAGGAGGAGCAGCAGGTGTCGGGGCAGCTGGTGCTGTACGGGAAGCGGCTGGCGGAGAAGGAGCAGCAGCTCGAGGCGCTCGAGCGCGCGCGGGAGCTCGTGGAGCAGCGCGAGCGGCTGCGCGCCGAGGCTGCGCTGCTGGACAGCCGCGTGCGGTGGGTGCAGTACGAGGCCGCGCACGGGGAGCTGGCGCAGGACGAAGGTGCGGGCGGGCGCGCGCGCGTGCGCGCGTGGCTGCGCGGAGTGCGCGGTTCGGTGACGGACGGCGCTTGCACCGTCATGATGACATGACATGCGCGCGCGTGCGACGCAGTTGCGTGCGCTCGTTGTTGTCTTGGATCTGTTCGTGCGCGCGCGCACGTTCCTTCGCATCCACGCATGCGTGTGCGTCGCGCTGCTCGTGTATATGTATCTACGCCCGCTATGTACATATGTTTTTGTGTATGTCACAATGTGTCCTGTTTTGTTCGCTCGTTGCGCGCGCAGCGGCGTTCGCGGAGGTCAAGGCGAGCCTCGACGCGAAGAAGAAGCAGGTCCGGGACATGCAGAAGGAGAAGGGCGTCGCGGCCGCCGAGAAGGAGAGCAAGGCGGTCGAGGCCCAGATCCGCGCCCTGCGCGAGCCCTCCGCCGCCGGGTCCGCCGCGCGGAAGATCGAGGCGGCCGCGGACAAGATCGGCACCGCCGCGGAGGACTTCCGCAGCGCGCGCATGGAGCTCGCGGCGCTCGAGGACGAGTCTGCGCGCCACCGCGAGAAGCTCGAGCACGCGCAGAGGGAGATCGCCGCGCTGGAGCGCGAGATCGCGGACCTCGAGACGAAGCGCCCCGAGGGCCCGTCCGAGGAGGAGGCGCGCCGCCTCGGGCAGCGGAAGCGCGACCTCACGACGAAGGACCAGTCGGTGCGATGGGACATGAAGGGCGCGACGCGCGCGGAGCACGAGGCGCGCCGGGCCGCGGACCGCGCCGCGAAGGAGCTCGCGGCGTTCGCGGACCCGCGCACGCAGCGCGTGCACCTGCTCGCGAAGCAGATCGGGAACCCGCGCGCGCGGGCGCAGCTGTTCGAGGCTTACGCGTGGGTGCGCGAGGGCGTCGAGGCGGGGCGGTTCAAGGGGCGGGTGTACGGGCCGGTGTTCGCGCACGTGTCGATGCGGCCGGACCGGCACGTGGAGACGTACGCGCACGTCGTGAGCAGCCAGGTGGCGCGCGACACGTGGAACTACTTTGTGGTGGAGTGCGACGAGGACAGGCGGGCGCTGCTGCACGAGATGCCGCGGGAGTGCAACTGGGGGTCGCGCGACAAGGTGAACATCGGGCTCGTGCACCCGAAGGACCAGGAGGTGCGGCCGCTGCTGTCGGAGGAGGAGCAGCGCAGGCTCAAGGTGCCGCGGGTGCTGAGCGACGCGTTCGACGCGCCGCCCGCGGTCAAGGCGCTGCTGTGCAACTTCCACATGCTCCACAAGATCTACGTCTTCCCGGAGGTCGACGACCTGTCGGCGGACCACCGCAACGTAAGTGATTCATTCATCATATTATATTCATGTATATATCCGCGGGTGATTCGCGCTCGTTCGTGCGGCTGTTCGCCTCGGCGTGTGCTCGCGCGCCGCGACGACGCCGGCGACGCGCCGTGCGCACGTCGGCAAGAGGCGTCGTCCTCCCGCGCGGCGCCTGACGCCCTTTCCAGACTTGATTGGCGCGGAACAGCGCAACCACGCGTTCCGAGAGCTGGCGCGCTCCGTTCGGGCGCGCGACCGGTTCGTTCGCGCCCGCCCCCCGTGCGCGCAGGCGGTGTGGCAGGCCGAGAAGCAGCACTCGAACCACGGCGGCATGGGCTTCCTCTACACGCGGTCCCTCAAGTTCAGCGCGACGTCGTCGCGGTACGACGGGGCGGTCACGCAGCAGTCCGGATCGTACGAGAAGCGCGGGCACATGCTGCTGCAGGTCGAGAACGGCGCCGGCGGCGACCGCCGCGAGCTCGAGACGCGCGCCAGGGCAACCGCGGCGGAGCACCAGGCCGCACAGGCGGCGCTGGCGGCGCTCGAGGGCGAGTGCGACGCGATCGCGGAGGAGCTCGGGCAGCTGCGGGAGCAGGAGGGGGAGTCGCGGAACAAGCTGAACGCGTGGACGCTGGCGCGGAAGAAGAAGGTGTCGATGCTGGACACGGCCCGGAAGACGCTGGCGCGGCACCGGGGGACGAAGGACCCGCTGGAGCGGCGCGCGGAGATCGAGAAGAAGATCGAGCGCGCGGAGCGGTACCTCGCGAACACAGGTGCGTGGGTCGCGGGGCTGCATAACCCCCCCGCGTACGTGCACACACGTGCGGGCGATGCGTGCGTCTGCGCGGCCGGGCTCTCGTTCGCCCTGACGGAGGGCGACTTCGTCACGTCGCTCCAGCTCCGCGCCGCGGGACGGATGCGCGCATATGTATATGTATGCATGGGGCTTCGTGTCCTGTGTGCGGTTCTGTACGACGCGCTGCAGCCCACAGCGCACGCCGCGTGTCCCTGGTGCGCAGTCAAGGAGTCGCGCAAGGCCATCGACGGGTGCACGGAGGCCCCGCAGCGCCTCACGCTGCTCCACGTGAAGCGCGTGCTGCTGCGCACGCGCATGCAGCGGCTGACGGAGGAGCGCCGGGCGCTCGAGGCGGAGATCCGGAGCTACGAGGAGACGCTCAGGGGCATCGAGGGCGACCTGAAGCGCAAGCGGGAGAGCGTGGCTGCGGTGAAGGCGTCGGCAGTGCAGAGCTGTGGCGGCGTGGACGTGACGGGTGCGCGCCCGGGCGGCGGTGTCGCTGTCGGCGGCTCGGAGCGCGCGCTGCGACAGACGATCGACGGCATGCGGTGTTTGTTCGCGTGCGCCTCTCGCCGCGCGTGTACGTATTACATATAAACATCACACCCCTGCGCGGAAGCACAAACAAACGATAGATCTCGATATCTCGACATCCGATGTGTTGGTTGGTCGCGAACAGCTCAGATTGGCGCCGCCCGCGAGCACACGGCTGACACGATCCGTGGCCACGGCTCCCAACGCCCCCCCGGCTTTCCTACGTGCCCGCAGCCGACACCCCGGCGGCCCGCGAGCTCCGCGAGAAGCTCGAGGCGCTCGGCTCCGACGAGGACCAGCTCGAGACGCGCGCCGAGGAGCTCCGCGTGCAGGCCGCCCGCATCATCGCCGAGCACGGCGCCGAGGAGCAGCTGCGCCGCGCGGAGGCCGCCGCCGCCTCCCTGCGCCAGGACATCGACGAGAAGACGGCCAAGCGCGACACCCTCCGCGCCGACATCGCCGCCACGCGCGACCAGTGGCTCCCGCCCCTGCGCGAGAAGATTGCCCGCATCAGCGAGAAGATGTCGGAGTCGTTCTCGCGCATCGCCATCGCGGGCGAGGTCGCGCTCATCGAGCGCACGGTCCCGGACAACGCGGACGCGGCGCAGGAGGTCGAGTCCTTCGAGGACTTCGCCGTGGAGATCCGCGTGAGGTTCCGGGAGAACCAGGACCTGCAGGCGCTGCGCACGGGGCGGCAGAGCGGCGGGGAGCACTCGGTGTCGACGATCGCGTACCTCACGTCGCTGCAGGGCGTCACGTTCACGCCGTTCCGCGTCGTGGACGAGATCAACCAGGGCATGGACCCCGTGAACGAGCGCAAGGTGTACCACCAGTTGGTGGAGGCGGCGTCGCGGGAGGGCACGCCGCAGTGCTTCCTGCTCACGCCGAAGCTGCTCCCGGGGCTGCCGTACAACGAGCACGTCGAGGTGCACACGATCCACAACGGCCCGAAGGTGGCGGAGGTGTGGCGGACGTGGGACCTGGGGCGCGCGATGGGGCGGAAGAGGACGGCGGCGGAGGCCGGGCTGGGCGACGAGGACATCGTCGTGGAGTGAAGCGCGCGTGGCGGGAGGGTCCGCGTGGGTGCGGCGGCTGCTGCGGATGTGAAACGGAGGTGTGCGTGTGCGGGTGCCGTGCTGCGTGTCGGTGCGTTTGAGACACGGCCGCCTTGCCTCCCAACGCGTGGCTAGGAACAAGCAGCGAAGCCCGACTCGAGACGCTCATGTCGTACGGCGCTCCGCGCCGCGTCTCGCAATTGTCCAACGCCGTGCGGCGCCGCAACAGAAACAAGCGACCGAAGACCGGAGACACAGCACGGCGGCCTCGCTCCCGCATGTACGCGCAGCGCGGCACGTTCGCGGCGCCCCCTGTCTTACAGATCGGCGCTGTGCAGTCCTGCGGCTTGCAAGCATCATGGCGGAAGCCTGCGGCGCTCGCGCGACGTCCGTGGCGGCCGCGCCGCTGCCGGCCCGGCCGTGGCGGCCGTCGCGACGCCGCCCTCCTATGTGCCCCCGCCGGCGCCGGCGCCAGCGGGGGCGGCGTCTTCATTGTCGTCGCCGTCTGGTGCCGTGGGGTCGCGCAGCAGGTCTTCGAGCGCCACGGCGGGGCCCTCGTCCTCGAACCAGTACTGCGGGTCGTTGTCCTCGACGTGCAACCGCTTCAGGCCGCGCCCCGGCGACTCCAGACCCTGCATTGCAAGAACCAGGAGCGACCACGGCGTCAGCACTCGCGAAAACAAGTCTCCCGCCCGCCAAACACAGATAAATGAATAAAAGAGAACAATACGGATAGGTCGTTCCGCCGATGAATCGCGACGACCGGGTCGTCCTCATCCTCCTTGCAGGGTGTGCGCAGAAGCCACGTACGACGCAAACGCCACTGCACGCTGCAAGCCGGGGAACACGCATCGTTCGGGCGCGCAGCCACGCACCGGCACCGGCGACCACCCCGCTGGCGTCCGCCCGACCCCCTGCGGCCCTCTCCGCAGCGGCGACGCCTCCGGCACTCCCCCCACCCCCTCCGCGGCCCCGCGCGCGCTCGCCGCGTCCGTCGCCGCCCCGGACGGCCCCGCCACGGACGGCGCCGCCCCGGACGGCCCCGCCCCCTCCTCCCCCTCGTCCCCGCGCGCGATCGCGAACACCTCCAGCGGCCCCTTGCCGTTGGAATTCAGCCGCAGCCAGTATCCACTGTGCTGGGCGGCCGACTCCTCCCCGCCGGCCGCCGGGTCCGCGAACTCCGCGGAGGTGCCCTGGGGGAACTTGACCGCGAAGACGAGCTCGTTCCGCAGCCGCTCGACAGATAGGAAGTCCTGGTTCGTGAGCCATATCAAATCCTGGTTCTTGCTGAGGAAGTCCGATGTGCGGTCCTTGACCTCCGCGATGGCCATGTCGAGCGCGCCCTCCGCGCGCTGGAGCGACTCGAGCGTCTGCGTGAGCTCCTCGTCGCCCGCGCCGGCCGCCGCGGTCGCCGGGAGCGGGTGCGCGGGGTTGTATCCCTGCACAGGCAGTCGAGAATCCATATCTCGCGGTGAACACAAACACCCCCGATCCCTCGCGCAGCCCCGCGCACGCAGGGCGCAACGCGAGCGGGCGCGGCGGCGCGCGGCGTCAAATATGCTGCACCGGCGCGGCGACAGACCTTGAACTGTATGTTGTTTTTCGACACCTTCTCTATCAGCCCGATGCCCTCCAGCACGTTGGTGATGTCGTAGATGCGCCGCTTCTGCACCCCGAGCGCCTCCGCGGCCTTGTTCAGCTCCAGCACCCCGTCGTCCGTCGCGTTCACCAGATCTAGGAACTTCTTAGTTAGTTGTCCCAGACTGTTGTCTATGCGCCCGTTCCCGCCCGTCGCCGCGCCGCGGCCCGCCGCGCCGTCGTCGTCGCCGTCGCCCGGGCCCCCGACGGACCGCAGGCCGCGTTTGCGCGTCGTGCGGCCCACGGGCGCCGCTGCGCCGCTGCCTCCTGCTGTGGGCGGTGACGGGCCCGGGTCCTGCGAGGGGCGCGCGTCGCTCGGGCGCCCGGCTGATCGGAGGGATATGTCGCTCTTCGGAACGCTCATTCGCGTCGGCCCGGGGGTCTGGGACGCCTGCGGGGGGCAGGACAACGGTGAGCCGTGCAGTGAGCGGCGCGTGGGGGCGTGCTGCGGGGCCGCGTGGCGGCGTGGGGCGGCGCGGGGGGGAGCGTGGGGGAGGGGGGAGAGTGCGCGGGGGAATGCTGCCGCGCAGGGGCCCCCGGGGGCGCGCGACGCCGGGTGTGGGTGGGTGTGGTGCGTTGAGAGGGGCAGAATGGCACGGGACGGACCTGGGCGGACGGGCCGTCGTGGGAGAAGGCGTAGACGTCGCCCTGGGACGACCCGATCATCTGCGTTGTGCCGAACACCTGCGGGAAAGGGGATGCGGGGGGGCCTACAGGCGTTCGGCACTGGAGGTGACAGCTGCGCAGCGGCTGCGCGCGAAAGGCAGCTCGCGGCGGCTTTGCGATCAGGGAATCATCCGCGGTTGCCTCCCGGCACAGGACCGGGGCGAGAGTCGCCGTCGACGTGTAACGGCCGCCCGAGCACCACGGTCGCGGCCCGGGCAGGCCGCCAGGGCGCCCGCGGCACCGAGCCGCGCCGTTTCCGCACATAAACAACTTCCCTCACGCGATCGGTGGACGCGAGCGCGCGCGAGACCCCTCGCAGCGCGCGGTTCGACGGCCTGCAAACACAGCTACGCACCGTCGGCTGCCCTTTCGCCTCGTCACCGCGCCCGCTCGGGCCAGCCTCCTGCGCCCCGCGCTGCCGCGACATCGTCCCGTGCGCCAGGGGCCACGCTGGCCCCAGGCCGCCCTTCTACCCTCGAACCTGCTCCCCAACACACCGCGAGCACCTCCCTCGAGTCGTACGCGCCTGACAGGGCCGCCGAGCTCACGGAACGGAGCGGACGGACTAGCACGTGCACCGCGCGGGCTTCTGCGCGCGCCCGCGCGGGCCAGGGCCCCACCACGCCGTCGTCAGCGCCGCGCGACGCCCCCCGCGGGGCTGTGCGTGGGACGTGCGGTCCCGGCGCGTGCGCTCCTTGCCGCCGCCGGCGCCGCGGCGCGGGCAGACCGTTGGCGCGGTGGGCGGCTCCTGGACCGCTATATCTCGATTGCGAGGCCGCGAGCGCGCAGGAGGAGCTTGGGGGAGACTAGCACGTCACACGGCGGCTGTGGCGCCGGACGAGAGACTGAGACGCCGCAGCTCGATAGCCTGGAGCTAGAGCTGTGCTAGGACTGCAGCTGCTGCGAGTTTGGGGCACAGCAGTTGCGTGTGCGTCCAGCGGCGAGCTGCATTCTCTCTGCACAGCTGCGTTTAGGCTGCGTGCGGCCGGAGGGAGCTCGCGGACGGCCGGCTTGGCGGCTCGGTGCCTCGCTGGCCATTCATAGCACGCACCATGCAGTCGGACGACGTCATTTGGGGGGTGAGTGCCCCACAGCGCCGCTGCTCCTCCGCTACCGCCAGCGCACCGTCGGGCGGCGCACGCGCGGCCCCTCGAGGCGTGCGCGCGGGCGGTAGCCTCGGCAGATCCGCGCTGCGTCCGCAGCGGCACGAGCGGCTCGTTTGCGCGCTGCTGCCACCGCTGCGGTCGCTGCGTCCCACAACAGGAGTGGGCCCGTCCGAGACCGACGCGCGCGGCGCCGCTGGAGCGCAGGTGATCAACAACGGGCACTGCTCGTTCAAGACGAAGACCAAAACGCAGAACTTCTGTCGCAATGAGTACAACGTGTCGGGGCTATGCAACCGAAGGTGAGCCGCCACTCTAGCGGCGGCACGCGCCCCCGGTGCCGCACCGCGCTCTTCCGCCGCGCTTTCTGCCCGCATTCCACTCCTCATACACGCAAGACCCGGTTCCGGTAAAAAAACCTGCATGATCGCGGGGCAGAGCGACGCATTCGGCCGACCTACACCTGCGCCGTACGCTGCCGCCGCTGCCGCCCGCGGGCCCGCACTCCGGCGCGGACGCGCCGGCGCTGGCGCCGTTGCTGGGCGGTGCCCGAGGCGTCGACGCGGGGCCCGCGCTGCGCGCACCAGTCGAAGCTTAGCGTGTGCAAGCGTTGAACCCCCCCCCCTCCGCGTGCAGCTCGTGCCCGCTGGCCAACAGCCGGTACGCGACGATCCGCGAGGAGGACGGCAAGTGCTATCTGTACATGAAGACGGTGGAGCGCGCGCACACCCCCAACCGGCTCTGGCAGCGCATCAAGCTCTCCCGCAACTACGCGAAGGCCCTCGAACAGATCGACCAACACCTCGAATACTGGCCAAAAGTACGCGCCGCGCCCGTCCCCGCCACCGCGCCGAACCACCGAATTACTCCCCCCCTTCCTCGCTCGCGCACTGCGCGGCGCATCCGACCCGCTCCGCGCCGCGGCGTCCGCGCGTCCGCAGTTCCTGAAGCACAAGAACAAGCAGCGGCTGACGAAGATCGTGCAGTACCTCATCCGCGTCCGCCGCATGGCCACGAACTCGAAGACGCGCACCGTCACCGTCCCGACGCGCAAGAAACGCATCGAGGGCATCCGCGAGAAGAAGGCCGAGGCGGCCGCGAACCTCGAGGCGACGATCGAGCAGGAGCTGCTCGAGCGCCTCAAGTCGGGCACGTACGGCGACATTTACAACTTCCCCCTCCAGCAGTATAACAAGGCCTTGGACGGGGAGCAGGTGAAGGACGAGGACCGCGCGGCGCTGGAGGAGGTGCGTGGGGTCGCGTGGGGCGTGCGTGCGCTGTGCGGCGGCGGGGCGGGGGGCGCTGTGGGCAGAAAGCGCGGGTGTTTGCTGTTTTGGTGTTTGCTGCGTTGCGGGGCGGTGGAGGGGGCTGACGCGTGGTGTGGCGGGTGGCTGTGTGCAGCAAGAGGCGGCGGAGGAGGAGGCGGCGAACTTGGACGTGGACCCGTTCGTGGAGGGGTCTTCGGATGATGAGTCAGGCTCGGAGACAGACAGCGAGTCTGGGTCGGACGAGGAGGAGTACGAGGCGGAGCTCGTCGACGGGATGCAGCTAGGGCTCGACAGCGACATCGAGGACCTCTCGGACGGCGCGGGCGCCGCCAGCAGCGACGAGGAAGGGGGGAGTGAGGGGGGGAGTGAGGAGGAGGCCCCCGCGCGGAAACGGGCAGCGCCGGAGCCGCCAGCGGCGCGGCGGCCGAAGCGCGGACGCCGGCGCGTCGAGGTGGAGTACGAGGTCGAGCACGAGGGCCCTGCGCGGGCACGGAGGTGACGTGCACCACACGGGTGTGACGTAGAGGCGCAGGGGCGGTGGCTGGAGGGGCACGAGAGGACGACGCGCTCTGGGGCTGCGTTGGCGCGCCGTTGCGCGTGGAGGCGCATCCTGACGTGGTCGTGGGCGAAGACGGTTCCGTTCTGGGGGGGGGTTGTCGAGGGGGGGGTGATTCGACGCAGTGTGTGACCCATCTCAGCCGAGCGCGAAAACGACAGTCGCGGCGTCACGCGCCGGGAAAGCGCTGGTCCTCGGCGGGAGCGTTTCCGAGCTGCCCTGTCTGCAAATGCCCAACTTGGAAGAACTACCAACAAGAGGTAGATATGTGTTTTCATTATCTGTGGATTGACGCCGGTAGGACCCGCGGTGCTCTTCGATTCGAGGCGTCTCCGAAACCACTCTCTCCTCACACGTGCGTCTCCTGGCCAGCCAGTCAGGTCAGTTCACACAGTCCGCATTGCGGCTGACAGCCTCCCGCTCCACCAGTCTCCTTCTCCGCGCATCCCTCCATCATCATGTGCCTTTTCTCAGACCTTGCTCTCCAACTTCCATCCTTCTTGAGCACAGTCCGTCACTCCTTGCGCGCGTCGCTCTTCTTCGTCGTCCGCGGCGTCCCCACCGACCTCCCGCTCTGCGCCGCGTTCCCCGCCGCCCCCCCCTCGCCCCCGCCCGCCTCCACCGCCCCCAGCTGCACCCCCCCGCCACCCGGCCGCCCCCCACCGCGCGCCGCACGCAGCGCCCGCCGCGCCCGGTCCAGCATCGCCGCCTTCCACCGCGCCGACGCCGCCAAGTGAAAGTCCTTGTCGAACACGTACTCCTCAATCTTCCTCGTCCCGACCACGTCCCACAACCGAAACACAAGACGGAGAGACATCAACGTCGCCGTGGACTCCTCCGTCATCGGCCGCAGGAGCCGCTTCTGCTCCTCCGCCTCCCCCGCGACCCCCGCAGCCTGGCCCTCGAGCTCCTCCAGCTCGGAGTCGTCGTCCAGGAGCCTGTGAGCTTCGGCGGCGGCGGCGGTTGGGCTGGGAGGGGGGTGTCCTGGGCGGCGGGCGTCGTCGGGGCCGTCGGTGGTGCGCGGCGCGGGTTTGAGCGGGGACGCGGCGGCGGGGAGCGCGTCGGCGTCGCGCAGGATGGACCGGCGGGAGAATAGGACGGAGAAAATCACCGAGAATATGCACATCTCGATTATGATGGCCGTGGAGAGAAGGCGGAGCGCGGTGACCTCGGTGGAGTAGTCGTAGAACGGGTCGCTCGGAACGAACCCGAGCGAGGAGCACAGCGACAGCCCGACCTGCTGCGCCAGCGACGCGGCGACCAGCGCCTTGATGGCCAGGAACTTGCCCTCGCCGTTGAGGCCGCGCAGGTGGCTGTACATCGTCACGTACGTGTCGAAGACTGCGCGCGGGTGGGGCGCGGCGCGGGCGTCAGCGCTTGACGCTTCAGACGATGGGTTGCGAGGGGGTGTTGCGCGCACCTGTGTGCATCGCGGCGAACGTGGAGAGCACCGTGACCGTGCGCACGTGCACCGCGTGGGCGCGCCACGGCGTCAGCTCGAGGACCGCGACGGCGAGCGCCGCCAGCGGTTTGACCACGAGCCACTGCAAGAGCGCGACACGCCAGTATCGGACGTGCGACTTGGCGCTCGCGAAACGCAGGAAGCCGAAGCCGCACCCCACAGGCTTCAGGAGCGGGCAGAGCGACCACCGCGCGCCGTAGCGCCCCGCTGCGACGTCCTGGGCCATGACGGCGGTGACGCGCCGCTGCCCGCCGCACCAGAGGATCATCAGAGCCCAGAAGCAGTAGACTGCGGGCGGGCACGGACGCGGGGGCGCACGACGCGGTGAGCTTCGATGCGACTCACGAACAGATAGGAAACCCTATCTATCTGTTGCGAATATGAGTCGTGGATGGTGCGAGTGGGCCCCGGCGCCGGGCCGGCGTCGCGCACCTGCGTAGGCTTCGTATCCGTCGCGGATGACGTCGAGGAAGCCCGACGCGGGCACGGCGGCCATGCCAACCCACGCTGCGAGCGCGAACACGGGTGCCAGCGCCAGGATGCGCAGACAGCATATTTGCAGCGCGGGGTGGATGGGCGCGCGGAGGTGGTCGCGGAACGTCATCGCCGTGAGCGCGGTCGAGAGCAGCGCGAGGGACAGACAGGCCAGTAGAAATGCCGTGTCCAGTTGGCTGCGAAAACCGATGGGGTGGTCGCCCATGGTGCCGCGCGGGCGTCAGCGCGCCGGAGGCTCGCTGCTCGTGAGCTGGGAGCAAGGCTAGGCGCGCATCGTGGCGCTGGCGCGCCCGGGCGGCGCAGGTGCTGCGGCCAACGGGGCACGCGGTTTCGTCCCCGGGACGCTGGCGTGGTCGCCGCGCGGGGGGGAGAGGTGTAGGTTGGTGCTATGTGGGGCGTGGGGGCGGCGTGGTTGGGCGGCGCGCGGGGCCGTGAGGACGCGACGCGATCGGAAACAAAGATACCCGATTAAAAGCACTGAGGCGCCGTGATAAATCGATTGCTGATGGTGATGGTACGCGGATAGGCTAGCGGGTCGAGCTGAGCGCCGTCTGCGCGCGACACATCCAGGTCTGTGCTTCGCTCGCGAGCAGGGACGCCGAAACCCCTCGAAAGAGTGCGATACGCGGCACCGCGGCCACGAGACTGTGAATGTCTGTGAAGTTCCGGACGTCAAAGCACGTCCCCGTCCGTCTCCGCGGGGCGCGCGACACGTCGCGGCCAAAGGGCGCGCAGGGGCCCTCCCACGTCACCACACTCACCCCTCCGCCACACCTCGCCCCCGGACTCCCTCGACACGGTCCTCCGCGCGGGGCCCCGGCCACTTGACGGCAGACGCAACGACCTTGGCGTGCGAAGGAAGACCCGGCTCGGCGTGCGGCTCCTCGCGCACTTGCTCCCGCGCTCGCTGGGCTTGAGTTGCAACAGAGCGGCCTTTGGGGCTCGAACTGAAGCGGGCTTCCCGTGCGCACGCGCCCCCGACGGGGCCGCTGCGGACGCGCGGGGAGGATTAGGTCTTAGATATGGTGCAGGTATACAAGGAACCGCTATTAAAACGGCACTACGCGAGCCTGATTAGCAATGCGGTGGCTTTCCGGGCGCTGGGGCTCGTCGCGGTGCTCGTGCTCGCGGTCATCGCGTCGTACGCGTCGGGGGGCTTTTGGCAGAGACTCATGATGACGCACAACCAGCCCCGCGTCAAGTTCACTTACGACATGGTGGTTGTGCTGCACGATGGGACGCGGACCAGGTGCGTACAGGCCCTCCCACGCGCCGAACGTCGCCCCGCCGTACGCTCCTCCTCGCCCTCTTCCGCACGGCCGCGCACATCCTCGCCGGCACCACCGCCCCGCGCGCCCACGCGCAATCAACCACCTTCCTCTCACGAGAGCGCGCGGCCCGCCTTGACGCCACTCCCGCCCTGTCCCCGCCCCCTCCGCACCAAACTTGATCAAATTCCTCGATAGCACCTCAGTTCAGGCCATATTCGCGCGGCAACCGACCCCACGGCGCCCCCACCTCTGCCCGCACCCTCGCAGCGCGTGGACGCCGTACGCGACCATGAACGAGGCGCTCGGCTCCGCGTTCGTTCCGGCGTCCGTGGACGCCCTCGAGCGCGACATCAACAACGACGGCAAGCCCGACGTCCTCGACATCGTCTTCCGCTCGCGCGCCGCGCCCGCCGTGCAGGGCGTCACCGCGGCACTGCAGCTCGACTACTTCCTCGACGCCGGCGTCGACATCACCATGAAGTCCCTCGTCTACGTCGAGTACTTCGCGGGCCTCCCCGGCGCCGCCCTCCACGTCGACGGCGACCTAATGTTACACGCAAAGGAGCCCCTGCGCGACCGCACCGTGCGCACGGTGTACGACGAGGACATCCTCGCGGACCCGGGCAGCGGCACCGGGGCGCTGAAGCCCGGCGGCGAGATCAACCTTCCGGACCTGGTGGCGGCGTATCTGGACCGAAATGAGACGACGGCGCTGGGGAATGTGCACACGGTGTGGCAGGCGTCGGGCGGGGCGAGCGCGGCGGGGTTCGAGCTGCGGGTCAAGGTGCGCGTGCCGGAGCAGGTCGTGGTGGCGAAGACGGCGCGCGCGCAGCTGCTGAAGTGGGGGTGGGTGCAGCTGTTCCCGGTGCTGGGGGTGTTTTACGCGGTGTTTTACCTGCTGGAGGCGGAGCTGTTCCTGAAGCGGGTGTTCGCGACGCGGGTCGTGTCGGACGTGGAGCGGAAAAAGCCGTTCTAGCGAGGCGGGGGGGTGTAAAGAGTTTACACCGTGCAATGCCGCCGCCGCCGCCGCGATCGCGTCAGTACATGTCCCTTGAGCACAGAGACCCCTGCGCTTACACCCCCCTTCTGACGACCTCATCGACCAGGGAGCAGCACGGAATCGCGCACCCGTTCCATCCCACCACTGGAACTCGCATGGCAACCTCAATCGTCGGTGTAGCAGCCTCGCTAGCTCCATCAATGCAGACAGACAGCACGCCATCCTACGTCACCGCCGCGCGACGCTCACGACGTCCCCCACGGCCACGGTCCGCGTCCCCCCCGACGCCCGCACGCAGTTCCACCCCCAGAATGTCTTCCCGCTCCACGACGGCCGCCCCTCCCCGAGCGGGAGCAGCTTCCCCGCGCGCGTCCGCCGCAACGTGGGCGCGGGCTCCGTACTGCGCTCGCCCGTGGCCTGGTCCACCTGCGGCACCGTGCAGCGCGAGCACGGCTTCACGACGCGCAGCGTACACTCCCCCGGGGCGCCGCGGTGCACCGCGGGCGGGGTGCACGTGACGGTCGCCCAGTTGTCCTCGTCGTACGGCGGGCAGCCGCTGACGAGGAGGTTCGGGCGGAACCGGGCCGCGTCCATCCGCGGGGCGCCCGCCGGGAGCTGCGAGACACAACGAACGGCGCGGCGTAACAATCGCGAATCGATATTAATTATAGATCTTGAGTTGTTTGCAAGGGCTGAGACGGCGCGGGAACGACATCAGGGTAGTTCCCGCTCAGCCGGCGCACCCAGCCGCGCACACGCGCGCACCTCGCTGTTCAGCTGGGCCAGCGACGCGTCACTGGCGACCAGGACGGGAAACCCGTCGCTGAACGCGGTCACGTGGCCCGGCGCGAACTCCTCCTCGCAGGGGCGCCGCGACGCGTCGTCCAGGTGCCGCACGAGCCGCGCGGGGGCGCCGAGGGCCTGCGAGAAGAACTCCGCGGCGGCGTCACCCATGTCGAGCGCAGGGCCTGAGAACTCCCACACTGTGACGTGGCGGGTGTTGGCTGCGACGGTCGCGGGCTCGGGGAGGTCGAGGGGCACGGCGACGGGGTCCAGGCCTGCACGCGGACGTCGGGACGACCGTGGGGCTCGCAGATATAGAATGCAGTCTTGTTGCTGCATATTAGGTTCATATGTGCTCTTGGCTGGAGGTGGGGGGGGGCGGGGGGGGTGATGGACGGCGGTCGGACGTGTGGTGCGGGTGTGACTCGCGCACCTGGGAACGTGCAGGTCATTTGAGTGCCTGAGAGGGGCTCCCAGTCGGGGTCCCACGACTCCGGAGGCATTTCAACGCCGATGAGGCACATCTGAGGGTGCGTGCGCTGCAGAAGACGGCGCGGGGCGGTCGAGGCTGCGTGTCGGTGCGTCACGCGCAGCTCGGTCGTCAGCGCAAGTGAGGGCCTTGTGAGGCACCTGCGTGAAGAAACGGCCGGATTGCTCCTCCACGACGACGAACTTGCGGTCCCATAGCAGGCCGGTGTCGACTGCACCGCACCATCGGCGCCGAGTCGCGCGGTAAAGCACCGGTTTCGGGCGCAACAGAAAGCAGTGGGTGAGGCTGTGCAGCGCACCCACGGCTGTCCGTTCGACGGCGACGCCCTTGCACGACTTGATGGGATAGACGTAGAGCGCCGACACGCGCAGTTCCGACGACATCGTGCCTCCCGCGAAACGCACGCGGGCTGTTCTTCCACAACTGCCTACTTCCGCCAGCGCGTCGCAGAAGCAATCAAAAGCAGGTTCCGACCTGCTGGCACCTCGCTGCATGCAATGGACCGCCTGAGGCAATGTCTCCGGGCGCAGCGGTCGCAGGATAAGTGCAGGGGAGTGATTCGTTGTACCCGCGCAGCACCCGCGCGCAATGCTGGGCCGCTCCGAGCCGCTCTTGTCCTGCTCGCGCCGCACGCGATCACCAGCGGCATCCGCGACGCAGTCGGGTCGCCCGTGGGTTCGCGACCCCCACGCGCGATGCAGCAGGGCGGGACGCAGATGCTGGTGGTGCTGGTGGGGGTGCCGGCCAGCGGGAAGACGTGGTTCGCGCAGGACATGCTGCGCTACGACAGCGACCACTGGGCGTTGATCAGCCACGACGCGCTCGGCTCGCGGGCAGCGTGTGAGGCCCAGTGCGTGAAAGCGCTGCAGGCACGCACCCCGCCCAGGGGTGCTCCTCGCCCGCTGCCCTCGACGCTCCGTCAGACACCCCGAGACACTCACAGTCGCTTCGGGGTGCCGCCGCCTGTCGTCGCGCGCAACCGGGGACGCGGGCGGCACTTGAGGCTCCTGCTTTAGACTTGGGCGGCGAATGCGGCCGTATCCTCGCATGTTTTTGCGATTTTCGATCCCACACGTATCAATTAAGACGTATTTTGTCTTTTAACCTCCCCCTGGCGCCCTGACGCAGGCCGGGCTGCACGTGATCATCGACCACACGAACCTCGACGAGACAGAGCGCTCGCCGTGGCTGCGCGTGGGGTACAACGTGTGCGGCCACCGGCTGTATCCGCTCGGCGTGGTCTTCAACACGCCGCTCGACAGCTGCCTCGACCGCCTGCGCACGCGGCCGCACAAGACCATTGACGGTGCGTCATGCAACTTGCACTCTTTGTTTGATGACATGATATGATATGGTATGGTACAGGCACTCAAACAATGGCGGCTCTCTGCGCCGCGTCGCTGCCTGTGCCGCGGCGCCTCGCACGCGGAACAGCGCAACGGAGATCGAGGATTCCCATCTTGGAAGCCGCCGGCCGTCTCGATCGCCCCGCAGGCGGCCACCCGCAGGCCGAGGAGCTCCTCCGCGGCTACGCCACCGCGCTGCGCCCGCCGCACCACGCCGAGGGCTTCTACGAGACCTGGGCCGTCGCCGACGACCAGCACCGGTCTGCTATGCTAGGGTATCTCCTTAGGTATAACACGCCGTACGCGCCGGCCGCCCCGCCGGCCCCCGCGGCAGCTCCCGGCGCCGTGGGCCTCCCAGCGACCGCGCCGTGGGGCCAGGCGGAGGTCCCCGCCGGCGACGGCGGCCGCGGCGGGTCGGGCAGGCGGGGGCCCAAGGGCCCCCGGGGGAGTATTCCGTTCCGGAAGCCCGGGCCGGTGGAGCTGGACGAGGCGGACCGGCGCGTGATCGTGCTGTTCGACTTCAACGGGACGATCACGAGCCACACGTCGCAGCGGAATTCGACGGGCAACAACAGGCCGCGGCCAGGGGCGGAGCATCTGCTGCGCATGGTGCGGAGCGTCAAGGACGTGGCGCGGATAGGAGTGTACTCGAGCGCGTCGGACAGGACGGTGGAGACGGCGATCAGGTGCGGCGCGGGCAGCGGGTGGTGGCGTCGCGCGGCAGGAGCGTCGTTGTGCCTGCGTGCCGAGAGACTGCGTGCTGCCGTGGAGCAAAGCGGGCGTTCGCGGCAGCTGTGCGTTTGCGGGTGGCCGGCGGCCGGCGCGGAGTCTCTCAGGAACGGAGGGGACAACAGTCGAGAATTTCGCATGTTGCGTGCGTCGGTGTGCGCAGGATGCTGGAGCGTGCGGCGGGGTGCGAGCGCGGCGAGCTCTTCGACCCCGCGCTCGTCCTCACGCGCCGCTACACGCAGGCCCTGCCGCAGGAGGCCAAAGACGAGATGGGGGGGGACTTTAAGGAATGGGACACGTGGAAGCCCCTGGGGGACTATTTCCCCACGCGCCTCCACCGCGTCGTGCTCGTCGACGACGACATCCACAAGTCGCTCCCCACCGAGCGCGGCAACCTGGTGCTGGTGCCGTCGTGGGACGGCGGCGAGGAGGATGGCATGCTTGCGGTGCTCGTGGGGGCGCTGCAGGAGATGCTGCTGGGGCTGCCGGAGGACGCGGACGTGCGGGAGCGGACGGCGGCGGTGACGGCGCGGCTGCAGGAGGCGGCGGGGCCGGGGCGGGGGACGGAGGGGGGGGGAGTTGAGATGTCGGGTGCGACGCGCGCGGTGGAGGCGAGCAGAGGGGCGGAGAACGGGGCGGCAGCGCGGCCGGTGAACGAGGAGGAGATCGAGCTCAGCTCGTGACCGGCGGCGTCGCTGTGACTGCACGTGTGCGAGCGCCACGGGTCCATCGTGCATGGGTCTGTCTGTCGTGCAACGCGGGGGTGGCAACGCACCTGGTCGCTGCTGCGCGGTCGCAGAACGACGCGCTGCGTCCGCCGAGCCACGCGGGAGTACCCACGGCATACGACGCCGTATCGGGCAGGGTGGTGCGGCCCGGTCGCGCCGCGGTGCCCGCAGGATGTGTGGTTGCGGGATGGGGGGGTTCAGGGGGGAGTCCCCTTCCTGGGCTGTGCGCGCACGCCGCGCCTTCGTGGGGTCCGGCCGCAGCCACCCGGCGCGAGATTTTCCATCGTTGATATCTCACCGCGACATCCGGGTATCTTACGTTCAAGCACCCAGCACACGAACAGAGCGTCTCCTGCAAGCATGGTGAGCTGGCACGCCCGAACTCGGTCCAAAGCTCGTCATGCTGGCTGCCACGCGCCTTGAACGGCAACCACCATGCATGTACATGCATTCTGCGTCAATTTTGGCGGTCAACGGTTCCGCATATGTCGCGTAGCTCGAGCCCTAAATGACGCGCCCCCTCTGGGTATCGTCGCGCTGTGGGCTCGCGAGCGCGTCCGACCGGTCATCGAGTACCGACACGCGCTGTATTTACTTTTTGCGTCGTGAATCATCATCGGCACGACCTTGCGAGCGCGCCAGAGAGCCCCGGTAGCGCGAGGTGTCCCTGCCAGGGTCCACCTCCATCTTTTGCCGATCCCTGACTGCCGGTACTGGTCCGTCGTGGCTTGCAGAGCACAGCACGCGAGGTCGAGAGGCTGCGGGCCGAGAACGACCGCCTGCGGGCGCTCGCGGCGGGTCGCGCGCCTTATGCAGCCTTGGTGCGCGCTCTGGACATGGACACGAGGAAGGAGCTGATTCGAGCCGTGCGCGACGGCACAATTGAGGCGAAGATCCGGGACGAGAAGGTCGTTCCGAAGTGGTTCCGGACCGCCCTCGAGCAGCCTGGGCCTCAGGCTGAGGACCCTCGGGCCGACATCTTCCTTGACAGTTTCACGCTGTTCTTCAAAGCGGCTGTCAATGAGGGTCACGAGAGCGCCCTGAGGGACGGGAAGCTGCACTGGGACCCCGATTTTACGGGTGGCTTCCCGGAGCGGCAGCGCGACCCCCCCGATGCCGGGCCCGACATGAGGTTCACGCCCAATAAGCGCCATGCGAAGATGCTGTACACCGAGGAGAACGACAAGCTGCTGTCCGGGGGCGAGATTGCGAAGTTGCGTCAGCGCGCCGAGGACGCAGAAACACGCGTCAGGGGTTTCGAGGGGCAAATCAGGGACCTGCAGAGGCAGCTGAACGACATGCGGAACGCGCAGGAGGACGGTACCCGCACGTCGGTGCAGAAGCAGCCGCGGCCGGAAGGCTATGTGCCGCCAGGGGGATCTGAGACGCGTGCTCAGAGCGCGGCGGGGGCCAAGCAGAACGGTTCGGGCGGCAGCCGCGCCCCTCTCGCATCGCCGGTCAAGTACTGGAAGAGTTCGACCGAGGACGTGCAGGCAGGGAACGTCGTGCAGGACGTGAAGCAGGGCTCGCAGCGCGGCGGGCCTGCCGTCTCACCATGGGTCCTCCTCGTGTTGGCGCTCGTGCTCGTGGTGCTGACGGCCGCCGCCGTTGCCGTCCGCCTCGAGTACGTCCACGTGCCCCCGGCATGGGTGGATCGCGCCACAGAGCTGCGCGGGGCTGCCGCCCGGGCCCCTGCCGCTCTGCAGGCACATGCCAACAGGTTCTTGCGCCCGCTTCGGGCCCTGGCTTTCGAGCACGTTCGTTCGGGTTGAGCGAACGGTCAGGGGCACGCGCTTTCGACTGGCCCCCTTGTTGTCCGGTGGTGCGCCCGCTACCCCGGAACATGTGAGTTCTGCTTTGCATGAGTTCGGGGCGCCACCAGGTTGTGTTCCCAGTCCCGGTGCTCGCGCGGGACGACGAAATTCGATGATCGCAGTCCTGGCGTGTACCGCGGAGTCCTCTCTTTCTCTGCCTCGGGCACCTTCCCACCTCGGTCACCTGTTTCCGGACTCATATTTGTTTTATGTTTCACAAATCACATATTAATATGTTGCCACGTACCAGGCGTGACAGTGCGGGGCAGACGGCGCCGCCAGCGGGCAGCGCAAGCCTGTCGCTGCAGTGCCCCCGCCACGGCCGTTGACGGGCGCGGGCGGGAACAGGCAAAAGTACCCCGGGAGCGTCATGGAGCTCGCGTCAGACTGTCTGTCCGGGACGCGCGGTTCGTCGCCCGGCTCGAGGCGCCGCGACGGACATGCGCGTGCACTGTGCGCGAGAAAGGCGGGTGCGGTGCACGTGGACAGAGCGGCGCGGGGGCACCGCCAACACTGCGAGGCAGCGACTGAAGCCAAGCACCTCGGGCTCTGCGTGAATGACGCAAGGAGCCATGACGCGAGGGGCAGATACCCTCGAAGCTCAGCTGGAGAGCCTCATACTGGTGCGCGACTGCCGCTCCGGCACGGCGCGGCCATGCACGCTGCGCCGAGCGCGCTGCATCCGGCCCCGCCGCACGCACAGGCCAGGGCCGTCTGCGCGCCGTTTACGTGCCAGACAGACACGTTAAGAACTCAATATTGACCCCGCGCTGCAAGGCAGCGTTGCATGCCCTGGTGTCGCTGGCATCGCCTGTGCCGTTGAGCCGATTGCTGGCTGCCAGGACGGTCTCAAACGTGCACGATCCGCGCTGCGCAGAGCCCGGATGCCGTCGCACAGGAACCGCACCGGAGGTCGGCTGACGTCGAGACGGGATCGAATTCCCCGCGCGGCAGGCGCGAGGCAGGTCACGGGGCGGCGACGCAGCAGGCGAGCGCGCGGGCCCACAACGGGCGCCGCGGCGCCGGCGCCTGCACGGTCCGCGTCAAGCTCATCGTGGGCGACCGCGTGATCCCGGAGCTCGTCGTCGTCGAGGACCCCCGCGGCGCACACAGGCCGGTGGCCGCGCGACACAACGAGCGGGTCGCCTGTCCGCATCGCGGCTGCCCTTTCGTCGGCCGCGGCCGCAACGCAGCCTGGCTGGTCTGCAAGCACGCGAGGGAGGTGCACCGCGTGCCATTTACATGTCGCCGTTGTTTCGCGGTACGTACCCAATACACCCCTCCCCCCGCGCACAGCTTCTGCCGCACCGTGGCGCCGCTCACTAGCGCCCGTGCGAGGCCTGAACGACTGTGCGTCGTACGGCCGCCCGTGCAGGGCTTCCGGACCAAAAGCCAGCTTCTCACGCATGATGAGACCTGCGCCTCGACACATGTGCCAGAAATGGCCCCGCCCGCCACGAACCGGACCGTCGACCGGCGACACAGCCGCCCTGCACACGTACCGCCACCACCGCCGCCCCGCCGCGGCGTCACTGTCGCGGCCGCTGCCCCCGCGACACTTCAGCGCGTCAGCCCGCCTCCGCCGCGGGGCGCCGCGCCGCCGCCTGCGGCCTCCCGCGTCGTTGACCTCTCGGTCCCTGTGCCGCGGGAGCACGCGGACCGCCGCGGCGCGCCGGTCCGCGGGGCTGCGCAGCGTGAGCGGCAATGGGAGAGGCCGGGGCCTCTGGAGCTGGACGAGGCGGACCGGCGCGTGATTGTGCTGTTCGACGTGAACGGCGTGATGACGCACCGGTCGGACAAGGGGGGAAGGAACTACCACCCGCGGCCGGGCGCGGATCGTTTGCTGCGCATGGTGCGGCGGGTGAGGGACGTGGCGCGGGTCGGAGTGTACTCGAGCGCGATGTACAAGAACGTCGCGAAAGCGATCAGGTGAGGCCGCGGTGACACGGGGGAGCCGGCTCCAGAAGAACAAGAAGGAGATAAATGTGTGTGTGTTGCGCGACGTCAATGCACGAGTGGTTGGACGCTGACACGGGTGTTTCCGCAGGAAGCTGGAGGAGGCGGCGGGGTGCGCGCGCGACGAGCTCTTCGACCCCGTGCTCGTCCTGACGCGCTCGCACGCGCAGCTCCTGCCCGAGCGCGTCAGGCGGGAGTGGGGACTCAAAGGCTGGGACACGTGGAAGCCCCTGGGGGACTACTTCCCCACGCGCCTCCACCGCGTCGTGCTCGTCGACGACGACGTCCACAAGTCGCTCCCCACGGAGCGCGGCAACCTCGTGCTGGTGCCGTCGTGGGACGGCGGCGAGGACGACGGCGTGGTGGGCGCGCTGACCGCGGCGCTCGAGGAGACGCTGCTGGGGCTGCCGGAGGACGCGGACGTGCGGGAGCGGACGGCGGCGATGCAGGCGCGCCTGACGGGCGCCGCAGCTGATGCGGCCCGCGTCTCTCTGTGTCTCTGACTAGGCTAGAGACCTGGCTCACAAGACACTCGCTGTGTCGGCTGTGACTCTTCTTCTAGCTGCGCTCGGCCAGCGGCAGCGGCAACTCTTCTTCTAGCAGTAGGCAACTTGCCCAGCTGACTCACTCATTTCCGACTGACACCTAGTGGTGGTCAGCCCGGCGTCACCTCCTCCTCACCCGAATGAGAGGTCAGCATGGCATGGTAGGGCAGGCCGGGAGTGCGGTAGTGACGGAGGGAACTAAGCTTGGTTTGAACTCAAAGAGTCGGAAACAAAGGGTGGCGATGGACGCATGGGACGTTGTCGATTCGACGCAGGCGGCGGGGTTCGTCGTGTACGCCAAGCGTTCTCCGCGCTTGAGGAACCTGCGTGGCCTCGGAGCGCTTCAGTCGGACTCGTGGTCGGTGGAGTAGAACGCGTCGATGACGTCGGGTACCTCGCCAGGCGACGGCGTGGGCGAAGGGTGACGATGCTGTTCTCGGTGAATTCGAGCTCCTGGTGGACGACCTTGACCTCAGGCAGGGAACAGTCTGGATTCGGTCTGACGCCCCCCCTCGACACAGCCGTGGCCATGACTTGCAGAGCAGCTCGCCTCAGGCCGCGTCACGCGGCGTGTGTACGTGGCAATGGCACCGAGCTGGTGCACCGTGCGTGAGATGTACACTTGTGCGGCGGCGTGGTCGCGAAGGTGCACTCCTCGGGCACCTTGTGCACGTCGCCTGTCTCCTTGTGACACTGCTTGGCCTTCCTGGCTCGTGACTGGGGGCCTGCGCCCCCCTCCGCGGGTCTCTTACGGCCGGGCGGAGCGGCACTGGATGGCACCGGCTCGTGCGCGAGGATCAGCGCGTAAACACGCAGATTCAGCGTCCCGAGCGGCTCGTCAAAGCCGAGGTGCGCAGTGAGACGGTCGAAGTCGCGTCCTGTGACGTCGGTGTTGCGGACCCTGAGCAAGGTCCGGATGGCCACAAACATGTCCATGGGGTCCGTCATGTCGAACACCTGAAGTTCGCGCGTCCAAGCGCCGAATTTGGACGGTCTATGGTTGGGGGCTGGCACGTAGTTAGGGATGGCCGGGTTGCGGAAACAACAAACTGCCTCTGCGAGGACGTCGGGGACGATAGGGGGGCTGAAATTGTAGGGCGTCGTCATCGGATGGCACTGCGGCGGCGGCCGCAGCACTCACGAAGCTTGTCGGATGCGGACGCCTTCAGCTCGGCCACAGGACGCCAGTCAAGATCGTCCTTGGGGTCGGATTGTGGCCAGTCGACCCATGCGACAAGGAACTCGTAGGCGGGCGGTCTCCTGTTGCCGACCTTGCGGTGTGCGCTGAGGTAGTTGACAACCCATTGCTTCCCCCGGAGGCATCAACAGCAACCGGTCCCGGGCGCTCGCGTGGAGCGTATTGGCGCGCTGTCACGGGCGCCTCCTTCACGTACCTCACGTTCCAACGGCGGCTCACGTTGCCATATGCAGCTGGTAGATCGAGCTCGACGACGACGGTGGTCCGTGAGTTGCGACGATGGTGAATGGTCCCACGAAGCGGTCGCGTAGCTTGCCTTTCGAGACAGCCCGTGGCACGCGTGGACACTTAGTAGACAGGAGAACTTGCTGGCCGACGCGGAAGTCGCCTGGTCGACGCGTGGCGCTGCTCACGGCCACCTGCTGGAGGGCTGAGCGCGGTGGGTGCGACGTAGCCATGCTGCAGGGGTCGTCTCGTCGACGGATTTGAGGATAGACGCTGCGACAAGGTGTGACGCGTCCGACGGGTGCTGTCCGGAGTTGAGAAAGAAACGGACGTGTAACCTGTAGCTGCACGGTATTGTTATGACAAAACTCGGCAATCGCGAGGCGCGACAGCCAGTCGCCGCCTTCGTAGCTGACGAGCGCACGTCAGCCCGGCATCAGCAGCAGTCGCGGCGTGAAGGCGAGTCGATGCGCACGTGCTGCAACGAACGCGTGCTGTCGCGAGCACACGTTGTCCATCCACGCACGGCACACATCGCGACTGTGTGATTCGCGGCAACGCCGATCATCTCCGGCACGCGTTCCGTTCCGTTCCGTTCGGTAGCCATCCAGCCATCCATCACAACGCGCACAAGTGCAAGGAGGCGGGCGCGGGACGCGCCGTGCTGCGCGGCCCGGGCGGGACGGCCGCGCGTGTATATGCAGAGACGGCCGGACAGCAGCAGTGTCGCCCCCGGGCGCGTCACTCCTGCCAATCACTCCTGCCAATCATTCTTGCCAATCAGGCTTGGGCTTCGTCTTTTGCATGTTGCGCGATATGTACGCGTTCTTCGCGGCGTCCGCCGCGAGCTTCTTGCGGTTCAGGTCCGCGGACGGTTTCGTGGCCTGCAGCCGCTTGAACATCGCCAGGTTCTCCTGCGCTATCTTCTCGGCCTGCTTCCGTCGGTTGATGGCCTGGGACGACTCCTTCGGGCCGCGCGCCGTGGACTTGATCTTCGCGAACTCGCCCGGACGCGTGCTGATCTCGGAGATGCGGTCCACGAGCGCCTGCGGGGCGTCGGGCGGCGCGGCGCCGTCAGTGCCGGCCGCGACAGCGAGGTAGCACGGTGCGGTGGGGTGCGGACGGACCTTGTTGGCCCGGTTGATCTCCTCGAGGTCGTGGGGGAGGAAGGAGTGGTTCTCGCGCGCGTGCCGGTTCGGAAACGGCACGTTCGGGGCCGCGGTGAATGTCCGCTTGGTGCCCTTCGACGTGTGCGAGGCGTCCGTCGCGCGGGAGCGCTCGGCCGCCAAGCTCATGACGACGCCAGGCCTGCAGACGAGGGAGCGCCGCGCGTGGGCGTTCGGCTTGGTGCGGGCGCCTTGAACTCGCACTTGTGGCTTCGGTGCGGGCGCGAGCGCGCCGTGTCGCGCGGCCTCGGCCGTCGCAACGCGCGCTGTGCGGACGTAGCGCGCCCGTCGACGCGCAGGAAGGCGTGCGGCGGCGCGTTCATGCAGCGCGGCAGCTCGGGCAGGGCAACAACTGCGGCCAGGCGCTCGCGTACACGCCGAAACGACGTTTTGCAAAGAATCGTTCGCGCACGGGGCAGAGAGCGCGTGGTCGGAGGCCGCCGCGGCACAAAGCCGGCACGGCGACGCCGCGCGCGCTGCGTGCTCGCCCTTCCTTGGTGCTGCATGCTGTGCAGCCGTTGCGGCAGCTCGCTTCGCGGGGAGCCGACCGCATCGGTGCGTTCGTCGCTCGTCGACTAGCAGGCAGCGCGGCGAGGAACGAGGCGCCGTGCACGGCGCTCTGCTGTCCGCGGGCCGTGCTCCTTGCAGGCTTGATAGGCCGCGGACGCACACCGCCACGCCGCGTGAGCCTCACCTCTTCTAGCCTTCCTATCCGACTCTATTGACCTATGGGGATGCCGGAGACTGGACTCGGCACCGCGGAAGGAGCGCAGTCGGACCTCGCGGCCCACAGCACAGTGACGGAAGCCTGAGCAGCAGGGATACCACGCTCAGGACGCGTACTCGCTATTTCTGTTCGATTCCTTCAGTCCGCTTCTGCCAGAACACGTCGCAGCCGCACCGCACTGTCGCCGCCGCGCGTGCGGACTCAGGCCGACTCCTAAAGGGGGGGGAGTGTCGCTCCTCACACCCCCCCGTCAAGACTGACCTGGTCACGCAGCGGCAGCGATCACGAGTCACACCGCACAGCACTGCCAACAACCGCCGCGCCGCCCTGACAACTGCAGCGATAGCACCTTGAACGCCCCCCATGCACCCTGCTGGCAGCACAGACGAGGCGGCTCTTTTCGAACCCAGTCACATTGCCCGCGCACTCCACGCGCCGTCACCGCGGCGGCGCCGCCGCTGCCCGCCGCTGCGCGTGCCCCGCCCGCGCCGTTGCGTCGCCCGCCACGAGGCCGCCCGTCTCGAGGCTGGACCGCAGCGCGGCCTCCTGCCGCCCGCGCGCCAGCAGCCGCGCCCGCTCGTTCTCTTCGTCCCCGGCAGACACCCCCCCCTCCAAGTCCCGACTCCCCCCCTCCGGCGCCGAGAAGATCTCGCGCAGCTCCTTCAGCGCGAGGCGCGACAGCAGGAGCCCCGCGGCGAGCGCGCTCGAGTACAGCATGATGAACACGTTCTCGAACCCGCCGGGCAGCTCCGAGATGATCCCCGTGGCCATCGGCCCCAGCGCGGCCCCGAGCGAGCCGCACCCATCAATGATGGCCGTCACCGTCGCCAGCGCCTTCTCGGAGCCCTTCAGGGAGTCGTGCGTGCCGAGGTCCGCGGACACCGCCGTCGTGATCAGCGCGTACGGCCCGTTCACGAAGAACCCGGACACCATCATCAGCGCAATGTTGAAGAAGAAGGACATGTGACCATACTTGCTGTAGGCGTACAGGACGGGGATGGACGTGTACACGAAGAGCGACGCCACGATGCTGCTCGCGCCGGTCGAGTCCGAGAGGTGCCCCGCCGCGACGCCGCCGAGGATGCCGCCAATGTCAAACAGCACCGAGAGGTCGCCAGCCTCCTTCGACGTGAGCTTGCGGCCGCCGATCTCCGTCTCGCGGATGTAGTACGGCAGCCAGTAGAGGAACGTGTACGCGATGAGCTTCGAGAAGAACAGGCACATCGCGAACGGCGCGACGCCCGGGATGCGCCAGGCTTGCAGGAGGCCCACGCCGTGCGAGCCGGCGACGTCGCGCTCGCGCTGCTCCGCGTCGGCCATCTGCCGGCGGTGCTGCTCCTCCAGCGTCTTGATGTCCGCGAGGTTGCTCGCCACCGACTGCCCGTGGTACAAGTTGTGGTGCCCGGCGTCGTGCGGCTCCGGGACGAGAAACAGATACACCAGGCCGCCGACGAAGACCATGAGCAGGCCCGGGACGATGAAGGACCAGCCCCAGCCGTGCGCGAGCGCCGCCGCGGCGATGATCGTCCCGGCGATGTTCCCCACGGACGTGTGGGCGTTCCATATTCCCATGATCAGGCCGCGCTTCCCCTTGCCGTACCACGACCCCATGACGGCGACGACCGACGGCCAGCCCGTGCTCTGGAACAGCCCGGCCAGGATCTGCACGCCCACGAAGAAGTAGAAGTTGTGCACGTCCCAGAAATAGGCCATGCCGTAGAGACACGTGAACAGGCCGGAGCCCATCATGCCCATGGTCAGAAACACCCGCAGATCCATCGAGTCCCCGAGGTGGCCCGAAAAGAACATCCCGATCGCGTACGCGGCCAGGAACGCGAGGTCGCTCTGCCCGAGCCGCGTCTTGCCGTCCGGGCCGTTGAAGGGCGCCCACCCGCCCGTGCGACCCCCCCCGCCTGACGCAGGCGTGTCGTCGCCGCTGCCGTCGTGCGGGGAGTGCTTGTCGAGCTCCCCCAGGGCCTGCTGGAGCACGGCGCGCGCGCGGGGCAGGCAGCCGGCGTCGGCGCGCGCGCACGGCTGCGCGGCGGCGAGGCCGTGCGTGGTCCATGTTGGGTCCGACGTGAGGTGCCGGGAGGGGGGGGGGCCTGCGGCCGCGAGGGCCGGGCTGGTGCCGCCGTCGGAGCTGTCGTCGCCGTGGAGGTCGGCTTTCACGATCGACGGGGGCTTGCGTGACGCGTGATAGGCTGCAGCAGCAGAGAGAGGGGGGGAGTGGCGATGAGTGTGGGGCTCGGAAGGCCGCGTCTGCGGGACTGACGGCGTGGTCAGGGTGATGTCATGCGGGAACGGGTGGGGGTCGGGGCGGACGGGCGCTGGTGGGCCCGCAGGGGCGGGCCGCGTGGGGGCAGGGGGGAGGAGCGAGCGCGTGGAGGGCGGGGGGGTGTTTTGCCTGCATAGGTGAGGAACGTGAGGAGGAGGACGCTGTACTTGTAGAAACTCCGCGTGAAGACCCTCCCGTGCCGGTAGGCGTGGATCTGCACCGGAGGGAACATGGTGGGGCTTTTGTGGGGGGCGGGCGGACGTGGGCGTGGCGCGGATCCGGCGTTGGACCCGCGAAGACGCGGATCGGGTCTAGAGGGCCGTTCTCGCATCGTGCGCGGCGTTCTCGGCCCCTGAGCTGCGCGCAGAGAGCGGCGATTGCCTTGGACGTCGGGCGCTCCGGGCGACGCACCAGGCGCAGTCCCGGTGGGTACATCTTGCCGGCGCCTCCCTTGATGACTGGTGGCGGGCGAGGCGCCCCGGACGCCACAGCTAGCGCCGTGGGCACCCTTGTCACGTCTCCAGCCTGCTCCAGGGCACGAACGGCCTCGATGCGAGCGTCAGACGCGCAGGTCGCGGAGACGGGCGCGTGCGGGGAATGCTGGCCTTGCTTGGCGCGATGAGGACGTGTTGCGTCGCAGGGAGACGGCAGCACCCGACAGGATAGGCGGGCTGCTCCTGTGCAACCCTCGCGAGGCTACGCGTTGCGTGTGGCGCGTGATTCGGCGCTCAGGGTGCACAGCGAGGACGAAGTGGCTTCCTGGAAGGGGCGGGGATGCCGCAGAGGCCGCGTGGCGCGCACCTGGAGCGGCGTCGCCGCTTAAAAGAGGCTAGGAAACGCGCCGAGTGCCGCGCCGTTCCCTGGCCCGACGCAGCGATTCCACCGGCGCTGATCCAAGGCACGAGGCAGCTTGCTCCAACCGAGCGGAGCCGATGCGTTGCTCTAGCCCGCCTGAGGCGCAACAGTAGAGGTGCTGCTGGGAACCTGGGGGCGACGCGACGTCTAACGCAGACAGTGCATGGCCCGGGACGCTGCGGTCAAGGATCTCACGGCTCTACAGTGCATCAAAGGCGCTCGATGGCGCCCCAACGAACCCCGCGACGCCGCCAGACGCCCCCTTGGGCTGTCCCCAACGTCCCCAGGAGGACCACCCCCCATAGCCTATGGCTGGCTGAGCCAGGTGCGATCAGCCCCCGGTGCCGACACGGTCCAAGCAGACCCCGTCCGCCAGCGCACCGCCTGCGCAGCACACCCGCGCGACTCTGAAATCACATTTTCTCAACTGCCACCCTCTTGCAACAACCACCATCGTTTGCGTTCGTCGACGGGCGGCACGAACGCCGAGCGCCTCACGCAGCCTTCGCCTTGCCCGAGTCCATCACCATGGCTTTGGCCGCCGTGCCCAGGCGCACCAGCCCTGCGCCCTGTCGGTACACCAGGCCCGCCAGCGCCACGTACGACACCGCGGCGGGGACGGGCGCGGCGGTCAGGCTGCCCATGAGGACGCGCGTGGCCGACATGAGCGGCAGCATCTGCACGATCACGATGCACGCCAGGTCGAGCGCCCCCAGAGCCGCACTCACGTGCCGCCTGCAACGCAGCGGGGGAGCGCGCGGGCGGGCCGGGGTGAGGCGGAGCTCGGGTGCGGAGACACGAGCCGCCTGTGTGGGTCGGTGGTCGCGATGCGACGAGGTCGGGACGCGGTGGAGGGTGCGAATCGAACAGAGAGGGTGCAACGACACAGGGAGTGCAATGCTGGGTGTCTTGCGCCGCGGAGCCGCCGGGCACAGCAGGCCGGGCGCGCGGTGCGTGGACGGTAATGCGGTGCGGGGGCGGGTCGTCTCACCACGTGTGTGGGGTCCCTAGCGCCTGCTTGATGCCCCCGACAAGCGTGGCGCCCTCCGAGACGAGCGTCGCCGCGAGCAGCGTGACGTGCTGCTTGGCCAGGAGCGGCACCATCGTCGTCGCGAGGAGGATCAGCCAGTGCGCCGTGGCGCGCAACGGATGCGGCAGGAACCTCCGGTGCGACACCGTGTGCCACAGCATTGAGACGATGAACCCGGCGCACGTGGCCAGGAGGACGGGCGCCGTGGGGTCCCCGCCGCGGTAGTTGTCGACCATGAGCGCGAGCGGGCTGCGGAGCAGCAGCATCGCGGCGGCCGGCGCCGCCAGAGCCGCGAAGCAGCCGTGCACGGCAACGGCGACGGCGTCGGCCCGCCCCGCCGCGCCGAGGACCGTCATCGGGCCGGGCGCGAGCGCCATCATGACCGCGCGCGACACCGCGGTCAGCGCCGCGAACGCCGCGGCGGCGACGGCCGCCACAGCGAACACCCGCCCGCCGCCGACGATCGACCCGTCGCCGCCCGCCGCGAGCAGCCCGCACCCGAAGAACCACAGCGCCGCGACGGCCTGCGACGGCAGATCGCGGCCGTCCTCCTCGCGCGCCGCGAGCACGCCGTCCTTCCCGAGGCCCTGCGCGGCCGCCGCGCCCGTCCCGTCCACATACGTCGGGCCGCCCGTCGCGTTCGCGTTCGAGATGTTGGCGTCCTTGACGAGCGTCATGTGGTAGTTGTGGATGTACCGCGCGTCGAACGCCGCCTCGCAGTACGCGAAGTAGAACTGGTATTTCCGGTAGAACCGCTCCGAGTACCCCAGCGCCAACACCTCCCCCTTCCTCTTCTCCCACTCCTGACGCCACTCCCGCAGCGTGACGGCGTAGTGCGGGCCGATGTCGTCCGTGCCCGTCAGCGCGAGGCCCGTGCCGCGGCAGGCCTCCACGCACGCGCCCACGCACGGCAGGTGCCCCCCCGGGAAGATATGCTCGCGAATGAAGTCCGAGGAGTTGCAGTACGCGTCGTACCGCTCGTCCGGCTCCGAAATGGCCTGGATCACCGCGCGCCCGCCCGGCCGGAGCATCCTCGCGATTGTGCCGAAGTAGGTAGGGAGGTTCTCGTGTCCCACGGCCTCGATCATCTCGATCGACACCACGCGGTCAAAGGTGCCCGCGCCGGGGCAGTCGCGGTAGTCGCAGTACAGCAGCGTGACGCGCGCGTCGAGCCCGGCGTCCTGCACGCGCCGCGTCGCCTCGCTCAGCTGCTCCTTGCTCAGCGTCAGCCCCGTCACGCGGCACCCCGTCGTCGACGCCGCCCGGATGGCGAAGCTCCCCCAGCCGCACCCGATCTCCAGGACGTGGTCGCTCGCGCCGATCTGCGCCTTCCGGATGATCTCGTCGAGCTTGGCCAGCTGCGCGTCCTTCAGGGACCGCCCCGGCGCATGAATGCCGGAGGAGTAGGTCATCGTGTCGTCAAGGAAAGTCTTGTACATGGCGTTGCCGGCGTCGTAGTGCTCCTCGATGTTCTTGCGGGAGCCCTCGAGGGTGTTGGCGCGCGTGAGGTGCGCGAGGTAGAGCATGCGGTCGCCGATCCAGTTGGCCAACGGGCCCAGGATGCCGCGCCCGCCGCGGCCGTTGTTGAGCTGGTCGGCGTTGGCGGTGAGGACGGCCATGAAGGCCGCGGGGTTCGCGCACGTCCAGTCGCCGTCCATCCAGGCCTCGCCGACGCCCGTGTCGTGCCGGGTGATGCACTGCGGCGCAAACAAACCACGTGCACTCATCTATGTCTATGTCTGCTCGGCGCGCATTGCGGCGGAGGGCCAGCGTGCGCGTGCGGCCGGACGGCGGCCGTATTACGCGCGTTGCTGCGCCCTCGTTGTCCATCCATGGAAACGCTGGATGGAAACATGAAAGAGAAAGAAAGAACAAAGGTGTTGCATTGAACAGCCCCTGGCCGACCAGGCGCGCCACGCCCACGCTGTCATCTGGAGAACCGCACCGGGCGTGACGCGCTGCCGGAACGTCGCAGCGCGCCTGGTGCCGCCCCACGGTGCCGCACAAACAGTCACTGCGCCCCTCAACCAGCAAGTACGCGTGCTCTTCGCAACCCCCCCCCGCGCACCTTCCAGAAGAAGTCCATGTCGAACACCCGCACGGTGCAGTCCAGCGCCGGCTTCCCCCACCACCGCTCCTTCTCCGACTCCTCCGTCGCGTCCGGCAACCCCCCCCCATAACACCTCTCCTCCCCCGTCGGCAGAATCACGCGCAGCCGCCCCACCTTGACGCAGTGCCGCGCCCACATGTCGAAAATGTCCAGCCCGCGCCGCTGCCACCACGTCGTCTTCGGCGACACCGCCCGCGGCGTCCACGGCAGCCGGCACCCCAGCGCGCCCTTCGCCACGGCAATGGCTGCGCGCAGGCCGTCCTCGTGGAACCCGTACCCGGCCCACGCGCCGCACAGGTACACCCCGCCGTCGCCCTGGCACTCCGGGAGCGACGCCTGCGCCTGCTGCGACCCGAACGAGAACACAGGGTGATCCAATTGCGTTCGGAAGAGAATCTTCGACTCGTCCGGCTCCTTGATGGGGTTGAGCGTGACGAGCGTCGTGGGCGCGCCGTCCGGCAGGTTCTGCAGCCGGTTGCACCAGTACGTCACGCACACCGCGCCCGTGCCGCTGTCGGACTCCCCCCGCCCTCCGTGCGGCTCTGAGCGGCCGAGAAAGTTCCACGCCGACCAGCACTCGCGCCGGGCGGGCATCAGGGACTCGTCCGTGTGCAGCACGACGTCGTTCGAGTTGTACGGGATCGCCTCGAGGATCTTCTTCTGCCGCGGTGGCGCGCGCGGCCCCAGCGCACGCAGCGTCGTGTCCGTGTGACACGCCATCACCACCAGGTCGAACGGCTCCTTCCCCGCCGCCGTCTCGACCTCAACCGGCACCTGCACGCGCGCAGCGCACGTGCGGCGCGCGTCGGGGCCGCAGCGAGCGACGACGCGGGCGCACGGGGGTGTGCCGCGCAGGGGGGGGGGTCTCACCTTGCCGGGACTCGACGAGGGGTACACGGCGTGCACGGGCGTGCTGGTGCGGACGTCCGGGAGGTCCGCGAGGATGCGTTTGACGTAGGTCTCCGAGCGGCCTTTCACCACGCGCCAGACGGGGCGTTGCATAATGTCCAGAAGGTGGTGGTTGACCCAGAAGCGGACGAGCATGCGGACGGGGAAGGCGAGGACCTTGTCGTTCGGGACGGACCACACGGCGGCGCACATAGGGAGCAGGTAGTTGTCCACAAAGGCTTTTCCGTAGTTGTTGCGTCGGAGGTACTCGGCGACGGTCATGGTCTCGTAGAGGTGCGCGCGCGCGCCCTCGAGGACCTCCGGCGCGGTGTTCCCGAAGCGGACGACGTCGCGGAGCATCCCGAGGAAGGACGGCGAGAGCATGTTCGAGCGCTGCCCGAAGATGGCGTCGGAGGACCACTCCAGGCGGCCGCCGTCGAGCGAGAGCGAGAACGACATGTCCGACGGCTCGGAGTCGACGCCCAGCTCATCGAAGAGGCCGACGAGGTGCGGGTACGTCGTCAGGTTGAAGACTTGGAAGCCCAGGTCGATTGGGTGCTCGCCGTGGTGGTCGGTCCAGGTGTGCCCGCCGCACCGCGGCTCCTTCTCGAACAGCGTGACCTCGGCGCCGTTCCTGCGAGGTAGGGGGAGGGCCGAGGGGGGCGTGGGCGGCGGCGCGCGCGGGGACGGGCGCGGGCGGGGCCGGGAGAGCGGGTGCCGGAAGCCGCAGTGTGGATAGACCTCTCGTTGCGGAGGCAGGGGGGGTTTCGGACGTAGGGCGGTCAATAACGATGACGATTACGTACAGGGCTACGCTTGCGGAGCAGGAATATAGCGGTTTGGTCTCAATGCAGGCCGTGCGCACGCTGCCTCGTTCTGAGGAGGCATCGGCGCGCGATGGGGCGCCGGGGGGCTGTGGTGCGCGACGTCAGGCGGCGGGGCAACATGGCATTGGACGTGGGAGCGCGCACAGGTCGGATGGAGCGCGGTATTCTCTGCCCCGGGGGCGCTGCGGCGCGCTGGAGGCCCATCGGTGCACGCAGTCGCCGGGGGCACGTCCGCGCGTTCGGGAGGGGGCGCACTTCTGGAGCAGCCAGGCGCAGCTGAGGCCGGTGATCCCCGATCCCACGACCGCCACGCGCTTCCCGCGAACCTGCGCCCCGTTGCTCATCTCGCGCCGCTGTCGTCTGCCTTCGCTCGACGGGCGCTCGCGCAGCGCGACGCGACGGCCTCGCAGTCTCGCGTCCAGCCAGACGGCTGAGACGCTTTATTGAGACCGCCTCGCGCCCCTGGCGCGCCTGGTAGAACAATGCACAGAGCGCGCCGTCGCGCCTTGAAGCTGCCTGTCCTGATGGCTGGCAAGCACGCCCTGAGGCCCAGCACGCGGCGACGCGCGGAGGAGGCAGCGTCAACGGCGGTGCTCGCGGACAGCACGCGCAACAGCAACTGCCTGGACCGCCCAGCGCGCGCAATCCTCGTCCCCGCGGCCACCTGCGGGGGTATAAAGCAGCCCGCTCTCATGCTCTTCTGAGCGGCGCCCCCGGGACGCGCGCGCGCGAAACACGCGGGCGAGCCAGCCACGATCCGACCCCACGCTCTCCTGAACACCCCACTCCCACGAACCGACACGTCACACCGCACTTCCGTCGCGACAGCACCCGAGCACTCTCGCCGCCCACTGCGCCTCCCCCGCGCGCCAACCCCGCCACGCAGTCCGCGCCGGACGGCCCGCGCCCTCGCGCCGCCACCGCCCTCGCCCCCCGGCTCCACGACACGTACAGCGACCCCCCCCGCCACCAGTGTCAACCAGCACCTCACAGCTTGGCACGTGCGCGACTCCCAGCACCGGAGCCCTCCCGCGCAGCCACGCGCCACGCGCTGCGGGCCGCCCGCGACCAGCACCGCTGCCCCGCAGGCTCACCGGTCTTCGTCGCGGCTCCCGAGGAGCTGGTCGCTCATCTCGCGCAGCTTCTCGCCGGCGGGGCTCTTGTACGCGCGCCGCGCGGACGCCTGCACGTTCGCGGCGAGGTGGTCCAGGAGGTGGTACTGCTCCTTGTCCGCGAGCGCCTCCGCGATGACGTGGAGCTGTGCCATGTCGCGCGCGGAGAGGCGGACGACGGAGCACGCCTCGAATGCGATGGGCCAGAAACGCGGGCGCCCGCGGCCCTGGAGCTCGTGCTCGAGGAGGAGCGCGGCGGTCATCGCGCGGATGAGCTCGCCGCCGTTGACGCGGTCGCCGTCCTCCAGGGCGCGCGCCAGCTTCGAGAGCAGCTTCCTGCGCGTCGCGTGGGGGGCAGGGGGGTGGGTAAAGGAGTGACACACGAGGACGGAGGGGCAGTAGGACGGGAACGCAGGGCGCAGGGAAGGAGAGACAGCAGACCGAGAGAAAACAAACAAACAAAATAAATCAATATAAACATAAGTAAACAAATAAATTCATTCGTGAAAACAAAAGGGGCAAAGAGCGGCGCGGTTCGGCGCGCACCGGAAGAGTCCGCGGCGCAGCGGCCGCCGGCGCGACAGCGCGGCGATCGCGCTCGCGCAGTCGGACAGGTCGCGGCAGTTCATGCTGCCCGCGTCCACGCGCAGGTCCACCTCGTCGAGAATGTCGTCCAGGCTGTCCATCTCCGTGGGCGCGTTCAGCCGCCCGAGCGCCCACAGCGCGTTCGAGAGCTCCTTCGCGTCCATCTGCTTCCGCTGCGACGCGAAGCGCTTCACCAGGCGCGTCAGCAGCTGCGGCCCGAGGGCCGGCGCCGCGACGCCCAGCGCGAACAGGCACGTCGCGGTGCCCTCGGGCGTCATGTGCGGGACCTCGGCGCCGAGGAACGAGAGCAGGCCGTCGAGGGTGCGCGGCGCTGCGGCGTGCTTGAGCTTCGCGATCGCGCGCAGGCACGTCGCAGCGCTGCTGTACTCCACACGGCCCATCCGCGCGGCCGCGACGACGACGTCGAGCATCGCCGCGGTCCGCTCGGGCTTCTCCCGGATCCCCAGCGCGGCGGACGCGTACAGCGCGACCGCGACGTCCTGCGGCGGCAGCTCCTTCCGCTCGGCGACCACCGAGTCGAACAGCGCCTCGACGCTGGCCGCCGCGTCGCCCCTGAGCTTCACGCCGGCGCGTGCGAGCAGATCCAGCACGTCCACGGCCTGTTCCGGGTCCATCCCGCTTCGGTTCAACAGGCATGCGTGCGCCAGCCGGTTGAGCGTGGGGCCCTCGAGGCGGTACGCGCGCAGCTGCGCGAGCGCGTCGAGGAGCTGGAGGACCTCCTTCGTGGTGGCGTCCGGCAGCGCGTCGCACGCGGCGTCCACCAGCGCGTCCAGGGTGAGCGGCGGAGGCCCGAACGGCGTCTGCGGGAGGGCGACGATGGCGCGCAGGACGTGCGAGTCCGCGGGCGCGAGGCCGCTGTGGCCGCGCGAGCTGTCGAGGACGCGCACGACGAGCGCCTCGACCAAGCTCCAGTGCGTCTCCTCCCACTGCGTGGACGCCAGTGCCTCCAGCGCGTCGCAGGCGTGCCCGAGCGACGCGCGCTGCGCGTGGTAGGCCATCGCGCGCATGATCTGCGTCCTGTCGTCCGTCGAGAGGCTGCAGCCGGCACGACGGGACCACCACGTCAGCGAATACTAAAAAACTAACACAAATACGAATACCTTGTTTTACTTGTGCAGACGCACAAGCACCAAGCGCAGCGGGTGGGCGTCGCCGCACCTGACGTCGCTGTCGAGCAGCGCCGCGAGCGCGCGGTTCACCTCGGCGAGCGCGGTCGTCCGCGGCGTCGTCAGCGCCGCGCACAGCTCCCGCGCAACCTCCACCTGCACGTCCTCCTCCGCCTCGACCAGCACGGCCGCGTCGAGCAGGTCGATCAGCCCCGACGTCGGCAGCGTGTACGCTGCGCGCACGCAGTGCTTCAGCGCCGCCTCCACCAGCGACGCGTCCTCAAACTCCTCCGCAAGGTCCAAAACAACAATGCGGTTGAGGAGGAGGGACGTGGCGCCCGTCGCGACGGTCTTGTTGGCGGTGAGGTCGCGCACGAGCGCCTCGAGCGTCCCCAGCGCCGCCCGGGGCGGAGGCATGCCGAAGTGCTCGTACGCTTGCAGCGCGTCGGCCGCCGCCCGCGGGGTCGCGTCGGCGAACGTGAGGGTCGCGCCGAGCGCGTCGGCGGCCGCGGTCGCTGCGTCGAACGTCGCGGAGCCGTGCGAGCCGGCGAAGGACGGCAGGACCGCGAAGAGCCGCAGAGCGTCGGCCTGCGGGAGCGCGGCCGCGTGTTCCGTTGCGGCTGTCAGCACGTCCGCGATGCCCGGGCTCGCGCGCGCGCCGTCCGCCACGAGCGACGCGATCCTCGCGAGCGGCCCGGTGCACGCGGCGGCGCCCTCCGCGCCGTCGCTGGCGCACTGCGCGACCATCTTTGCCTCCGCCGCCGACAACAGAGCCGCCTCGGCGGCCGCGGAGAGGCGCGCGCGGGCGGGGGACTTCTCCGTCGGGTGGCGGAAGTCGTCCGCGGCGGTGAGGAGGCGGTGGAGGTGCGGCAGCTCTACCTCGGAGTCGGCCACCGCGTCGAGGACGAGCTGCGAGCAGGTGCTGATGAGGTCGCCCGCGGAGTGGCGGGGCTCGCGGCGGGGGGGGCCGGACTCGTGGCGGAACGTCGCGGTGAGGTGCTCGACGATGATGACGCGATCGTCCAGGGTCACGTCGTCCCTGCAATGGCAATGGTCAATTTCATAGTGAACACATGTTGATTTATGTGATCCATTGTTCACGAGCGACCGTTGCAGTCAATCCGATCCCACATAGGGCGGTGCGTGTGTGAGTCAGCGCGTGGCACGACCGGCAGCCACGCAGGGCCGCCCACTGCTCCTCGTAGCACCGTGCACCAGCGCCGGCGCCAACGCAGCGACACGTGCGCGCATCGGCGGCCCACAGGACGCGACGCCACCACGCCGGCGGCGCACGCGGCCCCCTCGCGCAGCCCCGGCGGCGGGCCACTCACCCGTGCACCTCCAGCACGCGCCTGGCGGTGGCTAGCGAGTCCTCCCACGTGGCGCGGAGCACCTCCCGCACCGCCGCTACCGGGTGCAGGTTCTCCACGTCGTCGCGGCTGAACATGTCCAGCGCGTCCTCGAACCAGTCCCCCCTGTCCTGGTCATCGTTGGGGTTAGGCTCGCCGCCGGCGACGGGGCCCCACGCGCCCGCGCCGAACACCTCGTCCGCGATCGCCTCGTCCCACTCCGGCAGGCCCGCGTCGTCCTGCATAGGGACCGCGTCGTCCTGCATAGGGACCGCGTCGTCCTGCATAGGGACCGCGTCGCCCTCGCCCGCCCACGCGGCGTTGGCGTCGCCCGCGTCGCCGCCGAGCCAGGACCAGTCGTCGGAGCCCGCCGCGGCTTCCTCGGTGCCGGCGCGGATGACGCCGGGCGTCGCGGGGTCGCCCTCGCCCCACGGGTCGTCGTCGTCAGCGAACTGCGTGGGGCTCCAGGCGGAGGCCGACTCGTCCGCACCGTGGCCGGCGTCCTGGTCGGTGTAGTAGCCGGCGGGGTACATGTCGGACGCAAAGTTGGCCATGCTGGGCATGTCGGCGCCGAGGGACTGCGGGCGACGACGGAGAACACAAATGGGTGGTTTGTCGCGAAAAAAACCATAAGAAAGGCTCTTCATCCGGTTTCGAGGCATGGACCGCACGCATCATCGTAGCGTGGCGGAGGAGCGCTGGATCGATGCGGGAATGCGCCAGCCGCGGCCGTGGTCGCGGGAGGCTGTTGCACGCAGCGGCTGCGAGCGCGCTTCTCCGCGGGGCGTCGCACCTCCGAATCCTTGAGGAACGCCGGGAGGTCGTCGTCGGCATCGCGAGCGCCACGTTTGCGCTCCCGCTTCTCCTTCGGCGCCTCGCCCCAGTCCTCCCAGCCGCTCTCACCCGCGCCCGCGTCGCCTTCACGCCCCGCCTGCGCACCAGCCCTCGCCACCCTAGCGACTCGACGGGCGCGCAGCGACGCGGTTCTCCGCGACCTGCACGCGGGAACCGCGGCCCCGTGCGCCCGCGGCGCCCCCCGCACTGCCGCCCTCATCGTGGTGGCTGCACCAACGCCCGGAACGCCCTGGACGTCTCCGGTTTTCACCACACACGCGTGCTTCTTGTCACTTAAACGCCAGCCCGGTGCCGCCAAACCACACGCGCCGCGATCCGAGCGGCACGCCCAGGAGGGCACACAACTTGATGAATGCCGCCCGCACGACTCGACCGTCGACCCAAGCGGCCCCTCTCAGTCGCAGACACTCCGAAACACCGAGTGCCGCGCCGCTCCCCCCGCCCCCGCCCTCCTCACCACCGCCAGCGGCGACACCGGACACCCCCCCCGCACGCATGACATTGCACGCACGTCACGCACCAAACCGGCTCGGACCTCGCCGCGGGCGACGCCGCGCGACACCAAACCGTCGCCGCTGCCTCCTGTCCGTCCGTCTGGTCCCTTCCCTTCACCACGGCTCAGCGCAGTGACACTCACGTGTGCGACGCGCAAGCATCGGACATCGATTCACAGCGTCTGTCAGGCGCGTCCGCCGCACCGCAGCCCGCCAGCGCGCCCCAGTTCCCCGCCGCCCGCGTCCCAGGCGGCACCGTCACTTCTCAGCATCAGACCCCCCTGCTGCACCCCGCGCGCAGCCCTCCCCGGGACCCTCGTCCAGGCCCCGCAGCACCGTCCGCCGCGCCCCGCGCCAGCGTCCCCTCCGCCGCGCACCCCCCGCGCGGCCGGCACACAAAACCCCCCCGATCCAACCACACCGGCCTCAAAACACCCCGCGCGGCGCTTAGAGCACGTCCGCGTTGAGCGAGTCGAGCGTGGCGATCATGGCCGAGTACGCCTTGTCCGCCTTCGCGCCGTCCTTCTTGCGCAGCGCGAAGTCGAGGTCCTCCATCTGCGTGAAGAGCTGCTGCTTCTTGGCCAAGATCTGCTTCTTCGTCGCCTTGGGCTGCGCGGCGGCGAGCGCGTTGTAGTCGAACCGCATGTTGCCGACCTGGCGGCGCATCTCCTGCTGCGCCTCGAGCCAGTAGGCCTGCTTGATCGACGCCGGCACCGACGACTTGATGCGCTTGGTCGACTCCGACACGCGCGCCTTGGCCTGGTCCAGCGACCCACGGACCTGGTCCAGGCCGTCGCGCGTCGAGAACGGCTTGCGCTCGTCGCGCGCCTCGTAGATGATGTCGAAGCCCTTGTCGATCGCCTTGCGGTCGTCGATGATCGAGATGGACGACGACGCGGCGGCCGTGGCGGGGCCGGCGATCAGGAGCGACGCGAGCATGGGCGCGGCGACCTCGCGGACGGAGGCCTTCGCGGTCACGCTGCGGGGGAGGGGAGGGGCGGGCGGGGCGCGTGAGGGGCGCGGAGGCGGTGCGGGGGCCGGGCCAGGCTGGTGTATGGAGAATCGTGGGGGTCGTTGCGATTCGGGGTCGTGGGTTACCTGGAGCGCTTGGCGGGCGCGGCGGCGCGCACGGCCTGAGCACGGAAGGCGACGGAGCTGCGAATAAATCGGGGGCGGGGCGCGTCGACGGTGAGCGGACGGGGAGAAGGGGGGCGGGATTCCCCGAGCTCAATCAGGGGCTCTATCGCGCGGTGCGGGGCGAACGGCGCGGCGATCGTCGTCCAGATGGGACGGCTGGATAGCGAAATGTGAATTAGCATTGCGGCGGGGCGCGGGTTTGGGTGCACGGCGCGCTACGCGGCACACACGTCCGGCTGGATGAACCAACGGCTTGTTGCCCGCACAGACACTATCCTGGCGAACACTGGGCCGGGGGGCACGCGCTGTGAACTTCTCGGATCTACAGAGGGGCGCGCCGGGCCGCGTGGCGCCGCGGATCGCGCCCAAGGCCGACCAGTGCATCGAGGTAGGCGACCCGCGAGCCCGGCGCTGTGGGGGCCGACACGCAAACATGGCCGGCCCCCCTGGGCTCGCAAGATTGTCGTCAACCGTGGAATCGGCTCGCGGGCGCCAGTCGCGCGGCGTGCGCGGGCTGCGAGGAGGGCTGCCGAGGGTGCTGGAAAAGGAGCCCAGCGGGGCGTGTACGGGGCTCGCACCTCTGCATGATGATCGGGGGAGGAGCGAGTCGACGAAGCTGTGCACGATGTGCCGTGCACGCGCGCTCGCGAGGCCCCATAAGCGCCCTCCCGAGAGACTCCCGACTGTGTCGGACGAATCCGCGATTCGGGTCCATTCCTCGCCCCATGGGATCCGAAACGCCCCAAGCTGCGCTAGTTCCACTCGATTTCGTCGTTCCGTCCCGCTCGATCGCGCCCGCATCCCCGCGCGCCTCGGCTCGACCGAGCAGGGATCTACCAGGGGCCACCTCGCACCCGCCGCTGGCCCGCGCGACCCCGCCCGCGCGCCCCACACCCCCGCCCGCCCCTCCCCGCATCCATGCCGACGCCCCCCCCGCACCTCCGCACCTCCATCTTCACACAGCGTCCGCTTGCCCACCGTCGCAGCAACTCAGCGCCCGCGCCGGCCGTAGCCCGCGGCCCGCGCCCACATCCCACGCCGCGCCTACAGCCCAGGGGCCCCGGGGCCGCCCATGCCGCCCATGCCGCCGCCGCCGCCCATGTTGGGCAGCCCGAGCTTCTGCGCCAGCGCCTGCATACGCTCACGCATGCCCGCGACAGACTTCGAGTGCGCCTCCGACATCGCCTCCTGAATCAGCGCCTCGAGCTTCTCCGGACCCTGCGCCGCGTCCCCAGAGCGCGCCCGCGTCGCGCGGTGCGCCCGGCGCGCGCGCGTGTGTGCGGCACGCAGCGCGGTGCATGGCGCTGTGACGGCGGGGCGGCGGGGCGTGGCGGGGCGCGGGCGGTTGGTGCGTGTGTTCGTGGGGGCAGGGGGGGGAGTCACCTGGTCGTAGGCGGCCTGGGTGATGTCAATCCCCTTGGGCTCCTGGTTTCCACTAAACACCACCCGGACCGTCTCGTCCTCGGAGTATCCTGCGGGGGGAGTGTCGCGGACGGAGCGGGCGATCGCGGGCGGTGTGCGGAGCGGGCTGTGCGCGGGAACGCGACGCACGGGGCGCGCAGAGCATGCCGGAAGCAGCCAGCCAGGCGTGAACGCGCGCGCCGTCGCGCCAGCAGCGACGCATTGCCCGAGCTTCCGCCCCCGATGTAAGCAACGCAAAGAGCACGACCCCCAGCAGCGCTCCGCGCGCGCGTCGCGTCGCGTCCCGCGCAGCCAGGCCCGCACTCCACCCACGCGGCGCAACCCGCCCCGCGGGGTCGCGGCAGGCCGCCACCGCGGCCGCAGCGCGGCGCGCACCTTCGAACTCGGTCGCGGCCAGCTCGGCCTGCACCTGCGCGGTCTCCTGCTGCACCAGCTGCTGCGCCTTCTTAACCGAGTCGAGCAGCCCTGCCATGTTTGCCATCGGGTTCCCGCCCTCGCCGCCCTTGCCGCCGCCGAACAGGGCGCGGACCTGCAATGCAACGCGCCGTAGCGGGCGGTTCGCGGGGGCCGGAGCGGCGCGTCGCGGGTGTGGAGGGCGCGGGAGGCGTCTGCTGCTTTGGGTGGCTGCTGGGTGGGTGGGGGGGGCGAGGGCGGCGCGGGGGGGCGTTTGGGGGGAGGAGGCGGGGTGGCGTACTTGGACTCCATTGGACCTAGCGCGTCGGGACGTCCTGGGGCGCGTCGGGAGCGCGGTGCGCACGGACGCGGCGAAGGAGAGCTGCATTGCTACCGGTGGAGACGTTTGGAGGCACGCTGGGGCGTCCGGCACAGATCTGAGGGTGCTGGGGGACGCGAATGAGACGTGTGGTGGGGGACTTGCCGGGCACGGCGGCGTCGCGGGCTCGAGAGGTCGCGGCGCGCCGTGGCGGGGGGGTGGGGCCGTCCACCGGGTGCCCGGGGGGCAGTCCCAGACGCGGGCGGTGGCCGGGGGCCAGTGCTGGGCCGCGCCGCGCGTGGATCTCACCTGCCAGCGTGCAGTCGACGAGGTAGCCGCGAAGTATCGCCGCGCCAGCGACGCACAGCGCCGTTCAACTCCTGCTGAACAACGCCTCGCGCCTCGCTGGCGCACGCACGACCGCCCGTCCCGCTGCGTCCGAGCCGGGAAGGACGCCAGGCGGCTGGCCCAGCTCAGCAGCCCGTAATCACGGCCGGACGGCGGCTGGTCCGGTCAGAGACGGCGCCCTTGTGCAGTCAAGCAAGATGGCCAAGGTGGGGCAGCAGTTCGAGACGGGGCACCAGGACATGGTGCACGACGTGCAGTTCGACTACTACGGCAAGCGCGTGGCGACTTGTTCGAGCGACAGGACGGTCAAGGTCTTCGAGGTCACGGAATCCGGCAATCAGTTCTTGGCAGGCGAGTGCACGCCGCTCCCGTCGGACTGCGTCGCGGCGCCTCGCCCTGCGCCTGCCCCCTGAGCCGCTCGGTCCGCCCCGCCGCTCCGCCCGCGCGCTACGGCCCCACGGCGCCGGCACGGCGGCTCGCTTGCTCCAGGACGCCTGCTCGCGCCGCGGACGCTCCGGGCGGCCGTTGCGCCGCGCGTGCGCGGAGCTGGCGCTCATGAGAACGGGCGTCTGTCTCGCGCCGGCGCGCCGGCCTCACGGGACCCCCCCGGGGTGCTGTCCCCCGCAGACCTTCCGGGGCATGAAGGGCCAGTGTGGCGCGTGAGCTGGGCGCACCCGAAGTTCGGATCCCTGCTCGCTTCGTGCTCGTTCGACCACCGAGTGATCATCTGGAAGGAGACCGACGCCGGGTGGATTCAGGTGCGCCCGGCGGGCACCCCTGGCGTTGCGCGACGCGCGCGGCCTCCCCCGCGGCGCCCCGCGCGGTTTCGCGGGAACGTCGCCGCGCCACCAGACGCAGAACTATCTAGACATCCCGCCGACGCCGCATCGCGCGACGCGCGGCGTACGTCCGCCGCGCACTCACACAGCCCGCCCGCCCCGCCAGCGCGCCCCCGCTCGAGCGACCCGACGCGCCATCGCTGCCGTCCGCTGCGCACCTGCAGGCGTACCGCTCGCCGGACACGGTGCACACTGCGTCGGTGAACGCGGTGGCCTGGGCGCCCAGCGAGCTCGGCCTGCAGCTGGCCTGCGCGTCCTCCGACGGGACGCTCTCCGTGCTGACGCACAGCAGCGAGAACGGGCAGTCGTCGTGGCACGTGTCGAAAGTGACCAACGCTCACCCTATGGGCGCCACCGGCATCAGCTGGGCTCCCGCCACTCCTGCAGGCTCCCTCATCTCCGCAGGTGCGCGCGCACCCGCCGAGACTCCTGCCGCGACACCTCTCTGCCGAAGCGGCGCGTCGCTGAGGCCGCACCGCGACGCAGTGCGCGTGCGCAGCAGTGGCAGCTCTGCAGTGCTCCCCGCCGTGCACGCCAGGTGTACGAGTCTGGTCCGTCTCTCGCGTGATCGAGCGCGCGCCGCGTGCGGCGCCACCTGTGTGCTGCGTGTCCGCGCGCCCCGGCCCAACAACCCCCTCCGCGTGCCTTGTATGAGCACGCGCTGACGCAGGGCGCTGTGTGCGTGTCGCTGCAGCGCCGCCCTCGGCCCCGGTGCGCCGCCTCGTGTCGTGCGGCTGCGACAACCAGGTCAAGGTGTGGACGGCCGGTCCGTCTGGCGCGTGGGAGCAGGACGGCGGCACCCTGTCGGCACACGAGGGGTGGGTGCGTGACGTGGCGTGGGCGCCGAGCCTGGGGCTCCCGTGCAACACCGTCGCGAGCGCGGGGCAGGACGGCAAGGTGTTTGTGTGGTCGGAGGGCGAGCCGCGCGCGTGGACGCGGCACGAGCTGCACGACTTCGGGGCGCCGGTGTGGGCGGTGAGCTGGTCGGTGACGGGGGGGCTGCTCGCGGTGACGGACGGGAACAGCCAGGTGACGCTGTGGAAGCGCGCGCTCGACGGGTCCTGGCAGCAGATTGTCGGGCAAGCGGCGTGACGGGCGCGCTAGGGCGGGTGTGAGAGCACGACGCCAACAGTCGCGTGTGCTTGGCCGGGATCCCCTTCTGCGCGCGCTTGCTGCTCGGGGCTGAGCGCGCGGCGGCCGAGCCGTGCGGGCCGCGCTGCGACGTTCTGGCGGGCGTGGGGGAGTGATTTCCGCTGACTGACTGAAGGGCTGGCCAATGCTGAGCCGCCGGGCAGGCCGAAGGCCGGGCCTGCGCGGTCCCGGGCGGGACATTGCGCCTCGAGCGCACGTGGGCGCTCACTTGACTGCGGCGTCGAGTCGCAGCGCTCACAGCAGCGCGAGAAGCGAACCAAGGTGCAAGCTTGGCGGGAACAGGTGCCTCCCTCCGTGGTTGCATCGTCGCTGGGGCAGGTGCGGAGAGTCTTGCAGCTGCATTGCGATATCTCGATTGTTTGACATGCGCTCGCGCGCCCGACGTAGTCGCGGTCGCACGGTACAGCCCTCACGGGACTGCTGCTTAACGGCTCGTAGGGTCACGCCTAGTGCGGCTGCGGCGTCGTCGCAGAGCGGCGCGCAACCGAGCGGCGCACAACCACTTTTTATTATGTCGACGACCATGCAGATGTCCGACAACGACGACAAACGGCTGACGGCCGAGCTGCCGGCGTCGTCCAGTGCGGGCAAGGGGCACGCCGGCTCTGGGGCGCCTGTGCTGCAGGCGGCGCAGTCGGTGAGCTATGCCCGCGTGCTGGGACACGAAGAGGAGCCCCTGCGCGCGGCACTCGCGCTGTTTGACAAGTGAGTCCGACGGCCTGCGCGAAATGATGCCTGGTGGCGGTTTGCGCGCGGCCGGCCAGGGGGCGTCGAATGCCTGTGTCGCACGTGCGCAACACGAATGCCAGAGATCTGGCGACGCGTCTGCGTGCATGTTCGTCGTGCTGCGGCCTGCGAGGCCCGCCCACCGCGCTGCCATACGTGCCCAGGGACACATGCTGCTTTCGGCGGTGGTTCGAGCAGGAACGGGGACGGGGAGGTGTGTCCGGCGGAGCTGATCGAGGCCCACCGGGCGTACGAGCGCATGAAGGCGGAGAAGGTGCTGTTCCGCAAGCTGCTGATCGCTGCGGTGGTGCTGTGCTTCGTGATGGTTGGCGCCACGGTCGGGCTGACGGCTGCGGTGGTCATCACGACGAAGGAGTCGAAGGTGTCGTCGGGCGGGCTGCTGCGCGCGAACGACGGCTCCGAGACGCCCGTTCGCACCGCCGAGCGGCGCGGGACGGTGACGGTGACGTCCGCCGTCACCGGGGCCAGGCTCGCGAGGCGCTCCCTGATGCAGAGCCCCGCCGTGGGATCGGTGGTGGCGACGACGGAGTGCGCGACGGCGTCGATGTGGTTTGAGGTGCGTTCGGCGCGTCATCTATGCATGCCACGTCATGGATGGCCTTGCAATGCCCTGTTGTGCAAGACCGAGATGTGCGTGGCTCCCCGTGCAGAACATCGCGAACGAGGGGTTCTCCGCCGACATCGTCATCCAGCAGCAGCAGCAGGAGGGCGGCAGCGTGTCGTCGATCTCGTGCCGCGCAACGGACGCTTCGCCGCCGAACACGATCGACGCATACGACCAGGCCCGGCCGTCGGAGAAGTACCGCATCGACTGCACCGGCGTGGACCTGGCCGCCGGTGGCGCGGGGTGCGTTTGCCTGGTCTACCTGACAGGGACCGGCACCGTCGTCGACTCGACGCCGGGCACGCGCCGCAAGCTGGCGGAGCGCGGCGACGGCAGCGGGGTGTCGGCGGGCGAGGTGCTGGCTGCGGCGGCGCGGCACTTGGGCGTGGAGGACGAGCTGACCTTGCTGGGCAGCGTGCTGCGCGAGCGGGGCGTGGCGATGGCACGCAGCGCGATGCTTGCGGAGTCCACGCGGCACCTGGTGCAGCTGCGCACTGCGGGCGGGAGGTCCGTGGCGGCGCGGGCGGTCGTGAGCGGCGGCGTGCGGACGGACGACGGCTGGCACCTGGCGGAGTGGAGCGCGCACGGCTCGCGCGGGGCGCTGGTGTGTCCGCCCGCCGCGGGCGACGCGCACCTGGAGGTGGGGGACTGCCACGTGCTGGCGAGGGGCGCGATGAGGCGCTCGCTGCTGCGGGCGGTGATGGGAGTCGAAGGGCCGCAGCCCGGGGACCTGCGGACCAACGGCCGGAATCTGCAAGACGATTGCCAGAGTTACAAAAACGAAATTGATTGTGGAAATACACCCGACTGCTTATGGCGACGGGACGGCAATAGAGGTGAATGCGAATTTGATTACTCAACTATAATTTGCTTCAGCGGCGACGCCACACTCGCCACCGTCGGCGGCGACGACCTCCGCATCGGAGACACCCGCGTCGGGCAGCGCGTGGCCGTCCTGGCCCCGGACGGCAGCGTGGCGTTCTCGCGGGTGATCGCCGTGTCGCACAACGAGCCGGCCGCCGTGCGGGCGATGGTGACCGTGCACACGGCCTCGGGCAAGGCGCTGAGCGCGACCCCGAGCCACTACATCTTCGTGCGGTGCGACGCGTGCGAGGGCGGGCGCGAGCGCGTGCGCATCGACGCGGTGCGCGCCGGCGAGCACGAGGTGGCGGCGGTGTCTGGCGGGAAGGCGGCGTGGGAGGCCGTGACGGGCGTGGTCGTGGAGGACAAGGTCGGGCTGCACGTGGTGCACACGGCGTCCGGGTGGCCGCTGGTGGTGAGCGGCGTTGGCGCGAGCGAGTACAGCGACAACGGGCTGGAGCCGATGGGCAAGGTGCTGCTGCCGGTGTTTGCGGTGCTGGCGCGCGTGTGGCCGAGCGGCACGCAGGCGCTGTGCGACGTCCTGATGGCGCTGGCGCACGGGGCGAGCGGTGAGACGCCCGGGTGGCGGGGCACAGTGGTAAACAAGATGCTGTGGCGGGTGTTGCGGGCGTCGTCGCGCGCGCTCGGGGGGGCGACCGCCGCGGCGTGAGGAGAGTGTGCGCTGCAGACTTTGTGTAGAGCGAATGCCGCCACCTCGCCTGACGTGGGACGACGCGGAGCCGACGGACGACGCGCAGCCTCACGGATGAGGTGAGGTGAGGTGTTAAATTCCAGCGAATCAAACGAGCGTGCTGAGGGCCGCATGAGATGATCGAGACAGGGCGGCCGGGAGCGACGACAGCGGCGGGGTACCCGCACGCAGGAGGGATATTGCAAGTGCAGGTGTCGATCCTCAGCGCCGCCGGCACTAGGCTGATCCCTCCCCGGAAGAGCCAAGCAGCGACTCCGAGGACCTCCGCTCCTTGCGTGTGACCGAGCCCCAGCACGTGCGTCTCACCGCTGAGTTAGATTACACCGCCCCGCCCGGACCGCCCATGCCGATGTCTGGCGCCTCCCCGCCCCCCACGGGCGTCAGCAGGTCGTACTTCCCGTCCACCTGCGTCTCGACGTCCCGCAGGAACGTCCCGTACGCCACCGCCTCGAGCACCAGGCGCCGCTGCGTGCCCACGTTCATGGTCAGCGACTCCACCTTGCCCTCCGCGATCGCCCCCTCCACGCGCTCCATCAGCTCCTGCATCGACGCCACGTCCCCCACCGCCGCCCGCATCTGCTCCTGCAGCTCCCGCACGTTCCCGAACAGCCCCGTGGTCTGCCGCTCCACCAGCGCAGCGCCCTCCATGCTCACGAGCCGCGCCGTGCTGGCCAGCGTGGGCGCGTCGAACGACTCCACGTACTGCCGCAGCGCCGCCTTCTCCTTCGGCGCCGCGCCCTCGCCCTCCTGGAAGAGCCGCTCGAGCCGCATCACCGCCTCCGCGTTCGTGGGCTGTTCGATTGGGGGCTCCGGGAGGGTGCCGAGGGCGCGGTCGAGCTGGAAGCGCTTGTCGACCTGCCGCACGAAGTACCCGAACATGACGGACGCGGCGTAGACCTGCGCGGCCTGGAGCTTGGACATGCGGACCTGCGCCTGGCTGGGGATGTTCTCGGTGCCGGCCATGACGGAGAGGAGGTGCTCGCGGACGAACTCGAGGGCCTCCTTGGAGTGCACGCCCTCGGTGAGGATGCGCAGGTTGCCCTGGGGGAGGTCGACGATGGGGTTGTTGAGCGGCGGGAGCATGTCCACGCCCACCTGGACGAACTTGTCGACCACGCACATGTACATCACGTCTTCCACCGTCACCTTCACCTCCTTCATGCGCACCTCCTGCAAGCCGGAACGCGGAGCTACGGCGCAGCTGAACGCCGCTGCGACCCACCGCGCGTCTCTGTGCCTACGTCAGGGGCTGCGGGGGTGGTGTGTGTGCTTGCGCGGGAACGGGCCGAGGGACCGGCCGCGCGCGGAGGCGACGGCCGAGCTGCGCGGCTGGCGCGCGACGTGCGTTGCGGCGCGCGCACCTCCATACGCTTGTTGAGCACGAGGCTGGCCTTGTCCGCGCCGTTCTCCTCGGCCTCCTTCGTGAGCCGCTCGCGCTCCTCCTTGGACTCCTGGAGCCTCGCGAGCAGCGTCTCGACGGTCTCCTGCACTTGCAGCGTCGCGGCGGCACCAGTCACGCTCCGTGCAAGGCAGTCAGCTTGCACACTGCTTCTGGGCGGCCCGGCTGCGCGCCTGGCGCGCGGCGTGTAGACGTGGACGCGCCCGCAAGCGCTCAAGCGCAGTCGGAGGCAGCCCGCGGATAGGCCGCGCCGATTCCTCGCGCGAAAACGCTCGCCGTCGCCTGCTGAGCCTCTAGCAGGTACTGGAAGCATACTACGCCCGCGGGGCGACGCACGACCCCAAGAATGCCCTGGGGCGGGTCTCGGCGGGTGTACCGCGAGGACAGCGAGGCGCTGACGCGGCGGCGCGGCCTCGAGCGTCCGGGCTGCGCGTGCGTGCGCGGAGGCTGACTTGGCTGCTGGTCGTCGCAGCGCTGCGACGCGTCACTTGCCTGGAACAGGTGGGGCTGGTCCTTGAGGTAGTACGCGAGCATCTCGCCGGTCGGGCTCTTCAGCTCAGCGGGGGCCTGCGACGAGAGGGGGCGCAGCGCGAGGTTCAGCTCGTGTCTGTTGCGAGCCCAGGCCGCGACGCGACGGCGCGGCGTTGCGGGCGCGCGAGGTCGCCGCGGCGGCCGCCACGTCGCAGTACGCGGGTGCTGCGGCCTCGAGAACGCGCTTCGGGGCCACGAGACGCACGTGGCGCGGCGACGCCCGGGCGTAGTGGTGGCCCAGACGTAGGATCGGCGGCGGTGCCGAATTCCGCGAGAAACAAGCGCGACTTGAGCGCCTCACGGCAGCTTTGATCTACAAGGATGCCGCGGATCGTCATTTCATGCAGGTTGCACGCGCACCCCGTCCGCGGTGCACGTGGCCAGGGACGTGGGCCGCGCACCAGCGCTTGCATCCAGGGGTTCTCGGGCGGCTGGTACTCGGCGCGCACGACCGTCCTGCCCCGCGACATGGCCCTGCGGGCCTCGCGCCGGCCCCGCACGGCGCCCGCGGGCCGCCGCCGCAACGCCGCGGGAGCCGCTGCCTGCGGCACATTGCTAGCGACGCTTCCGATCCTCGATTGGCACACCATGGCGACCAGGAACTCCAGCAAGTAGCGCGAGAGTCTGCGGAGCCGGCCGTGCGCCCCACGGCAACGTCAGCGGCCCCGAACCGCGCACACGTGCCAGACGCACCTCGGGCCGACACTCCCCCGCACAGATCGTGCCGTCCCACTCAGCCCACGCCCCGCGACACCCGATGCCATCCGCACGCGGCCCGACGCGGCCCCGCTGCCAGCGGCGCCGCACTGACCGCCGCGACGACAACAAATCAGCACAAAGCATTAATTGACCAGCGCGCGCAGGCTCGCTGCTCCGCAGGCCGCCGGTCGCAGTGCGTTCGCGTCACATAGCTCGCCCGGGCGTCACCCGAGCGAGTAGCTCGGCTGGTCCAGGTTGATCACCGTGCTCTTCACCTTGGTCATCATATCAATGGAGTTTGGCACTCCCTGGGACCCGATGCCCGAGTCCCGGAACCCCTGGAACGGGAAGTGGTCGGGCCCGCGCGCCGGCGCCGCGTTCACCTGCACCGTGCCGGTCTCCATCTCGTCGGAGATGCGCACCGCCGCGTTCACGTCGCGCGTGAACACGCAGCCCTGCAGCGCGAGGCGGTTGTCGTTGCACAGCGCCACCGCCGCCGCCGCGTCCGACACGCGCACCATCGGCACGACCGGCCCGAACGGCTCCTCCCAGCACAGCCGCATGTCGCGCGTCACGCCGTCCAGGAACAGCGGCCAGATCAGATTGCCCTCGCGGCGCCACTCCGGCGCGCAACCCTCCACGTGGCCCACCACGCGCGCGCCCTTCGCGACCGCGTCCTCGACCAGCCCCTGGATAAAGTCCGCCGACGACTTGCTGATCACCGGCGTCACCGTGCAGTCGTCCTCCGGCCGCCCCACCGTCAGCTTGCCCATGCGCGCCGCCACCTTTGCCGCCAGCGCGTCGCCCACGGCCTCCGTGACCGCCACGACCAGCTTCACCGCCGTGCACCGCTGCCCGGAGTACGAGAAGCCCCCCTTCACGATGTGCTGCGCCGCCAGGTCCAGGTCCGCGTCCGGCAGCACGATACACACGTCCTTTCCGCCCAGCTCCATCTGGAGCGGCACCATGCCGGCGCGGCGCGCGATGCCGATGCCGGTGTCGCCGCCCGTGAACGAGATGCACGACACGCTCGGGTGCTGCGTCAGGTAGTCCCCGATCTCGCTCCCGCGGCCCGTGACCACGGAGAGTACCCCGGGGGGCACTCCGGCGCGCACGAAACAGTCCGCCATGTGGAGGCCGGCGACCGCGCCCTGCGTCGGGGGCTTCATGACCACCGCGTTGCCCGCGATGAGCGCCGGCGCGATCTTCGACACCGCGAGGTTCACCGGGTAGTTGAAGGGCGGGATGGCCAGGACCACGCCGAGCGGCACGCGCTGTGCCAAACACAGCTTGGAGCGCTTCTGGCCGGAGAAGGCGTCGGACGTGACGAGCCTGCCCTCGCTGAGCTTCCGGACGCCCTCCTCCGCGGTGTAGTCGATCAGGTCGGCGCTGCGCACCACCTCGCTGCGGCTGTCCTTGGCGCCCTTGGCGACCTCCGTGACGAGGCACGCGGCGATGGGGCCCGGGTCGCTGCGCATCTCGCTCGCGGCCTTCTTCAGGAGCTCGGCGCGCTTCCAGAGCGGCGTCCTGCGCGCGGGGCGGCGGGGTGTGAGTGGTTGTGGATGGGGTCGGGGGGGGTGTTTGGGGAGGTGTGTGCGTTCGCGCACCTCGCCCACTCCTTCTGGGCCTTCTTGGCCGCCGCGAAGGCCTCATCGACCTCGCGTTGCGTGCATGCTTGCACTTGGAACACTTTCTCGCCAGTCGAGGGATTCTCGATTGCCACCGTCTTCCCGGACTCCGACTCCCTCCACTCGCCCGCGATGAGGCACCTGCGCCACAGAGCCGCGGGGGGGCGCCGTCGCGCGCGCTGCCACACTGCCGCGCTGTTGCGCGCGCCCTGGCACGCAAGTCAACTCCCTGCTTCGCGCGGGCTCTGGGTTGCGCGCGAAACAGGGAAACACGGCCCCTGCCGCGACTTTCACGACGCAATACAAGACGAACTAGCGCGTAAAAAGTACGTGGCACGCGCCGTGGAGGGCGATCAGCCGGATGTGAGAGTGCTCTTCGGGAGGGCGCGCGAGGCCGTGGGGAGCGCGGGCGCGGCCCCGCGTAGCGTGCGGCGTGCTCGTGGTGGTTACGAGACACGTGTCAGGTTGCTCTACGACACAGAATGCCGCGCTCCGGGGCGCGAGGCGCAGCGGTGCAGTGCGAAGGCTCTCCTCGCGCATTGCGCGCCGAAGGCCGGACCAGGGCGGCTGGAACAGCTCGGCCGTCGAGCTCTCTCCGCGAGTATCACTGGAGAGCGCCGATCAGCGTCTGGGCTGCACAGTCCCGCGGAAAACCCGCTGGAGGGCCCCGGGACGGCGCCACGCGCGCTGCCCGCCGCCTCGCGCCTCCGGGATCCGTCCCCGGCGGGCGGCGCCGGCTCTGCGCAGCGGCATGGTCGCGGTGCATGCACTTCGGGGCGGGCGGCGCTCACTTGAACACCCCGGCGGCGGCCTGCACTTGCGCGTAACTAGACATCGTGCGGTGGGGAGAAAGCTTCCGTCGTTTCACGGTCTCCGCCGCGGCCCTGAACATCCTCGCGTATGCGCAGGCGGGCGAGCAGCGCGGGCGCATGGGTTCGCGCCGGACGGGGCGTGGCGACGTGCCCGCCGCAAGCGCGGAGGGGGTCGGCCTGACTCCGCCCCGCGACGCAGCCCCGGGCGCTGATACGCTCCGGGGGGCGCCGCGCGAGGTACACGCTGGGCCAGTTGTGCGAGGGAGACCAGCTGCCGGTTGCGTCCCGCGCACACAGAGCGGCAAGCGGCGACGGAGCGTGCTGAGGTCTGTGGGCTCGCGGGGGGGACGCGGACTGCGTCAGCAGCCTGCTGCTGTCCGGGCCGATCAGCCAGACGTAGCGGCGAGGTTGCGCGTGCGTTTTGGGAGTCGTGGCCCCCGGGCCGAGGCGGGGCGCGATGCCGGCTGCTGCCAAGCGCAGCAGAGCGGCCGTGGAGGAGGACAAGCCGGTGAGATGGGATGTTTGGGATGCGTGACTTGAAAGAGAGCCGCTCGTGCCGTCCAGGCGTCTGGTCTGGGCGACCAGATGGCGGACGGGGGCGCGCTGCGGAGGCGCAACTGCACCCTGGTGAACCGTCGTGCGGCGTGTCCGCTGTCCCGGCTGCAGGAGTACTTCGAGGGGTTCAAGGTCGCGGAGAGCGAGCATGAGGGATACGAGTCCGACGGCGGAATGGCCGAGGCCTTCCGCCCCGGGGCGAAACGCAAGTCCAAGAGAAGCAAGAAGGCCGGGGGGGGCACGTTCGAGAGCATGGGGCTGTGCGAGGAGGTCATGCAGGTGATTCTTGATGACAGGCACCGCGTGCGACGCGCCCGCTGCCTCCGGAGCGCTTCCTCACGCCGCGGCGGGCCTTGTTTTCTCTCCACAGGGAATCAAGCGGAAAGGATACCGCCTCCCGACTCCCATCCAGCGCCGCACGATCCCCTTGATCAGGCTCGGCATCGACGTCGTCGGCATGGCACGTGAGTCGCCCATACCCTCCACGCCCACAATATGAACACCGCCCAACTCCAACCACCAGCTTCCTCTCAACCCCTTCCGGCGTCCACCGCGCGCCCGCTCGCAGGCACCGGTTCCGGCAAGACGGCGGCCTTCGTCATTCCGATGCTCGACAGGCTGCGCGCGCACTCCCCGCGCGCGGGCGCCCGTGCTCTCCTGCTCGCACCAACACGCGAGCTGGTCCTGCAGACGTACAAGGTGGTGAAGGAGCTCGGCAAGTGAGTTCCCGCCCCCCGCATCCCCTTCGCACACGCACGCACCCGCCTGCAACACGCCGTCGGCCGCGCGGGAGCTGCTGACGTGCTTGCGCTGTGCTGTGCAGGGCGACGGATCTGCGCGCCGCGTGCCTCGTCGGCGGCGACTCCCTCGAGGCGCAGTTCGAGCAGCTCGCGACCAACCCCGACGTCCTCGTCGCCACGCCAGGCCGCCTGATGCACCTCCTCGCGGAGGTCGCGGGGTTCACGCTGGTGACGACGAGCTACGTCGTGTTCGACGAGGCGGACCGGCTGTTCGAAATGGGCTTCGCGGAGCAGCTCCGCGAGATCATGTCGAAACTCCCCCCCACGCGTCAGACCCTGCTGTTCTCCGCCACGCTGCCGAAACAGCTCGCGGAGTTCGCGCGCGCGGGGCTGAAGGCGCCCGAGCTCGTGCGGCTCGACGCGGAGACCAAGGTGTCGCCGGACCTCCGCCTCGCGTTCTTCACGGTGCGCGCGGAGGAGAAGGTCGCCGCGCTGTTGCACCTCCTGCGCGAGGTGGTCCCGCCCGACCAGCAGACGGTGGTGTTCGTCGCGACGCGGCACCACGTCGAGTTCCTGCACACGCTGCTCAAGGCGGACGGCATGGAGACCGCGTGCGTGTACGGCGCGATGGACCAGGCCGCGCGGATGATCCACGTGGCAAAGTTCCGCGCGCGGAAAGTGCCCGTGATGCTCGTGACGGACGTCGCGGCGCGCGGGATCGACATCCCGCTGCTCGACAACGTCGTGAACTTCGACTTCCCGCCGAAACCGAAGCTCTTCGTGCACCGTGTGGGGCGCGCCGCGCGCGCAGGGCGCTCGGGCGTGGCCTACTCGCTCGCGACGCGCGACGAGCTGCCGTACGTGATGGACCTGCACCTCTTCCTCGGCATCCGCATGCAGCCCGCGCCGGTCGTCCCGGACCGCGCCATGATCGACTCCGGCGCGGGGCTGGTGTCGGTGCAGGACGACACCCCCTCCCTGGTGGGGTGCTTCCCGCAGGTCGTCCTCGACGCCGTCACGGAGCGCGTGCGCTCGCTGATGGAGGTGTCGCAGGAGGCCGGGCTCCTCGAGGGCATGCAGCGCACGCTCGGCAACGCGTTCAAGCTGTACAAGAAAACACGCCCCGTGGCGTCCGCGGAGAGCGCGGCGCGGTGCAAGGAGCTCGACCGCGAGGGCCCGCACCCGCTGCTCGCGCGGGACATCCCGGGCTCCGGCACGGTCAACCTCGCGGCGGAGATAGAGCTCCAAACGTACGCGGAGAAGCTGAAGGCGTTCCGGCCGGCGGCGACGGTGCTGGAGGCGGAGGTGGCGCCGGCGCGGCAGGGCGCGGGGCACGCGGGCGCGGGGCAGCAGTTTGCGGCGGTGAAGGGCGTGCGGGGCGACAAGGCGGCCCTGGAGATGCTGCGCCGCAAGCGGGCGCAGCACGCGCCGGTGATTGAGGACGCGCGGCGGCGGCGGGAGAACCGGGGCGCGGTGGAGAAGCTCGGGGCGGGGGCTGCGGAGGGCGGGGAGGTGGAGGAGGGCGGGAAGGGGGGCCGGAAGGAGCAGGCGAAGCGGCAGGCGGAGCTGGCGTTGACGGTGGGCGAGGAGCTGGCGACGTCGAGGTACCGCGACGAGGAGTTCTTCATTCCGAACCAGGTGCGGAGGGGTGCGGCGTGCTGCGCTGTGCGTTTGCGTGGCGCAGGAGGAGGTTCCTTTCGCTTGGAAGCTCAGACTGTCTACACCAGGGCCTTGGGCCCAACGCTATCCTTTTGGTACTCGGAAGCAGCAACACAGAGGACCGGGCGCGTAGCAGACACCTTTCACACTCGCGACCTGCTGCGACGCCGCATGTCTCGCCGCATCTGCTCTCACAAACGCAGACATACTGTGTGCGCGTTGCAGCGCACGGACCGCGCGGTCGAGGAGGGCTACAGCCTGCGCGACGCGCGCGCGGACGCGCTGAACGACGCGGTCCTCAGCGTGGCCTACGGCGACCGCGACGCCTCGGGCGCGGACGGCGCCCCGCAGCGCGTTGGCCCAAAGGGCAAGGGCGGCTACACGTGGGACAAGAAGAAGCGAAAGTACGTCCGGCTGCAGTACAACGAGAAGGTCACGGCGTCCGGGAAGCGCGTGATCAAGAACGAGGCCGGCGCGAAGGTCCGCGTGAAGGACGGCGACGCGGGCTCCATGTACAAGCTGTGGGCGAAGAAGACGCACCGCCGCGTGATGGCGACGGGCGAGATCGAGACGGAGACGGCGCAGCAGCGGGCCGAGGAGGTGGGGACGGCCGCGGGCGCGCGGCAGCGGTTCGGGCGCGAGCGTGCGCGGTATGCGCCGCCACGGCCGGACCTGGACGAGGACAAGGGGCAGTACGGGAGGAACCGGGAGCGCGGGGGGGTGAAGAGCGCGGCGGTGATCCGGAAGGAGAAGGCCGCGAAGAAGCGCATGGAGGAGCACGTGGCGAAGAAGAGGACGGCGAAGGGCAAGGTGCGGTCCAAGGCGGCGAAGAAGGGCATGCGCGGGAAGGGCAAGGCGCAGGGCAAGGTGCCGGTGCGGTCGGGCGGCGTGAAGAAGGGAGGGAAGGGCGGGCGGGGAGGCGGGGGCGGCGGGAAGAAGGGCCGCCGGTAGAGCACGCAGTGGTTGTGACGCCAGCCTTCGAGCCTCGATATATATAACATCGCGCTGCGCTGTGCGCTGTTGGCGCTACAGCACGTCGACCTCGCCGTCTTCGACAGCGAGGTGCGTGCCCAGTTTGTTCCCGCTGAGGTCGACGCGCTCCCCCTCGAGGCGCACCGCGGCGAGGCCCTCCGCGACGGCGCCGTACTCGCCGTTGTTCACGACGCTCGCGTCGCAGAGGTCCGCGAGGGACCACTCGAAGCACGCCAGCACCCCGTTCCCGTCGTTGTCCCGCACCTCGACCCCGCCCGACAGGCTGGCAGTCCCCCCCGCGTGCACGTACACCCCGTGCTTCCCGTTCCCGCACACCCGCCCGCCGACCAGCTCCACCACCGAGTGCGCGCCGCTCACCATCACGCCCATGGACCGGTTGTCCTCGATCCGGCACCCCTCCATCCGCAGCGTGCCGCCGTCGCTGCAGTAGCACCCCTTGCCCTCCAGCGCGATCACGCTGCAGTCGCGCATCACGCACTTCGCGCCCGTCACCCACACCGCGTGGTCCGCCCGGCAGCCCCCCAGGTGCACGCGCTCTATCACCAGCCCCTGCGCACCGTGCGCAAACACGCAGTTGCCCGGCTCGTTCATCCCCGTCACCTCCAGGTCCTCGAGCGCGCAGTTCTTGCCCTGCACGCACCACACAAAACCAAGCCGGGCCCGTTCGCGACGGTGGCGGACGATTGCGTGCGTGCGTGCGCGCTAGCGGTCCTAGGTCGATGAAACGAGATCGACGTGTCAGGGGGCGCGCCCCGTCGCACAGGAGCCCCGCGGCTGCACGCCTGCGACGCGCAGCAAGGCCCCCACGCAGCAGGGAGCGCACCGTCACCAGCAGTCCGACCCACTGGTCCTCACTCCCCCCGTTGCTGAACCACACCCGCTGGTGCCCGCCGCGCAGCGTGAGCCGCCCGTTCCGCAGCCGCTGCCCCGGTCGCGACATCCGCAGCGACTTGCCCTGCGGCCCCGCCACCTCCTGCCCGCACAGGTCCACCACCTCGACGCCGGGACAGTCCAACAGGTCCTGCAGCTCCGCGAGCGTGCCGCCGTCCGGGAGCTCCGCGACGCGCACGGCCTCGCGGACCATGACTTCGAGGAGGTCGACGGGGGCCCGGCGCAGCAGCGCTAGGACCGTTGCGCCCTCTGAGGAGTGGTGGTCGCGGCCGTCGTCGCCCGTGGCGCGGTCGTGGAACTCTTCCGAGGCGATGGTGGCCATTGCGGCTTGTAGGAGGAGCGGCGGGGTGATGCGGACGACCATGTCCTTGCGGGAGGACGTCGTGCGGCGGAGGTTGGGGCGCGGGATGGAGATGCTCGCGCCGAGCAGGCGGTGGCGCGAGGCGCCGCGGCTGGGGCTGTGGAGGCTGTGCGAGGGCGAGGCGGTGCCCAGGCTGCTCGGGCTCGAGATGGGATGCGCCTGCGGGCTGGCGGGGCCGTGGCCTGCGCACAGGGTGCAAGGGTGGCGTCTGTGTGTTGGCGTGACCTTTCGGGGTGATCCTCGTCGCGCAGATGAGAAGCACGCAACCGTCTGCGCCGACCGCGCCGCTCGACCGGCGACGGCGAGGCACGGCGAGCAGCAGGTGGGCTGGTGGTGGAGGGCGTGCTCGCCCAGCGCTCGTGGCCTCGCTCCTGAAGCGGAATCTCCGCGCACGGCGCATACAGCAGCCACGAACGCTATTCGGACCGAACACCCGCTAAGCCTTTCCGCGGTCCATGGCCGGAACGCGAGCGCACAGCGGCGTGTAGCTGCAAGGGGGCAGAGCACCGCACCGGAGCTTCCGAGGCGCATCGACGCGACAGCGCCGGCGAGGCTCTCCCCCATCGCTCTATCGACGCCCTGACAGCAGATCTCGGCTCCACGGCGCCGGCACGCCGCTCAGTCGGCGCGGTTCCCTACGTGCGTGGTGTTGCCGCTACCTGCTCTGTCGTGGCACCTGCTCGCATGTACCAACGGCCCGGGCGAGCTCGCCGTTCTCAGGGCAACTGTCGGCGCGGTCGGGGCGGGGACCCCACGTCGTCCACCGCCGGTGGGGTGCCACAAGAGACCCCCAAGTGCCGCGTCAGGGCCTGCAGAGGTCGGACGGGAGCCATGAGGGCCCGGACCTGCCTCCTCGCGACAAACCTGATCCGTGCGAGCAGCGAGATCCCGTGTGTACTGCGTCAGAAGGCCAGGTAGCGCAACCAAGGAGGAGCATCAGGTTGGGTGGCCCGGGCGTTCCTGGGCAGGCCAGGCCGCGGGGGCACCGTCCGAGCAGGGCCACTCAGTCAGACGCATAGGAAGATGGCCAGCGAAGTCACCGCAGGTGAGCGCTCCGCCGCCGCCGGCTGCCCCTCCGTGCGTGCGTGTTTCCGCCCTCGCGCGGACGTTCGCGGCGCACCAGCATCACATGGGTCCCTCGACCCTGCGCCCCAGATGCTCCCAGTCCCACGAAGGCGGTCAGGAACGCCCTGCGCTGCGCGGATCGCGCGCCGCACGAACGCGAGCATTACAGTTGGGGCAGATTGCCCGCCCCGCACGCCTCACACGCCCCACGACGCCCCGCCGCCGCTCCGTCCTCGTGCAGCGGGTCCTTCGGACCTCAGGGAGCCGCTCCTGCCGCCGGAGAACCAGGCGGTGGAGCCGCGCCAGAGCGTGCAACTGATGCGCCCCCCCGCCGGCGAGTTCGACGCGGACCGGGAGCCGGCGTTCAGCAAGGGCGCGCCGAAGCAGTACTTCGCGAACGAGCGGACCTTCCTGCGATGGATAGCGCAGGTGACGCCGCGCCCCCGCCGCGCAACGCCCCGGCGTGCCCGGATCTGCGCACGTACCGCGCCGGTGCTCACCGCGAACGCCGCGCCCCCGCGCCGCAGGCCGTCTACCTCGGCTCGATATCCGCGGGGCTCGTCGGGTACGCGGCGTACAGCCACCACAAGGCGTCGGACATCACCCGCAAGAACGTGTGGGCGCGGGGGGTGTCGCTGGCGACGCTGGGGGTGTCGATCGTCATCATCATGTACGCCGCGCGCATGTTCTTCCTGCGCGACCAGGCCATGGCGCGCAACGTGCGGTCGGAGAAGCTGTTCGCGGACTACAGGGGGCCGGGGGTGTTTGGCGCGACCGTCATCGTCACGCTTATGACTATGTTCCTCGCAGCGGTGGCGCAGATGGCCAAGCAGGTGTGACGCAGCTCGCGCGGCGGCGCTGTGCGGCGGCCTCACAGGTCGCAACGCCGTGGCATTGCATTGTCGTCACTGAAACATATGTATGTATGTATATGTTGTTTGCGATCAACAATCGAACTTCCTCGCAATGGTGCGGAACGCGGGCGCGCGAGCGTACGAAACAATGCGGCGCGAAGTGCGTGCATGTGGGACTGCGCTGTCGGGCGGTGGCGGCCTTGGTGCGCTGCAAGGGCGTCGTCCAACACCCCCAACCCCCGGCCGTGCCATGTTGGAGTCAGCCGGTCGCATCGCTCTTGGACTTGGCCTCGCGGGCCTCGGCTTCCCGGTCCAGCTTCCGAACGTTCGCCAGCGTGTTCTCGAGCGCCCGGACGTCCGACGGCGTCGCCGCCACCGTCAGCTTCTGCTGCGTGCCGTCGGGCAGCGTGCGCTGGAACAAGCGGTGGTCCTTGCACGGCCGCTCCTGCCAGGACGCGTCGCGCAGGTGCTTGTAAAAGGCCCGCCACGTCGTCGGCTTCGGTTGCTGCGCCTGCTGCCGCGGCTCCGCGGCCGTCGCGGCGCTGCGCCGCGGGCGCGTACGCGCACTGCGGGGCGGTGCGCGCAGCTGCGACGACGGCGGGGGCGCGACGTTCCGGACCCAGGCCAGCACGCAGTCGCGGATCTCGTCCATCGCCATGAGGAAGCCCGGCGTGTCGCTGGACGACGACAGCATGAGGCCCGGCACGCCCCGCAGGCCCACCGGCAGCGCCTCGCAGAACACGTTCACGAACAGCACGTCCAGATCGATCCCGGGGGCGCTCAGCGCCCGCAGCATGTCCTTCTCGCCGAGCCGCGAGCAGTTGTCGGTCCCGTCGGTCACGACCGCGAGCAGTACCCTGCTTCGCCCGTTGCTGCCCGGGCCCGCCGCGCGGCGCAAGTAGCCGATCAGGTTGGCGACGCTGTCGTACAGGGCGGTGCTCTCGCCCGTCTCCGTGGCGCGCGACAGGCGCCCCGTCAGTTGCTGCAGCATCTGATTCGAGACCTGGGCTTTGTTGGTGCGCGGCAGCTCCTCCTTCAAGACCTTGCTGAACGTGTGGATGGAGAGCGCGGACCTGCTCGTGCGGTGCAGCGGGGGACGGCGTGCGTGAGGACGCGGGGAGCCGCGAGGGCTGGCTTCGCTTGCAAGGACTGTGTGATTGTGTGTGTGTGGCGCACCTGTGGAGGTCTGCGTGGCAGGCCGCGACGGTCTGCATCACGCGCTGCATGCGCGTCATGCCCTTGATGACGCCGTGCATGGAGTACGACGTGTCGATCAGGAAGGCCACCTGCGGCCAGTGCTTGGTCTTGTTGGCCATTGCGGTGCAACGAGGTAGCGGGCGGGGTCGGACGGCCGGCCGGGGACGACGGAGGACGCGCGGGCGGGTGTGACGGTCCCGAAACGCCTTCCCGAGGGGCTGCAGTTGCACGGAGGGCGGGGTGTCGGTTCTGTTGCCCAGCGCAGGCGTCCAGCATGATACAATCTATCGTGGCGCGGCGCACGACCGCGAGCGGCGACACGGTCCCGCGGCGGATGGGGCTGCCGCGGGCAGGCGCACGTGGTCCCGTTGCCACAACGCGAGTGTCGCGGCGCAGGCGTGGCGGCAGCCGCTCACGGCGTGTGTCTCTACGCAAGGGGAATCGTCGCAGTGCCGCGCTGGCACAAAAGGACGCGAATCTTTCTCAAACTGCCGATTTCGGGCTTGTCAGATGAAGGTCTAGGGGGGGTGGGCTCCCGGCGCCGACAGGAAGCGGCCCGGTGCAGCCCGGCGCGACGGCCGAGGCTGCGTGCGTTGGTTGCAGGCTCGTGACCGCAGATTCGACGTCGCCGCGCACCTGATCGTCGCTTCGTCGACGCCGCGGGCACTGATGCCCTGGATCTCGCAGTTGAGCGCGTTCGGGGTGCGCTGGCAGGCCCGACGGCGCGCTGCGGGGGGAAGAAGGTGCCTAGAAGAATCGATAGGCGGGAGGGAGAATAGGTGCACGAACCCCTCCGACCGTGCACGTTCCGGCGCCTTCTGGTGTTCCGTCGTCGCACGCCGGCGCGGACAGACGTGCGTCCCGCCGCACGGGCCCGGGGGGAGGTGTTCCCTGCCCTGCGCCCCCTCAGGGGGCGGAAACGTCGCGACGCACAGAGAAGCCGCTCCCGCCTCCCGAGGAGCGCCGATCGAGATGGCTGGAACTGTTCTCGAGAAGCAGGCGGGCTTCTGCGGCGAACGAGGCCTGCTATCGCTTCGTCTCCGTCACGTGGGGTGGGGTGCCGCCCTGGCCCTTTGCGTGTCGCGACACAGGTTGCCGCGCGACCACTGGTGACTCATGGCACACCCCCAGCCTCCCCAGCGTCACAGTCGTGGGTCGGCCTGCTCAAGGCTGCGCAGCAACCGCGTGCGAGGCGCGGGAACGACGCGGAGTGTGTAGAGAGTATGTGGGGGCCAGTGTGTTGGGTGAGGGAACGCGGGGCCGCGGGGCGCGCGATGTCACGCCCGGCGCAGCTCGTGCCACGACTCAGGGGGCTCGTGCGTTTCGCGCATCTGCGGATGTCTCGGCAGGCAGCTGCCAGCGTGCGCATGATGCGCTGCACGCGCGTGACGCCCTTGAACGTCGCGCAGTGCGTCGTGCGCGACGAGTCGATCAGGAAGGCCGCTGGCGTCGCTGCCTCTGGCCCGGAGCTGCCGATCGAGCGAACGTAGAGCAACAGCGTCCTTGATGCGAGGCACTTGCGTCGACAGGCGCGAGCGCACCACCTCACTGGAAGAGACGAGTGCGGGTGCAGCGTGGGCACGATGCCGCCCCCTGCAGCCTGCGAGCTACCAGGCAGGCGCAAGTTACAGGGAAGAGACACTGAGTGGTGCAGAGCGCCCGCGGGAGCTAGACAAGCCCCGCCTGGCGCTTGCGCTTGCTCTTCCCCCGTGATCGTCGGTGCTGTCGCGGCCACCGCTCCCCTTGGGGCTCTGCACGCGGCGGGAGGGCGGCACGCGCTGCACATGACATGCGATGAGGGCCGCCGCGCGGGTTCGATTTGTGCGGGATCGGCAGGGCGGGAAGCGCACCGCTGCAAGGCCCAGCCAACACGCACCGGACCTCATCCCGTGCCGGCGGAACCGACGCGGCAGCAGGAGACCCCCCGACACTACCCCGTCACGTCAACCACCCTCGCGCCGGCCGTGCTCATCGGCGCTCGGGGTCCGCGCCGCACACCAGATACAGTCGCCTTGCAGGCGATTGCCACGGCTGTCGGCGGCGCAGCACAGTCGCAACGTCACCATCGTCTGCGATGATGGTGGTCTCCTGGCAGCTGTTGGTTCAGGGGGGGGGCGGGCGACGTAGGAGTGCCGTGAAGGCGCGAACAGTGAGGAGGGTTGTACGGTGTGGGCGGAACGTTGACGGGGGCGGGCCTCTGGGACCGGGAGCGGGGCTCTCTTTCATATAGGTAGTACAGCTGCAGGTAGTGAGCGTCGCTTGCGGTTGTGAGGGCGGCGAGCTGGTATGAGTGAGCGAAGTCGTGCCCTGATAGCACGGAGCCGCGGGCGGGTGGTGGCCCGCGGCGTGGTGATGGCCCGGCGAGCACAGCTGAGGGCGTGGCTCTCAAACGCGGTGCTGTGCGCGATACGGCATCGAACCGTTCGTCGCGAGCGTGGCCGCGGCAGATGCAGCTGCAGTGCACTCGGCGCGTGAACGAATGTGCCATCTCCGCTACGGGGCGACCCGTCCTGGCCGCGCGGGGCAGCGCTTGGGGCAGCGGCAGCCTCTCGGCCCGCTGTGGGCGGCAGGGCGGCGTTGCGCTCGGCATGACGGGTCGCTTAGACGGGGAACGGCGCAGGCGGGTCGACCCGGGGGGGCCTGACGTCGCGTCGAGGCCTGACGGCGTCTGTCCGCGGCGCCCCAGCCTGCTAACTGGGAACCAGTTTTGCAGCCCGGCGCGCGGGGGCTCAAGTACTCACTCTCCGCGGCAGTTTGGCCACTTTCACCGACGACCATCAAGGGCGGCGGGAGCAGCTAGCTGAAGGCAAGGCTTGTCCGCACCACCACTCCCGCGAGCGCCCAACACTGCGAACGAACTGCCACCCGCCACTGGCACAACAGCATGACCACCTCAACATGACGCCAGCTCCTGCTGTTGCGCGTGCAGACGGAAGGGTGACGATGAACTCCCCGGTAGTGAGGCCCGCTGAGCGGGGGAGCGGCGCTCCCCGTCGGAAGCGGGACGGACATGACGCGGGTGGCGCAGGCAGGGGCAAGCGCCACGTCCAGGTGCAGGGCGCACCGGCGCGGCAGCGGCCCGCTGTGGGGGTCGCAGTGCCGCTGGCTGGGCCGCGCGGGGGCCAGGCGCCTGGCGACTCTTCCGAGAGCGACGCTTCGGAGAGCGACGCTTCCGAGAGCGACGCTTGGGAGAGCGACGATGACGACTGCTCGCTGGATGGGAAGCGCAGGGCGAAGTGGACCGACGCCCAGGAACTGCGGCTGCTGCAGCTCATGCGCGTGAACGCTCAGAACGGCAGGATGCGGTGGACGCGCATCTTGCGCAGCGACCGCGACCACCCCGACGGTGCGCTCCTGGCGGGCTACGTTAGGGAGCAGTTGCAGAACAAGGGGCGCAATCTCGAGAGTCAGATGGAGAGCAAGTCGCCTGAGATACGGCGAGCTTGGGAGGAGCTTGCTGACGTGTGGCCGCCCGGAGAACCTTCAGGCCCTCCCGTGTCGGTTGCTGAACCATCGCCGCCGCAACAAGAGCAGGGGCAGGAGCAGCAGCAGCAGGGGCAGGAGCAGCAGGGGCAGGAGCAGCAGCAGGAGCAGCAGCAGCACGCAGGGGCGCCTGCGGGAACGCCACAGGCGGTGTTTCCTCAACCGCAGGCATGGGTCCAGGTGCCGGCATGGGTCTTATTGATGGCACCGCAACAGGCTCTCGGGTTGTCGCCGGTCATGCCGGGGGCGGCAGCTCCTGCGGGTGGGGCCACGCCGTCAGCAATCGGCAATGCCCAAGGCGCGCCCGCTGAGCACCTGAGCGCCATCCGCTTTCTGGCCCCGTTCAGCCCGCCGTACAACATGGGCGGGCTCGTTCCCATGCACATCGGCCCGGTGCAAGCCGCACCGGCGGGGGCGGACAACAGCGCTGCGCAGCCGGGTGGCGCGGGGCCGGGTGGCAACGGCAACGCGTTTGGCGCGAGCCCCGCGTGAGGGCAGGGCCAAGGTGATCGTCAGCTGCTGTGCCGTGAGGAGCAGTAGCTCTACCGGCAAACTGGTGAGGGATGCCCTGAGAGATCACACCACACGCTAGCACTGTTGTTAACAAGCCCCGCCGCGCTACGTAGAGGCCGGCGGCGCTCCGAGCCAGTACCGACAACAAGCCAGGCGGCGGGCGTGTGAGCTCAACAAACACGCGGACCAAGTGCACACACGCGTCGCGTTGCAACTGCTTGTCTGCTGGCTTCCCACATCAACCCACGCTGGGCGCCCGGCGGGCGACCGCATGCTGCACTGAACGGTCGGCGCGCATGATCTCGGGGTCGCTTCCGCTCGTCGAGGCGAGAATTCATGCAAGCTCGAAACCTGTTCCAGCCACTGCTTGTGCTGAATTGAACCAGTACTAGTGACCTTGTACGATCACACAGCTTCCCTGAATCGCATGTCTGATTCGAAGCAGTCACCTCACATCCAGCTCCCATGCCGCCAACAAGTTGTCGGGTTGCAGCAAGGGGGACGTTTCCGAGAGTCCCCGGGGGACTCCCCCGCACATCGTCCGACGATGTCCGAGTCAGACACTGCCGTCGCGCCGGCCGCACTCGTCGGCGCTCAGTGCCCGCGCCGCGCATCAGGCACCGTCACGCCTTGCGGGCGGCTACCGCTGCCCACGGCGGCGCGTGACAGTTCAGCCGCGAGCTTGCTGTGTCAACGACATGCTTCCTGGCTCGTTCCCGGGGTAGGGCGCGGCTAAAAGATACTTTGAAGGCAGGGGCGCACCTTCTGCAAAGTGCACAGCTGTGTGGGCGGAGCGCTGACGGGGCCTCTGGGACCGGGAGCGGGGCTCGCTTTCATGAAGGTAGCACAGCTGCAGGTAGTGAGCGTCGCTGGCGGCACAGCGCTGTGAGCGACGGCAGCACGATGGCATGAGTCAGAGGAGTCTGATCGTCAGGGTACAGGGCGGCGGGCAGTCCCGCGGCTCGGTTGCGGGGCAGGACGTGCTCCCTCTTGAGAGGCGTTCACGGCTGGGTCGCGGGCGCGCTGCTGGGCTCAAGGTCCGGAGACGGCAGCGACAGCTGCAGCAGACACGGGTTCATGCGCCAACGTCGCCCCCACGCTACGGGGCGACCCGTCCTGGCCGCGCGGGGCAGCGCTTGGGGCAACGGCAGCCTCTCGGCCCGCTGTGGGCCGCAGGGCGGCGTTGCGCTCGGCATGACGGGTCGCTTAGACGGGGAACGGCGCAGGCGGGTCGACCCGGGGGGGCCTGACGTCGCGTCGAGGCCTGACGGCGTCTGTCCGCGGCGCCCCAGCCTGCTAACTGGGAACCAGTTTTGCAGCCCCGGCGCGCGGGGGCTCAAGTACTCACTCTCCGCGGCAGTCTGGCCACTTTCACCGACGACCATCAAGGGCGGCGGGAGCAGCTAGCTGAAGGCAAGGCTTGCCCGCACCACCACTCCCGCGAGCGCCCAACACGAGGGAGTGCAGCACAGCTGGCCAGCAGCACCGGCCGCAACCAGCTGGCCTGGCGGCTGGTGCAGAGCGATCCGGGCAGTCGGCGCGTCTTCCGCGCGTTGCGGCACGCCCGGCGAGCCTCGTTGCGTCAGCTGAGCGCGAAAGCCGGCTGCGATGAGTGACGATAGGCGCGGGCACCTCCCGTTGTCACGCGGGGACGAGTTCATGATGGACATTGACGGACGCCTGGTCGGCGACGAGCTGTACGACATGCCATTGACGCTGCACCTCGAAGTCGACAGTTTCAGCGACCTCTGGGCTGTCCAGGACGCACAACACGCCGACCTTGGCATCGATGAACTGATAGCGTGGGACAGCGGAAGTCCTCTGGAGGAACACGGCGACGTGGGCAGCGTGGCTATATACGACCTTGGCGTTGCTCCGCGGCCTCAGTGGCGTCCGGGGAACGCTGCGGGTATGAGCGAGGCGCAGAAGAGGGCTGCGGGGTTCAAGCAGGTACACGCCAAGACCAACGCGGCGTTCATGTTGTGCGGCTGCGACCCCGACAACCAGCCGTGCCCCGTGGCCTCCGTGGGACAGACGGTGCATTTCGACCGCCGGCCCAGCGTGAACTGCCTCGCGATGGAGGACAACATCATCTTTTGGGAGGTGCTGCCTGCCGGGATGCCGCCGGCGTTGCTTGGGGCGGCTGCGAATATTTTCGTGCCCCGCCTGGTCGAGGAGGTCGTGAGGGGCGTGCACTCGGTTCTGTGGGCGGGCCACCGGGTGGGGCCCAACTATGACGTCCCGCTACAGGATGCCATGGAGCGGCTGGCGGGGTGCAGGAGCGCGAGGAACCGGTACGTGTACGTAATGGAGGTCTTTTTCCGGGGGCGCAACCGGGCGTCTACGGCGCACCTCGGGTACGAGCTGAACGAGGGGTTCCGGGACTTCGTGGTGCGGTCGGGGGCGCGGTGGCCGGGGATGGTGCTGTCGCGGGAGGCGATCGGGGAGCTGCTTCAGAGATACGGGCGGAAAGGCGCCAGGATCAGGCATGTGGAGGAACAGGAATAGGGCAACGACACAGGAAGCGTGGAAAGCCACGCTAGGCGAAAGCCGAATCATGTGACAGATTCGATTGACGTGAACAGAGAACACAATTTCGCACACGTCATATAGCACGCTGAATATGCAGGATGTGCGTCTATTGCAACATCGTGTGATACCACCCCGGCGTGTCGTCTCCGTCAACTCCGTAGCCCGGAACTGATCGCATTCGAGGTTACAGCTTTGCGGCTGCCCTTGCGGCAAAGCCGCAGATCACCGTTGCCACTGCGTGTCAGCCACCTACGCAGGTGGCTCAAGACGGTCACGCACTTGCTTCCAGCGACTCGCCGACGCTGGCGTCGCTTTCCGACGAATTCAAGATCTCCAGCGCCTCGTTCAGGCCCAACTCGTTCGCGGCTTCATTCCGTGCGTCCTCGGTCGCCCCACCGTGACCAAGCAGTAAGCCAGCTGCCCCGGCCAGCGCCCATTTGGCGTCGCCCTGTCTCGCAACCTTCCGCAGCGCTTCTACCACCCTTGCCATCACGCCTGCCGCGTGCGCTGCGTCAAGCCTTGCGCCAGAAGTGGGGCCATCACCATGCAAAAAGTTGCATAGCGCACCTGCCAACGCATGCCTGCTGTCGTCGCTCCCCGCCTCCCGCAAAGCTTCTGCCAGTACATCTGCCAGACCTGCCGCGTGCGCCGCATCCCGCCGCGCGTCAAATTTCGCCCCGTTTAATTCCCCGAGCAGGTTGTTTACTGCACCTCCAAGCGCCTCCCGGCTACTGTCACTGGCCGCCTCCCGCAGTGCTGCCGCCAGCGCCGCCTCCATGCCGGCCTCGTGCGCCGCGTCAAGGCGCGCATCCTCAGTCTTCCCACCTCTCTGCAGCAGGTTGCTCACTGCCCCTCCGAGCGCCTCCCTGGTGCTGTCGCTCTCCGCCTCCCGTAGTGCTTCCGCCAGCGCTGCCTCCATACCGGCCTCGTGCGCCGCGTCAAGCCGCGCGTCGTACGTCGCCCCCGAGGGCCGCCCTTGACGCCACGTGAGGAGGTTGCTCACCGCTACTCCGAGAGCCTCAATGCTGTCGTCGCTTGACGCCTCCCGCAGTGCTGCCGCCAGCGCCGCCTCCATGCCGACCTCGTGCGCAGCATCAAGCCGCGCTGCCTCAGTCTCTCCAGCGCACGTCAGGAGGCTGCTCACTGCCCAAGCCAGCACCGAGCGGGTGCTGTCGCTCTTCGCCTCCCGCAGTGCTTCCGCCAGCGCCGCCTCCATGCCAGCCTTGTGCGCCGCGTCGAGGCGCGCGTCGTACTTTGCCCCACCTGCCCCCAGCAGGTTGCTCACTGCACCTCCGAGAGCCTCCATGCTGTCGTCGCTTGACGCCTCCCGCAGTGCGGCCGCCAACGCTGCCTCCATGCCGGCCTCGTGCGCAGCATCCCGCCGCGCGTCATCTGTCTCGCCGCCGCTGAGCAGCAGGTCCCGTACTGCGCCCCCGAGCGCCTCCCTGGTGCTGTCGCTCTTCGCCTCCCGCAGTGCTTCCGCCAGCGCTGCCTCCATGCCCGCCCTGTGCAACGCGTCGTTCACGGCTCCTCGTGAGCATCCGAAGTGCTCAGCAAGAATGATGAGCGTGTCAATCGCCGAGCCAAGGATCTCGATTCGTTCCCCGACTTGCGCGATTTCAAGTGCACAAATCATCAACGCAGCGAGTGCATACTCCTTCGATTCGTAGGCCGGCCCTTCGGCGTCCAGCATGTTCCACACTGACATACACAGTGCGACTGATATTGCCCCGCGCGAAGAGTGATTTTTGGAGACAAGTTGTAGTTCCGTGGCGACCTCTGCCACGGTCTTCTCGCTGACGTCCGCCCTCATGTCATCCGACAAATCGAGCGTCAGGGCCTGCACGAACCCTGCCGCAAGTATTTTGAGGATCGGGCTGGACCTTTGAGGTCTGAGAGTCGACCCTTCGGAGAACACACTGGTTGCATCCGCCGAGAAATTGTCTTCCCGTCGTCCGAGCTGCGGAGCTGGGCGTGGCTTGTAGCTGAAAAGCTCCGCCGATGCCTTCTGCGATATCGCTTGATCCGTTCCCCGGAGATCGCTGTATGTCGACGGTCCTGGCATCTCAGCATCGTTCATGACCCCACCCTCTCTGGCTGCGCCAGCGAGCGCCACCTCCATGCCCGCCGCACGTGCCGCGTCGCCCCGCACGCCTCCTGTCGATCCGCCGCGACCGAACGACGAGTCGATAGCATTGCCTATGGCCCTCACGCTCTCATCGCTGTCCGCCCTCTGCAGCGCGTGATGCAGCGCCGTTGCCAACATATGGCTTTCGCCGATGTCCACTTCACCATCCGCCAGAAGAGTACGGACAGCATCGGCAAGTGCTGCCCTGTCCTTGTCGCATCCGGCCTCCACCAGGGCGCTTGCTAGCACTTGGCACACAGCCCCCAGGTCGGCGAAACGCGCTGCGCTGATGACTGCCCGCTTCGCCCCTGTCGTCTCCGCGCTGTTCACCAGGTGACTGATCGCCAGGCCCAGCGTGGCCGTCGTGGCATCCTGAACCCCAGCGACCTTGAGCGCCTGACCTAGAGCTGCCCCGAGCGCGTGCACCCTTGCATCGCTTTCCGGGCCTTCGACGGGGCCGCCCGCCAGCAGTACTTCAAAGCCCGCACGACACAGCGCTTTGGCAGCCTCGCCCTGCTCATGGCCGCGGGCCCAGGCCCTCCTCACCGCCTCGGCAATTTCCGCCACAGCACCTTCCCAAAGACTGGCTCCACTGCCCACCGACGAATCCTCCCGAACCGCCCTTGCGATGACCGTGACCAGCATGCCGACGACTTCAATGGTGCCCGTCATCCAAGCGTGCTCGACGAGGGCAACACCAGGTGCGACGTCGAGTGCCATCGCCCACACGAGGCGATGCAGCACCGTCCGCGCGTGGCCTCCCCCACGCGCCATGTCCCTCGCCCGCAGCACCGCCTCCCCGACACGCCACGAGATGGGTCGCAGCGTCTTCCTGCGGCGTCGCCCGCCTCCCCCCCCACCCGGCTCTGTCAGCAGCCGTTCCATCGCCACGCCCAGCGCCTTCATCGCCCCCTCTGCCGTCTCCGCTTCCGCCGATCCCTCCACACGCCCCGCCGCCCCCGCAACCACCGCCTCCAGCCCCCGCGCCAGCGCCATCTCCAGCCCAGTATCTCTCGCATCTTCCCGCCGCGCCCCCACGTCGCCCCCCGGCCCCAGCAGCAGACCAATCGCAGCCGCAAGCTCCGTCCGCGCCGCGTCGCTCCGGGCGTCCCGCAGCGCCTCCCCCAGCACAAGCGCCCCATTTGACATCGCTGCCTCGTCGCGCCGCACCCCGACAGCCTCGAGATCCTCCCCGTCAGCCCGCCGCAAGCACTGCACCATCGCCCCGGCAAGCTCCGTCATCTCCTCGTCCGAAGCTGTGCCGGCTTCCAGAGCTTCCAGCAGCCCGACCTGCAGGTTCACCAGCCCAGCCACCTGCAAACGCGCCGTCTCCCTCCCCCCCGGTGCCAGCATCCGCCGCGCCGCATGCGCCAGTGCAGCCTGCGCTCGTGATGTCTCCGCTCTGCGCAGCGCCACCGCCAACGCCCTGAGCATGCCCGCCTCGCTCGCTGCGTCGCGCCTCTCCCCCACTGGTGCAATGCCCGGCACATACACCGGCCGCAACAGGTCCGCAACCAGCGCGCCCAGACCTGCCCGAGCATCGTCGCGCCGTGTTGCCCGCAGCGCTTCCACGGCGGCGTCGAACGCCCCCCGCAACTTGTTGTCGGTGCGCGACACCTCCTCCCACCAACGCCGGTCGCCGCGGACCGCCTGGTGCTGCCGCTCGAAGGCTGCGAGAGCACGACGAGCCGCGTCGTCGTCTCCGGGATCAGCCAGGTCGCGCATGCACTCCCTGAGGGGCGAGCGCTCTAAGCGTGCCTCTCCAGCACTAGAGTTGACAGACATGCTGCCCACCCCGCGTGCTTGATCAGACGCTTCGGCTCAATCGCCAAGTTCTCATTCGCCCACAACGACTGCGTACGCACACACACATGCACGAAGGGTGACGGTTGCGTGGAACATTAATGTTGCCGGACACTTCCACGAGAGACGCTGTACTTCAGGCTTTGAGGGACATGCTTGCTGAAGGCATGGTGATACACGTGATTGTCATCCAGCCATTGAGATGCAAACCACGCCTCGGGAGGCAGCGTCCGTACCTCGAGAGCTTGCTCAGCGCAGGGTGTACACCAGCACTAGTCGTTCCCACCGGGTGGACGTGCGCTTTCGTCCCGCATCGTCCTTGAGAGGACGACTTTGGTGAGAGATTCGATTTGGCAGACCGGAGCTAGCTGGTTCGCTGCATGCGTTATGCTGGGCCAACAGCGCCGATACTGCCGAGGCACCTCTTCGCGCTGCGCCCTCCTGCGCTCGAAACCTTGAGTAAGCGCATGCAACGAGCTCTGCGCTGCATAGTGCAAGCGCCAGTCGTCCCTTGGCCGCCCTGATGCCGCGCGGGGCCAGACCCGAGCCTGAGTCTCACCGGTCTGACCTAATCGTGTGCTCCGTGCGCCAAGGGCTCGAGCTCGCAGGGCATCGCGAACAGCTTGCGAATGATACAGTCCAGCACGCGCATCGCAGAAGCGGTCAGGTGACGCCAGCTTGCACTGAAGTGGCGGTTTCCTCTGTTGCTATGGCGCCCCGATTTGGCGCCCCCCGAAAAACACCGTGATTTTCTGGCGCCTCCCGCTGCGATGCGGGTATGCGCTGACAATCGTATGAGCCGGAATTCTGCGACATCGCAGCAAGCTTGAAGAGGCAGCTGCAGTCCACTTCGGTGCACCATCTCACGCACCGCACCAGCGTTATCCGCGTCGCGCAGCAGCGAAGGCAGCCCCACACGGTAAACATCCAGATGTACACGCATTTGTCGCAGCTCATCATGCTCGCCAACCTGCGAGAAGGACACGAAAGGCATTCAACATCTTCAGCCCGCGTGACACTGTCTCTGCGTCCGGCTCCCACATGCTGCATCAACCCGCTTCTGCAGGCATTCGAAGTGAAACCCGCCCCGCTGGGTGTCCTGAAAATCGATTGGAAATGTCAGAATCCGAGCACTCGCCCCCGTCCGGGTCACCAGCGATGAGCGCACAAGATAGTGTCTTCGGAGGTGACATATTCAGCGAGATTTCCTACGTTGACATGGACCTGGATGGAGCTCTGGATGAGCGAATCGAGGGGGGCGCCGCATCTGACGCAAGCTTTGATGATTCTGGCGGGCACAACACTGCGCCTCAGAACGGGGATGGCGAGCCGGAGCCGCTCGTAGATGCGCTTGCACGTTTCGGGCTCCCCCCTGAACAGGGGTTCGACCGGGAAGAAGATAATTCCGCGGCTGCACAGCTGCTGGAGTTCTTGAGGAAGGGAGAACCACCGCATCGTGATGCCCGCTCCATCTGGGCCGACACTCTAGGTGCGATCGCGAACTATCGATACATTCAGCGATGGCGGTTGCTTGCGGAAGTGCGGCTGGTTAAACAGGAACATTGAGTTTCACGTAACACGTGACACAGTTGTTTGTTGTGTGCTGATGTTGTTTCAAGCGCTCTACGCCCGTATTCTGCTTCCGTGGTCGTGCGTTACGATGGTGCGGAGTCTACAAGCTCTGATCGGCGAGTCATGTCGCTTCCCAATGTGAATGTGTGCAGGGAACCACGACTTTACAAATCTGCGCAAGCTGCTGATGGGCGAACGTCGTGAACGCAAGAAAAAGAAAACGACGTTGACGATCCGGGAGCGAGTACTAGGCGATGAAAGTGGACGCGGAGCGGGGCTCACCGTATGGCTCGACGTGTGGTATGACAACCACGACAACAAACCCCCCGACAGAAAAGCATTGTTGGCAACGTTTCCCCGCGGAACCGACTTCGCCTACCACGTTGTCAAGGAGTGGTCGAGAGCTAACAGCCCAGTACGTTCCCAGGCCGATGACGGCGTGCGTTCGCGGATGCGCAAGTCTCATGATCAAACGAAGTACTGCCGCGAGCTGTCTTCGAATTTAGAATCCGAAACGCGTTTTCCCCCTCCGTCTTTCTGGAGCAGAACACATCACGTGGCGGGACGTTCAAGCTGTGTTCAGGTCAGGCAGTCAGCAAGGAACGTCAGGAGTTCACGCGCAAGGTACCGTCATCTAATTCGGACAGTCGCGTTGACGTTTCGGGGAACCCTGGTGAGGATCAGACGTGGATATACGACTGTTCGATGGTCCATTTTTCGAAAACGGCGGCGAAGGGACACCTGCACAAGATCCTCCTCTCTGTGGTGAGTCGACTGTCCAAGTATGACACATGCACCCTCGCATGCGATACCTGTCCAGATGGCTCCCATACGTCGTTTGCTGGTTTCTGTTCTTACCGCGCGCGGTCTGGCGTTAAGGGGCGCAAGGACGATCGAGCAACATGATAGCGCACTATCGGTCGAACCACGTATCAGCAGCACCCGGTGTTCAGCGCCATTGCGAAGCGCGATGTCGATGAAGCGAGGTCTTTGTCGTGCAGATGTCGGGCGCTAAGGATCGCGCAGAGATCGGCACATATGAAAATCTCAGCAACACCATCGATGAGTGGGCCGAGCAGTTGGCTAGATCAAACGAAGCGGCGGATGCTGCTCGAGTGGTGAGGGCGCCAAAAAGCAAGGTCGAATGCGTTCACTGTCACGCGTGGGAGGACTATGCTCTGAGGATGAAAGAGGACCCGCTACATCACCGTTGCTCGATGCTGTGCGTCGCCGTCGGGCTTTGCTGCCGGCTGCACAGAGCGTGGAAAATGGTCCAAGATCGGCCGGCTCAGAGAGCGGAAAAAATCGGGCGCTGAATGCTGCTCTTAGTCAAGTTTAGGAGTGCACAGCCTCTGCGCCTCGCTCATCGCCGTTGAACAGGGCGTTCGCAGAGATCTGACGCGGCAGCGGCTTGCTGCCACATCGCAGAGCTCTCACTCTTCGAGGCTGGTACGAGAGCCATAGTGAGTGACGCGCAAGCGCCTCCTGTGATTATATTTCACAGACATGCGGTCGCCTTCGCCAGGGTTATCAACGGACTCGCACAGGCAACAGCTTGAATCATCGCATCCGAAACGGACATCCCGAACACTCGCTCAGCGCGACGTCAGGTCGAACCACTGCCGCAGCAGGTCGGCGAGCGTCGCAGCGCGGCGATGTCCCGCAGCACCACGTACAGCGAGAACGGGAAGCTGTCGAGGTACCGCGTGAACTCCGGCTTCCCTCCCCGGAACGCCACCGTCTGCAGGTCGAGCAGCGAGGACTCGGAGCTGTCGAGGATGATGAACGCGTACACCACGCCGGGACGCTCGGCGGCCTCGCGCACGATGCGACGCAGGGCCTCCTTCTCGTGCAGCCGCCCGTCCGCGAGGATCAGCACGAGCTGCTGCAGCGTCTCCGCTCCACCTGCGCACCAAGGAAAACACCAAACAACGCAAGTGGTCGAACGAGCTGGAAACGCGAGCATGATCCTCCTCAGGCGCTCAATCAAGATCAGCCCACGCGCTCACCTGTCGCCACGCGCTCCCGGGCCGCGTCGACAGCATGGACATGCACTTCGGCCGGCAGCTACGCGGCGCAGAGCCGAGCGCGCCCCGTAGGCGCCGCACGTGCAGCTTCATTTCGTGGATGCGACTCCGGGCCCGGGAGGGCGCACGGAGGAAGACTTGAGTCGGCGGCCCGGGGCGCAGCGTGAGCCGCGGCGCGACATGATGCCGGGCTCCGCTTGGGAGCGCGCCGGCGCTCGCAGCTCAGTGATCTCCATGTCTTCGTGGCGCTCGCGAGCGCGCCTGCGGCCATCTCCGACTTGAGGGCGTTCGCGAGCACGCTGGGTCGCATCCGGTGGTCCGCGGGTCGAGGTCGAGCGCTCGTCCGAGCCGCGCGCCACACAGGAGACCGAGGTGCGAGTGTTGACGATAGCGTACTCCGCGAGAAGTCCGTCCACCGTTGCCCTCCAGGCAGACGACGACGCGAGCGTCGAGAGTGTCAGCCAGGCCCAGGCGGGGATGCGCGGCCCCTCGGTCCGCCTGAGCCGGCTGACACTGTCAGACAGTGAGCCGGGGGGTCACAAAGTGTCTCCCGGGGGTGTCTTGCGTCGTCCACGCCAGCCGGCTGCACCTGGGTCCACGCGCGGTGGCAGGGGCCAGTCTGCTGCACGACGCGCGGCGGGACGCTCGTGCCGGCGCGCGTGGCACAGGTCTCTCCCGCGCACGGCGACCAGTCGAACCGCAGCCGCGACCTGACGTCCACGCCCGCCGCGTCCGTGAACGGCCGGTCCAGTAGCGGCTCTTCTGGCCCCAGTCGGCGGGGCTCAGTGCGGAGCCGCGCAGAGAAGCCCGTCATCTCGTACGGCGCAGCGGTGTGCTGGGCCCGGCTGGGAGTGCGCGAGGTGCTGGGAGATTGGCTGGTGGTGGGGAGCGAGCGGAGGCTGGGCGCTGGTGGTGCATGCGAGGCGCGGGGAGTGGCACGCGTGCAGGGGGGCGCAGGAGGCCGGTTGGCCCAACCTCGGCCCGGGGCCGAGGGACGGGGCGCTCCTGCAGGTGGGATGGGGCGTGGCAGGCGGCGCGGCGCGGTGTGAGCGGCGAGCGTGGCGCGGAGCGTGCGAGAGGTGTCACGAGGTGCGCGGAGGCGCGGGCGGGTCGCGGTCGCTCGACTCCACGAGCTCGGTTGGGCGCTGGGAGGGGCTGTTTGGCCCCATGTTGGCGGTAGCAGGGGCCATTTGCCGGTAGACGGTGGCCGCGGGCTTTCCGGGCGGCCGTGCGGAGCCAGATCGCGGGGCTCGGCCGGCGCCGGGTCGCCCTCGGGTCGCCGCTGCGTCGGTGGTTGCGCAGGCGGGCCCGACGGGGCGCGAATGGGGCAGTTCGAGGCGGCGTGGCGCGGTTCCGGTCGGTACAGGGCGTCAAGGCGGCGTGGTCGAGCGGCAGGTGCGTCTGCGGGGGACCCAAGGCGCGTGTCGAGGCTCAGCGACGTCGCAACGGAGTGCTAGGCACTAGTCCGCGCAAACTAGTGCCTAACGCGCGAGCACGCCGCCGCGGGTCTTCATTGCCTCCGCGGGCCGCACTCCGCGGTCACTGCCAACACCGGCATTCGACGGCAAGCAACAAATCCCCAACCCACGGTGAGCAGCCCCTGTGCGCCTTGACTCCAGCCGAGCTCGATCCCAGCTGGCCCACGCCGGACCACAGCCGAGCTGGCCTGTTTGCACGTGTCGACTCTTGCAGGAAATTCGGCACGCTCGAGGCGGTGCGCTGCGCAGGCTCCAGCCTGACGATCCTCGGAGCGCCAGGTGACCGGAAGTCGGCCGCGATGAGTGACGACGGGCTGCTGATGGACCTGCCCGGTGGTGAGCACCAGTTTGAGATCCTGGTGGACATCGACGGAGTCCTGGTCAACGACCAACTGCCATTGGCATTGCGTTCCAGGCCCAGCGACAGCGCCAGCGGCCCCTGGGCCTTCGATGACGGAAGTGCACGGCACCTGGATGTCTGCGAGCAGATGGCGTGGGACAGAGGGAGTCCACTCGACGTGGGCAGCGACGTGAACAGCGTGGGTACGCCCGCTGTTGGCATGGTCGCTCCAGAGCGGCCTGCGCTGCGTCCGGGGGCTGTTGCGGGTATGAGCGAGGCGCAGAAGAGGGCTGCGGGGCACTTGCAAGTCCATGCGAAGACCAACGCGGCGTTCATGTTGTGCGGCTGCGACCCCGACGACCAGCCGTGCCCCGTGGTCTCGGCGGGGCAGACGGTGCATTTCGATCGCAGGCCTAGCGTGAACTGCCTCGCGAAGGAGGACAACATCATCTTTTGGGAGGTGCTGCCTGCCGGGATGCCGCCGGCGTTGCTGGGGGCGGCGCCCAGCATTTTCGTGCCCCGCCTGGTCGAGGAGGTCGTGAGGGGCGTGCACTCGGTTCTGTGGGCGGGCCACCGGGTGGGGCCCAACTATGACGTCCCGCTACAGGATGCCATGGAGCGGCTGGCGGAGGGCGGGAGCGTCGAGGAGCGATTCGAGTACGTAATGGAGGTCTTTTTCCGGGGGCGGAACCGGGCGTCTACGGCGCACCTCGGGTACGAGCTGAACGAGGGGTTCCGCGACTTCGTGGTGCGGTCGGGGGCGCGGTGGCCGGGGATGGTGCTGTCGCGGGAGGCGATCGGGATGCTCCTGGTGAAGTATAACAGGGACGGCTCGAGGCGTGTGGAGGGTCGCCCGTGAGCCGTTGATGTGGATGGCTCCACGATAACATAGCAGGTCGGGTTGAGGACGTGCCGACCCCGCTCCCTCGCACCGCGCCGCCCCGTTCGCGCGACTCTCGCTTTGGCGCCCGTGCGCCCTCGAGTCCCCGGTCGCGTGCTTGGAGACCTGGGCGCTACCTCGCGCTTTCATCCCCACGTGGACATCGGGCGTTTGATGATAACCCCCCCAGTCACCCTGCCGCCGGTCGGGACCGGTGCGCACCAGTGTGGTGGTGTGACCCATTTCCCAGCCCCTTTCAACTGCCTTTGATGTTCACAGTGGGGGTTGTGCTACCCGTGACGCGCTGCCTGCAACATCACAGCTCAAACGCCGACAAAAGCGCGACGTTGTCGCCTCACGACCGAACACTGTAAATCCGTCGCCGTAGAGCGTAGCATGTACTTCGAGTACGAGACAGAGCGCAAAACCTGTAGGCGAAATGGTTTGCACTCCTGAACGAAATGTCCCAAAGCCACTCCCCGGCGGTGCCATCGCTCGCCGCCGCCCGCAGCGCGCCTGCCAGCGCTGCCTCCATACCCGCCTCGTGCGCCGCGTCCCGCCGCGCGTCCGCCGCCGGCCCGTGGCCTACGAGCAGGTTGCTCACTGCCCGTCTCAATGCCTCCCTGCTGTCGTCGATATCTGCCGCCCGCAGCGCGCCCACCAGCGCTGCATCAATGCTTGTCTCGTGCACCGCGTCCCGCCGCGCGCCCGCCGTCGCCCCGCGGCAAACGAACAGGCTCCTCACTGTCAGGACCAGCGCCCTCCTGCTGTTGTCGCTCCCCGCCGTCCGCGAGCGCTGCCTTTATGCCCGTGTCGTGCGCCGCGGCCACCCAATCGTCCGCAAACGCTGCCTCCTTGCCCGCCTCGTGCGCCGCGGCCCCCCACTCGTCCGCCGCAGCCCCGCCTGACCTGAGCAGGTTGCTCCTCGCCGCTCTCAGCGCCCGCCTGCTGTCGTCGCTCGCCGCCGCCCGCAGCGCGCCCGCCAGCGCTGCCTCCATGCCCGCCCCGTGCGTCGCGGCCCGCCGCGCGTCTTCCGTCGCCCCGCCGGCAGCGCTGGGGGGCGCGATGCGGGCGGCAGCGAGCGATGACAGCAAGCGGGCGCTGGGCCGGGCAGTGAGCAACCTGCTCGCTGCCTCCATGCCCGCCTCGCGCGCCGCGTCCCGCCGCGCGTGTTCCGTCGCCCCGCCGCTTCTGAGCAGGTTGCCCACTGCCGTGCCAAGTGCCCGCCTGCTGTCGTCGCTCGCCGCCGCCCGCAGCGCGCCCGCCAGCGCTGCCTCCATGCCCGCCTCGTGCGCCGCGTCCCGCCGCGCACTCGCCGTCGCCCCGTCGCCAGATAACCAGCTGCTCACTGCCCAGCCAACAACAAGCCTGCTGTCGTCGCTCGCCGCCGCCCGCAGCGCTGCCTCCATGCCCGCCTCGTGCGCCGCGTCCCGCCGCGCACCCGTCGTCGCCCCGCCGCCGAACAACAAGCATCTCCCTGCCTCTCCCAGCGCCCGCCTGCTGTCGTCGCTCGCCGCCGCCCGCAGCGCGCCCGCCAGCGCTGCCTCCATGCCCGCCTCGCGCGCCGCGTCCCGCCGCGCGTGTTCCGTCGCCCCGCCGCTTCTGAGCAGGTTGCCCACTGCCTCTCCCAGCGCCCGCCTGCTGTCGTCGCTCGCCGCCGCCCGCAGCGCGCCCGCCAGCGCTGCCGCCATGCCCGCCTCGTGCGCCGCGTCCCGCCGCGCACCCGTCGTCGCCCCGCCGGCAGCGAGCAGACCGGCCACTGCCTCTCCCAGCGCCCGCCTGCTGCCGTCGCTCGCCGCCGCCCGCAGCGCTGCCTCCATGCCCGCCTCGTGCGCAGCGTCCCGCCGCGCACCCGCCGTCGCCCCGCCGCCGAACAACAAGCATCTCCCTGCCTCTCCCAGCGCCCGCCTGCTGTCGTCGCTCGCCGCCGCCCGCAGCGCGCCCGCCAGCGCTGCCTCCATGCCCGCCTCGTGCGCCGCGTCCCGCCGCGCGTCTTCCATCGACGCCCCGCCGCTTCTGAGCAGGTTGCCCACTGCCGTGCCAAGTGCCCGCCTGCTGTCGTCGCTCGCCGCCGCCCGCAGCGCGCCCGCCAGCGCTGCCGCCATGTCCGTGTCGTGCGCCGCGTCCCGCCGCGCGTCGTCTGTCGCCGCCCCGCCGCTTCTACGAAGGTTGCCCACTGCCTTTGCCAGCGCCCGCCTGCTGTGGCCGCTCGCCGCCGCCCGCCGCGCACACGCCCAGCGGCGTACAGGGAACAGGTTGCTCACTGCCTCTCCCAGCACCAGCCTCGTGCCGTCGCTCGCCGCCGCCCGCAGCGCGCCCGCCAGCGCTGCCGCCATGCCCGCGTCGTGCGCCGCGTCCCGCCGCGCACCCGTCGTCGCCCCGCCGGCAGCGAGCAGACCGGCCACTGCCTCTCCAGCGCCGCCTGCTGTCGTCGCTGCCGCCCCACGCGCCCGCCAGCGCTGCCTCCATGCCCGCCTCGTGCGCCGCGTCCCGCCGCAGCACCGCCCACGCCCCGCCGCCGCCGAGCAGGTTCCTCACTGCCGTGCCAAGTGCCCGCCTGCTGTCGTCGCTCGCCGCCGCCCGCAGCGCGCCCGCCAGCGCTGCCGCCATGCCCGCCTCGTGCGCCGCGTCCCGCCGCGCACCCGTCGTCGCCCCGCCGGCAGCGAGCAGACCGGCCACTGCCTCTCCCAGCGCCCGCCTGCTGTCGTCGCTCGCCGCCGCCCGCAGCGCGCCCGCCAGCGCTGCCTCCATGCCCGCCTCGTGCGCCGCGTCCCGCCGCGTGTTCCGTCTCCCCCGCCTGAGCAGGTTGTCACTGCCGCGCCAAGTGCCGCCCTGCTGTCGTCGCTCGCCGCCGCCCGCAGCGGCCGCCAGCGCTGCCGCCATGTCCGTGTCGTGCGCCGCGTCCCGCCGCACGTCTTCCGTCGCCCCGCCGCCGCCGAGCAGGTTGCCCACTGCCTCTCCCAGCGCCCGCCTGCTGTCGTCGCTCGCCGCCGCCCGCAGCGCGCCCGCCAGCGCTGCCTCCATGCCCGCCTCGTGCGCCGCGTCCCGCCGCGCGTCTTCCGTTGCCGGCCCGCCGAGCAGGTTCCTCACTGCAAGCCCAAGCGCTGCCCTGCTGTCGTCGCTCCGAGCCTCTCGCAGTGCCCCTGCCAGCGCTACCTCCATACCCGCCTTGTGCGCTGCGGCCAGCCGCTCGCTCGCCAACACTCCGTCGTCCGTGAGCACAGCACACACAGCTCCGGCAAGCACTGCTCTGCTCTCATCGTTCCGCGCCCGCTTGAGTGCTCCCGCGAGCAAGGTCTCCACACCCGCGTCACGCGCTGCGCCGATGACTGTCCGCTTCGCCCCTGTCGTCTCCGCGCTGGTGATCAGGTGACTGATCGCGAGGCCCAGAACGATCGTGGTGGAATCCTGAATTGAAGCGACCTGGAGGGCTTTGGCGATCGCCGCCGCAAGCGCGCGCACCCTTGCATCGCTTCCTCGGCCTTCGACAGGACCTTCCGCCAGCAGCACTTCGAATCCTGCAAGGCAAAGTGCTTTAGCAGCGGCGCCCTGATAACCTTGAGCCCAGGCTCTCCACACTGCCCCTGCTATCCCTGTCACCGTGCTGCATCCGAGGCTGACCTCCGTGTCCGCAGGCGTATCTTCTACAAGCGCCGCGACGAGAGCCGCAAACAACATGCGAAGAACTTCAGTGGTGCCCGTCCTTGCAGCATGCTCGACGAGCGACACTCCAGGTGTGATGTTAGATGCCATCGCCCACATGATGCGCTCCAGCACATCCCTCGCCTGCCCCCTTGCGCTCGCCGCGTCCCTCGCCCGCCGCACCGCCTCCCCGATCCGCCGAGAGCACGGCCGCCTCAGCTGTCTGCGTTGTTCCCCACCTTCGTCCTCGTCCGGTTCCTTCGCCAGCAGCAGCTCCGTCGCAAGCGCAAGAGTGTGCATCGCATCCTCGGCTGATTCCGCTTCCCCCGACCCCCCCACCGCTGCCTCGGCGCTCCCAGCTGCCGCCTCCAGCGCCCGCGCCAGCGCCACCTCCATCCCCGTCCGCCCCGCCTGCTCCCTCCGCCACCGATAATCGCCCCCCTCGCCAAGCAGCAGCCAAGCCGCTGCACCCAGCTCCGCTCGCGCCTTGTTCCCCCGCACGTCCCGCAGCGCCTCCGCGACCACGAACGCCGCCCCCGACATCGTCGCCTCGTCGCGCCGCTCCCCCACAGCCGCCCAGTCCTCGTCCTGCGCACGCCGCAAGCACATCACCAGCGCTGCGCCGAGCTCCTCCACAGCCACCTCCGACGCACGGCCGCTGCCCAGCGCTTTCAAAAGCGCCGCCTCGAGGCTAATCACCCCCGCCCTCTGCAGCCGCGCGGCTTCTTCGCCTCCCGGGCCGAGCAACCGCCGCACCGCACGCGCCAGCGCCGCCCACGCCTCCGACTCCGCAGCGCTCCGCAGCGCCACCGTCAGCCCCCGCATGACGCCCGCCGCGCACGCCGCATCGCGCCGCTCGCCATCGTCCGCCACCTCCGCCACATCCACTTGCAGCAGCAGCTCCGCCACCAGCTCGCCGAGCCCGGCCCGAGTGGCGTCGCGCCGCGCCGCTTGCAACGCTTCCGCGGTCTCCTTGTACAAGCCCAGCAAGTGCTTGTCGCAGCCGCCTGCCGCCACCGCGGTCCACCAACGCTCCTGGGTGCGGGCCGCTTGCAGCTGCTGGGCAAGGGCCTGGCTCGCTGCACGGGCGCTGTCGTCGTCGCCCGCGGCGGCCAGCGCACGGATGCAGCCCACAAGTGATGATAGCTCTGTAGGAAGGCTATCCAGAAGTGTTACCAGCTGACCTTGTGCGCGGCGGAGAGCTGCCTCAGAATCGAGCGCCCTTGCGAGCTCATGGTTTCGCTCGTCATCCTGCCCGGTCTGTGATACGGGGCTAAACCCTCCGACGCCTGTCAGGCCTTGTGCCAGCCGTTCCAGCACATCCCTCGCCTGCCCCCTTGCGCTCGCCGCGTCCCTCGCCCGCCGCACCGCCTCCCCGATCCGCCGAGAGCACGGCCGCCTCAGCTGTCTGCGTTGTTCCCCACCTTCGTCCTCGTCCGGTTCCTTCGCCAGCAGCAGCTCCGTCGCAAGCGCAAGAGTGTGCATCGCATCCTCGGCTGATTCCGCTTCCCCCGACCCCCCCACCGCTGCCTCGGCGCTCCCAGCTGCCGCCTCCAGCGCCCGCGCCAGCGCCACCTCCATCCCCGTCCGCCCCGCCTGCTCCCTCCGCCACCGATAATCGCCCCCCTCGCCAAGCAGCAGCCAAGCCGCTGCACCCAGCTCCGCTCGCGCCTTGTTCCCCCGCACGTCCCGCAGCGCCTCCGCGACCACGAACGCCGCCCCCGACATCGTCGCCTCGTCGCGCCGCTCCCCCACAGCCGCCCAGTCCTCGTCCTGCGCACGCCGCAAGCACATCACCAGCGCTGCGCCGAGCTCCTCCGCAGCCACCTCCGACGCACGCCCGCTGCCAAGCGCTTTCAAAAGCGCCGCCTCGAGGCTAATCACCCCCGCCTTCTGCAGCCGCGCGGCTTCTTCGCCTCCCGGGCCTAGCAACCGCCGCACCGCACGCGCCAGCGCCGCCCACGCCTCCGACTCCGCAGCGCTCCGCAGCGCCACCGTCAGCCCCCGCATGACGCCCGCCGCGCACGCCGCATCGCGCCGCTCGCCATCGTCCGCCACCTCCGCCACATCCACTTGCAGCAGCAGCTCCGCCACCAGCTCGCCGAGCCCGGCCCGAGTGTCGTCGCGCCGCGCCGCTTGCAGCGCTACCGCAGTCGCCTTGTACAAGCCCCGCAAGTGCTTGTCGCTGCCGCCTGCCGCCGCGGCCCACCAACGCTCCTGGGTGCGGGCCGCATGCAGCTGCTGGGCAAGGGCCTGGCTCGCTGCACGGGCGCTGTCGTCGTCGCCCGCGGCGGCCAGCGCATAAATATAGTCTGCCGATCGTGAGCCCACGGGCTCTTTTGTGGCCCCGTCGACCTGCGCCATCGACGTTTGCCTGCCGCCCTACTCAATCTTGAAAACAGAGACCCTGCGAATCAACGGGGTCGTCGATTCCTGACGATACGGCTCTGCTGTTGGTGGAGGCTGACAAGGCATGTCATACAGTCGAGCGACCACGTCCCCAAGTCCTGGCTGTCGTGATGCATGTTCTCGTCCTCACCTGGGGTGATCTCAGCGCGAGCAGTGCCCGTCGATGAGAAGGTTCAACATCGCAAGCAGGACGAGATCCGGTCAAAACCTCTGACGGGCTAACACGCCGCTCCCGCCTTATCTGCATCGTTCACGGCAGGGGCTGGCGTAGCTCAGCACTCAGTTCCCCGGCATTAGGTGTGAACGCGTCCAAGGCACTCAAATCGAACATCACAGGAAATCGATAGAATATGCGTGAGTACAGGACTAAAACAGCTCCTTCAGCATGCTTGCATCCTGCAAAAGGCGCTAATTTATGCACCTTCCTCAATGCAGGGCCCTGAAATCTCCCCTCGTCGGCGGTCGTGAGACCCACCGGTGCGGATCGAAGGGAGATAGTTCATCGCATCGCCCCAGGAGCTCAGCAACCTCGGTCAGGCCACAACGCTTGTCTACCAGCCTCTTCTCTTGCAGCTGCCAAGTTGGACCCGAGTGCACCTCGCTGCTGTCTGCAAGCGAGGCCCTAAGTGAATGCAGATACGTCGACCGGGCACGAAATGCCGTAGGCGTCCCAAGCAGCGCGGCACCGTGCCGGACTGCGCTGCAGACAGACTGTCCTTGACCATGGTCACACACTCGCGTCAGCGGCCGCGCTGCGCCTCAGAGCCGGCGGCCTTGTAAGGCGGCCTTGTTCCGGCGACGAGGAACAGGACTGACAGATGCGCACATGGAGCTGTCGATTCAGGGGACGCAGTAAGAATATTGGCGCCATTTCGCTCCAGCCACTGATCGACTGCTGGCGGTTGTCCACCTCGCCAGTGAGCTGGCGCGGCAGAGACGAGCCTAGCATGTGCGACCCGCATCACTCGTATGTTTTGTCCGTCATCGAAAGACGAGCGACTCCGGACGCGTGTGCTTGTCAGCGTGCCCTCAGTGCTCTGACCCTTCCACCTCCTCGTGGGCGCGTGGACGGAACATCTTGTCGCGTCCACATGCAGCTCACTACCGGTCATTTCAATCTGCGCAGGCGCGTTTGAAGTGACTCGCTTCGCACGACATGAGCGGCGACGAGTTTGGCAGTGGGTTGCGCGCTCGCGATGTCCGCGTGTCGCTGGATACTCTGCTCGCTCACAACGCACCGCGCAGCCCCGAGGAGACTGGGGGCAATAGTGTCCCGAACGCTTCAAGCGGACAAGCTCAGCCCCTGGAAGGCGAACCCTGCGCTCCGCATCCGAGTCTCCTGGCTTGGCTACCATCGGACCACGATGGCTTCAAGCCATGCGAAAGAGAAGCTGTGGCGGAACTGAAGAAGCTTTTGGGAACAGATGACCCCGATCTGATCGCCCGCGAGGCGGGACATCCTGGCGCGACATCGCCACCTCGATATTGCGCAGCTCAAGTCTGGAGCAACGTGATACGTGCGTGGCCCCGACCTGAATCGCATGACGGCTGCAGAAGACACCGCTGCGTCCCCGCCCACGTGCCATGCTTGATTTGTGCAACAACTTGACAAGGAACAGACTTTCCAGCATGCACTAGATGACCAGCTGCCCCATACGAAGACCGCTACGCCTGACTTGATCATCGACGATCTGGAGCTCAGCAGCTGCCCATGTCCCGTCGACACGTTCCTGTCTGCGATTCCAGGGCACGATTTCACGCCGCTGCGCGAGCTGCTGGTTCACGGAAAGGACGAACAGCCCTTCGCCCCCGACGACAGGAACAGCGTCATCAAGGTGTGCAAAAAGCTGGTCTATGTCTTGGGGGATAGCAAACAACGATGTGGTCCAAGCGGGCCCGGCGGGTGGATCAGGGCAAGAAAGGCGTCATTTCCTGCTATGCCTTCGAGGGAAGACGTGCTCAATTTATTCCCCCAGGGCACCCTTTACGCCTATCGGGTCATCCACGCCTGGTTCAACAAGGTTGGTTCCCGCGAGGCAACACACATGCTGGCAAGAAGTCACTTTGCGCCCACAGAACGCTTGCACCGTGAGCCGCAGCAGCTGTCAGCTGCCGGTGCGACTCAGATCAGTCGGGAAACATAAGCATGTTGCTCAGCGCGAAGCAGAGGGTACGGTTGGGGCTTGCGCAGTGCTGTATGTAGGCGCCGATCGCGATGCAACATCGCATCCCGAATCGAGGCTTGGGACGAAGTCCGCCCGATAGTTGCTCACCGCGGGATGTGCTGCAGGCGAAGCTGAAAACGAGCCAAAAGGAGACGGGTGGCACGACGCCTGGGGCTCATAAAAGGCAGAAGACGAGTACTCCAGCAGCCGAGATGAACGCTGAAACGAGCAACGAAGCGAAATCAGGAGATACTGTCAAGTGGTTTAAGGTCTGCGGCTCGGAACACTCTTCGGAGTCTTGCCATCTCCACGAGCACACACGGATGCCCCATGTTAAAGTGATCTTGGCTGGAGAGAAGGAGGAGAAGAAGCTGCAGGGATGCGCAGCGACTGGGAAGCCTTGGATCCTCGACTGTTCCATGATTGATTTCCAGGTCAATGCGGCAACCGAGCACGCCTTGACCATTCTCCTTGCTGCGGTACGTCATTTTCACTCCTTCGTGCACGGGCTGGCCGCACGGCCGCTTCTTCTGGCTTGCGGATATCAAATGATTTTCTTCTCCATAGAGCACAGATGCGGCCAGGTTTCTGCCTGCGCTCTAGATTCCATAAAAAAATCATGTCTTGTTATTGCAGATGTCGGATGCACCGGAACGCCGAAAAATGCACTCTTACGACGTGCTGCATGCGACAAAATTGAGGTGGGGCAAGGCTTACCGCGAAGACGACGCGGCGTGCATCTTCAATCCCAACCTCCAGGATGAGCGGGCAGTGTCCGAATACCTAGAAGAATCACGCGTGAACAAGAGGCTGAGCAAGTACAAGGGCGAAGTGAAGTGCGTGCATTGCTTTGCGTGGCAGCGCGCGCCACACGTGATGTCCGCGCGACATGGCTTGAACTATGAGTGTTCGATGCTGTGCATTGCTGTTGGGACTTGTGCACGGCTCTTCAAAGCGTGGGGCATGTTCGAAGCAGAGTATTCCTCATGAACTGAATGTATCATCGGAGGGACATGACCGGATCGGGCAGCCGCATGCCCTGCTGGAACTGTCACAGTTCAAGGGACAGGTCCTTGTGACGAATTCTTTGTAAAATCATCGAAATAAATCGCTGGCATGATCGCTCAGCGCGACGTCAGGTCGAACCACTGCCGCAGCAGGTCGGCGAGCGTCGCGGGCAGCGCGGCGATGTCCCGCAGCACCACGTACAGCGAGAACGGGAAGCTGTCGAGGTACCGCGTGAACTCCGGCTTCCCTCCCCGGAACGCCACCGTCTGCAGGTCGAGCAGCGAGGACTCGGAGCTGTCGAGGATGATGAACGCGTACACCACGCCGGGACGCTCGGCGGCCTCGCGCACGACGCGACGCAGGGCCTCCTTCTCGTGCAGCCGCCCGTCCGCGAGGATCAGCACGAGCTGCTGCAGCGTCTCCGCTCCACCTGCGCGCCAAGTAAAACACCAAACAAAGCTCGCTGGTGATCTCCAACCGTTCAGCCTTGTCAAACATACAGCACGTGGTCAAACGAGCTAGAAACGCGAGTATCATGCTCCTCAGGCGCTCGATCAATGCTCATCTAACGCGCTCACCTGTCGCCACGCGCTCCCGGGCCGCGTCGAGCATGTCCATCAGGCACGTCATCAGCGACACCATGGGCTTGTCGTCGATGGTGTTGTCCTGGTCGAACCGCAGCCGCGACATGACGTCCACGCCCGCCGCGTCCGTGAACGGCCGGTCCAGCGGGTGCAGCGGCTCCACCGCCCCGGACCCCCCGAACGACACCACCCCGAACTCCCCCACCTCGAGCCGCATCAGCGCGCGCGAGATCAGCGCCAGCGCCTCCATCGCGAACCCGCCGCACCCGTGCTCCGCCATCGAGCGCGAGTCGTCCACCGCCAGCACCACCTGGTACCGCCGCTTGTCCGGCCGCGTACGCCGCATCCAGATCTTGTCCTTGCGGAACCGCGACGCAATGTACGCGATGACGCGCCGCATGTTGAGCCGCTTGCCCGTGCGGTAGTCCCCCGCGAGCTTCGTCGCCTGCGTCGGCTCCAGGATCAGCCGCAGCTGCTCCGCGAGCTCGCCCGACAGCGCGGACGTCAGCGCCTCGCACCGCGCCCACATCTCGCGCGCCGCTCCCAGGTCGCCCGCGGCCGCGGCGCCCGCGGCCGCGTCTTGGAGCTTGCGCTCCAGGCCAGCCCGCAGCGCCTCGGCCTCCTCGGGCGTCAGCGCGCCGCGCACCGCCTCGGACACCGCGCGCTCCTCGTCGCGACCGTCCGCAGCGCCGCCCGCCAGCTCGCCCGCGCGCACCTCCACCAGGGACTCGAGCCTCTCCTCATCCCCAGCGCCGTCCTCGCCGGCCAGCTCCTCGTCCCCCTGTTCGTCGTCGCCGTCCATCGCCACGTCCCCGTCCCTGTCCTTCTTCTCGTCACCGTCCGCGCCGCGCGGCTCCACGCCCGTCTTCTGTCCCGCCAGACGGCTCGGTGCGTGCCCGGTCCTGACCTCCCCAGGGTCGTCCTCGTCCATCGGCTCCTCCTCCGCGCCCGGCGCAGCGACGGCGTCCTCGTCGCCGCCGCCCTCCTCCTCGCCAGCGTCGTCGCCCTCGTCGCGGTTCAGCGCCTCCATCTGCCCCGCCTGCTCCTCCGTCGCCGGAGCGAGCGCCTGCGCGTCCCCGCGCTCCCCCTGGTCCGCGAACTCGTACTCCCCCGCCACCACGTCCTTCACTCCCCCTCCCCTCTCCTCCAGCTCCTCCTCGCCGCCCGCCCCCTTCTCCTCCGCGTCGCCCGTGATGTTCAGGTCCGCCCGCCAGCGCTCCATCGCGTCGCCGAGCGACCGGAACGGGTTCGCCTCGCCCATGCCCTGCGACGGCTCCTGCCGCTGCCGCTGCTGCTCCCCGCCGCCCGCCGCCCGCGCCTTCGCGCCGCGCGCCCCGGACTCCGCCGCCCCCTGCGCCGACTGCTGCGCCATCTCCGCCGCCTCCATCGCCGCGCTCTGCTGCGCCACCGCCCCCGCGTCCACCCCGGCCTCGGTGCCGTTGGCGTCCTCCGCCTGCTCCCCCTTGCCGCCGTCCGCCGCCCCCGCCGGCCGCGCCGACGCCTGCGCCGCCGCCGACGCCTGCCCCGCCGGCCCCGCCTGCACCGCGTCCTCCTCGCCCGGCTCCTCCCCCGCCGCCGCCTGCGCCGCGGCATCCGCCCCCTCGTCCTCACCCACGTCCGGCTCCTCCTCCTCCTCCGCCCCGTCCACCTCCATCCCCTGAGGCCCCTGCCCACCTCCATCCTCCCCATCCCTCTCTTCCTCCTCCTGTCCCTCACCCCCCTCCTGCGCCACCTCCAACCCCCCCCCTCCTCCTCCTCCTCCTCCTCCCCCTCTGGGAACCCACCCCCCTCATCCTTGACCCCCCCGTCGCCCTCCTCCTCGCCACCGTCGCCCCCCTCGTCCACCGCCGCCTCCCCCGCCTCGTCCGCGTCCAGCTCCATGTCGTCCGGCAGCTCCATCTCCTGCTCCGGCTCCTCCGGCCTCACGCGGTTCCCCTCGTCCTCCTCGCCCCCCGCCACCTCCTCGTTCACCACCCCCTCCCCCTCCTCCCCCTCCTCGCCCTCCTCGTCCCCGCCCACCTCCTCAGCCCCCCCGCCTTGCTCCTCGTCCTTGCCGTCGCCCTCCGGACCCTCCTCCTCCGGCCCGCCGCCCTCGTTCCCGCCGTCGTCCTCCCCCGCGACCATCTCCGTGTCCGCGCCCTCCCGCTTCCCCACCGCGTTGTCCCGGTCGTACCCCGCGTCCTTCCGCGGCCCGTCCTCCTCGTCCTCCTCGTTGCCGTCCCACAGCTTCTCGTCCACGTCCTCGGCGTCGTCGCCCGCGTCGCCCATCTCCTGGTCCAGGCGCTGCTCGTCATCGCCCTCGTCCTTCTCCCCTCCGTCGTCCTCCTCCTCGTCGCTGCTGACGTCATGCAGCTCCCCCTCGAAGTCCTGCTCCATCTCCACACCCTTCGACTCCTCCTCCAACGGCTTCTTCTCCCCCTGCTCCTCCTTCTTCTCCTGGTCCTTCTGCTGCGCCCCCATGATCTGGTCCTCGTCCTGTATCTGCTCCGACACGTCCTTGCGCCCTTCGCCGTCACCCAGACCCGTGCCCTCCGCCTCAACGAACCGCCCGTCGCCCTCGCCGTCGCCCTCGCCGTCGCCCTCCTGCTCCTCCGCGGCCACGCAGAACCCGTCCTTGACCAGCGAAGTCAGAATACCGATCACCACGTGCGCAAGCTTGCCGTGCGCCCTGTGCAGCCGCAGCACCGAAGCGAAGCTGCGCTCCGCGACGGCGAGCAGCCCGCGCGCCATGCTGAGCATGCACGCCACCTGCTCCTTCAGGCCGCTGCTCTCATCGGGCCCGCGGGCGTGCACGGTGTGAGCGACCTGGCCCAGCGCCGCCCCGACCTTCGCGAGCCCGTCCTCGCCGGTCGCGATGTGCTGGAGGGCGGCGACGGCGTCAGAGACGCTCAGCATGGCGCCGAGCGCGTCGCGAGCGGGAACGGCTGCCTCCGACTTCCCCGAGCCGTCCTCGCCGGCCTCGCCCTCACCCACGCCGTCGCCATCGGCGTGCGGCGATCCCTCGGGCTCCGGCTCGTCCGCCTTCTGCGCCTCCTCGTACTTACGGTCGAGGTCGTCGCACGTGCGCTTGAGCTTCTGCGCCCAGACGAGGATCGCGCCCACCGCACCCTCGACCGCCGCGCCTGCGTCCTTGCACACCGCATCGCTTCCCTGCCTGGATGCGCATAGACTCTCGACCGCCTGCTCGAGCACACCGCTGGCTCGAGCCAGGCACTTCTGTGCGTCCGCGAGCGTCGGCACGCTGGCCAGCACGTCAGGCACCTCGTCCGGCAGGTTCGCAAGGGCACTGTGTTCGAACGCGCCCGCCTCCTCGCACGCGGCACGAACGGCACGCGCGCTGTCCCGCAGCGCTCTGACATCCGTCTCGGAAGCGAGCACAGCGGTCGATCCCGGAGCCTTGGACGATGCGACCCGACAAACGGCCTTGCGTGCATCGCGAACGCAGTCCACGTGGCGCCGGAGCATGTCCGCGCCCGCCGAGAGCGACTTGCGCAGCCGCGTGTCGTCCTCGGCCTCGGCAGCGAGCGCGAGCAGCCGCACGCAGTCCGGGAGCGCCAGACTAGCCGCATCGAGCTCGCACATTGCAGCTTCCAGACAGTGCGCGCCCTCTTCCGACGCGCGCAGCGCACCGCCGGCGTTCGCCCGCTCGAGCAGCTGGATGTGCCGCCGGAGCGCGTCGTACTGCGCGCACACGTCCGCGAGCCCGGCGCGCTGCTCACGCATCATCCGCAGCATGTGTGCCGACATCCTTCCCGCGATTTCCACCTCCCGGCCGCTCAGGTCCCTGCTCGGGGTCTTGCTGGCCTCCCACAGCCGCTGGATGCGCGCGATGCACGTGTAGTGGTACGCGTCGGCGCGCTGCCAGTCCGCACGCGTCCCCGGCGCCGCCTCCTGCACCATAAGTGTGCTGCCCAGCTGCGGGCCCGGGCGGAGGAACCACGCCGAGGGCGTGCGGTCGTCCGCGGGCACGGACGCGCGGTGGTGCGACACGCCGACGGCCGCGAGCGTTCGGAACAAGTCGGTCAGCGCCTTCTTCTTGCGCATCCTCGCAGACTTGTCTGACAGATCCTTGAGCTCCAGAGCCTGCTCGATTGCCGCCGCGGACAGGTCCTCGAGCTCCGCGGGGACCGCGTCGTGCACGGCCGCCGCGCCGTCGCCGGCGCACGCCGCCGTCGCGATCGACGCGAACCGTCGCGCGAGCGCCGGCAGCCGTTCGCGCAGGCTGGTGCCCGCCTGCGGCTGAGGAGCGCCGCTGGCCGGCCCCGCAGCGCGCCGACACGCCTCGAGCGCGGCCTGCACGCGCGTGAGCGAGGGTACCACCTGCGAGGCCACGTCCTGCTTGCTGGCCTTCGCCTTCGTCTTCGACTTCTTGGCGCCAGGCTTCTCGCCCGCCGTCGTTCCGATGCCGTCGGCACCGAACGGCGCCTCGGCCGCGTCCGCGGCGCGCAGGTCGGCGACGCCGACGGCGAGCGAGCAGCGCGCGATCGAGGCCGCGACGGGCTCCTTGAGCACCGCCTCGGCCCGCGCGCACATCTTGTGCAGGTGGCGCTGGCTCTTCTCCACCGACGACTTCAGCGCGTAGTACCCGCGGTCCTCCCACTTCGCGAGCTTGACGAAGTCGACCAGCGCCTTCTCGATCGGCCGCAGCCCGTCGTCGATCTCCTTCTCGATCGCAGGCAAGAACTGCCCGTAGTGCCGACACAGGTTGTAGATCGAGTGTGACAGCGAGTCCGCGCCCTCGGCCTCGCCCGCCGCAGCCACGCCGATCCGGACTTGCCCGTAGAACGCCCAGAGCAGCTCCAGGCGCCGGCGGAACTCACCGACAGTCGAGGTTTGCAGATAGTGCTCCAGCGTCTCAATGGTCGCGGTCGGGGACGCGTCGCTGCCGTCGGCGTGCCCGGACACGAGCCGCAGGAGGAAGAACCACGTCCGGTGCGCCCCCGCGGCGTGCACGTCGCGCGTGCGCGCCAGCAGGAACCGCCACGACTCGAGCTCGATCCTCCGCCAGCGCGTGGCCAGCTGCTGCACCTTGGACAGCTCCGCCTGCATCGACACGTGCTTCGCCGCCGTGTCCTCCCACAGCTGCGCGCGCGCGAGGAGCAGCTCCACGCCCGTCATGCCCTGCTTCAGCGGCACCGTCACCGCCATCGCCAGCAAGCGGTCGCAGATGGCGTCCAGCTGCATGAGGATCGGATTCTCCGGCCACTCCGCGAGCAGCGCGCCGATGCGCGCCTTCACGCCCGCGACGGGGTCCTGCAGCAGCGTCATCTCCTCGAGCACCGGGCCCTGCACGTCGACCTCGTCGCCCGCCCGCCGCTGCGTCGCTTTCACGACGTTGCGGCCCCCCAGCCGCGTCAGCTCGTTCAGACCGCCGTCCGCGGCCAGCACGGCGGAGCGCCGCGTCGCGATGCGCCGCCACTGCTGCAGGACGCGCGCGAGGTGCCCGCCCGCCGTCGCCTCGTCCGTCCACGTGGGCATGACGCAGTCCAGCGTGCGCATCAAAGACACCCCCAAGTTGTACCTGTGGTGGAACGCCTCCTCGGGCTCGAGCGCAGGCGCGTCCCTGTGCGCGCCGTCGAACACCGCGCGGTGGATCGCCACGGCGTCCTCGAGGATGCGGCCGCCCAGGAGGTGCGCCGCCGCTGCCGTTGCCGCCTCGGTTGCCGACGCCTCCTTGTCGTCGGTGGCGGGCGCGTCGGGGGCCGCGGCGTCCTCGGGGAGCTGCTCCGGCGTGAGGGTCTCGAGGTCCGCGAACATGGCGCTGAAGTTGCCGAACATCCTGTTGTAGGCTTCTTCCGCCTCCTCTTCTTCCGACTTGACCTTGGTTTCCGTGGTCTTCTGCTTCATCTTGAACACCTGGGCCTCCTCCTCGGCCTTGCGCGCCTGCAGCGCCTTGAGCTCCTCCCACGTCGACAGCAGCGCCAGGAACGACCGCTTCAGCCTCCGGAGAGCCCCCGACCCGTGTTGCTGCACCGCCCCCGCCAGACCGTGCAGCGCGAAAGACGCCTCGTGTCCAGCCGCGGTCAGCGCGACGTGCAGCGCGCCCGCGCGTGCATTGTATGCAAGCGCGTCTGCGTGCGCCTCCCGGTCAGCGACCGCCGCAGGGCGGACGGCGCTGCCTGGCGTGGTCGACGCCAGTGCTGCGTGCTTGACCTGCGCGCGCACAGCCTCGAGAACCTCGCTACGCGACAGCTCCGACACCGCGAGGGGTCCAACAGCGTCGTGTTGCACGAACGCGCCCGCCGGCACCGCCATCAGCCCCGCCGCGGCCCGGGACACCACGCACCGCACCGCAGCCTCGGCGTCCATCGCGAACGCCCCGCGGCTCACCTCGGGGCGCCGCCGCATCGTCGTCAGCGCCCCGAGGCCGTAGCTGATCTCCCGCATGGCCTGGACCACCGGAGAAACAATGTCGACGTACGCGGGGTAGCGTCGCTCCAACCCCTCCGCAGCAGCGATGAGGGTCGACGTCAGACCCTCTGCGGCCTCCACCGCGTCGCTGCTCGCGCTCGGGCCCGTCAGGTCGTCCACGAGCTGCACGATGCGCTCGGGCTTCGCGGGCCCGGACTCGATGCGGCCGATCTCCGCGCGCAGTTGCGGGAAGGCGGACGGCACCGGGCGGGGCACTCCCTTGCCCTCGAGCGCGTCTGCGCGGGCCTTGAGCGCGTCGCCGCGCGTCTGGAGGGCACCGAGGTAGAAGTCCTGCGCGGGCCCGAACGGCAGGCGCGCGTACTCCCGCCGCACGTGCTGTTCGGGGTGCACGCGGCCGTGCAGGTCCGACAGACAGACGGAGCGCTTCAGGGAGGACTTGCACGCGGGGTCGATGCCCAGCGGCGGCGCGGCGAGGTGCAGACGGAGCGTCCCGAGCAGGGCCCACGCCGCCGCACTGCGCGGACACGGCGCGCGCGCCGAGCGTGACGCTGCAGCCACGGCGTCTAGCGCTCTGCGGAGAAGGCCGCTGTCGTTGACCTCGCGTAGCTTGGTGTGGCTGCTGCGGCTGGCGATGTCGCACACCGCCGCGGCCGGTCCCGCGTCGCCCTGCAGGAGACCGCGCGCTGCTGCGACGAGCGCTGCGCGGTCGCTGTCCGAGGACGCCGCGGGCGCGTGAGCCGCGAGAATCACCGCCAGCAGCGACGACAGCACCTGTGCGTCGCGCGGGGCATCGCTGCGGCACGCAGCTCGGATCATCCGCGCGGCGGTGCGCAGCTCGGCAGCGCGCACGGCCTGCACGTCCACCGCGGGGGCAGCCGCGAGCGCGATGGCGGAGGCGTGCACGGAGAGGTGCCCTGTTGCCGGCAACAGCTGACTGCTGTCGCCCGCGCGAATGGACAGCATGTGCAGCCCTGACTCGCCGCTACGGGGCGTCACGTGCAGCTTTGGCACCTGCGCGGTGTGTTGGAGAATACTGGACGCCCAGTGGAAGCACACGACGTGCAGGACGGTCGCAACGGCCTCGGAGCTCGCCGCTCCGTCCGCCGAGAGCATCCACTGCAGCTGCTTCAGCCCGACGAGCGACGTCACGGGCAGCCCCGTCGCAAACAGCCCTGCTTCCACTGCCCCGACAGACTTCCGCAGCAACGCCCGCTTGTCCGCCTCGCCCACGTCGACGTCGCCCGTCTTGTGCCTCGCCGCAACGACAGCCAGCTCGGCAGCCACGCCGGCCTGCAGGCGCGCACACAGCGCGCCCTGCAGCACCTGCAGCCCCACCTGGGCGTCCCGGCCAAACTGCGACGACATGAACCGCGGCGGGAGCGCGAGCGCTGCGCCGCCGGCGTCCTGCGTGCCCGGCGACTGCCAGATGTCCGCGGAGGCCGGCGCGGACCGCAGTTCGTCCACGCGGAGCTGCAGCGCGGCGGCGGCCTCGGCGGCGATGCGGGAGAAGCGCTCCACCTCCGACGTGGACGTCGTGCCGAGGGCGGCCTGCATCGCCGCCGCGCCGAACATCGACAGCGCGTTCAGGCAAGCGCGCCGCAGGGCTGGGTCGCACCCGACCGCGAACCGGCGCGCTTCTGCCTCGGCGATGCGCTGCTCGCGCTCAGCCAGCAAGAGCTGCATGTCGATGCCTTCCTTGCCGGAACGCATCTGCAGCTCCGCGAGGTCCTCCGCGGCGCGGTGGACCGAGTCCGCGCCTGCTTGGCCGGAGACGTGCGCGGCGGCGCTGACGTTGAGCAGCGCGTGGAGCGCTGCTGCTGCCTGCTCGGAGGGCGGCGCGGGAACGTGCCCGCCGTGCCGCCAGAGCAGCGGCTTCGAAGGCGCCTCGGGTCCGAGCCCGAGCGCCGCGGCGGTCTCCGCGACGACGTGGGTGGCGCGCTGCGCGGCCGCCCCCTGGCACACGTCGCTGGACAGACCCGTGCAGCCCTCCAGGACGGCGCGGAAGCGCTTCCGGAGCCTCAGGAACAGCAGGCTGAGCATCTGCACGTCCAGGTCGCACGTCGCGATGCTGTGCCGCACCAGCGCGTCGCGTTCGGCGCCGAGCCTCTCGAGCGCTTCTACCCAGGACCCCTCGGGGACAAGTCCCCCCCCTACCACCGCCGCCTCGAACTCGACGATGGCGAGCAGCAGCGGGTGGATCCAGGGGATCACGGCGTGCTTCTGCGCGGCGCGCGCGTGCGCCGTGGGGTCGCTCGCCGCGGCGAACGACGACAACAACAGGGGGTGTCTTCCTGGCTGGCTCAGGGCCGCACAGCAGTCCTCGATCCCCTCCTTCAGACACGCCCACGCCCACAGAACCCCGAGCGCCGACGCCCACGCGCGCTGCGTTCGGTCGCTGCCCCGTCGACGCCCAGCCAGGCGCCGCTCGTCCGCACCCAGGCACGTATCGTCGTGGTTGCGGTCCTGCAACGCCGCCCGAGTCGCCTCGAGGTCCCCGACCCGCTGCGCGAAGGACGCGGCGAGGCGCAGGACGCCAGACTTGCCACCGAGCCGGCTGGCCAGCAGAGAGAGGTCCTCCGCCACCGCGCGGCAACGCACCTCCAGCTCGGACCGCGACGGAGCCGCACCCTCGACAGCCAGCCGGAGCGCGGTCTCGAGGCCGGTCCACTCCGCCAGCCCGGCGCCGCGTGTCGTCGTAGATGCTTGCCCGGCGTCCGGGGTCGCCTGGGGCACCGCGAGAGCCGCACGGAGGTTTGCGCTGCTGTCAAGCAGTGCTGCAAAGATGCCCCCCCCAGAGACGTGCGCGTCGCGGGCCACGACGGCCAGTGCCGCGTGCGCCACGACCGCGACGTCGCGCATCGTGCCGGCGTCGCGGGACCGCGTCATCAGCATGTTCGCGTCCACCGTCCGTGGCCAGAACCCAGGCAGCGTCAGCGCGCTCTCAGGCCGCCCCGTCCCATCCTCGAGCGCCCCCGCGGCGTCGACGTCGCGACACAAGGCGTCGAATACCTCTCGCAGCCTGATCTCCAGCCCGCGGTCGCCATCCGCGTGCGTGTACGCCTGGTCCCACGCCCTCCGCAGCGCAACACCGATTGGGAACCCACGCTGCACGAGCGCTCGCGTCGTCGTGCCCCACAGCCGCAGGGCACGCAGCGCGGGGGCGCGCCGGTGGTGCGCGGCCGCGGCCTCGACCGCGGCGCAGTGCGCGGCGCACATCGCGCTCTGCAGCCTTGCGCCAGGCACGCCCTCCAGCGACAGCGCGCCGGACAGGCCGGGGTGCGCCGCGCGCGGGGGTGGCGCCGCGATGAAGATCTCGATGCCGCGGTTGCGCATGGCGCGGGACACCTCGCCGTGCCGCGGGTCCGCGGTGAGGATCAGGCGGAAGGCGCGGTGCGGCGTGATGAGGCGCGGCCGGCCGTCGACCGAGCCGCACTCGTTCAGGTAGAGCTGCCCGCCGGGCTCGAGCAGCGGGTTCAGACGGTCCAGCACCGTCGGACTGACCATGTTGGCGTTGTCCAGGAGCACCCACCCGCCCGACTCGATGGCGCGCAGCAGGGCGCCGTCCACCCACTCGAACCGCCCCGCGGCGCCCTTGCCGGCGCCCACGAGGGACTCACGCAGCGCGTCGATGTCGCGAACGAGCTGCGCAGCCTCCCTGGCCGCCCAGGGGACGCGGCCTTGGTGCTGCGACATGTGGAGACTGAATTGCGACACCCGGTGATGCAGACTGGCCAGGTCCTCGACCGGCGCGCCCGTGCCAGCGGCATCGCGCTGCTCGAAAGACTCCACGCCCTCGCACAGCGCCTCGACGGCGCTCAGGTCGTCCTGTGCGTGGCACAGCAGCGCTGCCGCGTACGACCGCACGAGGCGGCGGGCCCGGCTGCGCAGCTGCTGCACGCACCGGTCCGGCTCGAGCAGCTCGAAGCCTCCCAGAAGGTCCGACGTGTCCGACCCGGACGTCAGACTCACCTCCAGGAGATGCTGCCCCGCTAGCTGCGCAAGCATCCGCGCCGCCGCCGTCTTGCCCGTCCCCGCGGGCCCGACGAGCAGGCACATCCACCCCATGCCGAGCGTGTGCAGCGCCGACTCCAGCACCGGCATTTGTTCCGGCGCCGGGCTCAGCGCCGCGCGGCCGTTCCCGCCCCGACCCTCCCGCGGCGCGACCCATCCGCCCTCCGTGCCAGCTCCCAGCTCCGGCGCCGACCGCGCCAGCCGCGCCCGCCCGATGCGCAGCACCTCCGGCGTGCACAGGACCGTCGGGACCCGCCCCGCGTCGCCCTCGTCCCCCGCCCCCCACACGCTCTCAAACAGACGCAGCGCCTCCGCGCGGTCGGCGTCCGTCCGCAGCCGCTGCACGTACAGCATGCGCACGAAGTGCCGCGCGGCGTGTTCGTACATCTCGAGGTCGCCGTCCCCCGCCGCGCCCTCCACCAGCGAGCACCACCGCAGAATGTCGCGCAGGTTGAACTCCCAGGGGCCGCCCGCGCCGCCGAAGCGCCGCTCGTCGTTCACCGCCGCGTGCAGCGCGCATGTGAAGTCCACCATGCGCTCCGCGACGCCCGCCGGCACGCGCGGGTGCAGCGCGCCCACGATCAGCCTCAGGTCGCCCGCGTGCAGCAGCTCCACGTGCACGCGCGAGAACCGGTTCAAAAACGACTTCGGGAGCCCCTTGCGACCGCCGCCCTCCTGCAGGGGGTTCTGCGCCGCGAACAGCCGGAACGTCCCCGGGCAGTGGAAGGTGCGCCCCAGCTCGGGGATGAACACCTGCTGGCGGTGGTCGAGGACGGCGTTCAGGCCCTCGAGGACGGGCTGCCCCGCGAGGTTGAGCTCGTCGAGGAGCACCCACGCGCCCTGGCGGATGGCGCGCAGCAGCGGGCCGTCGCTCCACGCGAACTCCCCCGGCGCGCCGCCCTGACGTGGCAGGTCGGCGCCCAGGAGGTCCATCATGTCGGTCTGCTCCGACAGGTTGATGCGCACGAGCTCGTTCCCGCTCGCGCGCGCCATCGCCGCGATCAGCGTGGTCTTCCCGACGCCGGGCGAGCCCTCCAGCAGCACGGGCTTGCGCACTTGCAGCGCACGCAGCACGCGGTAGGCGTTGCGCGCGGTCGTCGGCGCGCCGAGGCTGAACCGCCCCCCCGCGGCCTCCGGCGCCCCCGCGTGCGGTCCCGCTGGAGTGAAGAAGGGCGCGATCCCCCACGTCTCGCCCGGAGCGCCCGCCCCGTCGGGCGCGTCCAGGCTCACGCTCCCAGCACCCGCAGCCGCTTCCGCCGCGTCCTGCGCGTCGTCCGGCAGCTGCCGCGCCAGAAAGTCGCGGCAGTGCCGCCGCAGCGCCGCCGCAGCGGCCGGCGCCATCCCGACCCCGAGCCCGATCCCGTCCAGCAGCACCAGGTGCGCGCCGTGCGCGTACGCAGCCAACGTGCCGAGCGCGGGCTCCGTGGCGTTGATGAAGCCCACCCACGCGAGCAGGTCCCGCGTCGACAGGCCCGTGCGGCACAGCGCGGGGTGTTCCCGGTAGAACCGCCAGAACGCGACGATGCGCGGCGCCGCCTCTGCGCGCGCCGTCTCGGACGCCAGGCGCGCGCGCAGGACCTGCAGGAGCTCCTCGTCGCTGCTCGCGCCGCCCACCCAGACGCTCGTGAACCGGTTTGACAGCGCGGGCGACAGCTCCTTCTTCCCGTAGTCGCCGCCCGGGTTCATGGTTGCGAGAATGCGAAAGGTCTCCGCAGCAACGACCACCTCCGCGCCGCCGCCGCCCTTCTCGGCGAGCGTGACCGTGCGCGACGGCTCCAGCACCGAATTGAGCCGCTCCAGCACCGCGTCGTCGGCCAGGTTGAGTTCGTCGATCAGCACCATGTCTCCGTTGCGCATGGCTGTGACCAGCGGACCGTCCTCCCACACGAACGGCGCGCGCGCCCGCTTGGCGGCGTCCTTCAGACCGTCGAGCTGCTCCTGCAGCGCCCGGCTCGCGTCGCCGTCCGGGTCCGCGCGCACCGCGCCCGCAACCAGCTTCGACAGCGCCGCCAGCGCTGCCGCGAGTTCGGGGCCCAGCATCGACGTGATCGTCTCGGGCACGCCCGCGAGCGCCGCCTTGTCCGCGTCCACGGTCAGCGGGTGCGCGAGGATCGCGGCGGCGTGTCCCGCGAGCCGCTCCAGCGCCACCTCCCGGTCCCTGCTCGGACGATACCCACCCAGGAAGTCCGACGCCTCCGTGAACTGGTTGCAGTTGACGATGTGGAGCCGCTGCCCGCGCATCGCCGCGAGGAGCTGGCACACCGTCGTCTTGCCCGTCCCGGTCTCCCCGCACAGCAGCACGGGCTCGCTGTGCTGCAGGCACCGGTCGACGAGCGTGTACATCCGCCGCAGCGTGGGCGTCCACACGATGCCGCGGAGGAGCGCCGCGAGCTGCTGCGCGGTAGCGTCGTCGTGGTCGGAGTCCGCGCCGGCGAGCGACTGCTCCAGCCGCGCGAGCGGGGCGTCGCCGTCACGCCGGTAAATGTGCGAGGGGTCAATCGACTGTTTCATGGTCTTCTTGAGGACCTCCAGGATGACCGCGCGCTCGCCGGGCGTGCGGAGGCGCTCGCCCAGCACGCAGAAGCCGTCCTCGGCCAGCTGCTCGTACCCCTGCGCGCGCCGCTCGGCCCACCGGAAGAGGTCGCGCGGCGTGATGAACCCGTGCTTGCCCGCGAGCGCGTTCCCGCTGCTGCGCCGCCGGTACAGCTCCTTCATCGTCTCGACCATCTTCGCGGCGTACGACGGCGGGATCCCGCACCGCTTGTCGAGAATCACCGCCAGCTCCGCGTCCGGCAGGTCCCCGATGTGCAGCTCCATGAACCGCGACCGGAACGCGCGCGACAGCACCTTGCGGCCCGCGTACTGCCCGGGCGGGTTCTGCGTCGCAAACAGCATGAAGTGCGCGTGCGGCTTGACCACCTCCTGCAGCTCCGGCACAAACAGCTCCCTGTTGTCGTCCAGCAGCCGGTTCAGCGCCTCCAGCACCTCCGTCGGGGCCAGGTTGAGCTCGTCGAGCACGATCCAGTGGCCCTCGCGCAGGGCGGTGACGAGCGGGCCCTCGCGGAAGGCCAGCTTGCCCGTCTCGTCCGCCACGTAGCTCCCGAGATACTCTTGCAGGTCGATTTGATCGTGGTTGTTGATACGGACGAACTTGTGCCCTGTCTGCGCGGCCAGGTACGCCACGAGGGACGTCTTCCCGCTCGAGGTCGGGCCCTGGAGGAGGATCGGGTTGCGGCGCAGGAGCGCCGCGCGGGCGATGTTGCGCAGGTGCTGCGCCACCGACGGCGTGCGCACGAACCGCCGGCCCTGGCCGTCGTCCTCCTCGCCGCCCGCGAACTGCCCGAGCGGCCCGCGCTCGATCCAGAAGCTATCGAACAGCACGTGCGGGGAGTGCTTCGGCTCCGGCGGCGCCCGCATCAGCCCCTTGGGCACGCTGTTGCCGCCCAGGAGGTGCCGGCAGATGAGGCGCTCGAGCCGCGGCGCGCTCTCGCCGGAGAGCAGCGTGAGGAAGCTCATCGCGAACCCGTCGTACAGCGCGCGCTGCAGCCCGTACACCGGCACCGCGCACCGCACGTACTCGAGGGCGCGGCAGAGGGTGCGCAGCGAGTACGAGGGGCGGTGCCCGGCGCCGTCCGTCAGCGCCGACGCGGCCTCCTCCTTCGCGGCGACGTAGAACTCGACCACCTCCGCCAGCGGCGGCTGCGCGGCCGTCCCCTGCAGGTACGACGCCGCCACCAATTGCAGATCCCCCTTCTGCGACGGCTCCGGCACCCATATCTCGGTCATGCGGCTCTTGAGCGCCGCGGGCAGGTCGCGCTTGCCCGCGTCCGTCGCGGGGTTCATCGCGGCGAGCAAGCGGAACCCCGGGTGCCGCGCGACCGCCGACGCGTCGCCCCGCTCGGCCACCGTCAAGCTGCCCGCCCCGTCGCCCTCCAGCAGGCCCGCGATGCGCTCGAGCGCCTCGGCGGGCGCGAGGTTGATCTCGTCGAGCAGTAGCCAGTGCCCCTCGCGCACCGCCTGCACCAGCGCGCCCTCCACGAACGAGAACGCCACGCCCCCCTCGGCCGCCGCCACCAGACGCTCCGCCGCCTCCACGTCCTCCGCGAACCGCCGCCACTCCCCCGCCAGCGCCGTCGCCTCCGTCTTCGCGCGCTTCTGCGGCGGCGCGTCCCCGCGCGCGCTCCCGCCGGCCTTCCTCACCGCCGCGCGGAAGGCCTTGACCAGCGCCGCCCACTTGGTCTGCGTTGCCAGCTTGGTCACCTTCGACAGGTACGCGCTGTTGTCGCCGCGGGGCCACGTCGCGGGCACGAGCTCGCAGAACCGCTGCAGCAGGGGCGCGAGGGCCTGCCGGGGCTCCAGGGGCTTGAACCCCCCCAGGAGGTCACTGGAGTCCGTCTGTTGACTCAGGTTCAGCACGACGAGGCGCGCGCCCGCGGCGTCCGCGATGCGCTGCGCGAGGGTCGTCTTCCCCGTGCCCGTCTCGCCCACGAGGAGCGTCGGCTCGTTCATGGCGACGCCCGCCGCGACGCGCTCGAGCATGCGCATGGCGTGCGCGGTCTCGGCGAAGGGGGCCTGCCGGGGCGCGGAGCGGCCGACCGCGGGCAGCGCGACGCGGCCGACGTTCACGTGGTCCGGACCGATGCGCAGCTGCGGCTTGTGCAGCGCCTGGTAGTGGTCGGCGGCGGCGGACGGGTCGAGCCCCCACGCGGCGGCGAGACAGCGCAGGAGCGCCTGCCGCGCGGCGTCGGACGGGACGGGGGCCGCGAAGATGTCCGCGAACTCCGTGAACGCGGCCTCGCGGACAGCAAGCGGCACGTCGTCCACCGTCACGTCGCCCTCCGACGCGCGCGCGCGCATCGCTGCGGCGTTGCGCTGCAGCACGGCCGCGTGGATCCGCTGCATGCGGCGGCACCACTTGCTGACGTCGCGCACAGAGAAGTGCCGGCCGAGGTGTAGTCCGCGGTCCCCGGGCCGCAGCCCCGCCGCCTCGAGCAGTGCGAGCACCACCGCGCGGTCAGCGTCGCCCTCGCCGCCCGCGTCCTGGCCCGCTCCGCCCGCGGGGCTCTCCGCGGCCGCGCGCATGATCATGAGCGACCGCAGCGCGAGCCGCAGCAGCGGCCGCAGCGGCTCGTGCGCCGTAGCGAGCACCTCGAGCGCGTCAGACATGGAGGGCTCCGGCACCCGCACAACCTGAATCAGGCTCCCCAGGAGGTCGCGGAGCGCCTGCGCTGACCCGTACGCGCCGGCGCCGGACCCGCTCGGGCTCGACGTGACGGTTCCGAGCAGCTGGAACCCCGGCGCTGCGGTGACGGTCTGTGCGCGCTGCGCGAGTTGCAGTTCGCGCGTCTCCAGGAGCGGGACGAGGGCCGCGAGCACCTCGGGCGGTGCGAGGTTGACGTCCTCGATGAGGAGCCAGCGGCCCTGCTCGACGGCCTGTGTCACGGGCCCGGCGCGCCACACGAACTCCCCCGGGGTACTCCCCGCCACGTAGGTGCCGAGGAGGGACTTGGAGTCCATCTGGTCGTCGACGTGGATGCGCACCATGCTCGCCGCGTTCCCCGTCACGCGCGCCAGGTGCTCGATCACGCACGACTTGCCGCAGCCGGGCGGCCCCTCCAGCACCAGCGGTGCCCGCTGCATCAGTGCGACCACGGCGGCCTCCAGCGCGGCCGCGCTCCCGGCGGTGGGCACGAACCGCGCGCTCGAGTCGCTGAGTGCGGCGGCGCGATCCTCGGGCGGCGACGGCCGCACGGGCAGGTCGAGCCCGCACACGCGCACGTGGCCTGGGGGGGGTGTGGCGGCCAGAGGCCCCGCGCCGCTCGCGTCCTCGCGGGACACGTTTGCGGCGCTGCTGGGCTGCATCCACATCGCCGCGCCGGTCACGACCAGCTCGTTGCGGAACCACTCGTACCGCAGGGCGCACTGTGTTGGCGTGTCGCTCGGGAGGTGCTGCGCCAGGAAACGCTCCGTGCCTGCGCACACAGATCGGGCACCGCAGCGACGTGAGTGTGCGGCAGCTGGCAGAGACACGTATTGTTTCGGCAATGCGCGCGTGTTTCGAGGCGCGGTTGCTGCTTCAAAGGGGGGGGGTGTCTTGTTTTGTTTGTGTGCGTCGCACCTGCGTCGGACATCTCCATCGCCCGCGCCACCGCCATGGCGGCGGCCCACTTCACGTCGTCGTCTCCGTGGCGCAGGAGCGCCAGCGCGGGCCGCACCGACCATGTTTGCGCCAGCTCTGCGCCCGGCCCTGTGTCGCGGATCAGGAGCGCGCACCGACACACCAGGACGGCGCGCTCGCGGTCCACGGAGGGCCCGGCCGCGCAGCGCCACGGGTTGAGCGCCGGGTGCGCGTGGAAGAATTGGCGCACGTCCGGCGTGACGTGCGGCGCGTAGAAGGATGCTACGAGGAGGGCGCAGGCGACCTGTGCGGGGTCGATGGCGGTTCCCGGGTGCCGGTGGTCCTCGAAGACGCCGTGGATGATCGTCGGGAGCGACGCGCGGAAGAGCGTGGCCGCGAGGGGCGCTGCGCGGGCGTCGTACAGAGCTGTGCGCACACACTGGAGAGCGGCCTGCGCCGATGGCGCCTGCGGGGGGCACAACAAGAGGGCCGAGGGCACGTGGCTGGTGAGGCGATGAATGTGGGGAGGCGGGGGCGCCTCGCGGGTCCCGGGCGGCCGCCGCTGGAAGCCGCATTTCACGCCGGCTGACAGAGGCTGGCCGGCGGCTGTGTGGTGTCGGCGCACACGCCCGCTGGGGGAGCACTTTCGATGGCCGGTGGTCCAGGCGGCGAGCTTGCAGCTGTCGCTCAACGCTGGGCTGGGCCACGTCGCGACGTGCCCGCGCTGGGCCCGGCGCTCGGGTGTGGACAGTGAGCAGGAGCACGTCGTGGGGGAACACGTCCTGTTGACGGCTCAGATGGGTATACCCACCTTTCCTGCCGCGACGTCCCTCAGCTGATGCAGGTGCGGGTGCTTGTCAAGCAGCGCTGTCGCTGCGGCGGACAGGGACGTCATGAGCGCCCCATCCGTGTCGGCGCTCGCGTGGGCAGCCGGCATGGCGCCCTGCTCTGCGGGCGGATCCGCTGCGGTTGATACGTCTCAAATCTGTGGCATCAAGAAGCAAGGGCCAGCCCTGGCCGTGGAGCGGCACGGAAAAGATCCTGGTCCGCACGGCGCGCGCGATGAGAGTCACTGCTGTGCGCGTATGAGGGCCGGCTGCCTTTGAGAACGAACACCTGCCGCACAACGAACTTCAGACTTGCTGAAAGTACCGCAGACGTCCACCTGGCGCCCCCCTCTTCCCACCCCGCCCCACCACCTCGTCGCCGCGCCACATCCCCCGCCAGCACCAGCACCAGCCCACGCGCCCTCCCCGACCGACACAGAGCCCGCGGCGCGCCGTGCGTCCGCGCCCCCGCCCGCCCCCGCCAGTTCGCACGTGCCCGCGGCCGACCCCCCGCCCCGTCCGGCCGCATCACACACACGTCGTAGCGCACCCTCGTCCGCTGGCCGCGGCGTCGCTGTTTCGCTGACACGCGGGACACCTCGCGCGACCGCGCCCGATGTCGGCCACGGACGACAAGATGCAGGCCACGGCTGGAACCATCCCCGCCGTGACCCCACCGCCCGTGAAGGGAGCTTCGCCCAAGAAGGCCTCGCCCAAGGTGCGCCGATGGACCCGCGCGGGCCGGTTCGCGCCCCGCGACGCCCCCGACCACTTGCTCGGAGGCAGTATCCGGCCTGCGATGAGACATTCGTCGGCGGCGACGCCCCGCGCGCACGGCCTGCAAGGGCCAGGTTTTTCGCGGCACCGCGCGCACCAGGGCCCGCACCGATCGGACGCGCGGCCTCGCGTTTCCTTCCCAGCGACGCCGCCGTGAAAGCGCCCGCGGATGCGCAGCTGGCGCGGTGACCGACGCCCGGGGCCCCGCCCAGTTCTCAAGGGCCCGCTGGCGCGCGATGCGAGCGCGACGCCGCCGGCCCGCACAGCCCCGCGACAACGCGCCCTTCGCGGCGTCCGCATCTGCCGCGGCCCGCCGCGCGATCGCGCGCGGCTCCTCGCTGCGGTCCGAGACCGCGCGCGCCCGCCACGCTTGTGTGCTCCTGCCTAGGCAACATTCGCGCGTGCACGCGGGACGCGCACGTCCAGCGCACGAGGCGCGCAGCCCGACCTCAGTTCCAGTCATCGCGGCCGTGGCGATTGAATAGCGCGCCGGGGAGCCACCGCGTGGACCGTCGCGGTGCCTCAGCACAGCGTTGGCTTCGTTCGTTGCCCCGATGCCGCTCTGGCCACCTCGCGGCCCCGTTGACCGCCTCTCCCATCGTTCCGAGCAGACCCACTTCTGGGCGGCCACCAGACACGTCCGCGCGCCGCATCTCGGCCCGCACGTTCCGCGCGCCGCCGTCGCGGTCCTCCCCAGCGTAGGCAGCATACGCGCCCCGTCCGCCTTGTGCACGTCGAGCCACGGCCTGAACGCGCCCCGACGGGATCCCCGCGTGCTCGCAGGTCATGGGCGTGAAGCAGTCGACGTTCGAGGCGTTCGCGGTGCCGCTCGCGTTCGGCACTGGCGTGGCCATCGCCCGCCTGGTCACCGGCCGGGGCAAGCGCCGCGCCGTCAAGGCCAAGGCGTCCCGCGACGAGAGGTGCGGCACACCGCCCAGTCGCCCTCTGCGCGCCCCCCGGACCAGCCACCTCCCTCCCCCATGACCGTCCTACAACGACGGTTCAACATGCACACAGCACGCGCGCCGTTCGCAGCACCGCGACGACGCACACCCGCCCGAGCCCCCCGCGCGCGTGTCACACCTCGCGCGTCCCGCTCCGTCCCGCACCCGCCCACTGCGTCGCGTGCGCCCCCACCACGTGCAGGCGTGTGGCGCTGGGCAAGGACTCCCGCGCGGCGAAGCTGTTCGACCACCTCGCCAAGTACCACCAGGAGCACCTCCTCGACTGCTGGGCGGACCTCGACAAGGCCCAGCGCGACCAGCTCGACAAGCAGCTCCGTTCGTTCGACCTCGAGTTTGTGCAGCGCGCCTTCCCGTCGTCCATGGCCGTCGACGCCGTCGTGTCCGGCATGTCGCCCGGTGAGCAACGATACCGCGCCCGCATTGCACGTGTGCGTGTGCGCGTGCGCGTGCGTCCCCCCGGCCCACGAACGGTTGGTTGTCTGCGTGTTTGTGTGCAGAGCCGGTGGACGTGGCGGACGTGGCGCCGATCGCGGGGCGCGACCCGCAGGAGGCGGAGCAGTGGCGCCTGGAGGGTCTCCGGCTCATCTCGACGGGCAAGGTCGCGGTGATCCTCCTCGCGGGCGGGCAGGGCACGCGCCTGGGCAGCGCAGCGCCCAAGGGGTGCTTCGACATCGGGCTGCCGTCGGGCAAGCCGCTCTTCCAGCTGCACGCCGAGCGCATCGCGAAGCTGCAGCGCCTGGCCGCGGACGAGGTCGGCCCGAACGGTCCGGGCGGCCTCCCCGACAAGCTGGTGCACTGGTACATCATGACGTCGCCGGCGACGGACCGGGCGACGCGGGAGCACTTCAAGGGCGCGGCGTACTACGGGCTGAGCGCGTCGCAGGTGCACTTCTTCCAGCAGGCGACGATGCCGTGCCTGACGCCGGAGGGGGACATGATCCTCGAGACCCCTGGGAGGGTGGCGACGGCGCCCGACGGGAACGGGGGGCTGTACCAGGCGCTCGCGGCGTCCGGCGCGCTCGCGGACATGCGGTCGCGCGGCGTGGAGTGCGTGGACGCGTTCTGCGTCGACAACGCGCTCGCGCAGGTGGCGAGCCCGGAGTGGCTGGGGTACTGCCGGGCGCGCGAGGCCGACGTGGGCGCGCGCGTGGTGGCGAAGAGCGGGCCCGGCGAGAAGGTCGGCGTGTTCGTGAAGAGCGGCGCGTCGGGCATCGCGGTGAAGGAGTACTCGGAGCTCGGGCAGGACCTCGCCGGCCTCAAGGGCCCCGGGGGTCAATTGGTCTACCGCTGGGGCAACATCTGCATGCACTACTTCTCGCTCAAGTTCCTCGAGTCCACCGCCAAGGCGATGCGCGCGACGCCGACGTACCACGTGGCGCGCAAGAAGATCCCGTGCGTGGGCGGCGACAAGGTGGACGGCATCAAGCTGGAGCAGTTCATCTTCGACCCGTTCCCGTCCGCGGGGAAGTGCGTGCTGTTCGAGGTGCGCCGCGAGGCCGAGTTCGCGCCCGTGAAGAACGCGCCGGGCGAGGCGGTGGACTCGCCCGACACGGCGCGCGCGGCGGTGCTGGCGCTGCACAAGAAGTGGGTCGAGGCCGCGGGCGGGCAGGTCGTGAGCAACGCCGCGGCGCTCTCCAAGGTGCTCCCCGAGGCGTTCTACGGCGCGCTCTCGGAGCTCCCGGGCGTGGAGGTCGCGCCGACGCTGTCGTACGCCGGGGAGGGGCTGGAGCGCCTGTGCAAGGGGAAGCAGTTCAAGCTGGGGACGCACATCGACAGCATGCGGCTCGTGCGGCAGGGCTCGAGCGTCGGCAAGTCGAAGAACATGGACGTGCTCGACGCGCCGCGGAGCCGCGGCCCGAGCGCGCGCACCAGCAAGGTGGGCTCGCGGCGCGACAGCGGGGCCGGGCTCAAGGAGCTCGTCAACCTGCCCAAGGACCAGCTGCCGACGCACCAGGAGAAGTGACGCGGGGGCTGCGGGTTGGCGGGGGCGATGTGAGCATGGGCCCTGTGTTGTTGCTGTGTCAGGTGCGCGGGTGGTCAATTACTACTCTATGTGGCACGCGCGCGGTGCTGGGCGGCTTCGTTGCCGCCAGCAGGCGCGGGAGGCGCGCAGACGTGTGTCGCGCCGGATAGGCTCACTAGGGTGCGAATCTGTGTGGTGGCAAATAGAGCACACAGCGCCTGAGCTCTACTGGCTGCTCGAGGGCGCACGCACAGCGGCCCAACGGCGCCGAGCGCGGCGCAAGCGGAGGGCTCGGACGTCATGAGCGGGCCGACGGAGGCGGCGCCCGCGGCGAGCCCCGCCCTGCCGTCCGTGCCGCTCCCGGCGGTCCCGGCGGACGCAGTGACGGCCGCCCACGCCGCGGAGCTCGACTCGGGGGCGGACGGCGCGAGTGACAGCGACGAGAGCTGGGACGAGGACGAGATGGCCCTGGCGCTGGAGTGGGCGGACATGCGCGAGGACCACGTGAGCGCCGCACGCCGAAATTCCTGTGCTGAGAAGCGAGGGCATCCTGCGCCGGCCGCAAGCCCAGGGCGGCGGCAGGCCGGGCGTGCAGGCTTGTTGGCGTCTCGAGCGAGAGGGCTGCCTGCGTGCACGGCGTCCTGCGCTGCGGTTGGACTGTGCAGGCGGCGTGTGTCTTGCTTGCGGGCAACTGCGAATCTGAGTCGCAATTCGAGTTGTTTCGCGCGTCTCGCAGGCGTCCGCTGCGTTAAACCACAATGTGCACCGTCCAAACGCGCACGGAGGGGCGTTCAACCAGGGACGTGCGCGGGGCGCGCAGTTGAAGGGCGTGGGGGGAGGGAAGGGCGCAGGGAAGCACGTCGTCGACTTGCTGGATCCCGGCATGGCGGTCAGCGGGAAGGTACAGAACGTCATCAAAGGCGCAGCCAAGAAGGAGCTCTCACAAGCCATCAGGCAAGTGCCGGCGAGGAGCAAGGACTGCGATGGCTCCTTCGGACCCTGTGAGCGGCCAGGACGGCCGCCGCTCGACGAATGATCCTTCAGCTACAAGCAACGCGGACTGCCCGGTGCTTCGCGTGCGCTCACTGCGGCGTCGCTGCGTCGGTGCCTCGCAGGATCACGGACAAGTCCCAGCGCGCAACGGTGGAGCAAGCGCTCGACCCACGGACGCGCATGATCCTGTTCCGCTGGCTGAACAAGGGCGTCTTCGACTCCATCCACGGGTGCATCAGCACGGGCAAGGAGGCCAACGTGTACCAGGCCACGCGGGCCGGCGACAGCGACCTTGCCGTCAAGATCTACAAGACCTCCATCCTGGTCTTCAAGGACCGCGACAGGTGCTGCCCAACCGCACAGCACCCCAGCCACGCAGCGCCCCGCCCAGCGCGCCCATTCGCCCACGACGTTGCGCGTCTGACGGCGTTGCTGCTTTGTGTGCAGGTACGTGTCGGGGGACCACCGGTTCAAGCAGGGGTACTGCAAGAGCAACCCGCGCAAGATGGTGTCGGTGTGGGCGGAGAAGGAGTTCCGCAACCTGTCCCGCCTCCAGAAGGCCGGCATCCGCACGGCGCGCCCGGTGGCCCTGAAGCGCAACGTGCTGCTGATGGAGCTGATCGGCGAGGAGGGGCGCGCGGCGCCGCGGCTGAAGGACGCGCGGCTCCCGGAGAGCAAGCTGCGCGACCTGTACACGGAGGCGGTGCTGTACATGCGCACGATGTACCAGGACTGCAAGCTGGTGCACGGGGACCTGAGCGAGTACAACATATTGGTCTTCCGCGGACACCTGTACGTGATCGACGTGTCGCAGGCGGTCGACCTCGACCACCCGCACGCGCTGACCTTCCTCCGCGAGGACTGCCAGCACGTGAACGACTTCTTCCGGAAGTCCTCCGGGGGGGGTGTTGCGGTGCTGACCAACCGCGAGCTGTTCAACTTCTGCGTGGACCCGAGCATCACGCCGGAGAACCTCGACGCGAACCTCGACGCGCTGATGCGGCTCGCGGCCGCGCGCCCCGCCGCGCGCACCGCCGAGGACGAGATTGAGGACGCGGTGTTCCAGCAGGCCTTCATCCCGAAGCGGCTGGACGAGGTGGCGCGGTACGAGCGGGACCACGAGGCGGCGGCGCGCGGGGAGAAGGTCGAGGGGGTGTTCTACCAGGTGATCACGGGGATGCGCGACGACCTGACGGGGCCGCAGGAGGAGCCGCGGCTGCTGGCGGAGGCCAGGGAGCGGGAGCGGGACGCGGTGCGGCGGGCGAGGGAGGAGATCGCGCGCGGGGAGGGAGAGGGGGCGGCGGGCGAGGAGGAGGGGGGGGAGGGGGCGCGGGGCGGCGAGGCGCGGGAGGAGGCGATGCCGGTGCCGCAGGGGCGCGCCGAGAGCCGCGCGGTGCAGGCTGGGGGCGCCATCCCGCACCTGGCTGGCAGGGACGACGTGACGGCGCACATGGTGCGCATGACGATGGCGGCGGGCGCGCGGACGGTGGAGCAGGGCAGGAAGCAGCATGACGGTGCGCAGGACCCCTTCGCGCACCTGCCGCCGCCAAAGGTCGGGGGCGCGGCCGCGGCGGCTGCTGCGGCTAAGGCACTGGCGTGGGGCGGCGCGGACGACGACTCCGACTACGAGGACGAGAGCGCGGACGAGGGCGAGGCTGGCGCGCTCTCAGCAGCGGCGGTCGCGGCGCAGGCGCGGGCGGCGCCCGCGGAGGGGTCGGGCGCGTCTGGGGACAGCGGAGACGAGAGCGGGGAGGAGAGCGGGGAGGAGTCGGGGGACGACGAGATGGCGCGCGAGTGGGAGGCGCGGGAGGGTCGCAAGCTGACAAAGGAGGAGGTGCGGGAGCTGCGGAAGGAGCACAAGCGGGCGGTGAAGGCGGAGCGCGCGGAGAAGCGCAAGGAGAAGATGCCGAAGAAGGTGAAGAAGCAGAAGGAGAAGAAGAGCAAGAAGAAGCGGTGAGGGCGAGGACTCATGTCACACGCCGCGCCCTGGTGCGACCCTCTGCGACCGCGCGGCTGGTACTGCTGGCACGGCGGCACGTGTGACGCGTCCGCGATCGCTGCCCGCTGTGGGAGCCGGTCACCACTTCTCGAACGGCGCGCCCGTCGACTGGATGCCACGCGCCGCGTCCTCCATCGTGAGGATCTCCCCCTCGGTGAGCCGCCAGCCAAAGGCACCCGCCGCCTCGCGCACCTGCTTCGCGTTCTTCACGCCGGGGATCGGCAGCGCCCCCTGCACAACAAGACACAGCTTGGCGTTCCTTGAGGTCTGCACGTTCGCTGGCAGTCAGTCCCGCGGCGCCGTCGCCCCCGTGCTGCGGGGCTCGGGCGCACCTTGCAGATCACCCAGTTGATGGCCACCTGCGTTTACGAGGACAACAGAACACGCCGATGGTAAACGAGATGTTGGAGCAGAGAATCCAGCTTCACTCGTGCATGTTCCCAGACAAAAAAAAGGCGTCACCTGCGCGGGCGTCTTCCCGCCGTGCTCCTCGCCGACCTCCCGGAGGATCTTCACGAGCGCCTCGCACCGCCGCGTGCGGTCCTCCGTGAAGTTGATCGACCGCTGGCCGCGGGGCCGGTCCTGCACCGAGTACTTGCCGGTCAGCAGGCCCTGCGCCAGCGGACTGTACGCCACCAGCGTGACGCCGTTCTCGCGGCACGCCTCGAACACCCCGTTCTCGTCCGGCGCCCGGTAGATCAGGCTGTACTGCACCTGGTTGCTCGCCAGCGGCACGCCCTCCTTGTCCAGGAACTTGCGCGCGTTGCGGATGCGCTCGGCGTTGAAGTTCGACACGCCGACCGCCTTGCACAGGCCCTGCTGCTGGCACTCGGCGAGCCCCTTGAGGTAGTTGTCGTTCGCGAACGCGTTGAGGAAGAACCCGGGCCAGTGCTGCATGTACAGCCCGACCTGGTCCGTCTGCAGGCGCGCCAGGGAGGCCTTGCACGCGTCCACGAGCGACCCCGAGGTCTGCCGCCACGGCAGCGGCGCGAACTTGGTGGCGATGATCGGGGACTGCGCGCTCGCGGGGTCGGTGTCAAACTCCCCGATGTACTTCTCCGACAGGTTGAACCCGTACACCTGGGGAGGGGGGGTGTTGGAGGGTGCGGAGTGAGGCGGGCCGCGGTCTCCGGCGCGTGGGTACGTGCGTGTGTGCGCGCATGTGTGCATGTGTGCTTGCCTCTGCGGTGTCCAAGAAGTTGATGCCGCACTCCTGCATGGCGTCCCACGCCTCGCGCGCGCCCGCCTTGCCGTACGTCTTGTCCTTGCTGCCGTCCTGCCAGTAGCCGCTGCGTTGCAGCGCGCGCGTAGAGGCGGTGAGCCGGTCACGAGGGTCCGTGTCGTGGGTGATGCACGCGAACAGCACACGTGCCGTTTGTGTCGGGCAACGAATCGACGCAGATGGGCGGTGTAGGCCCTCATCTCAGCCGCAGGCGGAAGTCTCACCTGGAGTCGCCCCAGCTCCACCCGCCGACGCCGATCAGCGACACCTCGAGGTCGCTCCGGCCCAGCTTCATGGTCTCGGCTGCGCGTCTCGGGGAAGCAGCGCCGAGATTGATGATGTGCGCTGAAAGGTTGCGATGTGAGAATCTACTGCCGGGTGCGAGACGTGATCGTCGTCGCTCGATTGCGCCGCGGTGCGCGTGGGAGCACTTGCGGTGCAGGCACCCACTCACCGGCCGGGATCACGGGCTTGGTGCTCTGCGCCGTGGCATTCGTCGCGACCTGGCGCTTCAGAGAGGTCTTCGGCACGGCGCCGGAGGGCCGGACGGACCCCGCGAGCTGCATGGTCGAAACCTAGACTGTTCGTGGCCGGGACTGCAGCTGCACACGGGCGACGAGGACGCAGCGGACGATCGAGGATGCGGCTGCAGCGGAGATGGAGCTCGCGCTTGTTAGTGTCTGCTGACTTTGCGCTCGCGTAGGTGACTCTCGACGAGCCCTCGAGCGCAGGCAAGGGAAAACCTCCGCCGAACAGGACGTGAACAGCTCCCCGAACGAATTGACTGGACGCGATGTCACTGTCTTCTAACAAAGAGACCGGGCCCGTGATCTGGGGCAGTGGCGATGCTGCGTCATGCAGCTGCTGGTCGGACACCTCCCACACCTCCGCCACCACGCACACGGTGCCCGGCCGTCCGCACTGCGATCTGCACCCACGGCACGCGCACGCCCCCGTCTCCCTCGCACCCCAGCGACGCACTTGCCGCGTCCTCCTCGCCGCACACCCGCGTTGGCATGACGCGATCACAGCTTCAGCGCGTCCATGGCGCGCCAGTGCGCCCCGAGGCTGCCCAGCGTGTTGGCCACCCACATCCCGCTGGCCGCCGCCGCGGGCGTCCCGATGCCCGGGAACGTCGAGTCCCCGCACACGAACAGCCCGGGCACGGGGCACACCGCCTCGGGCATGGACTGGATCGACTGCAGGTTGCGCGGGCCGTACGTGCCGCGGTGGCGCCGCAGGAACCGCTCGTGCGTCAGCGGCGTGCCCTCCCACGCGCCCACGACCCGCTCGCGCATCCCCGGCACGGCCTGCTCCGCGAGGTCCCACGTGACTGCACAGCGCTCGCGCTTGAGGGCGCTGTAGGCCTCCGAGCGGGGGTCGAGGCCCTCCCACGGCTCGTAGGGCTCGCTGAGGTAGCTGTGCATCGTGTGCATGCCCGGCGGGGCGGCGGTGGGGTCCACGGCGCTGGGCACGCAGACCGTGGGCCACCCGCTGGCGCCCCCGGCGAGGAAGGCGGGGTCGAAGAAGAAGGTGTGGAGCGCCGGCGGGGGCTGTGCGTCGTCCGCGTGGAACACCGCGTGCAGGTGCGCGTAGCTCTCGTGCGGGGAGACGTCTGCGGAGCGGCGGGGGAGCGGCAACGTCACTGACATGCCAACCTGAAACACGTTCGATTCGATCACGTCGTGGGGAGGTGCGGGCGGGATGGAGTCTGTGCGCACCTTCGAGCGTGCTGACGAAGTCGTCGTCGAGGTGCTCGTCTCCGTGGTCCGACAGGAGCTTGCGCGTGTCCCAGACGGTCGCGTTCGACACCACCGCCTTGCGCGCGCGCACCACGCGGCCGTCGCGCAGCCGCACGCCCACCGCCCTGCCGCCCTCCACGACCACGTTATCCACGGTGCACCGCAGCGACAGCCGCCCCCCGGCCCTCCGCAGGCCCCGCACGAGCGCCGACACAATCGCCTGACCGCCCCCGATGGGGTACTCCAGCGACACCCCCTCCTGATACAGCTGGTTGAACGCGCGCACCATGTACGTCGCGTTGACCTCGTCCATCCCGATCCCCGACGTCGCGCGGCACAGCACGTCGATGAACTCCACGATCCGCGGGTCCGACGCCAGCGGCCGCACAATGTCCCCGAACCGCCGCGAACCCACCTCGCGCTCGTGCAGCAGCGACGACGCCAGCTTCAACGGCGACCGCAGCGCCGCCGTCGCCGCGATGCCGTTGTCGTACCGCACCGCCATCGGGTGGATGCTCACCGCGCCCGCCTGCAGCCTCGCGCACTCCCCCTGCACCGCCTCCAGCTCCAGCCGCGCGCGCCGGCCCCACATGCCCTCCACGTGCTCCGCGAACGCCCGGCTCCCGATGTTCGTCCGCACCGACCCCTCCGGGAACACCAGCTGCGTCTGCTCCTCCCCGTACTCCACCACCTCCAAGTCCTCTCCCAACAGATCCAGCACCGCCGCGATCGGGTTGTCCGACGCCACGCCGCCCTCGCTCGGGCGGTCCTGCGGGGCACCAGGCGGCCGGGGCGGTGCTGACGGGTCCGCGTTGGCGTGGGGTGCCGTGAGAGAGTTCATGTGTGCAGGCGTGTGCGTACCTTGAGGCCGAAGAAGAGCGACGTGCCGCAGTCAAAGTGGACCTCGTGCTCACCCGCGCGGCGCATGAACGAGTGCGCGCAGCCTCCTGCGAGCGGGCGTTGCACGAACGCGGTCGAGGTGTGCGCAGCAACGTGTCTGCGGTGCGCGCGTTGCCCCGCTGTGGAGTTCACGGCGGGGAACAGGTTGACCTCGGCGACGCCAAGCTTCAACTATGTACCTGGTTTGGTGTGCGCCTCGAGCACCTGCACGTCCATCCCGTACACCGCCGCTACGGCGGCAGCAGTGAGCCCACCGATGCCCGCACCGATCACCACGACGTCTGCGTCCGTTACTGCGTCGGACGCTGCATCTCCATTCGAGGTGCGGGCGCGGCAGCGGACCTCGGCGCCGCTCCTGCCCCTCGAGCGCGTCCGGCCGCATCCCCTCTCCGGCACCACACAAAGAGCCCGCGGTGGACGGTGGCGCTCGAGCTGGTGCGCGACGGTGGCCGAGTGCACGGCCCTGGAGGCCAGCGCCCGAGGGCTGTGGATGCACGGCATCGCCGCAGCGCCGCCACACAGCCGAAGAGAGACAGCTGCACTTCAGGTGCTTGGACTCCTCTCCCCTCGCACGCTGCAGATCCCGCAAGCGTGGTGGCGCTAATGGGACGGAAGGTACGCAATTCCCGCTCGTGCACGCGCCGCCGCAACGCAAGGAGCTGCGTCGATCGGACCCCAGTGCGACATCCCTGGTGAGAGGCCTCCCACGACCCCCGACTGCGCCTGCCCGACCGTCCTGTACGTGGTGTGACAGTTGGGCACCGGAGGCGAGAGACGTACCACTTGCATGCTGCGGTCCTCCCGGCGTCCTGTCGTGCACAGCGGCCGTCGAAGCGAACTCGGACCGTGTGCGCGTCCATGCTCCGCGCTGCACGCCTCAGCGCGTCGACGCTGTTCCGTCGAGACCCCGGACTCCTGCCACGGCTCCTGACGGGGCGCGTGAGCGCCGCACCGTGTCTCCAGCGCGCACCGCTGAGGCGGTCCGCCGGCAACCGCACGCAGCTTCTGGCCTCTGCTCACTCGCGCGAGGTGTCGTCCACGATGGCGGAGGCGGCTGCGTCGCGCATCGTCAACGGCGTGACGTATCTGTGCGCCAAGGTGCGCGATGAATCCCCGTGTGGCAATGCACATCGGCGACGTACGCCGCGTCTATATGTCTCACAGGAACAGGCGCGAAACATGTGTTGCAGGACGCGGCTGAGGTGGACGTGGAGCTCATGGGAGCGCTTGGGTTCTCGGTGGACCAGCTGATGGAGCTCGCGGGCCTCAGCGTGTCGTGCAGCGTCGCGGAGGTCTTCCCGGTGGACGGCCACCGGCGCGTGCTGGTGATCTGCGGGCCCGGGAACAACGGCGGCGACGGGCTGGTCGCGGCGCGCCACCTCACGCACTTCGGGTACTCCGTGAGCGTGTGCTACCCGAAGCCCACCGACAAGCCCCTGTACAACGGCCTCGTCACCCAGTGCCAGTCCCTGGGGCTCAACTTCGTGCCCGCGGCCGACGTCGCCGACGCCCAGGACCTCAAAAGGCGCGCGACCACCCCCGCCCCTCCGCGCCCCACGCACGCCCACAGCCACGCGCCACGACCCACCTTGGTGCATCCCACCTCGGAATGTTGCAGCTCGTATGACGTGGTGCATCCCACCTCGAAATGTTGCAGCTCGTATGACGTGGTGCATCCCACCTCGAAATGTTGCAGCTCGTATGACGTGGTCGTCGACGCGATGTTCGGCTTCTCGTTCAAGGGCGCCCCGCGGCCGCCCTTCGACGGCATCCTCGCCGCGCTCGCCCCGGGCCGCAGCCCGCCCCCCGTCGCGTCCGTCGACATCCCCTCTGGGTGGCAGGTCGACGTCGCGGACGCACAGCCGGGCCTCCGCCCCGACCTGCTCGTGTCGCTCACCGCCCCGAAGCTCTGCTCCCTCGCCTTCGCGGGCCACCACCACTTCCTCGGCGGCCGCTTCGTCCCCCCGGCCATCCGCGAGCGCTTCAACCTGCAGCTGCCCGCCTTCCCCGCCACGCACCAGTGCGTGCGCATCGGCGGGCACGCGGAGCTCAACATCGCGGACATGCGCGTCGACTACCGCGGCGGCGCCCTCGACGAGTCCGACGCCGCGGGCGACCCGTACGCGCAGTTCAACCAGTGGATGCAGGACGCCGTCGACGCCGGGGTGCCCGAGGCCAACGCGGTGGCGCTCGGGACCGCGGACGGCGAGGGGCGGCCGTCCGTGCGGATGGTGCTGCTCAAGGGCGTCGAGGCGGACCGCGGGTTCGTGTTTTACACCAACTACGACTCGCGCAAGGGCGGCGAGCTGGCCGCCAACCCCCGCGCGGCGCTGTGCTTCTTCTGGGAGCCGCTGCAGCGCTCGGTGCGCATCGAGGGCGACGTCGAGCAGCTCCCGCCCGCGGAGTCGGACGCGTACTTCCATTCGCGGCCAGTGGGGAGTCAAATTGGCGCGTGGGTGTCGCGGCAGAGCACGGTGCTGCAGGGGCGCGGGGAACTGGAGGCGCGGGAGCGGGAGCTGAAGGAGAAGTACGGCGACGGGCCCGTGGACCGCCCGCCGCACTGGGGCGGGTACCTCGTGCGTCCGCGCGCTGTCGAGTTCTGGGCGGGGCGGCAGTCGCGGCTGCACGACCGGCTGCGGTACAAGGCGCAGGACGGCAAGTGGACCATCGAGCGCCTCTCGCCGTGAGTCCGTGTGACGTCGGAACGGCGCGGTGTAGCCTTTTGACGCGTCACAGCCAGTCCATGACGACCTCGAGGACGTCCAGCTGGAGGATCTCCGCCCTCGCGTTGAGGAGCGACCCTACGTTGGGCGTCGTGCGCGCCTCGCCGTCCTCCTCGTCGCCGTGCACGAACTCCTTGATGTAGGTCCCCGCCGACGTGCGCAGCAACAGCCAAAACATGCGCGGCTTGTCCGCCTCCGCGACGCCTGCGAGGCACAGACGCGCGCAGGGCTCGCGGCTGAGCGCACGGGGTGGCCGGTGCGATGCGCATGGTGAGAGACCGCGGTGCATCTGGTGGCAACCAGAAACAGTGCACCGCACCTTCTGGGAGGCTCGTGCCGGCGAGCGCGGGGGACGCAGAGTCGATCGCCTCGCAGGACATCTCGTACACCATCTTCTCGCGCACGAGGTCCGCCCGCCGGTGGCTCACCCTCACGGGCGTGCGCTGCGCCAGCGTCAGGTCCTTCATGTCCGACAGCGCCGCCATGTCCTGCGCCGTCACCTCCCTGTCCAGCCGCACCAGCGCCAGGTACCGCTTCTGCTTCTCCGACTCCCCCGCCTTGAGCTCCTTGAGCAGCTCCTTCCCGATCACCTGCAGACCGCTCGCCTCCACCCCCACACCGCTCGACACCAGCTGCTCCTCCACGCCGCGGAAGAAATCCGCACCAGGCATCTTCGAGCGCGCGTTCTGCAGACGCAGAGAAGAGAGACCTTGGACCATCATCGCGTCGGCACGCGGCGGCTGCGGGCACTGCAGCCCAACCGACAGCGAGCACACCTCAGCGTCGTCCACGGCGGGCAACGCGCGCGCACCTGGTACTCGAGGACGAACGGCCGGCCCTTTCCGAGCATGAGCACGTCGATGTCTTCCCGGCCCGCGGAGATCATGTTGTAGCTGTCGGCCCTCAGCGCCGGCGCGATGAGGTCGCCGATGGCCTCCTGGACCGACGTCTCGCCCTTGCGCGAGCCGTCGATCGTCCACGGGGAGTTGCTGATGTTGCGCCGCAGCTTGCGGTAGTACCCGCCCACGTGCACCGGGCGCCGGAAGCTCCTCAGCAGCACCTGGACTGGGAACTCTGGGACGAACAGCTCGCCGCCCTTGACGCCCGCGAGCTCCAGGTCCCTCGACGAGAGGGCAAAGATGGCCTGCGCGCAAGTGAGCATACGGCTGATGTCGCGGCGATTCGTCGGAGCGCTGCGTCGTCCGCACAATGTTGCGTGTGCGTGGGCGACGCACGTCAAAGGCGTTCTTCGACAGGGATCGCGTGATCTCCTCCGGACTCAGCGGGATGTCCTTCGGCTTCCCGCGACGGCGCTTCCTGCTGCGGTTCAGCTTCAAAATCGACGTCTCCCTGCAACGAGGACAGCCCTCAACACACACGCCGTTTCTCGCCGCGGCACCGCAGCGCGTGCCCTGGCCCGCATCCGCGCGTTGGGCGTGCCCGCACCTGCTCGTCCCGCGGTGCACGAAGTAGATCCCGCACCGCATGTCGGACTCGAGGTCCAGCGCGGCGCCATGCACTGCCTCCTGCAACGCGGGCATCATCGCCGCGCGCCACGTGTCGCGGAGGCTGAAGATGCTCTCCGCCACCTGGCGGTGCGGCTTCGAGAGCAGCTGCTCCTCCGGGAAGGCCCTGCGCATGTGCGAGAGCACCGCCGCCTCCCGCACCCCGCACTGGGCCGGAATGTGGATGTCCAGCGCGAAGCTGTCGAACTCGTGCCCCTCTGCACACACCGGCACCTCCCATCGCCGAGTCAGAGGCCCTCAACTGCCACGTCACGGCGCGCGGCGCCCTGCACACTCCACGCGCGTCGGGCCGCACCTGACTTCAGGGCCGCGTCGAGGTCCGTTGCGGCGCCCCCGGCAGCCAGCTTCCAGTCGGACCCGTCCTTCTCCCCCAGCGCCATCACGGCCCCCACCTCGTCGATGCCCTTCCCGTTGTACAGCAGCCGCTCCCCATTGCCAGGGTCGCCCAGCTGCATCACGCCCAAACACACCACGCACGTGCTCTCTGCAGCGCGACCCGGCCCCGCCCCGTCGCCCGCGGCCCCATCTGCAGGCGGTTCAACGGCGTGTCGGCTGCGGTCGTCGCACCATCCGAGTGCGTGTCTGGGCAGCATCCGTCGCTGTGGGAGCGGCCGGACAGGAGCGGCCCGCGCGAGACAGAACGCAACCGCGCAGCCGGCGGAGGTGACGTGCGCCCGCGTCGTGGTGCGCGGGTTCCTGGGCTCGCAGGCACACGCAACAGCGCTTGCCTGCGGTGTCGGTGGGTGCAGCTGCGGCCGCGTCCCCCGCGGCCGCGTCCGTCGCGTCCGATGTCAGCGACTTCAGGAGGGGGATCCGGCCGGGCGCCCTCGCCGCGAACGCCGCGCCGTCCGTGCAGCCGCAGAAGCGCAGGGTGCAGCGTGGGCACGTGCCGATCCTGAGCAGCTCCGCGGCCGCGCGGACGCCCGACGGGGACGCGTGCAGGGCCGCCACATATCGGTCTACGGCCGCAGATTCCGCGCCGGTGTCGCTCATGGCCGCGCCGACCGCGTCCGCGCTGCACCGGACGACTGGCCTTGCTGCAGCCACCGCGGGCTGGCAGGGGCGCGCGAACTCGCCCTGGCTGGCAGTCGGGCAGTGCAGGGATGCCAGGTTCCGGCTCCTATCATTCCACAGAGGGCAATGTGGTATCCGGAAGTTCTGCAGCGAGGCGTATACAGGCCGTGCAGGTCCCCGACCCAGCATTGCAGGATCAAACGAGCCCCGCGCAGCGCCAACCGTCCATGGCAGGTCGTGGAAAACGTCGCAGGTTGATGCTGGCCCTGATGGCCTGCACGCGGGGCCCAAGGGATCGCTGCCGCCCGCACGGCGCGGTACAAGCGGGGTCGAAACCTCGCCAGCTCAGGGTGGACATCCGCCCTGCGTCAGGCGCGGATGCCCGCGGCCGAGCTGCGGCGGCGGCCTTGGCGTGATGGTCCGCCCGAGCACCGCGCATTGGCTGGGCACCAGGTGTGGCAGAGGAGAGTCGCAGCGGCGACAGCGCTCGTGTTCAGCACCACAGGACGCGCCATGGGCAAAGCGAAGCTGTTCATTCCCGACACGGGCGTCGGGAAATCATGCCTGGTGCTCGCGGAGTACTGCGGCGCCCTCCCGAAGATTGAGATCGCCGAGATGATGGTGCGCGGAGGCTCCCAGCGCACCCTGCCCGGGCCGCCTGCGCGCACCGCACCGCCCCCGCCGCAACCTTGCGCACCCCCGCGGCAGGAGGGACGTCTCACGTATGACCACGATGTGGCGATGCTGCGGCGCTCGTATTAGCGCTCAGCCACGAATCCCTCCCGCAGGAGTCGTGCACAGCCCCGCCCGCCGTCCCCGCGGCCGCACACCCCCGCCACCTCCCGCCCCCCGCAGTCCAAGGATCCTGTCCCGAAGCTCCAGGTCGACGGGGCCGAGGTCGTGGGGGCGTCGTCTGTCCTGAGCGCGATCGCTCGGATGGCCCCCGGCGCTCACGGCCTCCTGGGCACCACGCCGACCGAGGAGGCCGAGGTGCAGCAGTGGCTGAGCTTCCGGAACCGCGAGCTCGAGCCGCTCCTGGACGACAAGCTCGCCCCCGTCAACACCGTCCTGCTGACCAGGTGGGCGAGGGCCTCACGCGTCGCTTGCACGCGCGCAGTGACAGCGCGGCACCGGCGACGAACCCGCGCGACCTGCCCCCCGCCGCAGGACGTTCGTGTGCGGGTCGCGGCCCACGGTGGCGGACTTCGCCCTGTACGGGACCGTCGCCACGGCGGTGTCGAAGATGACGGCACCGCAGCGGGTCAACGTCAGCAACCTCATGCGCTGGTACGACTACTGCCAGCACGTGTTCGACCGCGCCGAGGTGAGGCCGCCCGCCCGACGACGGTCCTGCAACACGCCCCGCCGATTGCCGACGCGTGTTGTTGTTGCCGTCGATGTTGTTGCAAACTCGTCGCCGCTCTGTCCTCCGCGCAGGTGTTCCCTCGCGTGCCCGTCGCGCGGCCAGCGTTCAAGCCGCCCAGCGCTGCGGAGCTCGCGGCCGCAGCGGCCCCGGCTGCCGCGAAGGGCAAGGGCAAGGGCAAGGGCGACGACAAGGCCGCCGCCGCCCCCGCGGACAAGAAGGCGGCGGGCGACGCGGGGGGCAAGAAGGCGGAGAAGCAGGGCGAGGGCAAGGCCGCCGCGGCGCCCCCTGCGGCCGCGGAGGGCGAGGGCAAGAAGAAGGAGGGCAAGAAGGACGCGAAGAAGGAGAAGAAGGAGAAGAAGGAGAAGCCTGAGAAGGTGGCGGCGAGCGCGACGGCGGACGTGTCGGCGCTGGACATCCGCGTGGGCACGATCCGGGCGGTGAAGCAGCACCCGAACGCGGACGCGCTGTACGTGGAGGAGATCGACCTCGGGGAGGACAAGCCGCGGCAGGTCATCAGCGGGCTGGTGAAGTTCGTGCCGCTGGACAAGATGCAGGGCCGCCGCGTGTGCGTGGTGTGCAACCTCAAGCCCGCGAAGATGCGCGACGTGATGAGCTACGGGCTCGTGCTGTGCGCGTCCAACAAGGAGCACACGCAGGTCGACCCCATCGCGCCGCCGGAGGGGGCCGCCAACGGCGAGCGCGTCACCGTCGAGGGGTTCGACGGCGAGCCCATGCCCGAGGTGCGACGGCCCTGCCGACGCGTGCCTGCGTTGCACACCCCACCTGGGCGCGTGCAACCCGTGAGCGTGGTGGTTGGTTGTTTGGTTGGTTGCCGCAGATCAACGAGCCGAAGAAGAAGATCTTCGCGACGGTCAGCGACGAGTTCATCACGACCAAGGACGGCGTTCCGACGTACCGCGGCAAGCCCTTCAGGACAGCGGCGGGGACGTGTGCGTCCTCGATACCCGATGCACTGGTCAAGTGACCCGCCGCACCTGTGACGCCCTCGCTGCTGCCCGCGCCAGATGCGCCGCGTGCGGCCGGCCCCGTGACGAACGATGGGACCCGCGTTCGTCCGTGCTGCACTCGGCAGCGGCATCCCGGCGAGGATGTCTGTCGACGTCAACCTTGGACCCCCTCGACGCGTGGCCAACCACTTGGCCTGGTCCGGCGAGCTCGCTGAGTCACTGGAGCACCTGGGGCCCGCAGACGGATCAGTTCCGTCGCAGCCTGCTCGAGGTTGTGTGCCATTCGCGCGGGCACGAGTCATCGGCCACCCAATGGCGTCGTTGAACGGCCCGCCGTGCTGCGCGAACGCGGCGGTCCGAGGATGCGCGCGCGTGGCACACATTCATTCATGTGCTTGGCGAAGTGGGGGCATTCTCTCGCGCGGCGCGCCTGAACGCGGAGCTCTTCTGGTGAGGGATTGCACCCGGCTGCACCCACACCGTGGCGCGGCGCATGAGCTCGAAAAGTCAGGCGTGAGCGCGTACGATCGATGATGCCTCGCAGATTGCATCGGCCGGGTTCGGAAAGACGGCGGGAGGGAGCAGCGCGAAGAAGAAGTCTCCGTCTGCGCCCGCACGGGGCATCGGCGGACGTGAAAAAAGGGCGCAGCGGGAGGCCTCGAAGCCCTGTCCATGTGGAGGCGGACAATACGGCAAATGCTGCCAGCCGTTCCACGACGGCCAGAAGCCCGCTACGCCGGAGGTGGGTGCTGCTGCTGGATGTGCGCTGCCCGCTCAGCTGGGCCGTCCGCAGGCTCCAACATGCTGAATCGTACGAAGGAGTCTCTTCGTGCTTCTCGTTCGCCCCCCTCCTGAGCCCCCGGACGTCCTGGTCGGCACACCTCACGGGCTGCTCGTTGCATCCATCCGACAACACAGGAGCTGTTGCGCGCGCGGTTCAGCGCGTACGGCCTGGGCAAGGTGAAGTTCCTCCTCGACACGCACCACCCGGACGAGCGCGCGGAGGACCTGGAGGCGCGCGTGGTGACCACGATGAGCAAGTTCGACTACAAGACGTTGGAGGTGGTGGCCAGCGAGGTGGACGACGGCGGGGCGACGATCGCGTTCAAGACGACGTACACGAAGAAGGGGGGCAGCATGCGCGGGTACAGCGACGGGCGCGGGCAGCGGCAGAAGGGCACGGAGGTGTTCACTGGCGAGGCGCGCTCGCGGTTCGTCCAGCACGAGGGGGCGTGGATGTACCACAGCGAGGTGGACGTGTGAGCGACGCATGCACGTGGGCCGGTGCCGCGGCCAGTGAGGGGCGAGTCAGGATCGCGGACGTAGGATAGGACCCCCTGGCGCCGAACCAGTTTGGTGGTGACCATGCTTCTCTCGGTTGGCTCGCAATGCGATGGTTTGGTTACAAGGTGCCGGGGCTGGCGGTCGGCGGGTGCGCGCAACTCGCTACTCCGGCGCGCGCGCCAGCCCGGGCGTCAGAGGGACGCGGAGACAAAGTCTGCGAGCGGTGGTGGGGCAACGCGCCCTTACTGCTGCTCCTCGGCGTTCACGTCGATGAACGCGCTGGCGACGGCGCCGGTCTCCTCGAAGATGGTCTTGGGGATGTTGACCTCCGGGATGGTGGCGTACTCCGAGAGCAGCGAGCGGAACTCGTCGCCCGTGAGCGTCTCCTTCTCCACGAGCACCTCCACGATGCGGTCCATCGCCTCGCGGTTGTCCTCGACGACCTTGAGCGCGTCCTCGTAGGCCTTCTCGGCCAGCTCCTTGACCGCGGCGTCGATCTTCGCCAGCAGGTTCTCGCTCATCGAGTTGCGCGCCATCATGCGCATGATCATGTCGCCCTGCTGCGAGTCCTGCAGGCTCCACGGGCCGCAGTCCGACATGCCGTACGCCGTCACCATCGCGCGCGCCAGCTGCGTCACCTGCTGCAGGTCGCCCGACGCGCCCGTCGTCACCTCGGCGTCACCAAAGATCACCTCCTCCGCCGCGCGGCCGCCCAGCGCGCCCACGAGCCGCGCGAACAGCTGCTGCTTCGACACCAGCGAGGGGTCCTCGTTCGGCGAGAACCACGTCAGCCCGCGCGCCTGCCCGCGCGGCACCAGCGTCACCTTCTGCACGGGGTCGTGGCCCGGCGTCAGCGTGGCGCAGATCGCGTGCCCGACCTCGTGGTACGCCACCAGCGACTTGACCTTGCCGTCCTGCATCAGGCGGCCCTCCAGGCCCGCCACGATGCGGTCCACGGCGTCGTCGATCTCCTTGAGCCCGATCGCCGTCAGCCCGCGGCGGCCGGCGAGGATGGCGGCCTCGTTCAGCAGGTTGGCCAGGTCCGCGCCGGCGAACCCGGGCGTGCGGAGCGCGATGTTCTCCAGCGACACGTCCTCGTCGAGCTTCTTGTTGCGCGCGTGCACGCCGAGGATGTCCATGCGGCCCTTCACGTCGGGCGCGTCCACCGACACCTGGCGGTCGAAGCGGCCCGGACGCAGCAGCGCGGGGTCGAGGATGTCGGCGCGGTTGGTGGCGGCGACCACGATGACGCCCGTGTTGCCCTCGAACCCGTCCATCTCCGTCAGCAGCTGGTTGAGCGTCTGCTCGCGCTCGTCGTTGCCGCCGCCGATGCCGGTGCCGCGCGAGCGCCCGACGGCGTCGATCTCGTCGATGAAGATGATGCACGGCGCGTTCTCCTTGGCCTTCTTGAACAGGTCGCGCACGCGCGACGCACCCACACCAACGAACATCTCCACGAACTCCGACCCGGAGATGGAGAAGAACGGCACGCCCGCCTCGCCCGCGATGGCCTTGGCGAGCAGCGTCTTACCCGTCCCGGGCGGGCCCACCAGGAGGCAGCCCTTGGGGATCTTGGCCCCCACGGCGGTGAACTTCTCGGGCTTCTTCAGGAACTCGACGATCTCCATGAAGTCGCGCTTCGCCTCCTCCACGCCCGCGACGTCGTTGAAGTTCACGCCTGCGCGGGGGGCGGTGCCGGGGAGGGTGAGGCGGGGCGCCCGGGGTGGCATCATGGTGTGTGGGTGAGGGCAGGGGGCGTGGGGGCGCACCGGTGTTGGGCTCCATCTGGAACTTGGCCTTGGACTTGCCGAACTGCATGGGGTTGCCGCCCGGGCCGCCCATGGGCCCGCCCTGGCCGCCCTGGGAGCGGCGCGAGAGCAGGAAGAGGCCGCCCACGAGGAGCAGCGGGAAGGCCAGGTTGCCGAGGAGGTTGAGGAACACGGCCGAGCCGTCCTCCGTGCTCGAGTGCGCCGCGAAGTCGATGTTCTTCTCGCGGAACTTGCTCAGCAGCTCGGCCGACGTGCCGGGCAGCTGCACGCGCACGCGCTGCACGCGGTTGCCCAGCTCGGGCGACACCGCCTCCACGATGGCGATCGTGCCGTTCTCGTAGAGGTCGACCTGCGCGAAACAGGCCGCGGGGGGCGCGGTGGGCGCGGAGGGGCGGCGATCGCGCGCTGATCGCTCGTTGGAGCTTCCAGCAATGAGAGCAAACGACCGGTAGGGCCGTCGAGGGGGGGCGGGGCGCGGCCCGCGCGGGCGGCAGGCGGGCAGCGGGCGGATTGGCGGGCGCCTGGAGGCGTGCTGGCGCGTTGGTGGCCGGGGCGAGGCGGGGCAGCGGTGGGGAGCAGGTGGGCCTAGCCTGGCGAGCGCCGGCTGCGTGGGTGCGGGGGGGACGCGGGATGGAGCGACGGGGCGGGCGATGGCTCCGCACCTTCTTGACACGGCCCATCTCCAGGTACTCGAGGAACCGGGAGTACGACATGCGCGACGAGGCGACGTTGGGGGCGCCCTCATCAGCGTTAGCAGCACCCGTCATCATCGCGGCGCCGACCAGGCCAGCGGCGCGGATGAGCTCCTTGCGCGACAGCAGCGAGTCCTCGCCCTGCGGGGGAGCGGCGGGGGGACGCGGGGCGGTCGGAGGGTGTTCGTGGCCACCTGGGAGCTCGTCCGCGGAAGCGGGCGCATACACCGCGGCAACGGCGACGTCGCTCGCGTCCACTGCGAGAGGAAAGCGAGTCTCACCTTGGGGGCCTGGGCAGCCACGCGCACGGTCCTCGCGCGGGGCGCGGGGGCAGCACCTGCAGACGACCACCGGGCGAGCCACGGAGGGGCGGTTCAGCGCGCTGTACGGGGGAGGTCTCGATGCGCATGAATCATTCGCATTTGCTCTAGCCGGTTTGCGTCCGCGGCTCGCGCGCTGTCGCCCCGTGCGGGGCTCCGCGGGCACCCGAGCAGCAGTGGCCACGAGAAGCTGGGGTCGCGCGCCCGCCGGTGCAGGCGGCTCTTCTGCCGAGACACCGCGCGCCACCGCGCTCTCCCGGGCACAGAGCTGCGATTCCGGCGGCGCAAGCGATGCGGGGGGCGCTCACCGGCCGCGGACCGCGCCCTCAGGGGCTTGCCCGCGAGGGCTGGCGTCTTCATGCTCGATGTAGCGAACGAAGTCATGTTGAACGATGTTGAGAAGTCGAACTACCTCCGGGCGGCAGCGCGGCGCGGCCTCGTCGCCCGCGGGCCCGCGCGCGCCCCTGGCGCGGGTGTGCGGGCCCCCACCTGAGGTGGTGCGCCAGGAGCCAATGACCAGCTTCATCGCCCCCGCGGCCGCCCTGCGCCACACAAAACGAGGCCCCGCGCCCCGAACTTGCGGCTGGTACCGTCGAGCGTCTCGTGACGTCGCGAGGGTTCTCCGTTCTGGGTGAGCAATTCGCGCGGGGGCGGGGCAACGACCTGGGCTGGGCGCGGCAACACACCAGCGGGGGGTGATCGAGGGCGGTGGGCATGGGCGAAGCGGGGTTCTCGTTCCCGTCTTTGGAGGAGAAGGCTCCGTCGGGGAGCCTGGGGCCGCCGCTGACGCTGCAGAGCACGGTCAAGTGTGCGGGGCAGGGAGGGGAGAAGCCCGTCGACATTCAGAGGTGACGCGCGACGAGCCTGCTCGCGCCGCGTGGACTGCATATGAGCGCAGCCTGCGCAGCGCTGCTGACCGGCAAAGACGGCTGTTCGGCTCCGTGCAGGCCGCCAGCCTCTGGGCCACCAGAGGGGCCACGGGCCGCGATGGGCCGGAGCAAGGTGCCGTTCGAGAAAGGCTTCAGCCAGATGGACTGGATGCGGCTGACCAAGACGGACCCAAATCTGAACGGTGCGGGGCCCATTGTGGCGTCGAAACACCACATCTCGCACCTAGCCAAACGTGCCTGTGCGGGCGCGCTGGCCGTCGCTCGAACGGCACCTCGCGGGCGCCGCAGGACGTGGGTACTGCGTGGTCTAGTTGGCGACGTCCGGCTGGCAGATTGACGGTGCGGCGCGTGCGTTCCCCCCGCAGGTCTCAACGGGGCGCGGCCGTCGAAGAAGATCACCCTCGAGGAGCTCGGGCAGCACAGCACGCCGGAGGACGCCTGGATGGCCGTGCGAGGAAAGGTGCGCCGCCCGCGCAGCAGCTGGCTGAAGTGCCCGACGTGCGGACTGCTGTGCTTGGCGCGCGGCAGCGGCGGAGCCACGCTGCCGGCGACCGAGCTGAGAAGCGATGTGGCCACGAGGAAGGCGCATTCGCCGGGTGTTGTCCGTACTTCATGTGGAACTGGCGGCGTGCACGGTGTTGTTGTAACCAAACTCCGCCACAGCTAAGGTGTGGCAATGAGCGAGCGGTGGATGCCACACCTTGCTGTCGCAGGGTTTTGCTACGATAACACCGTGCACGCCGCCACTGGCAGCACGCCATTCCACATGAAGTTCGACGCAGCACCCGACGAACGCGTCTCCCTCCGCAGCTACATCGATTCGCCACTCAGTCGAGGACTCGTCGCTGGCACCGTGGCCCCGTCGCATCCACCGAGCACAGCAGTTCGCGCGTCGCGCACCGCATGCGCCGCGGCCACGCGGCCGAGTCCGAAGCGGCGCGCGTGCACTGCATGCTGCATCGCACCGTGCCCGCGACGCACGCGGCCCCCAAGGCCGGTGCCGCGAGCAGCTCCCGCCCGCACGGATGCGCTGGCCGCCCGCCACCGCCGCGCCCCTCCCCTCCTGCGCGCAGGTGTACAGCGTCACGAAGTACGCCAACTACCACCCCGGGGGCGCCAAGATCCTCCTGGCTGCGGCGGGGAAGGACGCGACGAAGCTGTTCGATCGGTATCACCCCTGGGTCAACGTGGAGATGATGCTAGCCAAGGCGTACGTCGGCAGGCTCGAGCCCCCGCCTGCCGCACCACAGGAAGCACAGCCAGGGAGCTGACGCAGGATGTGATGACGCGATGGGGCCCCTCGCCGCGGACTGCCTTGAATCACTGCTTTGCAACTCGTGAAAGCCCGCCTATTCGGCACCTGCGTCAGGACGATGCCACGGCCCACTCTCTGCTACAACCCCACCGTGAGCGGTGCCAGCGGAGCCCCCCCGCGTCCACCTGGCGCCCGTCCGCACCGTCTTCCACACGCCGCCATCACTTTTCCGAGTCCACTCGAAACGACTGCGGCCGCACGACACCAACAAGCCACTGAGCATCAACAACAACAACACAGCACCGCCCCTGCGCACCGGCCGCGTCACGGCCGTCCCGCACACCAGGCGCAGCGCCGTGTGTGCGTCGCGCCCCCCCGCACCTCGAGCAGCTGCCCCTCGATCTGCGTGATCTCCTCGCGGTCGGCGCCGCACGTCTCCTCCATCACCGCCACCCACTTGCTGTCCCGCTGCAGCCCGTTCTTGATCGCGAACCGCGCGGCCACGTCCACGCACGCGAACGCGATCTTCGCCGGCGGGAACTGCAGGCACAGCGGCGTGCACATCGACTCGGTGGCAAAGTTCCACGCCAGCTGCGCCAGGTAGTTCCGCCGGTGCACCTCCCCCTCGTTCTCCTCCCGCTCCTTCGCCGACATGCTCTCGCTCACCGCCAGCCGCTTGTCCGCCGGGTCCTTCCCGAACTTGGCCAGGATGGGCATCAGACGGTGGTGCGGGTGCTGCAAGCGGGGCGGGGGGGGGAGCAACGGGCGTTGCGGGGGCGTCGGTGCTCGTCCAGGGGGGAGGGGGGGACGGTAGCTCGCGCGTCGCGGCACGTGCGGACGGCGCCGCGGCGCAGGCGGCGTGCAGGGGTGTGTTGCGGCGCACCTCGATGTTGAAGTCGAACCCGATGATGTAGAGGAGGGCGCGCTCGGCGAAGAGCACGTTCTCGCGCAGGAGGTCGCACTGCGGGCGGTCCTTGGTCAGGCGGTCCTGCTCGGCCTTGTCCTTGAAGCGCACCTGCGCCGCCTTGGCGATGCACTCCCGCAGGCTCTTGGCGCTCTCCTCGGCCTTCGCGCTGAGGAAGATCGCCGCGATGGCCACCACGAAGCGGTCGTTGCGCGCGAGCGACCGCACCGCGTAGAACCGGTGGATGTAGTACTGCGCGGTGGCCACCGTCCACTGGAGCCTGCACACAGCGGACGTGCGCGACGTCGTGAGCGGGGCCGGCGAGCGGCGCCGACCGCACGCGACCGACGGGGGCCCACGCGTCGGCGCTGCGTGTGTGCTGGCCGGGCGTTGGGCGCCGCGTGTCGGTGGGGCAGCTTGGGGCACTTACAGGTCCAGTTCTTGACCCACGTCGCTCACGAATCTGCACAACGCCCGCTTGATCGACTGTTCCTGCTCCCAGGTGATCTCGTCCCCCCTGCTCTTCGACCTCTCGCGCAGCGTCTCCAGGCTCTGATACTGGGCATTGCTCCACAGCTCCTGCATCGCGCCCCCGCCACCAGCCGCCTCCTGCACCTCACACTCCCGCCCCTCCGACGCCTCTACGCTGCCGCCGGCCGACCAGGGGCCACTATGTCGTTCGCCTGCCGGCCCGCGCGGGAGCTAAGCGCTGTTTTCGCTGCCGGGCCGTGCGTTATCCCGCGACGTGTCGCACAACGGCCGCCTCGCCCCGGACAAAGGAAGCCTCCGCTATGCAGCTTCGATTCTGCCGCAGCCGCGGGAGGGAAGAGGACGGGGCCTGCGCGGTCACTGCGGAGGACCCTGGCTGTGGTGCACTGCACTAAGACGCCGGCAAATGAGCACGCGCAGGTGATTCTGTACGGCAGCGGGGATCCGAGCAAGTGTGCGAGCAGCACGCCCGGCCGCAAGTCACATCGTCTCACGCGGCGTGCGGGGGGCATCGCTGGCTGACACGACCCCGCCAGACCGTTCGAGGGCCCCCCTGCCCCCACCGTGCGATTGGGCGACGGCGGAGCGACGGAGCGCCATGTTCACTTCCAGACCAGCCGATCCCAGTGCATCCAGGCAGCGATCGCGTGCGGTGCACGACCACTGAGCGCGCTGCACTGGTTGGGGCACCCCAGTCGTGGGTGCTGCGCGGCACAGCCATGCTCGGCGCGTCTGCACGCTGCCCCGATGCACGCTGCTGCCTCCAAGTGCCGAGGCAACGCGCGCTTCTAGGGCGGCCAGGGGGGCAGGCGGCCGCGTTGCCCAGCTCAGGGTGGCGAACAGGGTGCGCTCGGCCGGCGCGCACACAGCCGACCACCTGCCCCGGGGTCCGCGGCAGGACGACGAGGACCATCGTCCCCAATGCTGCGACTGCTGCGAACGGCGGCGCTGCGTCCTCGGACGCGGGCGAGGCGGACGTGGGCGTGGTTGGCGTGGGGTTGCAAGTTGCGCGCGTGTCGCTCATCTGCTTCCTGCTGACGGTCCTGCCCTGTCAGCTGGTGGACGGGCAGGTCGGCGTCGGGGCGCTGTCGAGCTTCGTTTTGTATTTCAACCACTTCGCGCGCGGGTGTGTCAGGAGGACGGTGTCGCCCGCGAACCGACGCGGGGTCCTGTCCAACCTGGGCCTCACGATAGTAGTGCTCATAGGTGAGACCGCCCGCACGACCGCCCGCCGGAGGGCCGCTTCGGCGGCGCACCGAACGGCCACGTGCCGTCCTGGCCGCTCAGGTGTGTTGCAAAGACACGTGGTGCTCACGCGGCACCGTGCGCGCCCGTTCGCGTGCAGCTGCGGCCGCGCACCTGGCTGCTTGTTTCGAGGGGTACCCGCAGCCGTACTCGGTGGAGCGCGCGGGCGTGGTGGTGCAGGCGGGCAAGTGGGTGTTGACGGTGATGGGCTTCACGCTCATGGCCGCGGGGTGCATCGTGCAGTGGGCGAGCGTCGAGCTGCTCGGACGCGCGTTCTACGGCGACGCACCGCCGACGGCGCTCGTGACGGACGGGCCGTACCTGCTGGTGCGGCACCCGGCGGCGCTGGCCACCGTCACGCTGCTGGTGGGCTTCTGCCTGTCCCGGGGAGGGTACGTGACGGCGGGCGCGCTCGGGCTCGTCACGCTCCTGTACTACCGCTTCTTCGCGGGGCGGGAGGAGCGGGCCCTCGCGGAGGCCTTCCCCGGGAAGTACGACGCATACAAGAAGGACACTCCGCGGGGGTTGTGACGCGCTCGACGAACCTCAAGGCGAGCGCGGCGCGTCGCGCGAAAAGAAACTCATGGCTCACTCATGTCGGGCGCGAGGGACGCCCCGGCAACGTCGCATCCACCGGCCAACCACACCGCCACCACCGCCACCTAGCCGGTCTACCAGCTCGAGACGATTGTGAGGATCAGCGCCGTGACGCACGCGAAGATCAGCAGCAGCGTGAGGACCACCGGCCCGAGCTTGTCGTCGAAGCGCTGGCGGTTGTCCTCCCGCCGCAGGATGCGCCGCGTCCGCAGCTTGTACATCACCAGCGCGTACACCATGAACGAGATCGACACGGGGCCGATGATCAGCGCGGACACCTGCAGCGTTCACGGGAGAGGCAGGCCGTCCGTGGCCACCGCCAGACGCTGGGCACCAACGCGCAGCGCACGGGGGGTTGTCCTGTGTGTGTGTGTGTCATCGTCGGGGTGCGCACCTTGGATGTGACGCACGCCGGATTCGTTGAGCCGTAGTGACAGATGGTGCCACCACCTCCGCTGCCGTTGGAAGGAATGTCAGGGCCGAGAGTGTTCGAGGGGAGCTGGCTTTGCATGCCCGCCAGAGAGATGGCAATGAGCATGATCAGGACTGCAAAGCGAAGACGCCGACGCCGCTTGTCAGGGCGCGCCCAGGGCGGATCTAGCGGGGAGGCAGCGTCGGGCAGGTTGGCGCGCCTGACACGCTGAGCCAGCTCAGGAACGTCCTCTCGTTCGCGAACAGCGTCTTGGGCTCGATACGCCTGCAGAGGACGCGGCACCCGCCGGACGCGCAAGCTCAAATCGTGGCCCAGGCTGAGCGGAAGACGGGGATGCGCGCCGCGGACCTCAGTACCGCTCAGGTTCTTGAACACCGACCGCGTGTTCAAGTGCCTGAGCAGTACTGAGCTACGCGGCGTGCATCCCCGTCACCCGTTCCCCGGGTACGCAGTCCCATTTTCCTCGTCCCCAGCGCGCGGGCGCTGCGAGGGCCGCGAATGGCCCACGCAACGGCCGCGCGCTGGGGACGAGGAAGATGGGACTGCGTACCCGGGGAAGTCGCTGCGCACGGTGCGGCAGGCAGAAAAGTACAGGAGGGTGTGCAACTCACGTACGCAGGATGGGCTTCGCGGGTTTCTTGTTCCCCACGGGCTGCATGAGAGCCGGAGCGCTGAGCATGCTGAGAGGACAGCGTCGTGTGTTGTCGTCACCAGCGCGCAGCTCCAGCACTGCCCCGGCTCAGCAGGCTGAGCCGTGCGCCATGCCGCGTGGAGGGAACGGACCTTCGGCACGACGCTTCGGGTGTTCCGTCGCTTCTCTTGGAAGAACCTGCGCAACATGGAGCGCACCCTCGCGGACTTCGACGCACCCGCAACGGCCCCGTGCGTGATCGATCCCGACGGGCGCATCTCGACCAGCGTGCCGAGCTCAGGGTCGTGCGACTCCGCGCCGGCTGGTTGGTGTCCATTGCACGGGTCAGCCTGGCTGGTCCCGAAGGACCCCGTCTCGGGCGTCCGAGACGCCTCGCCGTGCGGAACTTCAAGCGTCTCGCGACTGGCGCCGTTCGTGCCGCCCAGCCTGGCAGAGGCGGACTTTTTGCGAAGCAGCGCGTCTGCCAGTTCGGAGAGTGTGAACTGCGCCTGGGCCTCGCCCTGCTCCGGGCGGCCGTCCTCGGAGACAACGTCGGGGCTGCGTGCGAGGGCGTACAGGGCCATGTCGGCGTCCCCGATCACCAGCTTCCACTCGTCGAACGTCGCGGGCCTGTAGTGCCCGCCCTCGCCCTCCAGGTACCACGGCGGGAGGCACGCCACCTGCAAGACGCATCGCGACCAAGCCGATGAGACGACCCAGCACAGGCCGCACGAACCTGACGGAGAAACAGTGCCCTAGACCGAGCGTACCTGGTCCTGGAACAGCAGCGACGTGGCGTGCAGGAACTTGGAGAACTTCGGGCCATAAGTGAGGCCGGGGGTGTTGCTGACGAGGTCTCCGACCCACTCAGGGCAGTGTTCCTGCAGCTTGATCTCCAGCACCGAAAACGGCAGCACGGCCTGGGCTGTCGGCGCCGCGCAGCCGTCGCGGGACAAAGACCGAAACATTTGGATGTGCGAGTCGATGCTCAGACGAACGCTGTTCTCCGTTGACAGCTGATAGGCGGTGCGCTTGTAGGTCGTCGACACGGTGGGCTCCTGCACATCGAGGCGCGTCGCTCGCTTGTTTGCATTGCCGTCTCCGAGATACCGACACGCGTGAGCGTGCCGCATCGTGAGCGCGAAACACCGTTCGCGCGATCGCGGCGCGCCCTGGCGGTGGACGCCGTGCGTGGGCGTGGACACCCAGGGTGCGGGAGGCGTGCCTGAGCTGTCTTGTTCAGTTGTCCGACGATCTCGTCCAGCAGCCCACAGCGACCAGCGCTCGCGACGCCCAAGAACTGACTTAGCTGTCCCTGCCGCGCGAGCTGGAACAGCTCCTCCGCGGCGCCCGCCGTGAGCTTCGTCCGTTCCTTCACGCTCGGCTCGCCCGTCCAGCTGTCCATGTGGACTTTGCGCTCCAGGAACACCTCCGCATCCTGCCAGGGCCAACAACAAGGGAGTGTGCCATGAAGCGCAGACTATGCGGGGGAGTTGGGGGTCAACGGGTCGGTTGGCTGCAAGTTGGCAATACGCTGCAGCAAGATGAGTTGTTTCGCGGCGAGGAGGTACTGAACGTTCAGCCGCACCTCGACGGGGAACGTCGCTGTCCCGTACCACCGCACGCGCACCAGCGACGCCTCGTTGAACCGTTTCAGGCGCGCGTCGTACACCTCGAACTTGCGGTTGTCGAAGTACCGCGAACTGACGCGCCCCGACACGCTCTCGACGCGGGGAATGCGCCCTACGTCGTCCCCAGACATCGCCAGGAGCTCCACGACGGGCGGCAGGACCGCCTGGCCCTGCACCTGCCCGAACGAGAGCACCGGCATGTGTTGTGCAACCTTGACCTTGACCGCTGTCTCGCTATCCAGCGTCAGCCAGAATTTGGTCGTGCGCCGCCTGCAGGTGCGCGAAACATGTGTGGCAGGTCGGTCACGCGCGGCGTCGTCGCCCGGCCGCTGGCAGCGTCGAATACTTGCGCTGGTACACATCAGGGATCAACACCCGCACCTGAACACGCTGGGCGGCTTCCAGCACGCGACGCCCCCGCCCGGCGCACCGACCTTCAACAGCGCGAAGAGCTCGGAGAGCGCGCAGATGAGCTCGTCGAGGCACATGTAGCGCCTGAACACCCCGGTGAGGAACAGGACGTACGTCGCGGCGTCGGCCGAGTGTCGCGCCCACGCACACGTCCACGCGGCCTTGGACGCGTCGCGGACCTCGGGCGCGGTCGCGTGGTCGTACATGTACGCGACCAGCGCCAGGCACTCCGCCGCCCGTATCGCCTGTTTGTCCAAGGCGACCACTTGCTCCCCTGCACCGGAGAAAGATAGGAGGCGTGCGCTTCGGGGTGCCGCGATGTCGAGGTCGCAACGCGGTTCTCGTGCAGTTGGGCCGCACCGAGGTCGTCCGCGCCGGCCGCGGCCCCGTTCGCCTGGAGCTTGCAGTGGAGCATTGCTTGGTGCACGAGCTGGGACCATATCCGGTTCGCGTGCGTGAGGAGCGCCTCTGCCAAGCCTTCGATGACGTTTCCGAGGCTATCGAGGACAGCGTGCGACGCGGCGCCTGAGTGAGCGGTCTCCGAGCAGTGCGGCCAAGTGTGCGAGGCAAACTGCAGCACAAGGGCGTTTTTGGACGAAAGAAGGCCGAACGCGCGCCCGTGTCCCGCCGGCCCGGCACGTTGTACCAGGATCGCCGTCACGAGGTCCTCAAAGATGCCTTGGAGGCTGCGAGCGAGCCGGGGAGGCGCCATGTGTGCGACCAAAAAATCAACGTTCGACGGACTGGGCGGTCGCCCAGGGACCCCGATCGCAGCTTCGACGCCCAGAGGTATCGCGAATTTTTTTCGTGATGCCGTACCTCATCTCGCCGAACGGCTGCCCCGACGGAGCGCTCACCGTTGGGGTGACCTGTCGTGCCTTGTTTGCTCCCCCGCGTTCGCCGTGCGCCCCGGCGACACACCGCCCATCGCCCTCGACCTGAGGGCCGTAGACATCTGGCCCTTGGTCGTGAGCGGGCATGGCGGCCAGCCTCACCTCGCCGAGAAATCGAGGGCTGCAGTGCGATGTGCCAACTGTTCCGACCGACGTGTCAGCGGCGCGCAAGAGCTGCCCGCGCGCACCGGAAGTGGCCTCGATCGTCGCGGTCGCTGCGCATCGCGCCGCGCCAGACTTCGTTCAGCTCGAGGGACTGGTTCCGTCTGACTGGGCAAGCACAGTACTTATACCCCTCTCAACCGATTCCAGCGCCAGGCGGCGCCCGTCTGATCGCTTGCCAGCGGCCCTAGATGCACGAAGCACGGCGTCACGAACGCACATCGACGCGCGCGAGGTGGACACAGGAGCATGGCTGCGTTGCGTGGCACATCCCTTGTGACGGTGCGGAAGCCATCATGAGCCTTGCGAACACCCCTCACGAGCCCATTCAGCGTGTCACTCGGTGTTGCAGCGGCTAGAAGATATGCACCGCGTTGTGCAGCAGCGTCCAGATGAGAATAAAATCAAGCAGCGGCCCAAACATCCCCTTGTACGTCACCACGCCCCTGCACGCGCCGCGACAGCAGTGGCCCGCCGTGAGGCCGCAGTCGACAGGTCCGTCAGGGCCGCAGGTTGCCGGCGGCACCCCAGCCAGCATCAGGAGAGGCTTTCGAGGGAAGCAACGTGCAGCCAGGGGGCGGGCCACGCACGCGTCTCTCCAGTAGTCGGTCACCTTGCCTCCTGTTCGCGAAACGGCCCACACTGACACGAGGAGCTGCGAAGCGGCGTAGCCGAGCAGCCCCACGTAGCCCGTCACACCGCACAGGCCCACCGCGGCCCCGACAGCGAGCGCGAAGACTGTGCGCGCCTGCGTGACGACCTGCAGGAATGTCGACATCGTTCTCGTCGGCCTCAACCGTGCTCGTCGCCGAGGAGGAAGGCGGCGACGACGGTTTCGCACGAGTTGCAAGTTGATGGCCTCGTGCTCCGGTCTGCGGGGCGACGCGGCGCCGCAAGCTCCTACCTGCACGTTATGCCGCTCGTGCTCAACGATGACGCAATCTAGCTCCTCCGCCTTCGCCCCATGCGTTCCAGGCTGGGCCACAAACTTCCCCTGCAGCATTCTGCCTCGGGGTCGCGCCGGAGCGCCCGGTTCGCCCTTCGAGCAGCGCGGCGTTCGAGGAGGCACGAAGTCGGCACAGCTTCGCGACAGCACTTCTCGTCTAGGCCACACGACAGGACACCAACACGGGCGCTGCACAGCCTGCGGTGCGTGTGCGCCAGCCCGAGAGGATCGACTCAGTCAGGACGACGCGGGATGGCAAGACGCCGTTGTACTTCTGCGGCTCGACCCCCTCCCGACCGATCTTTGTCGCCCCGAGGCCCAGAACGCCCCCCCCCTCCCAGTCTCACACAGCGCAAGCCACGTCTGGCCGCGTGCGTCGGGGGACGAGCCGGGCGCGATGCGGCGACAAGGTCCAGGCGGAGTTCACGGTCGTGTCATATCGCTGCGATCGAGATTGCGGTGTTTGGTGTTGTTTGCGGGCACGCACGAGTCGCAGGTAGCCCACGGCGTTGCAGCTCGCGGGCCTCGCGGGGCGCAGTGACGGAAAGATGGAGGGGATGATGCAGCAGATGATGGAGGGGGCCGTGCTGCAGGCAGCACAGGCTATGGAGGAGCAGCTAGACCAGCAGATCGCGAAGCTCGACAACATGGGCGAGGACGACATCGAAGCGGTCCGGTGCGCGCCCCACGCGCCGCTCGCCGTCGAGGCCTGCTCGCGCGCACACGAGCAGGCCGAGCCAACTGGAGGGCGCGGCGCCGCGTCCTGCTCGGTTCCCACGCGTTCCGGGCGGGCGCGACGCTGCGGCACATTTTCAGTGCACGCGCCCTCATGCGACGCCTGAACCGCGCCGCGACCGGCGTCTCAGCCTCGCGCAAACACGAATTCGGGATCGTGTGCGCACGAGGGCCCACGTGCGCCGCGGCACCGTCGCGTTCCCGCCCGTTGCGCCCCCGCGGCACCCAGCGCGCTGCACCGTCTCATGCGCCCCGCCCCGCCGGCGCGCGCGCCCGCCAGGGCCGCCCGGACGGCGCCGAGCGCGCACGAGGCGCACGCCCCCCACCGCCCCCGCGTTCGCCAGCGGCGGTGTCGCGTTCTCACGCGCGGCTCCGGGGTCCCTTGCAGGCGGCGCCGGATCGCCGAGATGAAGAAGATGGAGGAGAAGAAGGCGCTCTGGCGGCAGGTGCGCGCCTCTGACCTCGAACCAATGCGAAAGAGCCGGGAAACCGCCGTGGTCCCAGGAACGGGAGCCCCCGCGCTTCGGGCCGTCCCGGCCCCCTGTGTGCTTGGAGCGACCCGCCGGCGAGTTCGCTCACCACGACCGCCCCCGCCGCGTCGCAGCGAGGTCACGGTTCGTACGGCGAGGTGGCTGTGGAGAAGGACTTCTTCTCGGAGGTGAAGGGCGAGGACCGGGCGGTGGTGCACTTCTACAGGTGCGCGCCCGGGGCCGCGACCGCGCGCCGGGGCACCGCGACGCGCCACGCCGCCCCCTGCGCACGGGGCCGCCCACCGCCGTCCCCCGCGTCCCCGTCCCCCGCGCAGGCCGAACAACTTCGCGTGTGCCGCGCTGGACCGGCACCTCGACGCGCTGGCGAAGCAACACATCGAGACGAAGTTCTTCAAAGTCAACGCGGAGAAGTCCCCGTACCTGTCCGAGAAGCTCTCCATCCAGGCAAGCGCCGCGCCCCCCCTTCCCCCCTCCGACCCGCTGGCCGGCTGTGCGTGTGCCAGTGACGTTTGTTGTCGTGGCCGGCGTTCGCGGCTCTCACGGGGGCCGTGCGCGGGCAGCGGTGCGGTGCAGATTCTTCCGTCGATTGCGTTGGTGAAGAAGGAGAAGGTGACGGGGTGGATCGTGGGGTTGGACGAGTTTGGGGGCACGTACGACTTCCCGACCAAGGTGCTGGCGGCGCGGTTGGCGCAGGACGGGCTGATCGACTGGAAGGACGACGACTACGACAGCCGGCCGGTGGAGCACCGGAACCGGAACATCAGGAAGGGCGGCGGCGACAACGGCATCGCGCCGGCCTCGGACGACGAAGACAGCGACTTCGAGTGAGGCGGCCGGACCACCCGCGATGTGATGCGACCCGCCCGCCCCGCGAACAAGGCACAGACGCGCGCAGGGGCGCCCGGTCGCAGTGCGGCGCTGGACGTGCTTGCTTGCCGACGCATGGTGCTGACGCGAGCCTGCCGCGGACGACGGCGCCCGACCACCGCGCCGCGACAGTCGCCCGTGCAGCTGTCGCAGAGCGCCGCGGACACGTCCTCGTGCCTCGGTCGCGCGCCGTGGATGTGTGATCGTTGCCCTGACGCTGTTAGCCTCGCTGCGCCGGGAGGGGGCGCACCCCGCACCGCAGACCGGAGGGCGCGCAACGCAGCCGACGCAGCCCCGATCGGGCCGCGCACGGTGCGCCCCGCGCTTCCCTCGCGCCGGCGGTCTGCGGGCGCGGACTGATGGTCGTGGGTCCGTGCGGGGCGTTTTGGCCCAGACCGTCCACGAGGGCCCCAGCGCTCCCACCCTACGATGGGCCGCCCCCGATGCGGCCCGGGCATACTTCCCGACCCACCGCGTCGTCGATCATCCCCCGTCGGCGCCCCCCCTCACATCCCGATGGCCTCGTGGGCAATCTAGGAGCAAGTGCAGCACAGCATGTCCGAGCGGCCCTCGGGGCCGTTCTGGCAGTCCTCGGGCGGCCGGGGCGGCAGGTACCACACGTTCATCGCCCACGGTCCGTCCGGATCGGGCGCGATGGGCTCCGGGAGCGTCAGCGGGCGCCCGTCCTCGCCCTACATCTCAGCCAGCCGCCCTGGCAGCGACGGGATCCGGCCCCGCGCCCCCCAGACGAAGCCCCCGCCGGACTGGGACTCCTCCGTGTCCACGGCGAGGACGATGCGCGCCGGGCGGAAGTTCGTGGAGGCGGGCACGGGCGTGTCGAGCTTCTCGTGGGGCGACCAGCAGCGCCCCCCGCCCTCGCGCGTGTACCTAGGTGGGTCCAGCATGCGGGGGAGCAGCGCGGGTATGAGAGGGATAGGGAGCGGGCGGCCCTCGAGCCGCGACGGGCGCGCCGGGAGCACAGGAAGGGCCGCGAACGTCGCTGGCATGGGTGGAGGGCACGTGCCCGCGCAGCCCTCGCAATCCAACAGGGCCAACACCGCCCCGTCAGGAACCTCTCGGTCGTTCAGGATCCCGCAGCAGTCGCACGCGCCGCCGGGCAGGCCCGCGAGCCAGCAGCTCATCCGTGTCTCCAGGTGTGCCCCCTTCTGTCCGTGCCCCGCCTGGGCCGCGCGCGCCGTTTGCACCCGCCCCCGGGCATGGGCATGAAGTGCCCAGGCCCACATTGCGCGCGTGCGGGCGCAGCCGGCCCTGCGCAGCGCGCTTCCCGCGAGGGCAAGCAGCTCTGCCAGGACCTCGCGACACCGCGCGCCGCGCGCGCCTCGCCGCACGCCGCTCGGTTTCCGGGGCCTCCCCCTCGCCGTCGGTCCAGATTGCGGCGACTGGGCGCGCGCGGCACCCGCACGCGCCCGCATTCTCACGCGCGAGCCTCGCCCCGTCGTGGTGCAGGGCCCCGCCCCGCAACAACACGCCGGTGCGCGGCGGGACGGCCCCCGGGGCGGCCCAGCTGTCGCTGTTCCAGCGGCTCTCCAACCTGGGCACCGCGCGGAAGCCGGAGCACGGCACGATGCTCTCGCCGGGGGCGAACTCGTTTGCAGTCAGCAACGGTTCGAGCCCGGTGCGCCCGGTCCGCACGGGCTCCCTCACCGCGGCGTGGGGGTCAGAGACACAGAACGAGGGCAAAGAGGATTCCGGCGAGCAGGCGCAGGCCACGCCGGCCGCGGCGCCCCAGGGCGGTGCCCACAGCAGCAGTGCAGCCCGCTCCGCCGCCCCCGGGTACCCCTCCCTGGGCTCCGCGAGCGCGGGCCGGCAGCAGCGGCTCGCGCTCCGCACGTCGATGGGCGCGCGACCGCCGAGCTCGCGGCAGGTGGCCCCGGCGGCCAGTAGCAGCTCGCACAAGGCTGAGAAGGATGTTGGGGGCGCCCAGCCGGCCAAGGCGGCGAGCGCGCACGGCCCGGGCCGCCGGGAGGACTCATCGGACATAGCCTCGAACGGGCACGGGCAGTCCTCGGGGGTGGTCCGCGGGAGCAGCGCGCAGGACCACGCGGGCAACATTGGGCAGCCGCTCAGCACGCTCCGCCCCGGACACGACGGGGCGCAGGCGAGCAGCCGCGTGCGGCCGACGAGCAGCACGGGGATGCGCAGTTCCGCCGGGGGCGACGCGGCGCCGCGGCGGTCGGCGGGGTCGGCGGGCGCGGACGCCCGGCCGGGGCCGACGGTTAGCAACGGGGGGTCGAGCGGGCCGGACGCGGCGCACGCGACGGGGCGGTCCACGCTCACGCCCGCGGGGCCGCCGTCCTCGCAGCACCTGCCCGCGAGCACGCGCCCGGCGAGCGCGGCCCCCGGGCGCACGTCGTCGGGGCTGTCCCCGGCCACGGGGCTGGCCGAGTACAAGATCGGCAAGGTGATCGGCGAGGGGGGGTTCTGCCAGGTGCGCGAGGGGTGGCACAACCTCTCGGGGCGGAAGGTCGCCATCAAGGTCATCGACAAGGCGCGCCTGTCGGACATCAACGACCGGAAGCGCATCGCGCGCGAGATCAAGGTGAGCGCCCGCCCGCGCCGCAGGGGTCGCAGCGCGCGACGGCCGCGCTCGCAGGCGCCGCGAGGTGCGTGCGGCCTCACTCGCGCCGCCCCCGTCCCGCGTTGTGTGCGCGCAGGTGTTGAAGAAGCTGCACCACTCGTGCATCATCCGGTGCTTCGACGTGATCGACACGAGCAGCAAGATCTACATCGTGATGGAGAACGCGCAGGGGGGCTCGTTGCTCGACCACGTCCGGCAGCGCAAGCGCCTCCCCGAGCGCGAGGCGGCGATGTTCTTGCAGCAGATTGTGCACGGGCTGATGTACTGCCACAGCAAGGGCGTGGTGCACCGCGACATCAAGCTGGAGAACATCCTGCTCGACCGCGACGACAGCGTCCGCGTGATCGACTTCGGCCTCTCGGCGATCACCGCCCCGGGCAAGAAGCTCAAGGTGTACTGCGGGTCGCCCTCGTACGCCGCGCCGGAGATCGTCGCGCGCCGCCACTACGACGGACCGCCCGTCGACGTGTGGTCCCTCGGCGTCGTGCTCTTCGCCATGGTGTGCGGGTTCCTGCCCTTCCACGCAGGCGGCGACCGACAGGTGCGCAACAACACCACGCCGCGCTACCCACGCAACCTCGCCGACGTGTATCTTGTCGCCTGTCGCCCGCCGCCCTGCTGGCCAGTCGCCACGCCGTCCCCCGCCCAACGCTCCCCCCACCCGCTCCCCTCCCCTCCCTCTTCCGCAGGCTCTGTGCAAGAAGATCATGAAGGGCCACTTCACGCTCCCGGACTTCGTCAGCGAGGACGTGTCGGACCTCCTCCGGCACATGCTCACCGTGGACCCCAGCCAGCGCATCTCCCTGCGCTCCATCCTGCAGCACCGCTGGGTCACGCAGGGCATGCGCTGGACGCCCCCGGCCACCGACCGCTACCACGTCCCCACGGGGCCCAACGGCGGCGTGCTCCTCAACACCGAGGTCGTGCGCGTCCTCGAGCGCCACGGCTTCGCGGCCCCGGACATCCAGGACGCCATCAACAACCGCGAGTGCTGCGGGGCCACCGCGGCCTACTTCCTCGTCGCCGAGAAGCTCGCGCCGGCCGCCGGGAGCCGCGCGACGTCCGCGACCGTGCGCGAGCCGGTCGTCGGCGGCAGCGCGCACGACGGCCCGCTGCGCGCGGGCACTGCGCCGGCCGTGCCGGGCCCCAAGCGCAACGGCATCGGGTCCGACGGCGGGAGCAGCAGGGCGCAGAGCCTGGGCAACTCCGACGGCGAGGCGGAGGGCTCGAACGGCCGCAAGCCGGAGTCGCAGTCCACGCGCGAGACGGTGCTGTACTCGAACCCGCACAAGGCTCACGTGCGGTTAGTCGCCACGCAGCAAGCCGCGGCCGCGGCCAGCGCTGCACGCCCGCCAGTGGGCGTCGCATGGTGATACGCGCGACGGCGACGCGCCCCCAAGATGCATGCTCCGCGGTTGTATGGCCGAGTTGACTGAACGTCATCAACCCGCAGCACTGGGCCGAAACCACCTCGGTGAAAGATGGGCCGTAGTAACTCAGAACGCGGCGCCCGGCCGCCCCCGGTGTAAGCCAGCAACATCCTGCGCAGGCGTCACGGTGGTTGCATTTCGTTTCTTGCGCGGGTGGTCAATTCCTCTACGGTGCTCAGCAGTCGGCGTCTCTGGACTGGGTGGTTGCTGGTGTTCAGGACCAACGACGTCGTATCCGCAGCAGTCCAAGTCACCACACTACCGCCCTGGTTGCATCGCGCCGCGCGGGTCGCGGCGGCCCTCTGAGGAGCGGCTCGTCCCTTCAAACCGTCGTGATGAGACAAGGCCCACGAAAATCATGGGGGGGCTCAGGGCAACGGACAGCCACTGCCCGCCAGACGACGCCAGGGTCTGGCGTTGCGCCCCCCGGGGCGCATCGGCCTCTTGGTACGCGACGGGGGAGTCCGGGAACCCCCAACACGCCACCCAACTGATTCGACGGTGCTAGCTCAGCGCCTGATGGGGCGACGCCGCGGTCGCTTGCGCGTAGAAAAGAAGAATCTACGCCGAACGTACCTCACTTGTTGCTTGACTGACTGAAGTCGCGACCAGCTGAGGGCACGCTGGCCTGGGGCTGCATTGACTGCAGCGGGGGTGCGCCGGAGCAGTCGCAGACAGGGCTGGTGATCCGAGCAAGGTTCCCAGCGATACGTGCTGTACGTCCACGAGTCGAGCCTGCAATAGGGCGGCGGGATTATCCCTGAGGGCGCTTGCACACAGTTGGTGGTTTCTTCGTCTGCCCGGCATGCGTCGTGCGTGCGCCCTGCTGCTGGGCAGGCTCCGCATTGCGGGAGAAACCGCAACACAAAGCCGGAGCGCGCTGCGAGACGCGTCTGCGTGGGTCTGTCCGGGAGGAACGCGGCACCTGTTTTCTGGCCTCCACCCACCGACCCGCCGCTTGCTCCCGGCGGAGGCTGACGAGCAGCTGCGGAGGGCACGAGCGACAGGATGGAGTGGTGAGGGTCGGGGCGAACGTGCGCGCTGTATGTCGACCGCGGCGAGCGAAGAGGAGGCACCATTGAGCATGACCCCAAGTGCAGTCGAGAGGCTCATGGAACTCACGCGGGGCGCGACTGACGATCTGGTGCGCAGGGCCACACTCGTGTTCTGCCGAAGCGCGTTTCCATGGCTGGAACCCATCGCGACGGCGGCCCGAATTCCCGTGACACTGCTGTCCCCGGTGCACGCAGACGCTCCTCCGGCTTTCCGTGGAGTCCGGCGGTTGCTCAGGTTTCCAGTACAACTTCGAGCTCGAGAGCGAGGCAAACATATCTGACGAGGACATCGTCGTCACGATACAGGTGCGCACGGCGTGTCACAGGGAGTTGGCACAGGCATGAACGCTGCATCGGCGCGGGAGGGTCGCGACATCCGCACGGCGCTCCACTGGCTGCAGGGGGTGAAGATGGTGACTGACATCGTGTCGTTGGAGCTCGTCCGCGGCGCCACCATCGACTTCGAGGACTCGCTGATTAGATCTGCCTTTGTCGTGGCGTCCAACCCCCACGCCGAGTCCGCGTGCGGCTGCGGCGCGTCCTTCGTTGCCAAGTGACGCAGAGGCGTATGTGACAACGCTTCGCTAACCCCCCCCGGACGCCCCAACCGACACGAGGTGCTCATTAACTTACAGCGTCCGCCGAGACCACGTGACAGCGGCGGCGCGCCGCCTATGGCGCGTGCGGCAGCTGCTGGCGGCCCCGTCGCGCTCACTGCGCGCCCCCGTCGCCCGCGCCCTTGCCCGCCTGTGCCTTCTCCTCCTCGAGCTGCTTGTTCAGCGCCGCGTAGTCCACGGGACCGCGACGGCGCTTGCGAGACGGCTCGCTCGCCCCGCCCTCGGGCGTGCCACGCTGCTCGGCAGCTGCCGCAGGCGCAGGGGTGGCCGCGTCGGGGGCGGGGTCGACCGGCGTCTGTCCGCCGTTCTCAGGGCCCTGCGCGCCCTTCGCCTCGTGGGGGACTTCGCCCGCGACAGGTGCGCGCTCCGGCGTGCGCACCTCGCCCAGGACGTGGCCTGCAAGCACACGCACGTCGGCAGATACGTCTCAGAAACGCCCGTCGAGGCAGCTGCATGCGAAGGGAGAAAAAAACGCCGCGCGTTCCGCGAACGCGAGCGCCTGCCGCGCGGGTGTCGCACCGTCGTGGGCCTCCGGTTTCCTCTCCGCGAGGGCGGGCGCGCCCCTCTCCATGGGCTCCACGGGCAGCCCCGGGGGCGCGATGGGCGTGAGGGGGAGCCCGTGCGGCTGGTGGTGCGACGGCGTGAGCGGGTCGAGGCCCGGCGTGGTGAGGAGGTTGGTGGACGCGTGGCGCTGCAGCGACTCGCGCTCCTTCTCGCGCTCCCACTTGGCCTCCGCGGGATCCCACTCCTGCGAGTGGTGCTCCTTCATCGCGCGGACGTGCGCCGCGACGGACCGCGCGAACGCCGACACGATCTCCCCCTGGATGCGGTACCCGCCCTCGAGTACGGAGACCAGCCGGCCCTGGCAGCACCGGTTGGCCACCTGCACCAGCTGCTCCGTGATCCACTCGAAGTCGCGCTCCAGCACGCCGAGGTACCTGCGACGTGCCGACGGGCGCGGGACGTGGGCAACGGCGAGCGCGGGCTGGTCGCGGCGGTGCGCGGGAGCTGCCGGAGGGGTTGCGCACCCAAAGTTGATCTCGTCCTTGCGGTGGGCGTCGAAGCCGGCGCTGATGAAGATCATGTCCGGGCCGAACTTGACGAGCGCGGGCAGGATCTTGTCGCGCCACGCGCGCTTCCACAGCAGCGGCTCGGGGCCGGGGTGGTCGATGCCCACGTTGATCACGCGCGGGCCCGCAGTGGGCGGCATCTCCCCGCCGCGGTACGCGAACTCGTTCTCAGGGTCCTCCTCGATGGTCTCGCCGCGGCTGTCGGTCGTCTGGGCGAACCGGGCGGACGGCCGGGTGTCGCATGTCGCGCCAGATCCAGGGTACACAAAGGCGTCCAGGCCCGGGGCCTTGGGACCGTAACCCTGCAAGATGACCAGAGCGAGAACAGACGTGTGTTGGTGCCGTCATTCCGATACCCGCACGCTGCCCGTGCGCTGGCGCGGCCGGCGCTCTGTGTTGAGTGCGTTCTGGAGACCCTGCGGTCCCCTCGTTCGCTGCGAGGCCGGCTTGCCTGGACGGAGGCGAAGAAGATCCTGTCCGGATCCTGGTCGTCGAGCCAGGGGCGCCACACCGGGAACGTCTGCACGCCCTCGCTGAAGGGCGTCTTGAAGCGCGCCTTGAGGGTGGCCGGGATGACCGAGGTCACGCACGCCTCCGTGCCGTTGCCGTGGTGCACGTCGAAGTCGAGGACCGCCACACGCTTGATGCCCTGGTGCCTGCGGTGGAACGTGCGTCGGTCGGCGGATGAAGCACGGACAAGCGTAGCAGGCACCCGTGGGAGCAGATAGGCGACCAACGTGTCCCTCAAGGTAGCCGGGGCGCGAACCTGTACACGTGGAGGGCGTACGCCGCGCCGATCGCGACGTTGTTGAGCAGGCAGAATCCGTGGGACCCAGTCGGGTCCTTGGCCCCCGTCACCACGCCAGTGGGCCCAGCATGGTGCCCGGGCGGACGCACGGCGCAAAACGCGTTCTTGACCTCGCCGTTCATCACCCTGCGCCAACCAGGGTAGCAGCGAGTCTGTCGGCTCGCAGCGGCGACGCGACAGTCGTCGAGCGCGGCTGCAGAGGGGTCCCGTGGGCGCACTTGTCGACGGCGTGCGTCACCGCCCCCGCGGCGTGAAGCGCGGCCTGGAACGTCTTGTGCGACACCGCGGTGTCTCCGTCCAGGTGTCCGACGGCGGCGGGGTGGTCGGTGATCCGCGCGCACACCTCCTGGATGTGCTTGATGTACGACCACTCATGCACGCGCGTCACGTCCGCCAGCGCCACCGGACCCGAGTTCTCCTCCCAGACGACGCCCTGCGCAGACAGCGGGGCGCCGGCCGCGTCGGCGGACGGCCTCCGTGCGCACGCGGAGCTGCGTCTGCGTTCGCCGTCGCTCTCACCTTCGAGAACTCGCTCGTGCGGAGAGCGCCCTTCCCGGGATCGAGAAGCACGCGGAGGCGGTTGGCGTTCTCCGGGGGCACGTCGGACCCGCGCCTGATGGGCTCGGCGACGGTGTGGTGGTCGAGGCAGGTCTTCGGGGCCACGATCAGCGTGGGCTTGGACGCGCGGGGCAGCTCCTGCACGTCACGGCGGCAGGGGCACGGCGTCGAGCCCGGGAGGAGGGCGCAACACGGTGCCAGCGGCGCGGCGGTCCGGCGTCGCGCTCACCTTGGCCACCGGCTTGCTGCTCCCGAGCTTGGCTGCCAGCTCGGTGTAGCCCCGCCTTGCGGCGTAATCAGCGGCCGTGCGACCCTTCTTGCACTTGACCCCCTTCAGCAACGGCCGCGCGGCGACCAGCTTCTCCACGCACGTCAGGCAGCCGCTCTGCGCAGCCCTGTGCAGCGCCGTCAACCCTGCAACACGCCCGCCGCACAAGCGCTGGCTGTGAGCTGCGGGCCCAGGCGGGCGGAGAACGTCCCGCGCTCGGCTCACGCTGGGTGCCCACCTGCTCGGGACTTCTTCTCCGCCGCGGCGGGCCCCCACTGCGCCGCGTGCTCCCCCGCCTTGGACGACAGCCCGAGCAGCACGCCCAGGACGTCGCAGTGGGCCACGCGCGCGGCGTAGTGGATCGCCGTGAAGCCCTGCTTGTCCGTCATGTTGACCAGCGGCGGCGGCACGCGCACGTCGTCCTCGTCCTCCTGCATGGCCGCGGCCGCCTCCGCACCACCCTCCTCTGCAGCGACAGCCGGGGGCGCACCGTCAGCACCCGCGCAGAACGGACCCCCCCCGCTGCGCTGCGTGTCCGCCGCGGCGCCCGCGCGCCCCTCGGGCGCACCTTGCGTGTTCTGCGCGGCGGCCGCCTCGCGCTCCTCGCGGCGCTTCTTCTGCTCCTCGAAGGCCACCTCCTGCTCGTGCTTCTCCTTCTCAGCCGCCTGCATGAGCAGGCACGCGAGCTGCTCGCAGCCGCTCTGCGCCGCCCAGTGCAGCGGCGTGCGCGCGAAGTCGTCGCGGTCGTAGGCAGACGCGCCGTGCTTGAGGAGCAGCTTGGTGCAGTCGACGGCGAAGTGCCTCAGGTGCGGCATCGCGGCCACCTGCGCACGGAGGGAGTGGGTGGCGCGCGCGTCGGCCGCGCTGCAGTGCGAGGGGTGGGCACGGGGAGGCAACACACACGAGCTGCGCACAGTGCCGCGGCGGCTGGGCGCTTGCCTGTGCGGTGATGTGGATGGGCCGCGAGCCCTCGCACGAAGACTGCTTGGCGCCGTGCTCGAGGAGCACTTCGACGCACTCCAGGTGGCCGTACAGGATGGCAATGTGCAGGGGAGCACAGTTGTTCTCGTCCTTCTCGTTGATGTCGAAGTCCGGGAAAGGCCTGTGCATCATGAACCCAGCAGATCTGCAGACAGCGACCACGGGAGATGCACCAAGTTATATTTCGGCCGACGACGATGCGGTGGGCCGCGAGACGAGCAGAAGATGTCGAGGGCGGCCATATGGAGCCCCGTATGCGCGGAGCGCTCTATCTGGGCGCGGGATATGAATCAACAGCGAGAGTTGAAGGCCACCGGCGCGTTCGCGCAGCGTCAGGACGTGGTCGGTCGCGTGAGCAGCGGCGAGGCGAGTGCCGGGCCAGCACGCGCCGTTGGCGGCGCTGGCTCGAAGGGCCCCCCACGCGACTGCTGTTGGCCGCTGGTCCCTTCGTCCTTCAGCGGGGTCGTGCGCGGCGGCCTACGTCCGGCGCGGGAGGCCAGGGGCGTCGGGGCGTGCCGCGCATCATGGTGTGTGCCCATGGGCGCTCACCCGAACGGCAGCTCGGGCTCCACGGGCTGCTGCGTCAGCACGCGGCGCACTTCCTCCGCGTTCCCCTCCTCGCACGCGTTGTGCAGGATGTATGACCCGGGCGCATCGCTGTCCGAATCGTCGAAGGATGAGTCCATCGTGCCAACGCCGGCCAGGGCGCGAACTTCGGGGGGGGTGCCCGCCATTCCACTGTGCGGCGGGGGCGCTCAGGGGCCGAGCATGACGCCGCCCGCGCGAATGGCCGCCACGTCGTCTAAGGGTGCGTCAGGGCCGGTGTCCTCTTCGGCGCCAAGTCAGTTGCTTCGCGCGCGAGGTGGTCTGACTGGGTGCTTCTCGGGCGTTTTCAAGGTCGCCGCGCAGGGCGCACCGACCAGTGCCGTGTGCGCGTCCGGCGACTGTCTAGACTAGGCTTGCCAGGCAGCGAGCTTTCGTGCATGACTGAGAGAGCAGGTGTGTCATCTCAGTAGCGGCCCCGCGGCGCACGGCCCCGCGCACAGCGCAGGAGCGAGCATGGCGATCACCAGGCTCATATGGAAACTCATCGCGGCGTTGATAAGTAAACTCAGAAACTTAGGTGCGCTCTCCTGGCGCTCTCAAGGCTCCTGCGCTCGTGCGGCGCCGCCGAATTCATAGGCCACGGCGAAATCGAGCGAGATACTCCCTTGCCTGGCGTGACAATATGAGATGCTTGTTTCGCCGCGTCACGAGCAACACTCCAGGCACAGCCGCTCCACGCGCACATGAGGATTTCACTTGCACCAAGTTGCCCGCCCTGTGCCTCACCCGTCGCTCGCGAGCCCATCCGCGTCCCGCGTGCAGTTGAGTTCGCTCTCGAAGAGTTCACTCCTTGGTTGCGGTGGCTGGTGTTCGACAGCCTGCTTCGGCTCGCAGGTAGGGACCCACAGCAGTCTCCCCTTCCCTGCGCCGTGGGGCCGTTCTCGTGCGCGCAGGGCCCGCCCCTCTAGCTCGTCAACGACTTGTCGGGAGGCCTGATGCTCCCCTGAGACAGTGCCCTCCCTCCCCACGACGCGCGAGAGTTGCAGTGTCATACATAGCGCGGCACAACCCGAAGCTCCAGGGCATCTTCGAGACGATCGGGCTCATTGACTCCGCGCCAGAACCAGGCCAGGCTGAGGGCTCGGCGGTTTGAGGCGCCGGCGCGGGCATCCGGCCGCCGCGGCTGCGGAACGTGTGTCAGGCCGGCCTGCATGGCCGCTTGGATCGCGGGCGGCTGACGAGGCACGCCGATGGTCGTCATCGACGCGCGGGGCTTCGTCCAGGCCGCGCGCGAGCTGGGCTGTCTGCAGGCGGAGGGTCGGTTCCAGCTCGAGGACGCGTTCTGCAGCGACGCGGTCCCCATCGAGGTGCTCGAACGCCGAGCGGGGACGGACGGGACGGAACGCGTGCGCGAGTGCGACCGCATCTGTCTCCGGTGGCGGAGGAGCGTCGCGGGCGGCGCGCCCGGGGCGGGTTGCGGCGCGGGACAGCCTGACGTGGGCGGCGAGAGAGAGGGCGCGCTGGCATCCCTCGCGCACGCTGGCGATGAGCGCAGCGTCGAGGCGGTTGTGTGCACTGCCGGGCGAGCTGCTGGGCCGTCGCCCCCCGCGAGCCTACACGTCACCGTTGTGTACAGCGAGGTGTACCAGGCCCCCGTGATGCACGTGCGCGGACACCACGCGGACGGAGCAGCTGCCACGCGCGACGACATCATATCGTGGATCCCTGAACCGTACGCACACCTGGCGAGGGAGGACAAGGTAGGGTTGAGTGCAGCTACGATTGGGTGCTCTCAAGGCAGCGCCGTCACGCTGGGCGCTCCTGGCCTCATGCGTTACCCGGCGAGCTGACGATGCTCTGCAGGGTGGCACGACGTTCTTGGCGCCGTCGACGGACCCGCACGCGGGAGTGCAGGCGTTCATGGTACATCCGTGTCAGACCAACGACATCATGTCGGCCATGAGATGTGCGGACGGCGGAGATGGCACAGCCGCGCCGCTACGGGACGGGCACCGCGGTCGGGAACAGCAAGGGAGCGGCGGCGGCGGCGCGGCGAGCGACCCGCTGTCTTACATGCTGGGCTGGATGTCGGTGTTTGCGCCGGTGAGTGGGGTGCGGTGCACGAGGCGACGTTGAGGCAGCCCGCGCGGAAGGACGCGGATCGAACGCCTTGCGGTCGCTGAGTCACGGCGTAGGACGAGTGGGCGGCCACTTTTACTGGAAGTGCAAAGCAGATACGAGTTCGCCGCTGGCGCAGCGTCCCGCTCGGCCGGCGCCCGAACGTGCTTGACGGCAGAATATTGGCGAGGGTCGGGGCTGCTGCGCGCCATAACTTGACGCAGGCGCCCCACGCGCGCGCCTTGTGATGTGTGCTGCCGCCTTGATCAGGACGATAGCACACCCGCATTTCGTTTCGTGCGCGGGTGGTCAATTACTACTCTATGTGTGCGATTTACGAGGTCAACCGGTCGCACACCGCAACGCACGCACGGTCTACCGTCAGTATCCACGCGATCCCACCTACCACGCCCATGCCCTCGAGGGGCGTCCGGGTCATCGCCGACAACATGCGCGACATGGGCCACATCAGGTCGTTCGACATGAACAGCACCGGCGACCTCCCGGACCTGCGACGCAAGAACCAAGAGACAACAGTCACGCCGAGCCGCAGACCCCCGATGCATAGCGCCGCGCGATGCATGGCGGCAGAAGCAGGGCGGGCACCTGAAGAGGGCCACGAGCATCAACATCAACTTGACGTGCCCCGGGGCCTTCTTCGCCACGGCACGGACGGCGCTCGGCGTGCCCTGACGGCTGGCCTCAAGCTCCTCGAGCTCCTTCTCCTTCTTGATTGCTTGCCTTTGCAGCTTTGCAGACTGAGCGAAAGTGCTGGGAGTGCTGAGTTTGGTAGCCTCGCTCCTGCACGTACGCGACGGCCCCGGGCATATCAGTCCCTGTCGAGGACACCTTGCACAGAAGAAGTCCACAGCAGCGCTCGTCGGTACTTCCTCGAGATCTGGGGGCGACGGAGGGGGCGCAGCAACCTCCGCCTGGCCCTCCGGAGCGTGCTGGCGCCCAGCGCACGGCGCGTCGGCCAGAAACAATGCATGGTCGAATTCCAGTCAAGTAAGCGAGATCGCGGGGCTGCATCGGCAGCTTTTGAACGCACCGCAGGGCGCGGATCTCCTCTCTCAAGACTGCTTCCTTTCTCGCATGCTTCGCGCTGGCTGACTTGAGAATCAGGGCCTCGAAGATCCGGGCGAGAGCTATAGCTGCAAGGACGATGTACGGCCCATAAGCGTCCAACATCGTGACCACAAGCCCGGCAAACGCGCTGTCCTCAACGTAGACAGCCTCCAATGACGCGAGGACTCACGGCGAAGTCAGGCCTTGACAGATCGTGGTTCTAATTCAAGCGCGCCTAGTGGCCCGAATCGTTGCGGTGAGCGCGCTAGAACGCTGCGACTGTCCGGCCAAGGCGCCAAAGCAGGGTGCAGCCCACACGATTGTTGCGTCTCGAGAGCACGATCGTTCCACACCTCGGCGCAAGTGGGCGCGGCATGCAACTGCGAGGGCGACGGTCTCCGACCGGCACATCTCTTGGTGCCTGAGGTTCAGCGCCCAGTGTCACTGCGTCAGCCTGGGTCCGACAGACTGAGCGCTTCGTGAGTGCGGTGCGGCGGCGCTTTTCTCGGCCCTGCATGGCCACATATCGAGCACACTGCGCCCGTCCCCATGGCCCGCGTGAGGTCGTCCAGGATGACACCTGGTCCTGTTTAAAGCAAGCATGGTCCTGGATTGCACAAGCCGTGGCTACGCCGCGGACACTGGCGATCGGACGAGGACCTGTGGGCCCCTAGGTGGCAACGAGACCGAGTAGTTTCAGGCTTACACTGGTGTTGACAACAGGATGTGCCTTGCACTGTTTATGACTCCCACTCGGTCGGGTTGCTGGCCGCGTCGAAGGCCGCCGCGAGGGCCGTGAACCCGGCGGCGATTCCGCTCAGGTTCTGCGCCATCAGCTTCATCGGGTCCGGCCCCTGCGGCTCCTGGGGGGCGGTGGCGTCGTCGGGCGCCCCGCGACGCTGCGGGCCCGCATCGCCACGGACCCCGAACGGACAGAACGTGCAGGGCGACGCGCCCCCGCCCATGTTTCCACTCCTGGGCGCGGCCGTGCTGGTCCACGCGCCGCCCCCGGGCGCCTGGGGCTCCTCCCACATCGCCCGCTGCTGCGCGACCCCCTCGGCAAAGGTCCGCGGCACCATGTTTTGCACGTCGGCGGAGAAGGCGAGCTTGATGAGACGCGCGGTGCCCCGGCTGGCGAGCCCCGTGCTGACGTCGTTGAAGAACTCCACCGCGCCCGGCTGCGACATCACCTTGCCCACGCGCGGCGCGACCTTGGGGACCTCCGTCTGGAAGCGCCCGACGAAGGCCGCGATGTCCTGCGGCGTGGGCATCCCCATGGGCCCCGACCCGTGCATGCTGGCGCCGACGCCGTACTCGGAGAGCGCCTCGGAGAGGAGCCGCGCGCGCTTGAGGTGCTCCTTCTCGGAGACCTGGTACGGGAGGAGCTTCTCCGCGGTGCTGCTGCCGTACGCGGAGGAGGCCTGCTGCCGCCACGCGTCGGCGATGGCCGCGTCGGTGATCTGCACGATCTCCTTGGACAGCGGCTTGCGCAGTTTGCTCTCCTTGCTGTTGAACACCCACTCCGCCAGCTGCCACAGCCCGTCGACGTCGAAGTCGTAGCTCTTCGACCCCTCCTTCAGCAGGCCCTCGAGGCGCGACCAGCGGAACTCCCCGTCCTTGAGCAGCAGCTCCTCGAGGCTCGAGCGCAGCTGCGGGGCCGGGTCGGTCAGCAGGCGGCGCGCCATGTACGGGTACGCGCGGGCGAGGAGCTTGTAGTCCTCGTCCGCCTGCAGCGCGAGGCCCTCGAGGACCGTCAGCGAGCGCAGGATGAGCGCGTAGTACGCCGGGACCTTGAACGGGAAGGCGAAGAGCACCTCGCCGAGCCCGTCGACGATGGAGCGGAAGTTGAGCGTGGAGACCGAGTCGGTGAGGACGTCGTCGAAGAACTCGGCGAGCGCGGGCGCGATGGGCCGCGTGTCGACCGACTCGTCGATGAAGTCGAGCGCGTAGTAGTCCTGCGTCATCTCGTAGTACTGCTTGTTCACCAGGTGCACCACGTGCGCGATCAGCGCGTACCGGGCCGACTGGGGCGCCTCCGACATCATGCCGAAGTCCAGGTACACGAGCGTCCCGCGCTCCGTCGCCAGCAGGTTGCCCGGGTGCGGGTCCGCGTGGAAGAAGCCGTGCTCGAGCAGCTGCCGCAGCGTGCACTCGATGCCGATGTCCACGAAGTCGATGATGTCCAGCCCCGCGCGGTCCATCGCCGCCTTGTCCGTCAGCTTCACGCCGTCGATCCACTCCATCGTCAGCACCCGCCGCGCCGTCTGCTCCCAGTAGATCTTGGGCACCGCCACCTTGGCCTTCGCGTCGCCGCAGTACAGCCGCTCGAACGCCTCGCAGTTCCGCCCCTCCATGTTGTAGTCCATCTCCGCGAACAACCGACCCGCGAACTCGTCGATCAGGGGCACCAGCTGACCCCCGGCCTGCGACCACGGAGCACCGACGCCAGGGTGAGCGAGGGACGCAGCAACGCGGCGGGCTGGGGCGAGGGCAGAGCGCGCCGTGGCCGCACCTGGGGGACCGTGCGGTCGACGAACTGGAGGAGCCGGCGCAGCAGGATCATGTCTGCGGACCAGGAGGGACGGACGGGGGCGTGGTTGGCAACACACAGCTCGACGGGAGCCCGAACGACGCGCACACTGCCGCACGCGCAGCGCTCACCGATGGCGATGGACTCCCCGATGCCCGGCCGCTGCACCTTGATGGCCACCTCGCTGCCGTCGAACAGCCGGCCCTTGTAGACCTGCCCCAGCGACGCCGCCGCAACGGGGGTCGGAGAGAACTCCGCGAACAGCTCCTGCACAGGCGCAGCGCGGCGGTCGCGCGTCAGCCACTGCGGTCGCCGGCGCCGGCACTGCGCGCGGGTCCTGTCCCTTCCGGCGTCTCACCTCGGCGTCGGCGCCCAGCTCCTCACGGATGACCTGCCGCGCGATGACGGTGGGGAAGGGCGGCAGCTGGTCCTGCAGCGCGGACAGCTCCTCGAGGTACACCTTGGGCAGGAGGTCCGGCCGCGCGCTGAGCGCCTGCCCGATCTTGATGAAGGACGGCCCCAGCGCCGCCAGCGTGCTCACCAGCTGGCGCGCCCGCTTGCGCATGTGCTCCTCGACCTTGCCGGTGGCGACGTCCGACAGCACCGACGTGCCCCAGCGCCCGAGCATCCCGGCGACGCGCACCGCGCGCGCGTTCACCTCGAGCGGGCGCCTCTGGAAGGCCTCGCGCAGGCGCTCCGGGGAATACTCCACGCCCATCTCCGCGAGAATCTGCGCCGACGAACCAGCGCCGCGAACGTTGCACGCCACTATCGCCGGCGGGCGGGATGGCCTGGAGACTCGATCGGGCGCGGCGCGGGGCCCGTTGCAGAGGTGGGTGGATCTGTGTGGATGGGGGCATCGTGACGCGCGACGCGGAGCCACCAGCACGGCGCACCTCGGGCAGGTCGTCGGTCATGTCGTCGAGCTCGAGGGCCTGAACGAACCCCTTGACGCCGCTCTCTGTGAAGAACCAGGACGCCTCGACCCCACCCACGTCGCTCCGTGGCTTCTCCGAGCCCGCCTTCTCCTTCGTCGCGCGCGTGCGATGCGAGGATCGCGGAGATGTGCGATGGCACTTGAGCTCCGGCGTGAGGCGCGCGACGCGTTCGCCCACGGACGCCGCGTGCGCCAGCAAGGGGCGCCTAGCACCCGACCCAGCCGCGCGCGGCGACCATCGGTTGCGAACCCGCAGGCCAGCGCCCCTCACGGCCCCGTCGCTCGACCAGACCTGTACTGCCGCGTGGCAGCCGCCCTGGGGCATCGTGTGCCTTGACAGGGAGGGTGGGCGGCAGTGAGTGGAAGCCGTGGACTACGGTCGAGCCTGCACACTCGCGGCAGAGGGGCCGCGCGGCGCACAGAGGTGGCACCGCGCTCGACGATACTCTGCAGGGGCCAGGTCGCAGAGCGCTTCGCTCGCGGCGCGGGGGGCAACAGGCGCCTGCGACCCGCAGCTACACTGAAAATCCCAGGATGCGTGCCCCTCGGGTGTGGAGAGAGCAATGCCCGCACTCAGGCGAAAAGCCGCACGCATAGTGCCGCGCGGCGTCCAGGCCGCGCCCCGGAAAGCCGCGACGCGGGGCGCGCAGCTGCGTCCGTGATTGTGCACAGCGTAATACCTGATTCATCCGTCGTCGGCAGGCGCGTTGATGCCGCGCCAGAGGGGCGCCGATGCGAAGTTCACCGCCTTCGCGACGCTCCAGCAGCCCGACGCTGCGTCGTCACCGCGTTTCGGCCGCGCAGTGTGCCATCGTCCTCAGCGGCAGTGAGGCTTGTCCTCGCCGCGCCTGTAGGGTCGCGACGTCACAGTCCCAATAGCAGCCGCCCATGGGCTGCAGCTGCCTGCTGCAGCGCGGGGGCCTGTGCGCGGGGGCGCAGGCTGCCGTTGCGTCCCGGGCGAGCTGTAGGGCGCAGTGGCCACGCGTGACTGCGTCGCCGCGGACGGGAGGGGGGCTCGACGGACGTCGGCAGCACGGCCTGTTGCCCCGTCAGCGCGCGTCGCGCATCGTGTCCCGGGCAGCAAACTTCGAGAATCCTCCGTGGACAAGCGACCAGATTGCTGGCCTCATCTTTGCCGGGCTGCTCGCGGTGGCCTACTTCAACGCCTGGCGCATCGACAAGTTCATCGCAGGTACAGCGCACACGCTTCCAGGCGCTCGACGCTGTAGCAGCCTGCCGGTTCCGCGTGTCTTGGCGACGCCCAGCAGGAGCACTGCTCATGGTCCCTCGTGGGCCGCCCGCTCGTTCGTCGCAGGCCAGCAGCGTGACGACCTAGGGCTGTGCAAGGAGTGCGGCGGGGTCTACGAGCCTGGGTCGTGCAAGGTGGCGTCGTGCCCGAAGCGAACATAAACAAGCCCTCCGCTCCAGACACGAACGATCGGCAACCGCGGCCAGCCCGCAACACCCGGGGCAACCGTCGCCGCGGACCGTGCTCGCCGCTGCCCCCGAGCCACCGGCGCGCACAGGTGTCTGCTGGAGAGCGGGACGTGGGGTTAGCAGCTCTTCAGTGCGGCGGCCGGCATTAATTGTGGCACCAGCAGTGCTTTGTGAGATCGCCGAGAGCGGTTCGGGTCACAGGGCTCCTCTGGTCGTCACGGACCGAGGGCAGGAATGACGTGCGCAGGGACTATGGATTGTTGCCGAGTCAAAGCGGGGGAAAACTACGTTGCGTTGCGCCGGCAATTACTAAGCGGGAGGGCAGGAGCCTTGGTTCTAGGAAGGGCGGGGGCTATGCGATCAGTTGTCGTCGGGACCGCCGCCCCACGACCCGCCGGACCCGCTGTCGGGCTCGATCGTCGAGATCAGCCCGTTGCCACGCAGCCCCTCGCAGTACTCCTCCGCCGTCTCCTGAGCGCAAGCCGTCACCAGAGCAACCCCCGACAGGTGCGCCTCCTGCAGCACGTCGGACGTCGCCCGCGTTGGGTGCCTCCAGCCGCCAGGGACCGCTCGTCGAGACAGGACCTCAGGTGGTTTGGGGGGCCGGGTCACGCGGCGGGGGCACTCACCTCCATGACCATCACCGCGTCGTCCATGGTGAGCTCGTGAACGACCTTCATCAGGACCTTGACCACGTAGTCGCGCCGGTTGACGTCGTCGTTGTGCAGGAGCACCTGCGACAGCATCAGGGGTGCGGCGCGGTTGGCGGGGCAACGCCCGCGCGGGAAGGGCACAGCGCTCCACGCCCGTACGAACACGCACAAGGGCTCCGCACGGACGGGCGACGGAGGGCGCGTGCCTTGTAAATCGGGCTGTGGCGCTTGGATGTGCGCGAGTCCTTCTCCTTGACCGTGTCCGAGTCCACCTTGTCGATGACCCCAGCCCCGCCATCAATGACGGCACGAAGCAGAGTTGCCGGCCTCGGAGCTGCAGGCAGCGGGCGAAGGGGCGCGTGCATCCGGTCTCGCCCACATTCTGCCATCGTCCCTCGAGGGCCCGATGCGCGGCACACGCGACACCCTTTCCACGCCGACGTCACGCTTGCACGTGGACTTCCATTCGACTGTGGTCCGGAACGAGCAATGCGGCGCGCGAGGGCCGAGCAAGTGGCGCGTCCAGCATGGCTAGGCATCGTCTTGGACGGCCAGGTCGATTCCGCCAATGAGATCGCGATCCCGTCGAAAATCTCGGGCGCTCTACATCTGGGAAGTGCGGCGAGGCGCACAGGTGGCGAGGACCGCCGCGCAGCGGGGCCCGCACCTGGGAAAACCTTGCCGCTGTAGGAGAGTGCAGCGGCGCGCGATGCCAGCGGCCGCCGCAGACCAGCCACGGCCTGCAGGCAAGGGGGAATTCTAATATGTCTCGAATTTCGCGGCCTCGTACATCGTCGCGGCGTCGGCGCGGCACCGCAGCGCCACCCTTGGTCTGTTTCTTGTGAGGAAAGCTACCTTCGGCGCGAGCGTGTTGGCGACGATGTGGGGCATTTTCCTGGGACTTCGGCACGACCTGAATCTGTTCGTGGAGTGGGCGAGGTCGGCGTCGGTCGGGCCCCTCGGAGCCGTCGTCGCCGCGCGCATGCCTAGTCAGGGGACCGGGACCTTGTGTCCGGCAACGCTGCGCGGCGCAGACGCCCTCTTGCCGGCATCGGCCCGTCGTGCGGCTCTTGCAGAGTCAGGGAGCGTTCGAGTGGACACGAGTGGACACTTCACCGACAGGCGACGGTTCTCCGACACACTGTTGAGTGCACAAACATGCAGTCGGGACACGGCGCGGAAGCCGAGGGGAACGATCCCGGAGATGCCGCCCGGGGCCCCCACGCACCCACAATTGGCATCTGAAGTTCTCGTCAGGCTGCACGGCGTAGTTTGCGCGCACGTGGGCCGGAATGGCTTCGCTGGGTGCTGCAATTTCACCACATGGCTGGAAGGGGGCGCTGTGGGCGCTGTGAGCATGCAGGCCGGGCGCAGGCTGTGGGATGCCGCCGCACTTGAGGTGCAGCGCATCTTTTCCCTGTCGGCTGCGTCATGTCGCATCTCGCAGCCACCTGCATGACATGAAGACCGGCATCGAGTGCGGGCCCCGCATGCACGGGCGTCGCCGCCGCGGAAGGGATCGGCATCGGACGTGCGCAATGGTGTCGCCGCCGTGCCCGCAGAGAGTTGGGCGGCTGACAAGGCGCGTGTCAGTTGGCCCGCCACACAGGTCGGGCGACGCAGCGCAGCGAGCCGTGAGGTTGCATCGCAAGACAGCGCAGACACGACGGCTTGTCGGCTGCTGGAGCGAGCAGCTGGTCCGCGACCCCGGACTGCACGTGGCGAGCTCGTTCGAGCACAGGACATGGAGCTGGTCGACGACCCCTGCGTGTTCCCACACTTCGCTGCTCACAAGCGCGCACTCACGTACGGGCGGCACTCTCCTTCCTCTCACTTCTCTGCCTCCAGCACGGGCCTGCAGCGGGCACGGAATGCAACGTTGGTCAACAGCGCACAACGAGTGTTGGGCCGGCTGGAGCACAGAGGACCCGTCCGCAGTTGGGCGGAAGCACGATCCCTCAACGACGATCGGCAGCGGGGGCTCCTGCCTGACGAGTGGGTACATATGCGCCCAGTAGATCACCGACCACATCAACCAGCAGCAAAACACCGTCGTGCTGGCCATGACATATCCAAACCTGCAAGCAAAGCAAAGAACATCGAGTTTTTGATGAACTGGTCGGGTGGGAACGTGCACGGGGCCAAGCACGCCTGTTGCGCTGCCTCTTGCACTAGCTGCCTGCATGAGCGCTGGCGGGGGCGCTCACAGTTTACTATTTTTGCCCGTGAAGCACGACGAAAGCATCAAAGCTGCCACTTGGACACCGCCGAAGGCGAGCGTGGCGGTCCAGTAGTACCCCTCTGGCGTCATCGCGACCCTGCTGTGCTGCGCGCTCTCTCGGACCTTCCCAGGGCTTATTTCTGCTGCGATCCAAGCCTGTGTCGAAGCGCCTGGAGGATTGCACAGCGCAGGTTCCCCACTGGTGCGCGCCGCGGTCGCCAGCAATCGCGGCTACGAGGACGTGGACCCCACTCCGACTGTAGCAACCTCCTCCGCCATGCAACCTTTCAATGCAAGCAGTAGTGCGCTGGCGGAGAACGGCAGTCTGTGTTGGGACGTGGCGAGCGCGGCCCCACGTGGCCCGTGGGCGTCCACGCGGGTGCTGGGACGCGGCTCTTATACCTGGCCTGCATACAGAGCTGCTCGGCGGTTCTGAGCAGGGCGCACAGGCATCACACGTGCAGTTTCACAGCATCGCAACCAACACGCATATCATACGAACGGAGCAGTTGAGCGGGCGCGGCCTTGAGAAAGCGCACCGAACAGGCAGCAAGACGCAACCAGCGCCCGTGAGCTCGCCGGAGCGCATTCACGGCTCCGCAAGGCCATAGCAAGGGCCTGACTCCCGTCGCTCGGACCCCAGCGGGTGCTGCAAGGCCGTGGATTGTTGGGACAGCCTGGTCTGACGATCGGGAGAAGCCGGCCGCGGGCACAGCGAAGTTCTGGTACCCGGAGCGCGGGAACGCCGGGGCAAGCAGCTGCACCGCTGCAAGTCGCCCCACCAACTGGAATCATCGCTTCTCGTCTGGCAACCTGCGCCCAGGGGGTCCGGGTGCTTGACGTCGCGCCGGCAGGGGGCTGCAGCAACAGTGCAACACAGCAAGCACCATGTCGGGAGGCAGCGAGCTCGGCCAGCTTGAGCAAGCGCTGCAGCTCGTTCGCGATGCGTTCGTGCAGCTGGAGCACCGGAGTGAGGCGGAATGCGTGGCACTGCGAAGGTGTGTCGCACGCAGACGCGCAGTACACGGCGAGCGTGCGTTGTTGTCAAGCGCGCCGTTTTCGTCGATCGCGACGGAGAGTCAGCTTATGTGGCGCTTCGGAAAACATCCGCAGGGAGCTTGCGGCTAGGAAGGCCGACGTCGATGCCGTGGAGGCCAAGCTGGCGCAGGCACAACACCGCTGTACTGTGTTGGACGAGGAAGTCACTCGCCTCACTTCGGAAAACGAGAAGCTTCGGACAGAAAAGGTGCGCACCTGCCCACTGCCATCAGCGTACGGGCTGTGCAGTCATGGAGAGCTCTTCCCGCGGTCGGCGCATGCGGAGCATCAGCGCAGCTCGCATGTGTATCAACACATGCGATCTTGGGTCTCGGTTGCGGTCGGTCGCGCCTGTTGAAAAAAATCTGCAGCTGCTTTGCGATCCCCAGCTCGGCGATCGCCATTTACCAAGCCGTCCGCAGTGCCAGTGCACAGGACTGCACCAGTCATGACTTCCCCCAACCAGATGCGAATCATTTGACAACGCGGAATGGCGTGTCGCACACATGTGAAGGAGCACGCCACAGCCCCGGCGCTCTCTCTGCAGGTATCGATGACGGAAACCATCCGGAAGCTCGTCAAAGAGACGGCGAAGTACGAACAGCTCAAACGACAGATCATCAGCGCAGTCGAGGACGGAGATGGCACGGCCCTGTTGCGAAGTGGTCTCGGCGACATGCGAGCTGTCTCATCGCCTCTATCGACTCCCCACGCTCCTGCGTCGACCGAAGTCGCCGCCCCGAAGACGACGCCGCGCTCGCCGTTCACACAACTTTCGCGCGCTTCAGACCCTAGCCACGCCGGGCTTGGAGAGGGTGCGGGCAAAAGTGACTCGCCACAAGTGCGCGGTCGCGCATTCTTCTCGGAAGCACGTTCCCGCCTCGACGAGGCATCTTTCAGCAGTTTCCTCGAAGCGATCAAGGATCTGAACACAGGACGTGCGTCCAGGGATGATGCCCTCGCTCGGGCGCGAGCGATCTTCGGCCATGAAAACTCTGACTTGTTCGAAGGCTTCGAGCGGCTGATCCGTAGTGTCTCGCGGTAATGTGAATCGGGCCGTTTAACGTGATGGCGTGCCAAGCTGGGATCTCAACTTGACTCCCCATCTGTCGTGTGCGGTGGTAGTGATCGATTCGTCCGCTGGAAACGCGTGTACAGGCGAGCCAAATTTTGATTTCCCCCGACCGTAAACGACGCGTAAAAAGAACAGGATTTTTTTTCATGCATGCATTACATGTCCGAAGCAAGCTCATGCGTGCTATTGACCCGGGTCAGAGCGCCGACTTGCGCCTAACCCCTACCCAAGATCGAGTTTCCAAACCCGATCATGCCCCCGTCTTGCTCTTGAACGTCCGGTAGCCGGATTCCCGTGAGATCCTTCGGGTCATGCTCCCTGGTATCGTGGACCACGAGCACCTCGTCGGGATAAACCTCAAGTTCCCCCAATGTCTTTTCCTCCTCCTGCAGCGCACGTGCACTAGAAGAGTTCGCCAAAAGCAAGTGCGTCCCGCTCAACTAGGCGTCCACTGTGCACAACTCGGCCGCACCTCGAGCAGCCTGCCGCGGCTGTAAATGTGCGCGCTATCGGGGTGCACGTCGAGCACTTCAAAAATCTTCAACCTGACCAGCTTGAGCGGAGTTGTACTGCACACCCCTGTAATTTCCCGCCGCTGCCTGCGCGACCTCTTGCCCTGGCCGGGAGGTGGTTCGCGCAGGTGTCCAGTCTCCCCCTGCGACGAGAAACAAGCTCAGGCTTGCTTGGGTTGCCCTGCAAGCTGTGCACGAGTTCAGCAAGACCCACTGAAGCTCGCAGTGACATGTACAACACGCTGGGCGTACCAAGGCTGCTTTTGCAGAAAAGAATACTGGATCATCCTCGTCTGGCTTCTCCAAGCGCAGGATCACCTCGATGTCAGCCTCGTTCTCGCCGTACGTTAGCAGAGAGCGTTTTTGCTCTACCTTGCGATCCGTTATGCACTGAAGGCACACACCGGGCTCGGAATACAGTGCGATACCCTGCGCGTTCAGGTGAACGATGAAAACCCGATTGTATCACCAACACAAAGATATGCCAGTCATCGCATAGCGCTGCTCACGCCAGACGTGGTCAGGCGCCGTACCGGTGCACGCGTGTCCCTCGACGAGAGCAACACATCTTCTTCTGTCATGCTGCCAGGATCTGCAGTGTCATCAGGTCCGGCGACCGCTGCTTCTTCTTGTGCAGTTACGGCCTTGGCCTCAGCGACAATCCTCGGGCATCCGTCTCCTGCTGGGGCATTCGCGACAAAAAGGCAAAGTCACGACGTGCACCGTGTGCTTCGAGAGCAGTGTCGCGAAGTGTCGCGTGCTTCTGCAGCGCACCTCCATAGAAGTTGGTGATTTGTTGCCAGTCATCCTCAGCTACCAGGGCCAGCTCGTCGCTCTCGCCGCGGCCTGTGTCTACGTGCGCCTTACCACGATCGCTGCGGATCGAAGGCAATACGCACGCGAGCCGCTGATGCGTGCAAAGCAGCGGCTTCAATGCAGCACCGACGTCGCCAGGTCGTGCGGGCACGTCTTTGCCGCGCGAAGGTTTGAGATAATTGCGCAATTCATTGAGCCACCAGGATGGTATCAAGCGATATACCGTGCCCGCTTCTATCTCTGTGAGAGTGTCCTCCTGCGGGAACGACGAACAAACATCCACAATGGAAGCGTGCCATTCCGCCTTTCTTGGCACACAAAGCGACGGGAGCGCCCCAGCACAATGCGATATGTGGTACCGGTGTTGCGCACCTGCAGCAGCGTCCGGAGAGCAGTGCGTTGTTGCCGTAAGATGGCCTTCTCATCCTTCGTCTCAGCGTACGTCGCAGCCTTTTCCTCGCAACAAACTACGCAGGTCTCGACCCCGGGGTACTTCACTTCAACGAGCGTGCGCTCGACAAGGTCTTGGTCGACGGGTTGCCCTGCACGACAACGAGCGCGGGCCAAAATCATGTTGGTGCCTTTGAGACTACAGAATCAACTCAGCAGTGAACCACCGGCATTGGAAGTGCCTCTCGTGCATCACCATGCTTTCACTCACCGTACACAACACAGATGCCGCCCTCGTTCTCCCAGCACTTCTTGAGGTACCCAAACTCATCCGCTGATAGCACGAACACCGTATTCGTTAGCTCGCCAGCCGATGTCGATACCGAGGGTTTCAGTTGCGAGTGCTCGCAGAGAATCGAAGATGTTGGAGTCATAGAGCCCTGCAGACAGAGGGATTCGCGCAAGACGCACGCTCTTTCAGTCCAAGTGCTGCTTCTTCCCGCACTGCTGGTCAGGGCACCAGGACACGCGTGACCCACCTGTATCGCTGTTGCGGTCTGGCGCCGACACCAATTCTGCACCCAGCGCCTGTGTGCCAAATAGCCATTGGACATCGCAGGTGTCTTGCCCTCGAGCCGATCGAGAATCACGCCTTTCAGAGCGGAATGTTCTCCGGATAGCGTGCCCTGATCGACAATGCGCCTGAGGGCAGAGAGGACGCACTCGGCGCACATTGTTGCTCCTGCACAGCGGTTGCATGAACATGGCGACACGAATGAGAACTTGCGCGCCTGACAGCTGCCGAATTCATGGGCGACGACGCAAGCAGTGTGTCCGTACCATCGACGTCTCTCGGAGACTCTTCGTGGAGCTCCACTTTGTTTGGACCTGATGACTGTGTGATGCAGCTGTATGCAACCTCCGTGATCCGCACTGCACCATTGACCGCATCGAGCGCTAGTTTCTTGTGCGCGCACAAAAGTGGACGGAGATCAAGTTTCGGAGTGCCAACGTCAACCAGACTGTCCTCTTGCTCCCCTTTGCTCTGCATCGCCTCTCCAGGAGCGGCGCTCCCTGTCGCCTCCGGGGCTGCATCCGCCTCATCCGAACTCCTGGGGATGCGACGGGGCCCTCCGAATAGAGCGTCGCACCACTGACGCAGCCAGTCTGAAGGCACCCATCGCGTATTCTCCACCTTCCGCGGCGCAGTTTGCGCACATCCCATGGTCATGCGCACGAGCTCGCGCCGCTGCTTGAGATCCTCTTCTGATTGCTTTTTCTTTTCGTCATATCTCTCAATCCGCCTGTCGAGTTTCCGGCTCTCTTCCTGCGGTTGAAAGCCGCATGAAAATGAGCGCCGTGAGGCGCTGCAAATTGGCGTCAGCAAATGCCCGGAAATGAGTGGGCGTGGCCCTAGTGAACGCACACGAAATGCTGCCTGCATCCCGTGTCAGCGACGTGTGCGCGTGCCATCAAAGCCCAGACGCGGCCATTTACCTGGACTGCTTCCTGCAGATCGTCCGGCAGGTCTGCCGCGAGCGTTGCAGGCATTTTTGGGCCCCTCTTGTAAATAAGGAGGTAGACGTCCTTGCTGCTTGCCTTGTCCTTCGCTGTCGCGCCACCGGCCACAGTCCCGTCATGCGCCGCAGCAAGCTCTGCACGCTCCAAAAATGCAGCTCTCGACGTTGGAGAGCTGCGAGTGGACCAAAAAGTTATCATCGACACCCTTGCTCATGCCTTGCACAAACAACGCAGACTTAATCGTCAGTCAACTCACCTGCAGTGCCGGTCGGGCCACACTGCATTTCCTGGTCGCCGCCGCCATCTGCGTCTCTTGTTGCGCGTCGAGTACCTCGCTGCTTGACATCTGTGGCCGATGCAGACGTCTTGGCACTCTTTGCGGCCGCAGGATCCGCCACCCTATCACTGTCCGGCACCTCTGAAGGATCCAGAGGTCGCTTGCGTGGGCGTCCACGACGCTTCACCCCGGGCGGCAACTCCTCTCTGATCGGTTTGCCCATAGGGTCGTCGCCCAAGCACTCCACCAGTTCGTCGTCGAACTTCCACCACGACTCCGCGAGCTCGTCTGCGCAGCGAGGAAAGGCGCTTGCGATGCACGTGAGGCGCGGTAGTGCGCGGCGAGTCGCCCGATAGTTCAACACACGGAGGGTGTTGGGGGAAGTGTCATGCAGCCGGCACGCAGACATCAGCGCACTCGGTGACGCGGCCCGGATAGTGCCGGGGAGAAGGGAAGTGCCCGCTTGCCTGCACCCTCTTGCTCCGCGGCGTTGGCCTGTTTCCCCGGAGCCGGCCTCGGCAGGCGCACGTGCGCAACATAATGCCCCGCCTGGGCCTGGGTCCCGCGATGCAGTACGAGCGACTGGAGCTGGTAGACATCCCCTTCGGAGCCTGCAAGTATCCCACGGTGGAACACGGTCTTGGAAACAGGAACGGCTGCATGGGCATGTGGCGTGGTGGAGAGATGCAACTGCGGTGGTGCCAGGCCCGGGGGATCAACCTGGCTGGTACGGGCAGTGTTTCTGCAGCTCTTCGCCAAAGTCAGTTGCATAGATGCTTGTCTCCAGAATCCGCCCCATGTCCAGGGACGTAGGAAACTGCATCTGAGAGTTTATCTTTTTCCGCTCCCCGGAACGTAGATCCCACTTGTACCTCTTGACGGACAAAACGAGATACTCTGGCAGCTCTCGGACCGCATGAAACCTCGTGAAGGTCCGTCTGGCTTTGCAGTGCTCGCAGTTGACCCCTTCGACCTCCTCGCTGCATCAAACGCAACAGAGGACGCTTGAGCTCAGACTCGATTCACGCGCGGTCATCGCTCTCTGCAGTCTGGCAGCAGGCTCGCCCTCGACGCTACTGCGATTCGGCGCGCCCAGCGACCACGGGCGTTGCGGGCGGACCTGGCGAATGCGCGCTCCAGGCATACTGGGAGCCCTCGTGAGTGCTCGGGCTCGACCTGGACTTCGTAGAAGCGCTGAACCTCAGTCGACTTTGAAGAGAACTGCAACGACGACCGCCGGGTGTCGCGTGAGCCGCGATGCTTCCCCGAGATCGGGCTCGGGCGCGGCAGGTGTTGCGTGAGACGTCACCCCGATCTGAGCTCACCTTCTTGCACTTCTCGCAACGCATGGCCCATGACTCGCGCCCGCGGAAAGCCTTCATCACGTCGTCGTACTGAGTGGCGGCCTCAGCGAACCGCTCTTCGAGGTACCCGAACAGAAACGTCTTGAATTCCTGGAGGTCCTGTTGCACGTCCTCGGGGAGCTGCGAAAACGAGTACGGGCGCGTCGCCAGGGCGCACGTGCTGGGTCAAGGCTGCAACGCGACCGCGCGCGTTCCACTCCATCTTCTCGACGTCGCCGCAGGACGCTTTGGCAAGGGCTTACCCGCAGTGTTGAGACAAGCGGCTTGGAGTCCACTTTCGAGAATGGCCCGGCTTGCATCATGGCGAAGATCCGTCGCAGCTGGCTGATGGCGGGATCGGCGCGGAGGACGTCATTGGCATGAAGGATCCCTTTGCGCAGCGGCGGAACGTAGAACAGTGCCTGCGGGGACGGCGGGCAGCGTGACCCGTGGGCGGCCAGGACGCGCGATGACGGGTGGCTCGCGCTGCCGTTCGATGCACGGCGCTGGGCAAGATTGCTGACGCAGGACGAAATGAGTATCCGCCGCTGATCTCGTGCTGCTTGCTCAGGTGGCCGCCACTGGAGGTCCCACCTGAACGAGTGCGTTCACGTAGCACGTCGCCCCGAGGTTCGTGAGGCCCGTGGGCTGCGAGGGCGCGCTCCGCCTCAGCTGCTTGGGGTCGTCGCCTGGCTTGCACAGCGAGGGATGGTCTTTCGACCAGATCCCCTTGACGCGCGTTCCTTCCGGAGACGGCACCATGCCTGCAACAGTCGCGGACGACAGGTCCATCACCAGAGGCCCTACGCGGGACGCCAAACGTCAGCACGGGATGGTCACCTGGCACACACCTGCCAAACAGTTGGGGTTGCCCTTGCGCTGTGTCGACGGGCGGGCGTGCAGCTCGCCGGGATCCTGGTCGACACCGTAGTACTCCACGAGGTCGTTTTGGGAAACCTGTTCGAGGCCCTCGAGGTGCTCGAGTCTGGCTTTCGCTTCTTCATAGCTGAGCGTGAGCACGCCGACCGTTTCCCCCTGCACAAAGCATCAACGAGGAGCACGCGATTCTGTGGGGCGGCCTGAGAGCGAGGCCCGTGCGCGGGGGCCGCAGCAGCAGGACCGCCCTGCCACGCGGTGAAAAGACAGCTCAACACCGCCGAAGTGCTGCTCTGAGGGCGCGCTCGGATGGTGCTTCGTGCAGAAACGGAAGATAGTACTCAGAGGAAGAGATACAAAGCGCCTCGGGCACGACCTGCCGCTTGTTACGGGCGCTATCGCGGAAACGAACCCAGCGGAGCAAGCACAGTGGTGCGTCGGGATTGACGGGCCGCTGTGCGCAGAACGCGCGCGCAAGGTGCTGCGGACTGGCGGTATATCCAGTTATGGATGCTAGTTCCTGCGTCGCACGGACGCAAGCCGCAGACACGGCGGAGGCACTTGCCTTGGATGCTTGCCCAGCCTTCTTCGACGCGCCTTTTTTCTTCGACACCATGATGATCAGATGCTGTGCAGGCGACACTCTAGACCTTCTGTTCCTGACGACATCCGTGCGTCATCGCCCTCCGTGATCACCCACGGCGGTCACTCTGTGCGGTCCAAGCACCTGGGCAACCTCCCGAACGCGAGGAAAACACCGCGGCGAGACGCCAGCCTGCCTCGTGCTGGCTTCTCGCTCGTGGTCGCGGATGAGCCCCACTTGCGGCGGGTCGAGCGGCGCGAAGCCCATCAACGCGGCTTCGGCCGGTCGTGCCACGGCGGTGCGGACCGACCAGACAGCAGGGGCGGTAGCACGCCCGGTGCACGCGCAGGGCGCGGAAGGGGGGCCCGCAACGCGTGCCGCTGCTCACTCGGAAGCTGTTGACTGAGAATTGGACACATGCGGACACCTGGACGTGGTGGTGGCAGGGGCTTTGGAGGACGAGGAAGGGATGGAGGTGGCCGCGGCAGGGGACGCTTCAACCGTGAGCCAGAAGGTATGTTCGGGTATTCGTAGTTTTCAACCACGGGCGGCGTTGTCGACGGTGCCAGCGGTCGTCGCCAGAGGCCGCGACGCACTGCCTCTGCACGAGCTTTACGGCGCTGCCGCTCGCGCCCGCCCCCGTGCCTCAGCGGCGTCGCTCCCAACACCCGCCACATGCTGCCGACGAGGTTGAAAGCCCGCCGGGATTTGCGGCCACGCTGAGAGCCTCGCTCGCAGCACTCCCGGCTGCAACCTGCGGTGGACTGCAACAGACGGCCCACGCGCCGCGTCGCGCGACGTAGCAAGAGGCGGCTGCCAGCGTGCGCCGGCATGATCTGTGCGCATCGTGATTCGCGAGTCGCCGCGGGCCTCGATGACACCGCGGCGCGTCGCTGGGCGCTGTCTGCAGGCCCACCTGCCGAGGTGTCATCGTTCGGCACGTTCCTGCACGCATGTGAGGGCGAGGCCGTCTGCAGCCTGACGCTCGACCAGCGGGTGCCGTACTTCAACGCGCCGGTGTTTCTGGAGAACAAGACGCAGATCGGCAAGGTCGACGAGATCTTCGGGCCCATCAACAAGGTGCGGCGCAGGGGGCAGCCGCGCGCCGGTCGGACGGACCCGCGGCCGTGCAGGACGGCGCGTCGGGCGTCTGGGGCGCTCAGGCGCACGGCGGCCTGCTCGCTGTCAACGACGAGTGTGTGCGAGGCTGTGCGTCGTGGTCGTGACGCGTGGCCAACCCACGCTGTGCGACTCCGCCCCGACCGCAGGGCATGTTCACGGTCAAGATGGCGGAGGGGGTGCAGGCCACGTCGTACAAGCCCGGCGACGTGTTTTACGTGGACCCCAACAAGACGCTCCCACTCGACCGGTTCCTGCCCAAACCCAAGGGCGCCGGCGGGCGGGGCGCGGGGGGCAGGTGCGCTCCCGCACAGCAGGGCTGCGGGTGCTCCGCTGCCGCCGCATCACGTCGGCCCTGGCCGTGTCCCGCGCTGACTGATCCCCGTTGGTGGGCAAGGTCTCATGAACCTCTCGACGGGGCTTCCTGACGCTGCGTTGCAGGGGCGGCGGCGGCCGAGGATTCGGAGGTGGCCGTGGCGGGCGTGGAGGCGGGCGCTTTGGTGGCGGGGGCCGAGGGTTCGGGGGAGGTCGTGGCGGAGGGCGCGGGGGCTTCGGGGGCGGGCGCTTTGGTGGCGGCGGGCGCGGGGGCTTTGGGGGCCGCGGGCGGGGCCGAGGGCGCAGCTAGGCAGGCGATGCGCACTGTGTTACAGCGAGCGAGTATGCGTGAACAACAGGAAGCAAAGCAAACATGGCTGCATGAGCCAGTCGCGGAGCCTGTGGGTGGATCGGAACAGCAGGGCTTTGGACCCACGCAGCTGTTGGCCCCAGGCGCAACGCCTGCGCCGTGCGAACCCGCGCGTCGTCTTCGAGCTTGCGTGCTCGTGCGCCCTCTGGGTGTGCGCTACTGACAAGCACCACCCGTGGCCAGCACACACGGCGGCGACTTCCAGCGCAGGAGGTGCACTGCAGGTGGGCCGACTGCTCGATCACACGGGGGGTCGCGATTCGGGTCGGCGGGCAGCTTCCAGTCTGGCGCCATCGATGTCCCGCCCCTTGGTGCCCTCCACATCGAGCATGAGCTCCGGCGACACCGACACCGCGCCGACGGCCGCCTCCTCCCTCTTTCCTCCCTCCACGCTCCCGTCCACCGCCTGCTGCTCCATGGAACCAAACCGCTGCAACCATCCGCGAGGATTCCACAACTTGGCCTTTTCCTCCTCGGTTACTATTCTGCGAGGGAGGGGGGGGACGGGAACGCGGATCGATACGAGCGACTTCGATCGGGGCACGCCACGCCGCAGCTGGCTGTGCAGGAAGGCGGGAGCGTCTCGCGGGGACTCTCGGAACACGCATGCATGCATGCTCGCGCGTGGGGGCGCACCTCCTGGTCAGCAGCGTGCTGATCTGGCCCAGGAGAGCGGTGTCGCTCGTCGGAACCTCTTCGATCAATGTTTTCGCCCGTATGAGCGCCTCCCTCGCCCGTTTCCCGTCCCCCGACATCATGTAACACAACCCCTGCACAACAAACGAGATACGAGGAACCCGCGGATCAGCGCCGCCGCTCGCGCGCAACGGGCGCCGCGAGAGTCGCTCTGCGCGGTTCGTTCCGGGGCGCGTGTGTGCGTCTGCGCGCACCTGCAAGTACCACGCCTCCGTGTCGCGGTCGTCCTCCGCGGTCAACTCCACCAGCAACTCCAACGCGTCCTTGTATTCCGATAGCTCAACTAGCAGCCGCGCGGTGACCATCCTGAAGTCGTATGTGGGAGCGAGCCCCTCAGGGAGCCCCCGGATGATCTCCACCGCCCGCCGCGCCAACAACAGCGCCTCGCCCTCCCGACCCTGCAGCGAGCACAGCGGGACAGTGAGTGATGCCCGCGCCGAACACGTGCGACGCGAGATCCCACGACGCCCCGGGCCCCTCCCGAAGCAACATGTCACCCCCCCTCTGTCGGGGCGCCCTCACCTGACTCAGCCGGACGTCGGCCAGCGCCTGGCACGCCTCGGGGTTCCCGGAGTCGAGCCGCAGCGCCTTGTCGAGGACGTCTTCGCAGCACCTCATGGCCCCCGGCTCCTCGAAGCAGTCGGTGAGCCACACCTTGGCCTGCGCGGCCAGCACCGCCGACGCCGCCTTCTTCATGTCCCTCAGCCGACGCGCCGCCTCCGCCGCCTCCGCCCCGCCCTCCTGTGCGGCCGCCTCCATCATGCCCATCTGCGCGGCGTGCGGGCGGCGGGCGGCGCTCGCACGCGTCCTGCCCACGCCACATGTGCGCCACCCCACATGTGCGCGCGGGGGCGGGGCCGCACCTGTTCGTTGAGCAGCTCGAGGCCCTTGGAGAACGCGTCGAGCGCGCGGTTCCCGTACTCGAGGTGTCCGAGCAGGACGTACTTCTGGTGCCCCAGGTCGGGCCGCAGCTCTATGGAGCGCAGCACCAGCTCCTTGGCACCCTCGCCGTCGCCCATCTCCGCGAGGATCTCCGCCGCCGCGTCCATCGCCGCGGTGTGCTCCGGGTGGTGCTCGATCACGCGGATGTACAGCTGCAGCGCCCGGTCCAGGTCCCCGCGGTTGACCATGTCCTCCGCCCGGCTGCACACTTGCGCCGGGTCGAAGAAACGCACGCCGATGCCGTCCAGCAGCTGCGTCGTCGAAATACGCGCCTCGGGCTCCTGCCCCAGCAGCTCTATCAGCGACTCCAGCCAGAAAATGATGGCCTGGATCGCTCGCGCGACCCACCCTGCCAGCTGCCGGAGCATGCCGGGCCGGGAGGCCGCCGCCTGCCCCTGCGCGCGACGCAAGGGCGGTGGGAGCGGAGACGTTCGGGTCTGCAGCGAGCTTCCGGCGACGGAGGCGCCCGAGCGCGTTGGACGCGCCGCGGCATGCCGAGAGGGTGCCAGGGTTTGACCATGGCAGCAGGCACCTGCGACCCGGCACAACTGCTCGGACGCGCGTCGCAGTGGGCCGCGCGGGGCGCGAGCGGCAAGGGCGATACGCTGCCTTGGGGGGCACGCGTCCGTCGCGGGCGTCAGTGCGCCCCCGCGGTGAGAGCGGCGTGCGTCCCCAAGAGCCTAGAACTTGAACTCCGACGCGCCGTTAGCAAGGTCGCGGGGGCACCCAGCGCACACACGGCCACCAGCGAAGGCTCGCAGTGAAAAGACTCCCGTGCGGGGGGAGTGGGGTGGCGGGACCCCCAGCGCGCCGCGATTGCGCCGATCGAGCAGCTGCATGGCCGCACGCCTTGCCCCTTCGGACAGCGCAGCCACGAGGCGGGGCCAGCACCAACCGCCCATGGAAGGCGCACGCCCATGTGGTTGACCGCGGGCCGCCGCGTCCTCGGGGCGATGACGGGCCCCGTGCTGTCGCCCCGGCGCTGGCTACGCAAAAGCAGACCCTGGGACGCGCACCGCGGCGCAGGGGGGTCGCGGGCGGTCCGTACGGGAACTTCGGGCAAATACCTGGCTTCGCTGGCCCGGCATCCCTTCCGCTTCACCTCAGCTGTACGCACGGCTGCTCATTGCCGGTCGCTTCTCTCGCCTTGTTGCGCCTACCCGCGCTACCTGTCCCAGCGCTGCGCTGCCATGCCTGTTACTACTCCTATCGCGATCTCCGGCACCTGGCCAGCACTGTGCGCCGCCCCGCGGAGGCCCGCCCGATGTGCACCCGACGCGCACAGTGCGCCTGGCGCCGCCAATATAGCTCTTACCTGGGTCGGGCCGACGCACGGGGCATCCCCAGGGGCCCGGCGGCGCCCGGGCCTTCAGTGGCATGCCGTGCGGGTCGGGGGGGCACAACGCGGGCGCCGCTCCCTGTGGCCGCGAACTGGGTGGCGGGGCCGCAGTGAGCAAGCTGGCTTGCGTCTCCAGTGCGCTGCACCGCGGCGAATCCACACCTCCCCCGCACGCCGAGCGTCTCGTTGACATCCTGAACAGCACCTCCGGGGAGTGCGCAAGGCGGTCGACAGCATGCTGGAGGTACGGTCCGACGACCAAGGCTCTAGCACACTCACTTCGTGGTTACCGCCCCGCCGGCCGCGCTGGAGATCACTCCGCAGCCCAAGCGGCATGATCTCCATTAAAGGCGCGAGTTGAGCGCGCGATAATGGGGCGTGGGCGCGTTACGGTTGCGCACGGAGAAAGCTAGTTGGACCCCGAACGCCCTCGTGCCCGGGGCACGCGGCTGTCCGCATTGTCGTCGATACGCATCGAATGTCGACTTTTTTAGTGCGCCTCTCGCGAACGCTCGAGCTGGCGCCGCGAGGGAGTGCCGGGACCAACGTGCTGCTTGCCCCCGTGCTGTGCAGACCGTGCTCCTCGCCCTCGTGGGCCTCGAGCTCTTCTTCAGGGGCAGCATCGGCGCGTCCACGTTCATCGCTGCCCTGCTGGTGGGCATCCGGGCCCTGATGCAGATCATGGAGGGTCTGCTGGAGTCTCGCCACCGGGACAAGCGGAGCATCATTCGCGAGCGGCTCTCGCAGCTCGACTCGCTCCCGGCCACCGTGCCCGAGCCAGGTGCGCGGACGTGCTGGCCGCGGGTCGACTGGGCGCGTCGCGGGGCCCCGTCGCGGCACACGGCGCGCGAGGTGGTTTGCACACACACACACGCACACACCTGCCCTCCGCCGCGCAGGTGACTGGCTGAACAAGTTCCTGGTGGAGCACTGGGAGCACTTCATCCACCCGGCGATCCTCGGCGCCGTCCTGAACATCCTGCAGAACAAGCTGGACAACGCCGGGCCCGACACGCTCGAGCTCTGGGTGGAGGCCTTCCACCTCGGCCTCGCGCCGCCCATGCTGTCCAACTTCCGCGCCCTCGGCCACAAGGACGGCCGGCCGGGGCTCGCGGCGCTGGAGCTGTCGCTGCAGCTGGTCACGGATCAGGCAAGTGGCGCTGCGCAACACGTCCGCGCGTGTGCTGCGGGGCCGCCTCCGCTGGCGCCGGGCCGCTCACCCGCGCGCTGCCCGCCCCCCTGTGTGCAGGCGAAGATCGAGATCCGCGGCGCCGGCACGGTGAAGGGCATTGCGCTGAACGTGGCGGTGACCATCCAGTCGCTGCAGATCGAGGGGTCCCTGCGGTTCATCCCCGTGCCCTCCGAGCGCCTGATGCTCTTCGGGTTCAAGGAGCCCCCGCTGGCCGACGTCAACGTCAAGCTGCGCGTCGGCCGCAAGGCGCACCAGGTCCGCAGCAGCAAGCCCTTGCTTCGGCCGACGCGCCCCCGACGACGCCCGCGGGCTGCCTCATCCCCGCCCGCTCCCACGTCGCGTTCGCAGGAGGGCAAGGCGGAGAAGGACAAGGGCGGCCTCAACATCTCGTCGCTGCTGCCCATCAAGAAGATCCTCGCCGAGGCGCTCGCCAACGTGGTCACGGAGCCCCGGCGCAAGTGCATCGCGTTCGAGCTGAACTCGCTCGACCGGCGCGCGGTGCAGGGGACCGCGGGCGTGCGCGTCATCCGCGGCATCAACCTCCCGCGCCGGCCGCTCGTCGTGGCCTTCATGGCCGAGAAGATGACGCGGTACACCAAGCAGGCCGTGTCCGGGCCGAACCCGGAGATCAACGAGACCTTCATGATGACGGTCAACGACGACACGTGGTTCTACGAGCTCGAAGTGCGCGAGACCTCCCAGAAGGGACCCATGTACGGCCGCTGCCGCGTCAACCTCAAGTGAGTCCCGCCGCGCCCCACGAGCTCGCGCGCAGCCCCGTGCCGGCCACACCCCGCCCCCCCCCTCGCGCGCGCTCCCCTCACCGGCGCGGACGCCCTCGTGTGCCACAGGTACCTGGGCGACGGGTCGACGGCGTTCTGGGGCAACGCCGAGAACTTCACGCCGATCTGCAAGCGCTGCTCGCCCTTCGAGTCGTGGCGCGTGAAGCTGCCGCTGGAGTGCATGGACGGCTCCTACCTGGAGGTGAGACACCCCCCCTTCCGAGCAACACACGGATCCCACAGACGTGTCTGGGCTGCCGGGCGGCGGTGCGACCTCGTGCCTGACCTTGCGTCGACGCATGTTCGCAGGTGGAGATGTTCCAGCGCGAGTGGCTGTTTGCCCAGCCCAAGCGCCCGCCGGTGGTCACCTACCAGAGCGTGGGCCCGCGCACCGTCGTGCTCAACGTCGTCGAGGCGCGCAACCTCGGCAACCCCAAGGACTCCACCACGCTCGACCCCTACGTCAAGATCAGCTACGGTGCGCCCCGCAGTTCCCGCCCGTGCCGGTGCTGCTCCAGTCCGTTGCAGGCCCCGCCGAGCCCCCCCTGCCGACCGCCGCGGCGCAGGTTCCGAGTCGTGGCTGACGAACGTGGTGGAGAACACGTCCCTCCCGGTGTGGAACCAGACGTTCGAGATCCCCGAGTCCACCAACGGCGCCCTGCGCACCATCCGGCTGACTCTCAGGCAGGGACACACAGCACACGCACGCACGCACGCACGCACGCACGCACGCACGCACGCACGCACGCACACAGAGCGCCCGCCGCGAGCCTCGCGGTCGCGCTCACCCCGTGCACCGGCGCGTGTCTCGCAGGGACCGCGAGTTCGGTCTGTCGACGGACGACGCGCTGGGCACGGCTCAGATCAACCTGGACGCGCTGGTGGAGGGCGAGATCAACGACATGTGGCTCGAACTGGAGGGGTGCGACCAGGGCGCCGTCCACATCGTCGCGGAGATCCGCCCCGGCGTGCCGCAGCACATCAAGGTGAGTGGCCGTCGCCAAGTGCCTGTAGTGCGAACGGGCGCGTAAGCCCCGCGGTCCGCCCCGCGTGACGAAGCGGGCGTGATCGATGTCGCGTGCCTCTCGCGCGTGCAGAGTCGCGGCCTGGGCGACGGCCTGCTGTCCCGGAGCGAGCTGGAGGTTCTCGAGGTGACGGTCATCGAGGGGCGCAACCTGGACGCCTCCGACGCGAACGGCCTGTCCGACCCGTACCTCGTCGCGGTGTACGCCGGCCAGCGCCAGAAGAGCGCGTACCAGCCCGCCACGCTCAACCCCAAGTGGGGCCACACCTTCTCCTTCCCCTACGTGGAGGGCAAGCTGCTGCAGGTGCGACGCGCACGCCCGCGCACGCCCGCGCACGCCCGCCGCCCGTGTCTTCGCGCGAGCCGACCTCGATGTCCCCCCCTTGCGTGCAGATCGACGTGTGGGACTGGGACAAGTTGTCGCAGCACGACTTCCTGGGCAACATCGTGATCAACCCGGGACAGCTGCCCGCGGGACGCACGTTCGAACAGTGGCTCGCGCTCGACGGCACCCCCACCGGCGAAGTGCGCGTCAGGATCCGCCGCCACAACCCCTCCCCGCTGGTGCGCCCCCCCCCCCGCTTTGCAACTGCATCGTCGTCGCACGCGCCTGCCCGCGGTCCCGTACCGACGTGGGCCGCGGCACCTGCCCCGCCCGTGCTGCAGGTCAACCGCTACCAGGGCTACACCAGCACGCGGCGCCTGGACGCGTTCGGGAAGGAGCTGGACCCCAACTCGCACCTCAAGACGGAGGGCAAGGAGGGCGACGAGTACGTCATCCCGCTGCCGCGCCCCCTGGACAAGCGCCCGAAGAAGCTCCAGGTGAGAGCGCGCCCATGTGCGAGGTCTGCCCCGCGTCGCCGCCCCGGTGGCGAGCAGCTCGGTCACCCGCGCTGCGCCACTGCACTCGCGAGCGCAGGACAAGGTCTGGCACGAGTCGGAGGCCGCGGAGGCAGAGCCGAAGGCGTCGCCGGCAGTGGCGAGTGCCAACGGCGGCGCGCCCGCTGGGTCGTCCAAGGGCCCCGAGGTGAGCACTCACAGCAACCCTGCACCTGGCGCGGCCGACTCAGGCTGCTGCGCGCGCCTCCACCCCGCTCACGTCGATACCGCTCACTGTCTCGCCGCAGCCCACGAAGCTGAAGGAGACCATCCAGGAGCAGAGGGACGAGCTGGCCACGATCACCGCCGAGCGCGACATGCTGCTGCAGAAGCTGCAGCAGCTCGGACACGCGGTGGAGAACTCGCTGGGCATCGTCGCCTCGCCGTAGAGCTCCTGGACCCCGTCAGCAACAACCGTCCGTCTTGTGATTGCTTGTCCATGTTTGGGTCAGGAAGGCTCTTTTCGTTTCGTGTGCCAAGAATCAGTATGCGACAAACGCGTCTACTGGAGGTCACCGTGACCAAGACAGGGGCGGCCGAGCGCAACAACAGCGGTGGAGTACCCGCACGCACGATGAGAGACGGTGGTCGGGGTCCCAGCACACCTGCGCGAGCAGCTGGAGGGAGACCTCGACTGGCGACGGGTCTCCCTGGCGTGCGGATACTCGTCGGAAAGCCCCGCCACGCGCCTTGATGCCGTCAGCCGGCGACCCGGCCCGGTGAGACAAACGAATGATGCACAAGCGCCAGGTTGTGACTGCGGTGACGTCCCCCTCACGCCACCCGCCACTCGGGCCGCTTCTGGAAGCACACGTCGAGCAGCAGGTCTGTATGGTGGTTGGAAGCGTGTCGTGCAACGCCTGGAAACTCGTGCGCACGTGTGGGCTGTGCCTTTCAGTGATGTTCGCGGCTCCGTAGGAGGCGCCAAATGTGTCGACCGCGTCACGTTGGGCCGTATCATCGATCGCATGGGCTGAGTGCGGGAGAACCGGCCTCCCGCGTGTCCCCACCCGTCCAGGTGCGCTGTGGGCAGCCCCTAGACACAAAGTCCTCTGTGTTCAGCAACGCGCGCATGCCGACATCCCCCCGCGACTGTTTGGCAGTGACTCTGGCCGGCGCTGCATGTCACACGCGCGCACGTGCGCGGAGCTCACCCAAAAATGCGGAGCTTGTGGTCTGAACCCCCAACCGCCACCCACTGGGCGAGGGGCCCGAACGCAAGGCAGGTCGGGCCCTTGTCGGCGTGCTCGGTGATCTCGTGCTGCATCTCGAAGGCCTGCAGCGCACGGAGCAAGCATCATGGCGTTGTGCGTCGAGCTGTGCTTGCCAGGACCACGACCCCCACGGCAGCCCCGCACTTCGTTGACACGCCGGTCGGCGCATTGCTCCAAACGATGCCCGCGAACACTGCGGCCGGATATGCGCGCGGCGATGCGTGCGGGTCCGTCGCACCTGCTTCACTCCGTGGATCTGCACGGCCGTCGGCGTCACCACGCCGAGGTACGCCGCGGCCCCGTCGAACGCGACGCTGCGCACGCCCGGCACGTCGAGGGAGTGCGTGCTCTTGAGCTTCCTCAGGTCCCAGATCTTCACTGCGTCGCCCGCTGCCGTCGCCAGCTGGTACCCGTTCTCCGAGAACGCCAGCGTGTGCACCGGGCCCGCGTGCTCGAACTTCGCCACTACCTTCTGCGTGTTCACGTCCCAGATCTGCACCAGGCCCGACTGCGACCCCGTCCCCAACAACGCACCGTCCGGGTGGAACTGCACGCTCGCCAGCTCCGGCGACTCCTCCGACGGGTTCGCGACCTGCGGACACGAGCGCGCGCGTGATGTTGGTGGCGTACAGGGGCGCTCGCGGGCCTCCTTCGCGCGGCGCGGGTCGGTCCGCCGCGCACCTCGGTGAGCGTGATGCCCGCTGTCAGGTCGTGGAAGGCCCACTTGGCGTCCTTGGCCGCCGTCACGCAGTACTTGTTCCCGGGGTGCACCGCCACGCCCGTCACCTCCGCGCCGTGCCCCGTGAACGTCTCCACGCACGACCACGCCTTGCCCTTCCGCCACACCTTTGCCGTCTTGTCCGCCGAGCAGCTCACCGCCACGTCGCTCCCCGCGAACGCCGCCTGGTTCACCCGCTTCGTGTGCCCCTTGAGCGCGTGCACCTTCCCGGCCGCGCGGTCGAACACCTGCGCCGTGCTGTCCGCGCCGCTGGTTATCACCGCGTCTGGCGCCGCTGCACAGATCGCCACCGAGTTGATGCCGCCCTTCGCCGCCTTGTGCACCGGGTGGCTGTCCTGCGCGCAGAGAACAACCAACGCACGACGCCACTGAGCACGCTCTCTCGACCGCGACCAGCGCAACACCCGCCACGCACATCGACAGCGGGGGCTCGCACCTGCAGCGACAGCTTCGCGAGGTCCGCCGCCGCCCGCAGCCCCTCCGGCAGCCCCTTGCCCCGCTTCTTCCGCTCCGACGACAGCTGCGCGCACGTGGCCTGCACGTCGTCCAGCGCCGACTGTGGGATGCCCGCCTTGGCGCGCTTCGCCGGCCGCGCCTCCCCGTCGTCCGCCCGCGCCGACGTCAGCATCTCCCGCGCCTCGTCCCGCTCGCGCATCAGCCGCGCGATCACCCGGCACGCCGCGTCGTGCTGGTACAGCGCGTGCGACAGCTCCTGCCGCACCGTGTGGAGCTGCTGCCGCAGCTGGTGCGCGTCCAGCATCACCGCGTCCCACTCGCTCTGAAACAGCGCCAGCAGCCCCGGGATCGACGTCGCGTTCGTCGTGCGCGGCTTCAGCGCCTTGTTGGACCTCACCGGCAGCAGGTCGTCCTCCGACAGCTCCTCGTTCGTCACGGGACACCGCCCTGCGGGGCGCGCGCGGGGGGCGGTCGGAGCGGTGCGGGCGGGCGCAGGGCGAGGGGGCGCGCGGGGCCCGGGTGCCGGGCGGACGCACCTGTGTCGGCAATGTGCTTCACCACGAGCCGCCGCTCGAACAGGTGCCCGGTCTTTTTGCTGACCACCGGGTCCTCCGGCACGCTGCCGCTCACTGCAAGGCGCGGGACCGAGGGGCGGCGCTGCTGTTGGGGCTCGGGACTGCGGCGGACGTGGCGCGTGCTCGGGTGCAAGCAACGCCCGGGGGCCGCAGGGCCGGACACCGGCGACGCGCGCGGGTGCGGACATCCGTGGAAGGAAACTCGTGCCGTTGCAGCACGCAACGGCCGAGACGCGCGCCGCGCACCCCGTGACAGCGCTGTTGCGGGTGCCCGGAAACGGGGGGAACGGCCGGCGAGGAGCACGTGGACCGCGCAGGCGAAAAACGGCGCAGGTGATGGAACCTGGCAACTGGAATGGGCTGTGGGGCAAGTCTGCCCACGGGATCATGACCAGGGCGCGGAGGACATGCGCCACTGCGTGCCTCTGCACAACGGCCCGCGAGTCGCCGCACTCAAAGCGAAGCTGGAGCGTTCCGGCGCGGAGGTGGCGTGATGAGCGCTTGTTCTACAGGGGTCCGGCACGGCTCGCGGTCCCAGGCCCGTAAATTCGTGCGGACAACGAAGGGAGCCTCATGGAGGGAAGGAGGGGGCAGCAAGAGGGTGCCGCAGGGGATCGCCGACCAAGCGTCGATGGCCGTGCGCTGTCCCGCCGTGTGGCTCGCCGTACGGAGCTGACCGGCAGGAGGAAACAAGCTGCGCGCTCGCGTGGGACTGCCGGACCACCATCAGAGGGCGGGCGGCGGGTCGCACGTCGCCCGTGCAGCCATACTCACCGGCGCAAAACATCTTGCCGCGATGCTCTGATTTTTATCTCGCGGCGGGCCGCGCGGCCGGGCCATCAGCGCGCCTCGCGGTGCGCCCGGGACGTGTCAGCCTGGGTGGGTGTTGCTGGAGCGTCCGCCGCGGCAGAGCTGGCGGCCTATTGCCGCTCCCGCCGGCACGCCTCGGTCCTTTCCCGGCCCGTGCCCACAGTGCTAGATCCGTAACCATGCCGGCCAAGCAGGCTGCCGTGCCGGAGACGCTGCTCAAGAAGCGGCAGAGGGACGAGCAGTGGGCTGCGAAGCGCGCGGCTGCTGCCCAGGCGAAGAAGAAGGACGCCGCTGCCAAGCAGCAGGAGGCCCTCAAGCGCGCGGAGCAGTATGTCAAGGAGTACCGGCAGCAGGCAAGCCTCCTCCTCGATCTTTGTGCTCTTCCGCGGCGCTGCCGACGCCCCTGCGCGTGATGGACGCGCGCGCCGGTGTCCTCCGGACCTGTGAGCGGCCGGCGCGGCAGCTTTCGCACCCTCAAAGCGATGCCCGCGGCGCGTGTTGCGGCTGTTTGTGCCCAGCACTGCCTCGCGGCCGTCATGCGCCCGCTGCCGGGCCGCCACGCCGCGGCGCCGGCGCTCGAACGAGTGCCCCAATTATCATGGCCCCGGACCTGAGCTTCTCGGCGACGTGGGGGCACATTCCGGCGCGCGGAACCGGTTTGCACTCGGCGACCCGTCCTCGCGGCCTCGGCCGCCTCCTCCGGCCGCCCGCGCCGGTCCTAGCGCCGCCTGCCGACTTTTTCCGCGCGACCCGCGACAGCATTGCCTCTGGTTCGGCGGCGCCGGAGCACCCCACGCCGTCCGCCTGCCACCGCCTCCGCTTCCCGGGGCCGCTGCTGCGCAGGAGGCCGACCTCGTCCGCATGAAGCGGGAGGCCAAGAAGAAGAACGGGTTCTACACGGAGGCTGAGCCCCGGCTCGCCTTTGTCGTGCGCATCCGAGGCATCAACGCCATGCACCCCAAGGTACGCTGCGCCTGCGTCTGCGCGCGCACCAGCGTCGCCCAGTCGACGTCTACCTCGGTACTTCGACGGCTCCATGCGCCCCAACCAGCCCGCGGCGAGCATGCGGGACGTCCGAGCGTGTTGGCACTCTGCAAGAGCCGTCGCAATGGCTCCGCACGCCCTGCCGCGGCCTCGAGGCGGACCGACCCGAGCACGGCCTCGTAGAGCGCCAGCACCGCCGGTAGCCGCGGCTGCGAGCCCTCGGCGCCCCTCGAGCAGCCTCCCTGGCCTCTGTGTTGTCTCCGGCCAGCGCCGCTGCGCACGCCGGGCGCCGCTGCCGCCGCAGCCGCCCCGCGAGGCCCACCCCCGCCCACCCCCGCCCCTTCCGGTCGCCCCCGCGCCGCCGCGTGCCTCCGCGGCCTCTGACCGCCGCGCCCCGCCTGTGGTGCAGACGAAGAAGATCCTGCAGCTGCTGCGGCTGCGCCAGATCAACAACGGCGTGTTCCTGAAGATCAACAAGGCCACGCTGAACATGCTCCGGCGCGTGGAGCCGTACGTCGCGTGGGGGTACCCCAACCTGAAGACGGTCAAGGAGCTCATCTACAAGCGCGGGTTCGGCAAGGTCAACGGCCAGCGGACCGCGCTCACCGACAACGCCATCATCGAGCAGGTGACCACCGCGGCGCCGCGGACCCCGCGCCCAGCACGCCCCCGGCTGCGCTGTTGTGGTGGTTGCACTCAGCACCGCACCGACCCCCGCGCTTGGCTCGCGTTGCGTGCAGGCCCTCGGGAAGCACAACATCATCTGCGTGGAGGACCTGGTGCACGAGATCGTGACGGTGGGCCCTGCGTTCAAGGAGGCGAACAACTTCCTGTGGCCCTTCCAGCTGTCGTGCCCGCTCGGGGGGTTCACCAAGAAGCGCACCCACTACGTCGAGGGCGGCGAGGCCGGGAACCGCGAGGAGATGATCAACCGCCTCGTGCGCGCGATGAACTGAGTGCCGCCCGCTAGTGTGAGCCGCATGTACGTGCTGCCACCTCCGCGCCCCGCCGTGTCACGCCCGCGGAAGGGGGGGAGCGCCTGGCGGCACATGCGGACGACCGCCTCGGCGGGAACCGCTCGCGCGGCACGCCACGAGGCCCCACACTCCCCCGTGGGCCCGTGTGTGCAACATCCCCACGGGCGACGGGAGCGCTGCAACTGAGAACCGCTCCGGACGCGCGCATCAGTCTGTGAATCGGTCGTCGTCGGGGCAGCTGCACGGCGGTTCGCGCGCGCGTCGTTGAGAGCGCCAGCGCCCGCTCAGCTCCCAGTCGCTGGTGGTGGGCTCGGGTGCGATGCAGGCGAGCTTCGCCTGCCACCGCCCCTCGATGGCGGCCGTGCTGCGTTCGATCGCTCGAAATGTGGGTGCGAGGGCCGCGCGCGCGCCAGTGATCACGCGGAGGGCGCCGTCGGGGGCACCCGGGCAGGGTGCTTGCCGCCGGGGTGGGGCGGTGCGCGCCGCGGCCGACCTGGTGGGGGCCGACGTCGCCATCGGCCGCGACGCGTTCAAGACGCTCGACATCGTCTTCTACAACACATTGTCGCGGAAGAAGGAGAAGTTCGAGACCATGACGGTGCGCACTCGGCGCTTGTGGATGATCCGCCCGCACCGCGCCTGCGCGACCGCAAGCGCGACGCGCGGCACCGCGGGCCCTCGAGCGGCCTGTACCGATGCCACCGCGTCGCCTGCGCCGCGCCCGCGCCCGCACCCGGCCGCTCCGAGCAGCACGGCCCATGAGGTCTGGTTCGTGCAGGAGGGGAAAGTGGCCATGTATGTGTGCGGGGTGACGGTGTACGACCTGAGCCACATCGGCCACGCCCGCGCGTACGTCGCGTTCGACGTGCTGTACCGATTCCTGCAGTTCGTCGGGTACGAGGTGGACTACTGCCGCAACTTCACAGGTGGGTCCCCGCCGCCGACACGCGCGGAGCTGCGGCGCACCGCTGTGCATCCACGGCGCCGACGGCCTCCTCGCCCTTCGCGTGCGCGCAGACATCGACGACAAGATCATCGCCCGGGCGAACGAGCGCGGGGAGGACCCTGGGGACCTCACGGAGCGCATGATCCAGGTGGGCGGACGCACGGCGCGGGGGGCGACGGGGAGCGCGTGCCTGCGTCGCGGAGCGTCGTCCTCGCGTCGCTCACGGCCCCTCCCCCCTCCCCGTTGTTTGCAGGAGTATTTGAAGGACATGGAGATGCTGTTCTGCCTGCCGCCGACACGGGAACCGAGGGCGACGGAACACATCGATGGGATGATCAAGACGATCCAGAGCATCATCGACAACGGCCACGCGTACCAGGCCGGGGGCGACGTGTACTTTGAGGTGGGCACGCTGCCCGGGTACGGCAGGCTCTCTGGGAGGAAGCAGGCGAGTGGCCCCGGACGAACAGACGCACGGCGACGTCGCAGACGCAACACCATGTGCAGTGCACGTTGTGCGCCCGCGTCGCGCAGCCGAGCGGGCCCCGCGGCGGCTGTGTGTGTGTGTGTGTGCAGGAGGACAATCAAGCGGGTGCTTCGGGGCGCCTACAGACCGAGGCGTCCGTGAAGCGAGGGTCCGGAGACTTCGTGCTGTGGAAGGCGGCCAAGCCGGGCGAGCCCACGTGGGACTCCCCCTGGGGTCCGGGGCGTCCCGGGTGGCACATTGAGTGCTCCACGATGATCAAGACTCTCATGGTGAGGGCCCGGTGCCGGGAGACGCGCGCGGGCTCGTGACTGCCGACGCGTGCTGACGCGCGCTGCGCGGGGCCGCGTGCTCCGCAGGGGTCGGCGATCGACATCCACGGGGGCGGGCAGGACCTGGTGTTCCCGCACCACGAGAACGAGATCGCGCAGAGCCAGGCCGCCGCGTGCTGCTGCGACAAGGAGCACATGCACAACGGCGGGGTGGACTTCGTGCGGTACTGGTGCGGCGCGCCCCGCCCCCCGTGTGTGCCCCCCCTCGGACCATCGCACGCTGGCGCGCAACGGCGCGGTCGAGACGGCACGAGCGCGCCTTGCACCCCCGCGCGTCGCAGGCTGCACAACGGGTTCGTGAACGTGGACAACGAGAAGATGTCAAAGTCGCTTGGCAACTTCTTCACCATCCGGGACATCGTCCACCAGTACGACCCCGTCGCGCTGCGGTTCTTCCTCGTCTCCACGCACTACCGCCAGCCGCTCAACTACTCGGACGTAAGGCGCCCGCGCACCCCTCCCGCGACCTCGCGCGGAAGACAACAGACTCGCAAACAAACAAACAACCGCCAGCTCGTCGGGTCGCGGCGCAGGTCGGCCTTGAGATGGCGTCGGCGCGCGCGTACTACATCTACCAGACGCTGGACGAGTGCCGCAAGGCGCTCGAGGACGCGGGCGAGGAGGGGGTGCAGGCTACGGAGGCGGCAGCGGCGGCCACGGAGGGCCCGGGCGTTGACCTGTTGCAACAGGCTGTCAAGGCCCTCGCGGATGACGTCAGCACTCCGAACGTGGTCGCTCTGTTCGGCGAGCCTCTGAAGGTGCGCTGCACACACATGGCGCCCCTCCCGGACATCGCTGTGCGCCGCGCAGCCGCGCCCGTGACGGCGTGCGAGGTCTCCTGGTCGTGCGCTGCAGGTCATCAACGACCTGAGTCCGGCGACGAAGAAGAACAAGAAGAAGGCGGACCGTTTGCCGACCCTTGCCTCCTTGCAACACGGGCTGCGACAGGTGCTGGCCCTCCTGGGGCTGCCCACGGAGGCCGACTCGGCGGGCGACATCATCGCGCGGCTGCGGCAGTCGTTCTTGCAGCGGGCGAAGCTGACGGAGGAGGACATTGCGTGCCTTATTGAGCAGCGCGCGGAAGCCAGGAAGAACAAGGACTTCGAGCGAGGGGACCAGGTGCGAACGCGTGCGACGGCCCCTGAACGTGGGCAGCGCGCGGCCCGGGACACTCGACCGCGCGCAAGAGGCCCCCTGCGACGTGGTGGGTCGCCTCGACCTCTGTCCTCGCCACATGCGCTTGCAGATCCGCGATGAGCTGGCGGCCAAGGGCGTCCTCCTGAAGGACGCGCCGGAGGGCACGACCTGGCAGCCAGGCACCCCTGCGGGGAAGGCCTGAGGCCAACGCGTATGGGCGTCCCTGAAGGGAGCTGTCGGCGTATTGTCGGCGCCAGCCAATGGGCTTCCGGTCGCGAATAGGCCATACGATCGACGGCCGTGCGACCTCCTGTGACCTGGAAACAGAGAGGTGTGCTCACACGGCGGGTCTTGCGCCGGCCGGCGCCTACTTCGATTTCAACTTGAAGGACGACACGATGCCCGCCAGCTCCTCCTGGGCCGCCGTAGACGCGGACTCGCGCCGCTGCGCGGTCAGCGTGAAGAGTCGGTTGTACACTCCGTCGTTTCCAGCCGCGATGGCCTCCGTGACGACCTTCAGCTCCTCCTGGGGCTTCTTGATCGAGTACTCGACGGTGTACATGCCCCGGGTCTGCTTGGCGTCTATCAGCTTGCACACCTGCACCTGGTCGATCTTCGGCGCGGGCCGCGACAGCGTCCCGCGCGCCCTGGCGAGGTAGGCCTGGTCCATCTGGTTGACCAGGCCCTGGCCGAAGTCGGTGGCGCTCCCGAAGCTGCCCAGCCCGGTGAAGTCCGCGCTGAGCCCCGTCGTGACGAGCGACACGGACAGGTCGTTCGGGTCGGCATCCTTGGGGAACCACACCACGGTGCGCCGCCCGCCGGAACTGATCTGCGCCGTGCTCTGGATCCACCCCTCGGGGATCGTCAGCGACACCAAGCCTTCCTCGTACACTTCAGCACCAGCGCGCTGCGTCGCCCCCAGAGCCACCGCGGCGGACAGGAGAGACAGGAGCACTTGGCGCCGAGCAGAATCTGCGTCAGGGGCAGCACAACGGATCCCAGAAGATCAGCGCGACGGTGGAGTACCATGGCAGACGCTCAGTGGCCATTGCAAGGTTTTTGACTCTTTTGAAAGGTGTACCTCGGGCAAGCGGAGGGCGATTGGGGGCAACAGACTAGGGCTGAAGCGCACCGTGCGATGTCGGGACTTGATGGCGCTCTCGAGCAGCGCTCCCGTGTGCACGCAAAGTCGTGAGCGATCTTCGCGGGGCGCACGGCACGCTGCATGCCTGGCGCGAGGCGCACGGCTGCGCCTTTGCCTGCATACTATCCTCGCCCTACGCGCCCAACGTTCGCTGCTTCGTTTCTATGATGTGCGCGCGAGGGTCCGTGCCGCTCTCCGACGGAGTGTTCTGCTGTCGTCTGCCCACGCACATGCGCTGATGAGCCGGATTGGGCGCTCCAAATTTCTGTCAGACTTTTCTTCCGCGCACCCCCTGTCGCCGCCATGCGCGGCTCATCGGCCTCGCGCCCGGACTGCAGGCAACGTACTTTGCTCAGTTGCCCGCTCAGTCCACCCGTCGAAGATGCTGTCCGCCATGAACGCTTCGCTCGCCGGCTCCAAGGTGGTGGTCAAGACCTCCGCCCGCCGTGCGGCCCGCACCCAGGTCAAGGTGAGTCACGCGCCAGAGCGTTACTGCGAGTCGTCTCGAACGAGTGAAGCACGAGTTGTCCCGCGACGCCCCCCCCACGCGACCGTCTGAGAGTGCTAGCCAGCCTAATCAGCTGCGGCGAAACGCCCATCGTCCTGCCGTGCCATGGCGTCAAACAGACCGACAGCCTAGTCAGGACACATACGATCCGAAAATCTGTCAATCGTGGCTGCTGCGCGCCCTGCGCCCCGCGAACGCGCTGTCCTGTCTCTGCTGAGCTCACCCCGCTTGGACCGTGGCCCGGAACGGACTCGTGCGCTGCAGGCCGTCGCGAACGCGCGCGTGGACGCCTGCGACAAGAACTCGGTGATCGTGTCGCCCTCGATCCTGTCCGCGGACTTCGCCAAGCTCGGCGATGAGGTGCGGGCCACCGCTAGCAGCCTGAGCCTCCCGGCGGCGATCAGCGACCCCGACGCATAGCCGCGCCAATCTCGTCGCACGCGGCCCCAAACTCGAGGTGCGGCTCCGAATCGCGCGACGCGTCCCCCGGCCGGCCGCAGGTGCGCGCCATCGACCAGGCGGGTGCTGAGTGGGTGCACATCGACGTGATGGACGGCCGCTTCGTGCCCAACATCACCATCGGGCCCCTCGTGGTCGACGCCCTGCGCCCCGTGACGGACAAGGTGCGCCGCGGCGCCGCCCCCGCGCCCGCCCCGCCCCCGCGCGCCGCCCAACAGCCCGCCGGCCCGCCTCCCGCGCGCCTCGACGCTCACCAGCGACGCGCACCGCCCGCGCGGGCCCGCAGGTGCTCGACTGCCACCTCATGATCGTCGAGCCCGAGCAGCGCGTGGCCGACTTCGCCAAGGCCGGCGCTGACATCATCTCGGTGCACTGCGAGGACGCCGCGACCATCCACCTCCACCGCACCCTCAACCAGGTGCGCCGCCCGCCCCGCACCGCCCCCGCCACGCGCGCACGCACGCGGCCGCGGGCCGGCGCCCCTGACCGTGCGCGCGTCGCGGCGTGCGTGCGAGGTTGTGTGCAGATCAAGGACCTGGGCTGCAAGAGCGGCGTGGTGCTCAACCCCGGCACGCCGCTGAGCAAGATCGAGGAGGTGCTGGAGGTGACGGACCTGGTCCTGATCATGTCGGTGAACCCCGGGTTCGGCGGGCAGAGCTTCATCGAGTCGCAGGTGGACAAGATCCGCCGGCTCAAGGCCATGTGCGACGCCAAGGGCGTCAACCCGTGGATCGAGGTCGACGGCGGCGTCGGGCCAGCGAACGCGTACAAGGTCATCGAGGCCGGCGCCAACGCCATCGTCGCGGGCTCGGCCGTGTTCGGCGCCCCGGACTACAAGGCGGCCATCGACGGCATCAAGGCCTCGAAGAGCACCGTCGCCGCGTGAGTGGCCGGGTGGCGGACCGCAGCGGAGGAGCAGGACGGCAGCACGCGCGGCGGGCGGCCCAGGGTCGGGCGCTCGTCCACCGAGGAGGTGCTCCGACCCCCGTCGGTTGTGACACTGTTCGACGACCGGGCCCGCCGCGTGACGCATGACGCGTGCACGTGCTGCGCGACTGATCTGAATAACATATCGTGTCGTTTGCGTCGCCGGCAACGGCGTTGCTGCGCGCGGCTGTCATGCACGCCACTTGGAGAGCGCGAGGCGGCTGCTCACGTAGTGGCGGACGTCGCTCTTGACCCCGAACGTGAAGTCCAGGTGCGCGTAGTCGAACTCCCGGAAGGTCACCTGTTTGTCGTGCTTGCGCATCGCGTAGTAGTGCTGCTTGACGTTCTCCGGTTTGATCACGCCGTCGCGCGACCCGCCAATCAGGTCCACCGGCACGTCGATCAGGTGGTAGCTGTCCGGCACCTCGGGCGGCGCCTCCTGCCCGTACGCCGCCAAGTTCCCCGCGCGCCCGTAGTCGAACAGCTGGAACCGGCGCGACCCGGCCAGCTGCCCGAGGTGCTGCAGCGTCGACACCGACACCGCGGGCATCGACGCCGCGCTGTAGTGCGGCAGCAGCAGCGACTTGTCCCAGTCCGAGTCGTCCCCGAGGATGCCCCCGCCCATCGCCACCCGCGCCAGCTCCCCGAGAGCAGGAATCCGCTGCAGCGACAGCAACACGCACAGCGCGCACGCAGGTCAGGGGCGGCTCGCGCGCCGCACGTCGGAGCAGACAACCGCAGCGCGTTAGCACTCGCGGCGCACCTGCAGGTCGGCTGCGAGCTTGAAGGCGAACAAGCGGGGCCAGAAGCCCGGGATGTGCAGCCCCGCCGACAGAGGCGCGCCGGCGAAGCGCGCGTACAGGTTCCCGATGACGCGCACGGGCTTGCTGAGCACGCGCAGCGATATGGGGAGGTAGCTGTGGAAGCCCGCGGGGCTGAGGAGCACCAGGCGCGACAGGCGGTGCGGGGCGCCCTGCCGCAGCCGCGTGCACAGGTACAGCAGCGCCACGCCGCCGCCGAGACTGTGCGCGACCGCTTGAAGCGTGTAGGGCGGCCGCCCCCCGCGCGGCCCCGGCGAGTCCTCCCCGGGGCCGTCCTCCTCGCGGGAGGGGGCTGGCGACGCTGCCAGCTCCTGCGAGCTGTGCGGATGGCGCCGGAGCACGTGCGGCTCCGCGGGCGGGAACTCGCCGAGCCGGGGCCGCGCGGGTGGCTGCACGCCGGGCGACGGCAGGGACGCGCGCCGGGCGTGCATCCGCGCCGAGCGCTCCCGCTTCAGCGTCGCGGCGTCGCGGCTCTCCGCCCGCACGGGGCCGCCGCCGTAGCTCACGCGCTCGCCGAGCTGCGACGCGGGCGTCTGCTGCGCGTACCGCAGCGGCGTGCGCAGCCAGGCCCACGGCGTGGCAGCGGGCGTGCCCTGGCTGGTGAGCTCCCCCTCGCTCGCCCTCGGCGTCTCGGGCTCGGTCCGCCACGCGGCGAGCTCGGAGTATCCCTGGAGCGTCGCGGCGCGCGCGGTCGCGTCGACGTTCATGCTCAGGCGCTGCGAGTACCTGCGCACGTCGTCCACGTCCAGCACGCCCAGCTCCGCACACTTCACCGCGTGGATGCGGTCGATGTGCGCGGCCGCGTCCAGCGCACCGAGCTCGTTCAGCGAGTACGCCCAGTACTCCCGGCCCTGCTTCCACGGCAGGCAGTTGCGCCACGGCGGATTGCTGCGCGAGTTGATGAGCCACACGTCGAACCCCTGATCGAACGCATTGAACGCCTGCAGGGGAGAGAGGGGGCGCGTGCGAGGTGCTGGCTGTGCGGGCCGGGTGCGGGCGGCGTCGCGGCGGTCGGTGCGACGGCGCACCTGCGAGGAGAGCGCGCCGCTGGCCACCCAGCCGATAGCGGTGTCCAGGATGCCGTGCAGGAACACGACGGCCGACCGCGACGTGGGCCGCGGGATGCGCTCCAGCCGCAGGATGTATCCGTCCTCGGTGACCACCTCGCGGCACTCGTACGGGTACCCCGCCTGCAGGATGAACTGCCGCGCCGAACTGTGCATGTCCGCCTGGTCCACACCTGCGACACCGGCAGAACGACGGAAACGCGCTCGGAGCCACACGTTGCCCGCCCGCACCGCACGACCACAGCCCCGAGCGCGGCGCCACAGAAACAGCACGATAAGAGGGGGTTGGGAGTTAGGTTGCGCACCCGACATTTCCTGGATGTCCTGCACCTTGCTGAAGCTGTTGGTGCGGCGCAGGCCCGTGTCGAAGCTCGTCCGCCGCCCGAAACCCGCCTGCAGGTCCCCGCCCGGCTCGTGCAGCAGCCGCCGCCCCTGCAGCCGGTGCTGCACTGCAGGGGTCGTCAGCTCCAGACTCTCGAGCTGGCCGCCCCCGCCGTGCCCGCTCCCGGCCGCCGAGTGCGGCTCCGCGCCCCCCGCGCCCCCCCTGCCCGCGATGCGCGCGTCCGAGCTGTCCTCGGCCGCGATGGGCCGCGAGAAGGTGACGACGCGCACCAACCACCGGAGCGCCGCGAAGACGTGCGTCACGACGTACTCGCACGCCAGGCGCGCCTCGTCGACCATCCCGAGCCGCTGCACGCCCAGCTCCATCCCGGCGAGCCCCGGGGTGCGGTCGAACATCTCACTCCCCACCCGCGTCAGCTTCTGCGGGGGGGGGTCGTCCTCGCCGTCCGAGGGGGCGCCCGCGGCGAGGTCCGGGGACGACTGGTGCGCGGGGCCGCGCCGGACGAGGCTCGTCAGCCACGTGACGGACCTGTGCACGCCGCGGGAGAGGCGCCCGCTGTGACGCCCGGAGGCGCTGTGGGCGGTGCCGTTGGCGTCCGCGTGGCCCTCGAAGCCCGCGACCGTCGGGTCGCTGCCGCGCGGGCGCTCCGCGCTGCGCCGCGTGGTTTGCGAGGGCGGCGCGCGGTCGCGGCGCAGCACGGCGTTGAGAGTGCTTTGCTGCGCCTCGCTCCACCAGGGGTTGCGGGGCGTCTCCGTGATCTTCGACACTTTCGGCCTGCGAAGGAGCGGGGCGGGGCCCGTGAGCGGCACGCCGCGGTGGCCCTCCCAGCCGGGCAGACCAAGACGGGGGCCGGGCCGTACCTTCGCCGGTAATACTGCCGGGACGCAATCGACAGGAGCGCCGAAGAGACGGAATTTGCGAAGCGCACGAACATGCCAGCAGACTCCCGGATGCACGACTTCAGCCATTCCTCGCAACCGCCGAGAACTGCGTCGGAAACCCACTGCACCAGAAGAGACCAGCCTTGCAGCGCCTGCGGGGCACAACGGAGTGGGACCACCAGCACGGAGTCGTGTGACAGAAGTGACACCACCGCACGACGCCAAGCTCGTGGGAACCTCCCGGGGTGCGTCGCGAGGGCCGGCCGCGGGGCGAGGCGCATCCCCTGCCCGTGCGTGAGCGGCGTACCATGAAGAAGATGACGACTATCAGCGCCGAATCGTTGCTCATGGCCCTCCGGCTCTCTTGCGCGCCCCGTGCTTCCCTGGGCGCCGCGCGCGGGGTGGGCACGGGCACGTTTGCCCTCGGCGTGCTTCTCCCTCGCCTCCTGGGCGTGCGCAGGGACATTTCGGGCGACATGCCCGCTCTCGGCGCGTCAACAGTCTGGAGCGTCGAATCACGTCAACCGCCGGTCTCTCGGGTCGCTCCGTGCCCGTGACCGCACATGAGCGCTGCGAGCAGGCCCGAGCGGCAACGAGGTGGTGGAGCGCAGGACCGCGACGAGCCAACGAATCTCCTCTGTGCCAACCGATGGAGCGCCCCGTGAGTTGCGGAGAGGCTCCGAGCGCGTCAGTGGCCTGCGCGACGGTCGTACACAGGGGAAGTCCTCTCCCCCCCTGCCTGCTCCCCAACCTCACGGGGAGCGCCTGCTCGTGACGGAGACAAACAACCTGGGGGGTACGGCGACTTGACGAAGAAGCGTCGAGCACTCGCCGCTACCTTCCAGTGCCCCGTCCCTGCTTCGTTTGCAAGTGCAACCTTCGCGCCAGCTGAGCCATAGTCGGCGCGCGAGGCGGCGGCGTCGCGACCGCGAACCGTTGATAGTCGTCGCTGCAGCGCCATGCCTGCGATTTCACGGCACGCCCTCTGCGCTGCGCCCGGGCTGGGTCCCTGATCACAGATGGGGCGCACCCTCCGGGCCTTCCGCCTAGCAGGCGGGCTGATACGTTACGATAGGGCCCTGGCCATCCAAGACGCGCTTGTAGCGGCGCGCAAGGCCGGAGGAGGGCAGGACTGCGCGCTCCTGCTGCAGCACAGCCCCGTGTACACCATTGGCAAGCGAGGCCACGACGGACACCTCCGACACGGCCGAGAGCACCTCGAGGACCTCGGCGCACAGGTCCGCACGCGCACCGCGACGCCACGCGCCGGCGCGCACCTCCCGGACCCCCCCCCGCCCACGCGGTTGTTCCCACTCCTGCGCAGGTGTACGAAGTGCCGCGGGGGGGCGAGGTGACCTTCCACGGGCCGGGGCAGGTCATCATGTACCCGGTGCTGCAGCTGCGCGAGCAGCCGCGTCGCTGTGGCGCGCGCGTGTACGTCGAGACGCTGGAGGACGCCGCCTGCGACATGCTCGCCGCGTACGGCATCCAGGTGCGCCGCCGACGTGCCGGACCGCGTGTCGCGGCGTGTGTGGCGGTCGGGGTGGCTCACGCAGTGTCCGCGGCGGCGTTTGTGCAGGCGCGCGGGCAGGTACCGGGGCGGACGGGGGTGTGGGTGGACGACCGCAAGATAGGCGCGCTGGGGGTGCAGATTTCGGGGGGGGTCACCAAGCACGGGATCGCGGTGAACGTGGACGTGGACCTGTCGTGGTTCGAGCCGATCGTGCCGTGCGGGATCGACGACTGCGACGTGACGTCGATCCGCAGGGAGGTGGAGCAGTACGGGGGGGGGAGTGGCTGGGGCGCGGAGGGGAGTCGCTGGAAGGACGTGTCGGAGGCTCTGGTGAGTGCGTTTGCGCGCAGGCTCGGGTACGACGGGGTCGCGCTGCACGACACGGACGACCTGGAGCACACAGCGCTGCGTGCGCCGTCAGGGTAGGGGGGGGCGTTGTTGGACGGCGCGGTTCGGGGAAGGGGGGACGGAACGCGTCCGCGTAGTCACAGCTGTGTGCGCGAGAGTCCCTGTTGGCGGGCGCGTGTCCTCTGTCTGTCTGTGATGGGATATTGTAGCGTGCCCTCAGTCCGACTCAGACGAGTCGCCGCCCATGTCCACGTCGGTGTCCTCGTCGTCCGACCACTTCGACCGCCGCCCCGCGCCCCGCCGCCCCGCGCCCCGCCTCCCACGCCCCCTCCCGCGCCCACGCGTCGGTGCACGCCTCTTGCGTGGCGCCTCCGCCTGCCCAACCCCGTTCGCGTCCTCGCCCGCGTCGCCCTCCGCGCCCGCCTCCTGCTCCTTCACGACCCTGCGCCTCCGCTTCTTCCCGCGCGTCGACAGCGCGGCCTGGCAGTCCACGTCCTCGACCTCGGCCAGCAGTGCCGTCAGGTGCTGCAGGAGCTGCCCCGCGCGCGCCCTGTCGAGCGGCGCGGCCAGGTCCAGGTCCGTGAGCGCGAAGTCCGTCGTGCCGTGCGCGGCCACCGTCGCGCGCTCCTCCTGCTTGCGGTGCTCGTCGTTGGTGTTGAACAGCGCCACGCGCTCGTTCGTGATGCCATACACGCCCTTCAGATGCCGCCGCAGCTGCAGAAGGATGCACAGCACCGTTGCAATGGCCGCCTCGCTGCGCACGCCCGCCGGCAGCTCCCCGCCTGCTGCGTCGTCGCCCGCGGCGAGCCCCTCGGCCAGCGCGGCCTGCACCAGCTCGCCGCGCCGCGCGACGGTGCTGTCGATGGCCGCGATCATCGTGAGCGCCTCGTCGGCCTTACGCACGGGCAGCGACGCGCACAGGCCCGCCGCGAACGCTAGCGCCTGCAGCTGCGCGGGGCCCTCTGGCGCGTGCCCCTGCGAGCACGCCTGCTCCAGCCGGCGCAGGGCGGCGGTCAGGAACTTCGCGCGCAGGCCGCGCACCTCCTTGATCGCCTCGTACACCGCCGCTAGCCCCTCCGTCGCGGCGCGCGGCACCGCGAGGCCCCCGCCCTCGGCATGCAGCCCCCCCGCCAGCCGGTCATGGAAGTCGTGCACCGCGACCATCCCGTCGCCGATGCGCGCGTCGATGAACTGCGGGTGCTTCGCCACGAGCGTGCGGAAGATCCTGAGCGCCTCCGCGCGGATGTGCGGCGCGGGGTCGGTTGCCAGCGCCACGATGTGCGCCACGCCCGTCCACGGTGCGACCAGCCCTCCGCGGTACACCACGCTCACCAGCTCGAGGACGCGCAGCCGCACGAGCGACGACGGCGACGTCTCCGCCGCGCGCACCCCAAACGACGCCCCGGCGTCCGCGCGCAGCGCACACGACAGCACATCGTCCCAGAAGCGCTGGATGACCGACCCGGCCAGCGACGTGCTGTCCGACGCGCCGTTGACCGTCGCAAGCGCCGCGGGCTTCGCGTCCGGCACCGCGGTGCCCTCGTTCCGCGCCTGTGCGTCGGCGAGCGCCGCTGCCTGCTGCTCCTGCAGCTGCCGCTCGTGCGTCTCGAGGAGGTCGCGCAGGCACACGAGGGCGCGCGCGGTGACGCCGGCGGGCGCCGCGGCGGACAGCGCGCGCTGCAGGATCGCGTTGCAGTCGTCGCGGACCAGCACGGCCGGCTCCTCCGCCGCGATGTGCCCAATGGCCCCCACCGCTGCCTCCTGCAGGCGGCTGTCCTGCCCGCCGAGGAGCTCGAACTGTACGAAGACGGCGAGGCAGTCGTCCGGGACGCACGCGCCGTCGATCTCGGCGCCCCACTCGAGGAGGTGCGCGCGGCCCCAGCGGCACAGGTTGCCCAGACAAAACATGCCGCGCGCCGCCAGACCCACCGTCTCGTCGCGCCAGCTCGCCGGCGCGGACTGCCGCAGCTCCGCCTCGACCGCGGACAGCCGCGCGAGGATCTGCCCCGCCAGCCGCGCGGTGTAGGCCGCGGCGCGCGTGTGGATGTGTCCCAGCGCCGACAGACACTGGCACGCGGCGGTGACCGCCTGGATGTAGCCGTGCCCGGAAATGAGGCGGTGCAGGTCGCGCGCCAGCTCGTTGCCCTCGCCGTCGGGGATGTGCTCCGCCACGCGCAGCGCGCTCGTCACCACGTGCAGCACGCACACCAGCGCGTCCGCCTGCGCGCGCGCCGCGGGGCCGCTCGTGTCGACCTTCAGGTGCGGCGTCAGCAGCCGCACAAGCATCAGCGGCTCCGACGGCGGCACGACCAGCGCCGCGTCCGCCGTTGCCAGCGCGTGCAGCGCCACGAGGTGCCCGCAGCCTGGGTCCGTGTCCGGCGTGGCGCGCGCGGCGTCCGCGTCGCGCACTTCGAGCAGGCCGTTCGCCAGCGCGAGGCAGACCGCGCGCCCGAAGCTCAGCTTGGCTTTCCCCGCGGCCTTGGTCGCCTCGCCGTCGCCGGCCCCGAACGCGTCGGCCAGGATGGCCACCAGCGGCTCGTCGTGCGACAGCGGGAGGGCGAGACCCCCCCCCGCCGCCTCGTACAGCTTGGACGCGATGCCGGCGAGCTGGCCCGCGACGCGCGCCACGTGCTCCTCCTTCGGCCCGCCGCCGTGCGCCCAGCGCTCGCGGAACAGGCTGCGTGCCAGGTGTTGCACCGACGGCTCGGGGTCGTTGGCCCGCTGCATCACGCACAGCACGGCCTCGCTCTCGCGCACGCAGTCGCCGGTCTCGACGCACGCGTCCCACAGCACCCGGAGCGCGCGCTTCCGGACGCTCAGCCCCACGTCGCTGGCCGCGGCGCACACCGTGTCGAAGAACAACATCGCGATCTCGCCGTCGGTGGCCATGTGCTTCCCGATGAGGTCCACCGCGGCCTCGCGCGTCATGATCGCGTCGTCCGCGAGCGCCTTGTCCACCGCCTCCTTGACGTCTCGCAGGCGCAGCACACGCGGGTCCACCTCCGCCAGCGCACCAAGCGCCTTGATGGCCTTCGCGCGCGTGTTCGCGACCTGCCGCGAGGAACACGCGTCGAGCAGCGCCAGCAGAAGGGAGTTGCGCAGCCGCGACAGCACGCCGCTGTGCGTGACCACGCGACACAGGCGGTCGACCTCAGCGTCAGACATGGGCAGCGCGCCCGCGGCAAGGCCGTTCGGCGCGGCGTCACCCCAGTACCGAGCGCACTCGTCGAGCCACGAGGGGTCCGCGCCGGCGGCGCCCTCGCCGTTGTTGAGCTGCTGCGTCTCAGCGCTGATGCGGCAGCACCAAAACTGGGCCACGAGCGGGTCGCGCGCAACCGCGGGGAGGATCATGCGCGCGGCGCTCGCCGTCGCGGGGTACGCGTCGCCCGCACCGGCGAACAGCCCGTCCGCGAAGTCGCTCCCTGTGACGTTCGACGCCCACACCGCATCAGTCTGCAACGACACGCACAGAGACGCGACGGAGTGGGGAAACGGCCAGTCTCGCGCGAATCGACGCTGGAAGCGTAGCAGCGTGTCTGTATCTCGCGCGCGGGCGGTACCGGGCGGTCGCACCTCAGCCAGTACATACTCGCGCCACAGGCCCAGAATGAGCGTCCGCAGCAGGTCGACGCTCTGCTGCCGGACGTGCGCGTCGCGGTGCGCGCCCGCCTTCCCGGACAGGAGCACGCCCATCCTGAGGAGCACGAGGTACGCGGACGGGTGCTTGGCCGCGGACACCACTGCCATGCAGTCCGCCAGCACCGCCTGCACGCACGCCTTGACGTCGACGTCGCCCTGGAGCTTGGACGAGCGCGCGTCGTGCAGGGGCTGCAGCAGCTTCGAGCACACGAAGTCGGCCCAGTACAGCGCGGTCGACAGGCCGGCGTCCACCGGCTCAGCGCCGGTCGTGCCCAGGCGCGGCTGCTGGCAGACGGCGAGCAGCATGCGGGTCAGCGCCGCCGTGCACGGCCGCACGTCGCCGTCGTCGCTCGTGGTCGCGCTGCGTTCGACGAGGAGGACCTTGGCGACGAACTCCTCCATGATGGTGGCCTGCATGTCGGAGCGGTGGCCGAACAGCGCGACGAGGAGCGCGGCGGCGCTCTGCTGGAGGAGGAGGCACTCGCGGGTGTCGATCGCGAGGGTCTGGATGGCGAGCCGCATGAGGACCATCGTGGCCTCGTTGGAGACGGCCACGCTCGCCGTCAGGTGCGCCAGCTGCTGCAGACACAGCTCGAGCTTGCTGGCCAGCGGGGCGAACGCCGCGGGAACGAGGGTCTTCCTGCGGCACGAGGGGCCCAGGTGGTGGCCGGTCGGCGTGCGGGCTGAGCGTGTCCGTGCCAGTCATGTGGGCTTGGGGGGGAACGTCCGCCAGGGACACTCGCTCACCTGCTCGCCTTCTTCGCTGGCGTCTTCCGTGCGCTCGCCTTCTTCTTCTTCGTCGACGACGGCTCCCCGTTCTCCGCACCTGCGCAGCACATCCACCTCTCGCAGTGCGACATCGCGTGAGATCCTTTTAAAACACCACCCGTGCGATAGCGAAAAGAGCAAGCATATACTCTGGGCGTCTACGCACCGTCGTCGCCGCGCCCGCGGTACGTGACGCCGATTTTCGGGTCGACGAAACCCAGGACGTTGGCGCGCAGGTGCTTGGCCGTGACCTCCACGACGGCGTCGATCAGGTCCTCCTGGATCAGGCTAGACGCGACCTTGGGGCGCGCCATGACGTTGAGGCACGTAGCTGCGGTCTGCAGGGCCGCGCACGCCTCCCGGCACTCCTCCGCAGCACCGTCAGCTGCGTCGTCAATCGCAGCCGCCTCGTGCCTCAGGACCGCGCCCCCCGCCGCCGCCATGAAGCAGCTGAGCAGGTCTGTGTCAGGCAAGTCCGTGCTGGCGTGCAGCTTCGCGCCCAGCTCCTCCAGGACCTCCAGCGGCGGCAGCTCCTGCGTGCCCTCTACATGCGCCAGGAAGCGCCGTAGCGACGAGGCCAGCGCAGCCTGCTTGTCCGACGCGCCGTACTGCACGACCTCGGCCTGCGCCGCCGGGGACCCGTCGGTGCGCGCGCCGGCGGCGTTCGCGTCCGCAGCTGCGTGTTCTGCCAGCACCGATGGCTCCTCCTGCGAACGAGGTCCTCCGGTGCGATCTGCTGAGGGCGCAGCGCGGGCGCGGAGCGACGCTGCTGGAAGGCGGACGGCGGCGGGCGCAGGCGCGCCAGGCGGACGTGGCGCGTGGAGGTGTCGGGTTTGCTTCCAGAGGTTTGCCAACATTGGCTGTTGTGCAGTTGACAGTGGTCACGGGGTTCCGCACCTCGTTGACCTCGCTGGTGAGACACGCGCTCTGACGTCGAGCCGTTCCAGCCTTCGGTGTGCCCGCGCCGCCCTTCCGGTCGGCCCGTGGCGCTGCAGAGGGGGGCAGCGCTTGAACGCGTTACTGGCAGTGGCCGCGAACGCGCCGGGCGGCCGCAGCGACGCCGGTCCTCGCGGCAGGTCAGGGCGTGGCGCCCGCTGCGGGGCGCGCGCACCTGTCTCGGTGTTTCGGAACCAGTCGCGCTGCAGCATATGCACAACTGCCTCTGGCAAGGCGCTGCCGTCCTGTCGCTTGGGCTGAGGAAGGCCGAAAGGGACACTGCGAGCGCACGGAGATGAATGGCTGGGACGTGTGTGGGGCGCGGGACGGCGTGCAGCGTCTCGTCCGGGGCGTCATTCGCAGCGGAAGCCACTGTGCGCACAGCAGGCGCGCGACCGGGGCGCACATGTATTTGAGCTCAGCTCGGTGCAGTAAATCCTCTACACCGCTTTGGAGCTTCTCGAGGTCCCTCTCGCTGTCCAGCACAGCCGGTTCGGGGGGCTGACGCGAGCATGGGCGCGGCAGAGACAGCAGGGGCTCCGTTCGCTGCTGGTTGAGGGGCTGCTGGATCGGCGTGTCACCCGTCATTGTCATGGGTGCGCGTCGATCTTGCATCTATGCACGTCCTCCGTCCCGCATGCTCCCTGCCTGCGTTTCAGGGCCACGGTAGCTGCGATGCGGGGTTTTGGCGCACTGCACCAAGAGGAGCGCTCTCACGCCGTGCGCGAGCTGATTTTGGGCGCTGCTCAGGCCCTGAAAGTTGCGGGTGCGTGGACAAGCAGGCCGCCATGACCTGCGACGCGGTTCTGCCAGGCACCGCCACGAGGGGGACGTGATGCTGTCAGGTTCATACTTTCGCCCCGCTGGCCGCTCGCCGGGCGATGAATTCAGCGCGCCTGTGCCCGACGCGAGTTCCTCACATACCTGGCTAGCGGCCGATCATTACGCTGAGTGCTTCTATCACCTGAGTGTCTCTCATGGCACTCAGCTAGCTGCGCTGTAACCGTCTGGCGATGCCGCGGAGCCCTTCGCCGGAAGACGGGCATCGCAGGTCTGAGCGGTCGACGAGGTATGCCGACCGCAGGGATGACCGGGTGCGTCGCGACGTAGACCGGCACGAGCGCCGGAGGAGACGCTCTGGCAGCCGCGAGCCGAGGGACGGGAGGCGGGACAGCCCGAGGCGGGACGATCGGCGCCACGACCGCCGCCGCGAGGATTCACGGCGGTATGACGATCGCAGGGACCGGCGGGGCGACGGCCGGCGTTCAAGGGACCGGAGCAGGAGCCGGAGTCCTCCTCGGCGGCACGACTCGTACGCAGACCGACACCAGGACCGCGGCCGCGGGCCGCCGGGATCACTGGGGGACATACCAGAGCTGCACAGGTGAGGCGGGCGCGGGGGGCTCGTCAGCCGGCCAGGGCACGCAGACGCAGTGCACATCTTGTCACGTGCTTGAACAACTGTCCGGTTCCGTGGCTCGCCGCAGCATACACCGGGCGACGGTGGCGGTGGCGAAGACGTTCGGGCTGTTCGTGAAGCTGGACGGGTTCCGGAAGCAGGGGCTGGTGCACCACACGCAGGTGGACGAGATGTGCCAGCTGGCGCGCAACGACAGCGACGAGGACCGCATCTCCGTGCTGCAGCACTTCGCGCCGCCGGGACAGCGCGTGTGGGTCAAAGTGACCGAAATCCAGGCCGGGCCGCAGGGCGAGCGCGTCGCGTGCTCCATGAAGGCACGTAACACTCACTGGTGACACGGCGGCAGTACCTGCGTGCGCGGGGCCGGTGGTCCTCATGCGGCGCGCTGTGTTCCGGCGTGCGCGGCTGCAGGCGGTGAACCAGGACGACGGCACGGACATGGACCCGCACGGGCTGATCGGGGCCACGCACGCGGACACGGAAGCGTTCAAGGAGCGGCGGCGCATGGAGGCGCAGGAGAAGCGCGCCGAGGAGGACGTGCCCCCGGAGCTCAACACCATCGTGCAGGTAACAGCCCCACTCACTCAACAGGACGGGCGGGGCCTGACGTGGCGGCCGGGCGCCTGGCCGAAGCGGCGCCGCGCCCCACTGGCGGCTGCGCGTGTGCAGGGGGAGATTGCGTCGATCCGGCCGTTCGGGGTGTTTGTCAAAGTGGCGGGGCTCCGGCGGTACATGTTGGTGCACGTCAACGCGATCAGCACCGCGATCAGGGTGACGAAGGAGGACGACGACGAGGAGCGCCTCGCGCAGATACAGGGGCTGCTGTCGGTGGGTGACTCCGTGTGGGCCAAGGTGCGCAACGCCGCCGGCCAGGGCGGACGAGGGCGGGGCCTGTCCCGGCGATGGCCACACGCTCGGACTGACTGGCAGCTCGTCGCACTGTTCGCAGGTTGTGGAGGCGGAGCCAGACACGGGTCCGCGGGGCGGGTGGAAGATCGGCGCGAGCATGTTGGCGGTGAACCAGCAGACGGGCGAGGATTTGGACCCCACGGGGCTGCACCACCGGCCGCGCAGGAGGGGTGAGGAGGAGCTGCCGGTCGGACACGTGGCGGGGCAGTTGAACGCGCAGCCGGGCGGGCCGCAGGTGGTGGAGTGGGCGCACCTCGGGGCGGACGTCGTGCAGTACGGCGGGCAGCAGTACGACCTCGTGGCGGGGTGGGAGGGGGAGGCGTTCCCGGAGCCGCCGCCGCTCCCGGGGGGCTCGCGGGTCGCGACGGTCGGGGACGCGCTCGCGGTGCTGGACAGGGTGCGCGGGGAGCGGGAGAAGAAGGCGCGCAAGGAGAAGAAGGAGAAGAAGGAGAAGAAGGAAAAGAAAGAGAAGAAGGACAAGAAAGACAAGGACAAGAAGGACAGGAGGGACAAGGACAGGCGGTGAGCGGGGTCTCGAGCACTTCGCGGGCGGGTCACAGGAAGAAGCGTTTCTTGCTCGCCTCCACGCCCGCTCCGTACCACTCGAACTCCCCGTGCCGGCTGTTGAACGTCCCCTTCTGTAACGAGTCCAGCTTCAACGTCAGCCGCGGCCCCAGCTCCTGCACGGACCGGCGACCACCCGCGGCGACGCGATCAGCGCGGGCTGCACCGCCGCGCACTTCGCGCTAGTGTCGCTCGGCGCCACGCGAAGGGGGGGGTGTTCGTTGGGTCTGACGCACCTGCATCCTGGCCCGCACGACCTGCTCCCTCTCCTTCTCGCCCTTGACCCGCTGCTTACGCTCCTCGAATACATACCGGTGATGCCGCACGAAGATGAAGTCCCGCTGGTTGTGGAACGTCACCGCGCGCCGTCCCTTGAACTCGGGGTCCTGCGGGAACACCCCCGGAGGACACGCGCGGCGTGAGCGACGCACGCGCGCACAGGGCTCGCGCGCGGCCAGGGCCGGGTGTGCGCGCCGACCTGGTGGAAGAGCGACGCGAACATGCGTCCCACGCGGTGTCCGAGGCGCGTGTTGAAGCCATTCAGGATGAGCTCCGGGCGGTGGTCCGTCGCGCGCCCGCAGTTCTTGATGTCCTTGCTCAGCGCGTAGTTCGTGATCCTGCACGCTCGCGGATCGCACGCCGCGGTCGTCGGTCGTCCGGGGCGGGGCGCAGCACCCATGCGGGGCCCCGCAGCACGGTGTGGCGCGCACACGCACCTGAAGCGCGCCGTCGGTCCGTCTGGGAGGTGGATGAGGTTCATGGCCTGCATTTTCTTCCTGTCCTCGTGGAACACGATGATGTCGCTGAAGTTGCGGTTGTTCGCGAACTTGACGATGTCCTTCAAGTCATACCCTCGCCGCTCGCAAAACGTCGCGCACGGCAGCAGCTCCATCACCTCCGACACGAACTGGAACGTCGCCTTCGTGGACTTCCGGGACGTCGTCACCAGCACGTTCGGCGGCCGCTCGCACCTGCGCGCGGGGGGCCGCAGCGTGCGTCGCACAGCGACGTGGTGCGTGTCGGGGGGGAGCAGCGGGTGGGGGCGACGCGCGGCGCACCGGAAGTGGGCGGCGAACTCGTCCTCGGCCTCGTCGGCCGCGACCTCCTCGTCGCCCGGCTGCACCATCGTCTCGTCGGGCTCGCGCGTGTTGTCAATGGTGCGCTGCACGGGACGGGGTGGCGGCTCGATGCCCAGCTCCAGGGCCTTCTCGCGCTCCTGCGAGAACACGAACGCAACGGTGTACAGTTGCGGCGTTGTTACGGCCCGCTGCAGTGCCTCTGCCCGAAGCAGCGCCGCGCCGCGAAGCGACGTGCTGGAGCAGTGGGCGCCTGTGCCGTCCTCGCGCGAACGAGAGGTGAGACGTGGAATGTACGGCACGAAATTGGGGCGAAAGGTGACAGGCATGATGTGGTGCGTGCGCGCCGGTGGCGCAGCGGCCGGAAGCCCGGCCAGCGCCACGCCGACGGAGGTGCAGCCCGCGCTTGCCTTTTGCCGCTTCTTGCGCTCCGCCTTCTTCGCTTCGTCCTTCTTCTTCCGCAGCTTCCCATAGAGCTGACCGCGGACTATCTTATTCTTAATGTGCCTGGTGCGCTCCCCAATGCTGGCCCCATCGTCGTCCTTGAGGCTGGCTTTGCCAGCACTGCGCTTGCCCATCGGGGCCCTGACGCGAACAGCCGCCGCGGGACGCCACCTCCGTCTGTTTCGAACCGGGCGTTGCCCAACGCTGAGGTGCACTGGCCAGACTACGCAGCTGCCCGTCCCAACAGGGCCCTCCGAGGCCCTGACTCACTGCAGCTACCGCTGACAGCATGACACAAAGTAGTAATTGACACCGCGCGGCGCGCTCGCGACTCGCCACTTGTCCTCACATCACCGCGCCGCCAGCCCCGCCTACCCGAAGCTGAACAGGCGAAGCGCGAGCATCAGCTGCGCGGCCGCCTGCGTCAAAAGCGGGCTGGTGCGCATGGCCAGGTCCAGCGCATCCGGGGACGCCTTCAGCCGCTCGCACACCTCCGCGTTGCCCTCCACGTCCTGCACGCCGACACGAACACGCAAAGGTCAGCCGCCGCCCTCCACACCCACCACGATATCTGATCCCGCACTGTGGTGAGGGATGGTGCGTCGTGGCGGGGGCGCGCACCAGGACGCGCTCCGTCGTGATGCCGCGCAGGAGCGCCAGCGCGCACGCGTGCACCTCGCCGTACGGGGAGTCGTAGAGCTGCTCGTTCCCGTACGGCACCACGTCGTGCGCGATCTCGTCGCGGCACCAGTCCGGCATCTCCACCACGGGGGGCAGCTCGTCCTCCTGCCCCGCCGCGGAACCCGTCGCAGCGGTGTTCGCGGTGCCAGGCGGCACCTCACCCGCCGGATCCGGCTCCGGCTCCGGCTGCGGCGGCTCCCACTTCTGCAGGCAACAAGGGCACGCAGCGGGACGCGGTGGGTCGCCGTTCGCGGCCAGGAGCGCTCGGGCGCGCGGCGAGCAGCGTCCGGGGGCGCGGCGGCCCACCTGGAACTCGACGGCCTTGTCCAGCGCGTCGACGAAGCACACGCCCTTGGCCCCGCGGCGCATGAGGCACAGGGGGCGCGTGGGGCGGTCCATCTTCTCCTTGCTCAGCACGCGGTCCGCATCCTTCCGCTCCGTCCTCCCCTCGCCCTCCCAGTCCACGATCTCCGACGCCCGCGCCATGCACCGGTCCTTCCCTGCACCACACAAACACGCATCACGCACCCGTCGCACCGCGCCGCGCGACACACGAGCAGCCCCGCACGCAGCACGCCGCACGCAGCACGCAGCACGCAGCACGCAGCACGCAGCGCCCACCTGCGACCTTGTTCCACCGCGACGACCCCACGATGAAGGCCCCGCACAGCAGCGCCAGGTCCTCGCACATCGCACGCTCCACCTCCGGGTCCTTGATCTCGACGCCCTCGACGAACTGCACCCCACACGACCGCACAGCGCACTGCACGTCAACACCCGGACGTCCGGGCCGCGCCGCACGCACGGCAGCAAGTACATTTGGCGCGGGGGCGCACCTCGGCGTCGCGCTCCTCCGGGAGGAGGTGCAGGCCCGCGCGCGAGAGCAGGAGGAGGAGCTGCCGCGGCGTGGTGCGGACGCCCAGGAGCGGCTTGATCGCGGGGAGGTCCTCCGGCCCCGCGACCCACGCGCTGCCCTCCCCGATGCCAAACTCAATGGGCTCCGCGAGGCCCTTGGCGTACACCGTGAGCGCGGCCGTGTTGGAGCCGCGCCCGCCCGTCGGCCGGAGGTGCCACCGGTCGAACGGCAGGACGCGCGTGCGCTCCTGCAGGAGCGCCATGGGCCCTGAGGCCACGACGGTGAGGGTGACCGTGCGCGCCTCGCGGTCCACGGAGGCGCTCTTCACCCAGTCCGTGCGCCAGCACTTCTGCTCAAAGTCCCACACGCCGCCCACCGCCGGCAGGTTCTCGTCCACGACGGTCCCCTCCGGGAGCGCCCACGTCACGGTCGTGTTGGGGGGCTCCGCGCCGTCCGCCGTGCTCGACGCCGACGGGTACGGAAGCCTGCGACGCGACGCAGCGGGGCGCGAACATCCACATCAGCGGGGGGGCAGAGACAGCCGAGATGCGGCCCGGCACATGTGCTGCGTGGGTGTGAGGTGCGTGATGGGCAGCAGGGGTTGGGGGCGCACTTGGTGGTGGAGGTCATGGCGGGCGTGACCGTGCGGATGGTCCACCCGGCGAGGTTCTTCGCGGGCGCGTGCAGGGCGACGAGGTCGATGCCCAGCACCCCCCCCAGGGCCATGTACTTGTTGGTGCACGCGGAGAAGTGGTGGTCGGTGGGGACGTGGATGCAGCGCATGCCGAGCATCTGCAGCGTGATCTGCTTGGGCACCTCGAGGTTCACGCCGATCGACGGCCACGTGATCGCCTTGATGCGGGGGTTCTTGGTCAGGTTGCACCACATGCCAAACCGGATCTCGTCGTGCGTGTGCGCCACCGAGATCGTCTTCTCCTCCTGGTCCACCGTCAGCTCGTCCGCCCGCCACAGCACGTACGCCGCCGCCTGCACCGCACGCACGCCGCACCACCTCCGCTCAGCGCGACGCCACCGCGCACGCACAGTCGTTCGCGCGCACCAACGACCGCGCGCACAGACACACGCACACGCGCACGCGCACGCGCACGCGCACGCACCCGGTCGAGTATGCTGGAGAGGTGGTCGTGGAAGCGGTGCATGTACTGCGCCGCCTCCTCGGCGCGCGCCAGGTCAAACTCCTGCAGGCAGAGCTGCCGCTGGTTCTCGAGGTCCGTGATGAGGACCTCGTGGTCGCCCGCGAGCGCGAGCATCTCGTCGACGTTCTTCGGCTCGTGCGACAGCGCGTGCGCCTCGTGCGTGTTCAGCTCGGCGCGCGACGACGCCAGCGGGAGGTGCGTGCAGCTGCGGGCGTGCTCCCACGCGCGCTGCTTCTCGCGCCGCTCCGAGGCCGCGGCCCTCTCGCGCTTCACCTGCGTGGCGCGGGCGCGGTGTCCGTGGCCGGGTGAGGGCGCAGCTCTGAAAAACGCACAGCGCAACTGCGCGGTGTGCAACGGCAGCGGCGGCTGCGGCAGAACTGTGCGCGGCCGGGCCCCCTGCACCGCCGCACCTCGCGGAAGAAGTCCTCGAGGCTCGCGAGCTCCTCGGTGATCCGCGCGTCCTCGGCTGCATGCTGTGCGGCGATGAGCTCCTGCCGCTTGCGCTCCTCCTCCTCGAGACGCAACCGCTCCTCTTCCTGCGCGGCAGTAGCGTGGCACAATGCGGGGTCCGGCGTCGGGGCGGAGCGCGTCGTTGGTGCCGCGTGGGCGTCGCGGGGGAGCGCGCCCCTGGGCTGTTGCACTGCAGGCGCCTCCTCCGTGCTGGACACAGCGCTGTCTCGCTCGCTGCTATATCCGACGCAGTGGTGACACCATGGAGCTTCTCCCCGGGCGCGGGCGGTCGCTGCGATCGCGGCGTCCACGCGGCGCGCCCGCTCGCCATGCCGGCACATGCACACCGCCTCGCGCCGCGCCGTACAGCCCGCGGCAGGCCCGAACGCGGACGATACTGCCCGGGCGGGCAGCCTAGGCGCTGCGCACCTCGAGGCGGAGGCGCTCTTCCTCCAGGCGCCGCGCTTCCTCCTCGGCCTTGCGCCGCTCCTCTTCGAGCTGCGCGGGCGTCTTCTTCTTCCCCTTCTTCCCCTTCTTGGGCGGCATCTTGCCCGGGTCGCGCGCTACAGGTAGGGTGCGTCACACACAACGCTGTCAGGCTGCTACCGCCGCCGGACGCCCGAGGGAGCGACGCGACGCGCGAGGTTGTACTTGCTCCTAGTGTGAGTGCTCTCCGGGACACCACGCTTCGCGTATGCGCCGCCGGCCACCGGCTGCAAGACGCTGCGCGAGGCGGGCGCGGGCGCTGCTATTCGTCGCGGGCGTCGCCGCGTCCCCGGCGGGGGGCTGTGACAGCCCGGAGGTGGGGCCTCACGCCGCGTCGCACCGGCGGGCTCCCGCGCCGCGGTCGTTGCCGCGCTCGGGTGCCGTAATCGCCCTCTTCTGTGCAGCCGCATTCTGAGGGCCCTGCGGGAGGGAATACGGCTGAACGGCACTCAGGAACCAAGAGTGGCAGAATGGTGAACATTCCCAAGGTCAAGAAGGCCTACTGCCGGGCGAAGGAGTGCACCAAGCACACGCTGCACAAGGTCACTCAGTACAAGACGGGCAAGGCCTCGCTCTACGCGCAGGGTAAGCGCCCAGCGCGCCCTCCACCGCGACGGACAAGGCCTGGCCTGAAAAGGCGCCGTCCGGTGCCTCTGCGGGCCTGTTCCCCGCCTCACGCCTCCCAGCCTCGCCGCCACGACCACCGGGGCCCTGCGGGGACATCCATCGGCGTGGGCCCGTAGCTCGAGCGCGCCCAGCAAGCAACTCGTCACCCTCCACGCTCGGTCCGAGGCAGTGCGCGGCCCACCGAGCGCGGGGCGATTTCTTGCCTCGTTTTGCACGAGCCGGCATGCGTCTGCTGGCCGACTGCGCCTCGCACGGCGCTCTGACGGCAAGGCCCCACCGTGCCGGCTGCGCCCGGTGACGCCGCTGAGGACGCTCGGCCCCGCCAAAGCGCCCCTAGCGATCCGTCCAAACGTTTCACGCGCCCGAAGCTGATCGCGCAGCGCCGTGCCGCTGCGCTGTCTGCGTGACACGGCGGCAGCGTCTTGCTTTGGCACTCGAGGCCGCTGCGTGCATGCGTCGGCGTTTCAGCGCGCCAGTGATGCTGACATTAACCATGCACCGCAGCGGCATCGAGCACGCCGCGCTCGGCGCACCGCGCGCGGTCGTTGTCCGGGCTGCTTGGAGAGCTGCTCGCCAGCAGCGCGCCCCCCGCTGTTTCCAGCCCGCGGCAACGCCCGCCCAGCAGCTCACGGGCACCACAGCGCCACAGCCACGCGTCCCGCCGCGCATCTCACGGAACGCATGCCTCCCACGGCGCCCTCGCTGCAGGCAAGCGCCGTTACGACCGCAAGCAGTCCGGGTTCGGTGGCCAGACGAAGCCCGTGTTCCGTAAGAAGGCCAAGACCACGAAGAAGATCGTGCTCCGGCTGCAGGCAAGCGCGCCCTCCCTCGCCCCCGCCCGCCAGCCCACCCGCCCTCGCGTGTCGCGCCATCCCTCGCACCCACACGCCGTCGCCCGCCGTGCACGCCAGCACCGCGCCCCCGCTGCCCCCGCCGCCGCGCCCCCGCCCCTCGCTCGCTCGCCCGCCGACCCTGCGCTGCGCGTCCGCGTGCGTCCGCTGTGCAGTGCTCGCAGTGCAAGTTCGTGCACCTGCACCCCATCAAGCGCTGCAAGCACTTCGAGATCGGCGGTCAGACGAAGAAGCAGAAGGCGTAAACATGCCCCTGCGACATGCGCGGCGCCCCTAGCGCCTCGGATGTGACCCACGCTCACAATTGGCTGCCCAATGGCACACCACTTGTCGGCCCCTACTTGAAGCCGCCCCCGCGCCGCTTCTTCTTCCGCCTCGTCCGCAGCGCCTCGCTATCCACGTCCTGCACGCGCGCGGCCGACGACGCGCGGGTGTCAGACTCGCGGCATCCCCCCTCGGTCCTCGCGCAGCAGTGACGCGACGGGGCCCTCGCACCTGCCCGCCACCGCCCTCGCCCTTCCGGCCCACCCCCACCGCGTGCGCGTCGAGGCTCTCGAGCGCCACGTCCCAGTCCACCCCCTCCAGCCCCGCACCCTCCACCGCCCCCAGCAACGCATCCTGGTCTGCACACACCGTTGCACGCACGCACGCCCGTCACGCGCACCGCCACGCCCACGCACCCCAACGCCCCCCAGGTACGCGCGCGGCGCCGCACCTATCGCCCCGCCGCCCGCGACCACCTGCACGCCCCCCGCCTGCAGCCGCTGCATCACCACCAGCGGCGCGCCCGGACGCAGCACCCGCGCAGCCTCCCGCACGCACGCCGCAGGGTCCCCCACCTGCGAGCGCGGCACACAGCGACCCGCGCGTGTCCACCGGGCCTCACCCGCAGCACGCGCTCTGCCAGGCGCCGCATGCAGCGCGGAGCGGTCGGTGCCGGACAGCGGGGGGGACGAGGGCGCTCTTGGGGATCGCCTGTGCGCAGCTCACCTTCGCGAGGGGGCTCAGGAGCACCACGGCGTCGAACGACGCGTCTGGGAAACACCGCAGGTCGTCTGCGGGGCGGTCGCGGAACCGCAGCGGCACCTGCGCGCGCGAGGAGGGCCACGTGTGAGCGCGGGCTGTTGCGCGGGGGCGCGCCCGCCGTGCGTGCGCGCGGCTCGCGCACCTGCGCCTGCGTCCCCGCTTGGCTCCAGAGGCTCTCTTTGCCGCCCTGCAGCACCACCGTCGCCGACCCGATGTCGCGCGGGAGGTAGTACAGGTCCTTCGTATCGCCTCCGATCATGAGCGCGTCCGCGCCGCCTGCGTCGGGCGTGGGATGCACGGGCGTCTGTTAGTCAGGCGTCGCGCGCTGCGGGCAGCGGGAGGTCCCGGTGTGCGGGGGGCGCAGGTCACCTTTCGGAACCCATCGCGACAACATCGCGGCCCTGATGTACTGCAGCTGCGCGTAGCAGTAGGCCCGGAGCCCAATCACCGCCGCGGTGAGAGCCGCTGCGCCGCCGATCACCACGGCATCGTAGTCGCCCGCGAGCGCCCTTGGGATCCGCCGTAGCGTCAGACTCCTGGATTGGGCCCGGTGTCTCCCAGCACGCGAGCGAGGCCCGGGGCGACTCCGTAGCTGACGCACCCCAGGCGCTGGCCCGAGAGCCACAGCGCCGGCCATCCTCCTGGTGCGGGGGCGCCCAGCTGCAGGCGCGAGCACGCGAAGTGTTGCTCCGCGGGCGCAGCGTCACCTCGTGCGCCCCCGCTCGCGTCCGTCCGCGCGGGTTCCAACTCCCCTGCGCTCTCTGTCAGGCGCCTTTCCCGGGGACGGCAGCGGCTGTTGGGCCGCGCGGAGCGCTGCGCCGCACACTCAAGGGCCGGCCACCGCCTACGTGCAGCGTCGGGAGCTGGCACATTCCCGGGCTCGACAGCCAGGCTGGTGCAGTGCTGGTGCTCCTTGAGCCGTTCACCTGCAGCGCCGGGCCCGCGCAGCGACTACGGCGGCGCGGCTGTGCTCCACCATCCGGCTTCCATTGGAATCTGGGACGTAGGAGGTGCCGCGGGCACTGTGGGTCGAATTAGAAGAGGTTCGAGGTCAGCTTGCAGGGCCTCTCGCCTCGCAGTCCGGCACCCCGGGCGTGGAGAAAGCAGGCGTGAATGGCCGACAACGCAGCACCTAACCCCTCGACGGGCGCGGGTGCGGCTGTGGAGTCTGTTCAGCAGGTGGGGCCCCCGGAACGTTAGCCTGCCCCGGCATGCTCGTCGAGCGGCGCTGGCGCCGGCGGGGACGGCCCGTACTTTGCTCTGTTTCGTTTAACCTCGCGGGTTCCGACGCCCGCGCCGCGCCGAGCGAGCCCACGCGCGCTTCCCGGTACGGCTGTGTAACACCAGGGCGGACGTTCCCCCGGGCGCGCTCGTTTCCGACCGCGTGGCCCCGCGCCGGGCGCCCCCCCTCGATCTGCAGAACATGCGTGGGTTGAACCTGGCGGAGGAGGCGGGCGTGCTGACGGACAAGCCGGACTTGGTTTTTGAAGGCCAATATGGAGAATACAATCCCGCGACCAGCCAGCAGACGATTCGGTCGTGGGCCGGGTCGGGGCCGAACAAGGTGACGCGGGTGTTCACCACGGAGAAGATTGTGGGAAATGGATCGTTCGGCGTGGTGTTCTTGGCCCACAGTGGTGAGACTACAGAGAAGGTGGCCATCAAGAAGGTGCTGCAGGACCGGAGGTTCAAGAATAGGGAACTACAGGTATGGAGCGCATCCTCTGCCGCCCGGCGCGCGGCCGGAATGCCGGTTGACGGCCTCCCCGGCGCGCTGGCGGGTCCCGGTCCTGCTGGGCAGCATTCCCCCGGTGCCCCCGCTCCACGCAGCGCGCGCGCCGCTCCCGCTCGGGCCCCCGATCCGCTGAATCCACACTGGGACCGGGCGCTGTGTAGAGCGCACTTGCGGGGGCTCCTGCGAAAGCGCATGTCGAGGACTGCCTTCGCTGACCTGCGGCGCGGTCCGCTGCAGGGCCCCGCTCCGGCTTCGCGCGAGGATTCCCGCTCGCGAAGTCGGATCGAGTCACCCGCCGCGGTCCGCGGTCGCGCAGGCGCCGCCGCCTCGACGCACGTAGCGCTCGGCCCCCTCACTGCTCAACGGCCGTGTTCGGTTCGCGCAGATAATGAGGATGGTGAAGCACTGCAACGTCGTAGGCCTCAAGCACTGCTTCTACACGACTTCAGATGACGAGCTCTTCCTCAACTTGGTGCTGGTGCGCCCCGGACCGCTGCCACCCACACTGCACCCCCACGCCCGCCGCGCCCCCGGGCGCCCGCGCCGACCCCGCCCGCGCGATCCCGACGCCGATCCTCGAGCGCTCCACGCCGCGGCCGGCGCCGAACCCTCGCCCGCGCCGCCCCGCCCCCCGCCCCCCGCGCACGCTCGCCGCCCACACCTCCGACCCCCTCCCCGGCCCGCAGGAGTACGTGCCGGACACGGTGTACCGGATCAGCAAGCACTACGCGAAGCAGGGACAGCGAATGCCCCTGCCGTACATCCGCCTGTACGTGTACCAGATCTGCCGCGCCCTCCACCACATCCACCAAAAGGGCATCTGCCACCGCGACATCAAGCCGCAAAACCTCCTCGTCAACTCCCAGGTCCGACGCGGCCCCCCGCGCGCGCCGCACGCGCGCCCCCACGCCCCGCGCGCCCCCCGCCGCGACCGCACCACACGCACCCGCGGCCGGTGACGGGTGACCGGTGTTTACGCAGCAGCACACCCGCGCCCGGCTCGCGCCGACGCGCGCCCGCCCCGCCCGCCCGCGCAGACGCACGAGCTGAAGCTGTGCGACTTCGGGAGCGCGAAGGTGCTGGTCCGCGGGGAGCCCAACATCTCGTACATTTGCAGCCGGTACTACCGCGCGCCGGAGCTCATCTTCGGCGCGACGGACTACACGCCGGCGATCGACCTGTGGAGCGTCGGGTGCGTCATGGCGGAGCTCTTCCTCGGCCAGCCGCTCTTCCCGGGGGAGTCGGGCGTGGACCAGCTGGTGGAGATCATCAAGGTGCTGGGGACGCCCAGCCGCGAGGAGATCCACGCGATGAACCCGAACTACACCGAGTTCAAGTTCCCCCAGATCAAGGCGCACCCGTGGGCCAAGGTCTTCTCCAAGCGCATCCCGCAGGAGGCCGTTGACCTGCTGTCGTGCTTCCTGCAGTACGACCCGACGAAGCGCATCACCGCGCTGCAGGCGCTCGCGCACCCGTTCTTCGACGAGATCCGGAAGCCCGGCGCGTGCCTCCCGAACGGGCAGCCGCTCCCGCCGCTGTTCAACTGGCAGGAGGGCGAGCTCGACGGAGCGCCCGAGAACCTCGTTGCCAAACTGACGCCCAAGAACGAGTGACGCCGGGGCGACGCGACGCGCCGCCGACGCGGCGCCGACCTAGCGTACCGCGGTGCCGACCTAGCGAGCATGCAGCCACACATCGCTCACGCGCTGGGCTGTGAATGCACACGGACGCCCGCGGCCTCAGCGCTGCACTCCCCGCACATGTCCTCGATCACTCCTCAGGCATCCTCGCGGTGAGGGTGCTTGTAGGTCAGCGAAGTACTACTCCACCCCCCTCGGCCCCCGTGCAAGCTGCTGCATCGGCGGTCACTTTGTCACGACCAGCATCTAGCACATGGTGGCACGTTCACTTGGCATTGCGCGCGGGTACTCCTAGCGCAGCCGCACACTTCTAGACGCTGGCACGCCCGCATGCTGCGTCCTAGCGCAGGCGATTGATTCCCCCCTCAGCTGGTTATGCGCCCCCCCCACCAGGCAGTTGCAGCTTGCTTGTCGACCGTCGCCGCTCGGCGCCAGACACGGACGATCCTGTCCTGCGAACACACGGCGCGAGACGGCACACGGATCAGCCCCGCTGGCCGTCTGAAGCATGCAGAGAGATGGCAGCAGGGTACTCGAGCACCCCGGGGGGGTCGTAGCTGACTCACCCGCCGGCGACGACTGGCCCGATTGTAGCCGCGCTCGCAGCGTCGCCCGAGGCCGCCCCGCTCGTCGCGGCAGGCGTCAGCATCTGCAGGGGCAGCTGCGATGTTGCCTCCCGCCCTGCCGCGCTCTCGTCGCCCTCCGACAGCCGCTCGATGTGCTCCGACGGCGCGCCCGTGGCCTCACGGGACGCCCTGCGCGCGCCGGCGCCCTCCGGTGCGTCCCGTGCGCCCGCCCGCTGCCCGCCCCCGAGCATGCCACGCAGGCTGGAGGTCGTCCGTCTGATCGCCCCCACGACCCCGGCTGCGAACATGCGGGCCCAGCGGGGCGACGATGAGGACCTCTTGTACTGGGCTCGCGCTCAGACAGACCAGAGAGTTGCGGTGGCCGCGAACAACACTGCCTCCAACATGTTGGCAGTCGGGGCAGCAGGCGAAATGGTGGTTGACACGGGACGCATCCGAGCGCACGGGGGACGGAGATGGCGAGGGCGGAATGACATACCTGCGCGCGTGCGTCCGTCGACGCCGGGCGCGCCCGCCGCGAGCTCCTGCGGCGGTGCGGTCTTTGGTGCTTGCCGCTGGTAGCTGTCGATGAGCCTGGACGTCTCGAGCACGAGGTCCGCGGCCGAGGGTCGCTTCAGCGGGTCGGCGTCCCAGCACCGCTGGATCAGCCGCCGGAGGGCCCGAGGGGTGTTGCTGGGGATGGGGGGTCTCTCGTTGGCCATCACGACCTTGTACACCACCTACGGGGGACACGACGAGAGCGAGGGGGTGACGGCTGCGGTGCCGGGCGGCGCCGTCAGGGAGGGGGGTGTTCGTTCGTGTCGGGGGGGCACCGTGCCTGGAAGACTTGAGTCAAATCCTTCCAGGGGCGACTTGCCGTCCAGGCTTCGAGGACGACGACGCCCAGGCTGTAAATGTCCGCGCGGTCCGTGACTCGCTGCGGTGAGAACGGCGGGCACGCGCAGGGGTGTTGCGCAGGCGTGCATTGTGACCGCGAGGCAAGGGGGCGGGTCGTGGTGCGGCGGTGTGGGGGCGCCGCAGGCCCGCGCAGTGCGACAAACCTCGGCAGAGAGGACCTCGGGGCTCATGTAGTAGGGTGTTCCTGCGCATCGCCTCAGACAAGAGGGGGGGACTGTCAGCGATGTGCGTTGCGCGGTGTCACTGCGACCGCGTAAGGATGGCCGCAGGCGTGGCAGCGGGGCTCGCTCACCGTCGTTGCCGCCCCTGGACATCATCAGTGTGCCGTTGATCGTAGCGTCCGGGTCCGTGAGCTTTGCGATGCCTGCACAACACACCCAGCCACGTACCAAAGGAGTGTCGCCTGCACGAGCGCAGCTGCCGCGACACTCAAGCACGAGGCGCGTCTTCCGGTCGCACCAAAGTCCGCCAGCTTCACTCGGCCGTCTGGTCCGATCAGCAGGTTCTGCGGCTTGATGTCGCGGTGGATGATGCCCCCCGGGTGCAGGTACGCCAGCGCCACGGCGACGTCGTGCGCCAGCTGCAGCGTCTCTATGTACGAGTACGGCCGCTGCCCCGGCGGCCCGTTCGGCACGCACGGCGCGTACAGGCGGTCGTGGAGCGACCCGGCGCGCTCGAACTCCATCACCAGGAAGGGCTTCGGCTCCAGCGCGCCGCCGACGCAGCGCACGATGCGCGGGTGCGAGAGCTGCGTGAGCACGGACAGCTCGTGGCGCAGCGAGCGGTACACCTCCTCGATGTCGCCGCTCGTCGGGTCGCGGTTGAGGATCTTGATGGCCACCTCGAGCTCCGTGTCCGACCCGGGGGGGGTCCAGCCGGCCTCCCACACCTCGCCTGTGGCCACAAACACGCGGTGGCGGCGGAGTCAGGGGGCGGGGGGCTGCTCCGACCGCTCCATGTGGGGTCAACTCTTTGCACATGTGAGGGGGGGGTCGTGAGTGCGTGAGGGGGGGGCAGAGCGTCAGAGGCGCACCAAAGGCTCCGCGGCCGCAGCGTCGGATTTTGCGGAAGTCCTCGAGGCGCATCTCGTGCCACATGCCGAACGTTCCGCGGCGTTCGAGGATGCTCGTTGCGCCCCCGCCCACTTCGTCGATCCAGTCCATCCCGCTGCCCGCGCCCACGGGTGCAGTCGACAGCGAGCTCTCCTGCAACGGCCAAGCACGCACGTTGGTGCCGCGAGTCGGAACGCGCTACATGGTGACGAACGCGGTTTGTGACCACCACATTTCAGGTGGGCTCTCACCTGCGGCGCGGAGGTCTGTCGGCTGGTGGAGAACTGCTCGGATACAATCTCCGCGGTCGCTTCGGACGGGACGACGTGCGCGACGGTCCGCCTGCTCGGCACCGCGCCGGCGACCTGCGTCGCAACCACCATCCATGCAGGGGAGTGAATCGACAGTTGTACCCGACACCCCCTTCAAGCTGGACACGGGACATGACGAGGTCGCCGCACCTGCATGGCGGCGGGAGGCATCGGGCCCAGGCCCGGGCGCGCGCTGTCGTGCGGTGACTCGGGTGGCTTGGGGTCTGAGGACAGGTGGCCGGCCCACGCCGGGATGAGCAGCCCCGACGAGCCGTGGAGGGGGTCCGGGCCGCTTGGGGACCGCATCTGCAGGACCTTGCGCCAGCTCACGACGGGTCGCGCGGCGTCGGCTGCGGCGCGCCCTTTGTTGTTGGACGCGTCGCCCTTGCTGGCTTGCAGCAGGGCCTTGAGCTGCCGGTTCCGACGGATCCTCCGCCCGCACCACAGGATGAGAATGGTCGCACCTGCGCAGCGGGAGCGGGTTTGCGCGGGTGAGCCCGTCGCTGCCAGCAGAAGCACGTGCGTGCGAAAAGTGAGCGGACCACAACCGGAGCGAGCGCGTACCGAGCAGGGCGACGGATCCGACGCCTAGAAGCACGCCAAGCAGCATGTTGGTCGTCGACGCCCGCCGCGCCGCGCGCGCGGACAGCACACCCCCGCCGCCGTCAGGTGCCTCGCTGTCGGGCGCCGGCGCCCCTGGCTGCGTCGACGCATCGCCGTCGCCGGCACCGCCCACGTCCACCTGCTGCTCGCGAGGCGGCGGAGACGTGTCGCGCAGCTCCCGGACGATCTCCTCCAGGAAACTGCACCGCGGCAACCAGAATTCGACAACGGGTGTTGCACAACTGCCGACACAGGTCACTGCGCTACCTGAAAGGCCCTTCAACGCACTGGTCGCAGGACGCGCACGTCCACGCGCGGCTCAGGCTCGGGCCGCAGCCTGCGTCCGCGTCGTACCTGTTGAGGGGGCTCTTGCTGGTGCGTCCGTCGAAGGGCCAGTCCTGGGGGATGTCGGGGCTCACCTCCTCCTGCGACGCACAGCAGTACTCTGCACGGCAGGGCGTGCACAGTGGTGGTGTGGGCGTTTCGTCCTGGACGCAGCAGTCCACGCTGCGGGCTGCAGCGCGGATAACGTGGACAGTTCTTGATTGAGATCAGATCTCACCTGTGCGCACCAGGCACGACCCGGGGTCGTCCGGCTCGGCGCAGATGTACCCCGGCGGCGACACGCTCTCGGGGCAGAAGGTCTTCCCCGGGGGCAGCCCCCACGCGACCTGCGAGGCCCCACCGTCGCCGGCGATCAACAGCGGCATGCGCATGTTGGGCTCCCGCACGCGCGCGACGACGCCCCGCTGCAGCAAGACCTGCGCGATCACGGACCGGGGAACGCGGAGGCGCGCGTCAGCGGCGTCGTTCGCTGCGTGGACTCGGACACGGCTTTGTTGAGGCGTGGGTTCTGGCAACGTGCGCATTGCGGTGTGGGGCGCTGCTTGCCTCCGACTGCGCGCCCTGGAGGACGGTGGTGTTGCGGAACGAGTAGTCCTCGACGGGGTTGAGAAGGGAGCCGTCGGTCGTCGCCATCGTGAGCACCATCGTGATGCTCGTCGCTGCAACACAGGGGCACGAGCTGGGCGCTCAACCGAACCGACCGCCCGTCGACGTGTACCTCCATCAACGCATGGTCTCTCGCACGCAGTCGCGACGCGCAGCGTACTGCTGCACCGCACCTTGGCTGCGATTGCCTGCTGTGGCGTTCCCCGCCTGTCCGGCCGGCACGAGCACCACGTCCTCCGGCACATTGAAGCTCACCCGCGTGACGAACCGCGCCCCGGGCACCAGCCCGAGCACGACCGCGATGTCGCTGTTGAGCCGCGTCACCGCGCGCAGCCGCGGCCGCCCTTGCACGTCCTTGCACCCGACCACGACGCTCCCCACGCGCAGGTCGTTGCACGCCATCTCGTACCGCGACGGCTGCGTGTGGTTCCCGTTGAACCAGTACTCGAACGAGATCCTGGCCACTGGCACTGGCGCGCCCCCGGTGTTGGTGATGGCGGCAAACATCTGGTGGAACGGGAGGAGGCGCGGGCCGCCGAGCGGGGCGCGGACGCGTTCGACGGGGAGGTACTGCATCTGGAGGTGGTTGGTGGGCGTCACGCAGTCCTGGAACTGGCTCTTCAGGAGGCTGCGGCAGCGCAGGTTGTTGAAGATGACGTTCGCGAGCGGGGCGTACGGAAAGCCGGACGCCCACTCCGGGTTGCCCTTCTCCGGGAAAAAGACGATGGCCGCCTGCAAGGAGCGTGTGTCTCAACTTGAAGGGGGGGTCTTGAAGGAGGTGTAATACGTGACGATGAATAATTGCTCGATGGGGGCGTTCGGGCGGTGGCGGGGCGCCGTGGCCCTGCGATGGCGGGGCGCGCACCTCGCGGTTGCGCGCGAGCGACAGGTCCGGGACTGCGGCGCCGGTCGCTCTAGAGATCCCCACTGCAGTCAACAACAGAGACGATGAAAAGACAGTCAGTGTCCACCTTCGGCCTCCCGCCCCGCAGCCAGCGTACAGCGAGCACGCAGAAGGTGCACCGGTCCACCACTGGTCCATCGTCGCCGTTCCGGGGTGCGCGACCGTGCGCTGCGGGCCCACCTGTCGCAGTGGTGTTCCGCACGGCACTGCGCCCGTCCCCCGCCGGCTGCGTCGCGTTCTTGCTCGGGCTGAAGAAGATCACCGTGGTGTTGCCCCGCCCGGGCCGCTGCTCGCCGCCGCGCGTCTCGGCGTTCACCAGCGCGCTCTGCCCTGGGAGGAAGGCCTCGCCCGCCTGGAAGTCGAAGCTCAGCGCCCACGAATCGACCGGCACGTCCGTGAAGCGCCGAATGCCGAGGTAGCCCTGGAAGAAGGGCACCTCGACGCCGCCTGCGCCCTCGTCGCTGAGAGGCGTGAGCTGCTTGCCGACGTAGGTCAGCAGGATCGAGCACGCGAACCCGAGCTGCCCGGAGATGGACTTCTCTTCGGTTGGTGCCTGTGAGGTGCAGCGACAGAGGCCGTCGTTGATGGGGGCCGGGCGAAGCCACGCGCGGACGTAGGTCCGAGCGGCCTTGTAACATGAGGGAACGCACCCGGCGTTCCGGTGTCGTGCTCCGCGTGGAACTCGCCCTGGGAGTCGCCGTCGCTGATGTGTTGAGCAGATGGCGCGCGGTTTGGAGCCGCGTCCAGGAGGCGACGGGCGTTCCCGGCGCATTTTCTCCGTGCAGGAAACTCACGACGCTTTTGCGCCGGTCCTCTGGGTCCTTGGCGCCATAAGCCGATTGTTTGACACCCGTGTAGATGTGTGACGTCGTCAGGATCGCTGCGATCCCTAATGCAAGCGCCAGGAGGGCGCGGCAGAGCCTGCAAGTTTTGAAGGGTGGAAGGGCATCTGCGTTCCGTCAGACAAGCGCCCTGCAAGGGCTTTTCCGCCGCGCGTGGCACCCAGGATATTTGGCTTCCGAAGGTGGCGGTCGACTGGAGGGCTGTGGCCCGACATGCGGCGGTGGGGGCGGTACCGTTCTATGTGATGACTCGAACGTCGCATTTTCTCGCCGCCGCAGGCCCCCTCGCCCCTCGTAAGTCCACGAAAGAATCACTCGACGTCCAATCGCTGAGCGGGCCGACCTGCTTGCCGCCCCGCTGTCGCCCTTAGGGCCACGAACACCGTGCCAGTGGCATCTTCGGCCGCCGTGGCGGAAATTCTCGGTCACCTCCCTGCCACGAAGACTCTGCGCGGACTGCAGATCTCTCAACGGCAACGTCCGCATGGACTGTCGATCCCGGGAGCGACCGCTCCGTGTTTGTACCCACCTGAGCACACCCCCCGCAGCCCGCCGCGCCAGATGCTCGCCACGGGCGCCCTGGACGTCCCTGGCTGCGAACTCTCGCGCACCGCAGTGCGTCATGGGCTCCAAGCGAACGCAAGCGGCGGAACCAGGGTGGACACTGCAGCAGAGGTCATGGTGGTGCAGCGCCCGAACGGTGCAGCGACACAGTCCGGCGCGGTCACAACGGCATTCTATGCGCACCGCACGTCACGTCGCGTCACCTGTGCGCGTACTTCGCGCACGTCTGGCTGCACGCCTGCGGGATGTTGGCCAGGCACTTGGCGTAGCTGTTCTCCCCGTCCGGCGTCCCCGCGGGGTACATCTTGTCGCACGCGCTCGCGAAGCTGAACTGGCACGCCTCGCGGCACGCGTGCACCTTGTCCGCCTCGTGCGCGACGCACCGCGTCTCCGCCGCGCTCTCTCCGTTGAGCTCAGACCGCACGTCGATGCAGAACCGCTCCTGCCCGTCCACGAGCCCGGGGTTCACCGCCATCGACGGCCGCTCCAGACCGTGGCTCTCTGCGCGCCACGAACCGCAGGGGGGCCCGCGGTGTCGGGCGCTGCGGCGGTGAACAAGCACGGCGCAGCGGCGCCCGCGGGGACGCGCACACGAGACACCCCGCGGGGCCCGGGGGGCGCCGGTGCACAGCGCATGGGCCTGGTCATCGGGTAGCGGGGTCGGCTCGCGCGCCGTTCCTGCCGCGCGGGCAATCGGCGCACGTGGGGCGGCGTCGGCGCTCCGCACCTGCATACCGCATTCTGCTGCCGAAATCGAACACGCCCTTGATCGGCACGGTCAGCCGCTGCCGCTTCTGCCACGCCGTCAGCGCCTCCTCCGTCGCGGCCCCGAAGTACCCCGTCGGCTGGATGGTCAGCAACCCCCGCTGTCGCAAGAACCCCTGCAAACACCACACGTCCCCGCCGTACGCGCCCTTCCTGCGACCACGCGGACAGTGAGCGCCATCAGCGCGGGTTCCGCCGCGCAGACGCGCGAACGGGCGCGTCTGGGGCGCCCCATTCGGGGCGGATGTGCGCCTGATCACGGGCAGCGGCACGGCCGCTCGAGCCGGCCTGACGCGGCCGGCGGCCCGGGACGGCGCTGTTCTTCGCCGCTGCATGCCGGGGGGGCGCCGCACCGCAGGTCCCGGGGGAAGTAGCAGATGTTTTCCTCGGGCTGAGGTGCGGGGGCACCCTTGGACCCGCTGCCGCCCATGCTACCGCGTGCCCGCACGTGGCCCCGCCCTGAGCCGCCCTCGCGCTGGCTGCCGCCAAATCGGGCGTGCTCCAGGGACTCGAGCGGCGCCGGCGGGCCGTCGGCCGTGAGCGGTACCGCGCGGGCCCTCGGGTGCGCGCGAGGGGCACAGCGCGGTCCCCTCGCCCCGGTAGACGCGAGGGTCCGCGGGGGCAGAGCCAGTTGGGCTGTGCGGGGCGCAGCCGCGCCTCGTTTGCCGCGCGGACGGGGTCGCGTCAACGGGTGCGAGGAGCTGCAGCGCTGGCGCAGGTGTGCGGTGCGTGACGAAAACGCGAGCGGTGCGAGGGCGGTCTGTTCGATGCAGGGCGGTCACGCTGCTCGGGAGCTGCGCTGCGCCCTGCCGCGCGGCCCGCAAGAGCGCCCCCGGCGCAGCGACCGCGAGCCCGCCCACGCTTTTTCACCTCCTGCTTTACCCCCCCCCTGCCGCGCTGGCGGACGGGGTCGGCCGACATGGCGCCCCGGGCCGCCTCGTGTTCTGCAGAGTCCGCAGGCGCCGCACCTCGCACGTTCGCGCGGCGTTCCGAAGCCATTGCAGGGGCAACGACCCTGAGGTGTGTTTGCACGTCACGGGCGGGGCCAGGGCGCCGCGCGCTCCGCTTGTCGCGCGTGGCAAGCATAGAATAGATTGTAGTGATTTCCGTGACGCGCGTGCCTTGATCTCTGCTACGCTCTGGGCCCGTCGATGCGCGGTGTTGCGCTGCCAGCGGTGCAACGAGGCGGCGCTCGGGCGCCCACGCGCCGTGGTGCGGCTGCGCAGCGCCGCATCAGACACGCATAGCATAGGTTGTGCGGGCAGAGCGCCAAGATGCGGCTCCGTGCCCTCGCTCTCCTCGTCCTCGCAGCCTACACAGCGCCACTATGCATGGTACGCACGGCCGCCGAGCGCGCCACACGCTGGCCACAGACGCCCCTGCCAGCCTCGCTCGCCACGCAACGCGCCGGCGCGCGCCACGCGAGCACGTCCACGGCGCCCCCATCACGGGGCGGTGTTGCTCCGTCACGCAGGCACAGGCGTCCGCGGCGAGCCGGTTGCCGCGGCTCCGGATCGCCCCGTACGAGATCGAGGGCCCCATCGGCCGCAACATCGTCTCGTACTGCTTCCTGTCCCACATGTCGGCCCCCGCCTATCCACGCCCAACCCCCACCACGCGCGAAGCAGCGCAGGGGCTGCCCTGGTGGATGCTGAGCTACCTGACGCTGGTGAGACCGCTCCCCCGCACGTGCGCTCTCGTCACCGCAGCGCCACGCCCGTGCGTCGCCCCGCGACCCCGCTCCGCTGCCCGCGCGTGTCTGCAGGTGCGCTCGGCGCTGATGCACTCCTGGGCGCTGCACATCGACAGCGGAGGCATCCGGCGGGCAGGCGGCACGGACGCGAAGATCCAGGCCGCCGAGTTCGCCGAGTTCGTCGCCTCGCGCCCCCAGCGCGTGCTCTCCTTCCTCCAAGGTGCGCCACTGCGACGAGTCCCCCCCCAGGGGACTCACAGAGATGCCCAGGCTCGCAGCAGCGCGTGTGTCTCATCGGGACGGCGTGCGTGCGCCCTGCAGAGCTGGACCCGCTCACCGTTGTCGCCGTCGTGGACTGCCATGACCTGGCGCTGCTGGGCACCCCGGAGGAGGCCCTGGCGCGCTTCCGTGCGGCCAAGTCGGACCTGGTGATCGGAGGAGAGCGGTACGGGTGGCCGGATGACATCGACGTCGACGGCGGTGACAGGGGCGTGCTCCGGCTGCTAGGTGGGTTGCAGTGGCACACGCACGGCTGGACGTGCTGTTCCGTTCGCGCACGACCCGCACATCCCACACCGCTGCTCTTCTACGTCGCAGGGGACATTCTGATGCCGCGCGCCAACCCGGGCGCGTCCCCGAACGCCAACGGGGGTACGCTCTTGGGGTACGCGGGGGCGCTGCGGCGGGCGCTGGGATCGCTCGTCGCGGCGGAGCACGTCCTGCTGTCGCGCAGCATGGTGCGCGGGGTCCCGAACAGGGAGGGGTACAAGGAGGACGACCAGCGCGGCCTGAACAACCTCGTTCTCCTGTCTGCTGCATCACACGACGAAGTCATATCGAGGCACCTCGTCGACGACGCCGCGGCGGTGGTCGACGCGGTGCAGCGGAGCCTCGCAGATGCGGGAATTCCGCCGTTCCCCCGGTGCGTCCCCCGCGCACGCCCGCTCCGCGCTCTGTGCCGCTCTGTGTCTGGCTGCGTGCTGACGCGCCGGCCCCCGGCGCTGGCTCCGCAGGACCGCTGGCAGCGAGAGGTCGCTCTCGGTGGACAGCAACAACACGATCGTGTCCAACCTGATCGACCAGATGGGGCCCTGGTGGCGCGGCAACCGCCCAGTGGACTGCTGGCTCGTGGCGCGCGACAACGCCACCGACGCGGGGCGCCCGACGCCTGCGCTGCGCCACCACGCCCCGCCACCACCTGTCGACGTGCACGAGTGCCGTAACCGCCTCCGGCAGCTCGCGAACCTGCCGCCCGAGGACCTATCAGACCCAGTGACGGCAGACTGGCTGGCGGATTACGCCGGAGGTGAGACGTCGCCCGGGCCATGCCGCCACGACCGCAGACGTGGACACCGCTGTAGGCGACCCCACCGGTGGTCGTTCCGGCCGTCACGTGGCATGCAGAGGTGGAGGGAGGGCACTTGCCGCCAAGCGCGCCGACGGGCGACCTCGGCCGGCTGGCCTTCAGTGGGGCATCGGGGCGGCGGACGGGGTCGGAGAGCGTGTGGTGGGGCGGGCGGTGCTGGCACGGGGTGTCGGGCACGCGGCCCGTCATCGTGCACGCCCCCGGGGTACAAAAGCTCGGATTCATGTACGTCGCCGCGCAGGCCGGCGTGCTGCTGCCGCCGCAGGCGCGCACGGTCGCAGCGCAGTGCAGCGGCGGCGGGGAGCGCCCGGGGCGCCGCGCGGGGTATCTATTTTTGGAGGGGGACCTGGCGGTGTTCCTGGCGCGCATGGGGCAGTGCCGGCCGCAGATGAGCGTCGGCGACCACGTGCGCCCGGAGCTCACGGACGTCGTCGACGGCCTGTGCGGCGACTTCGGCACGCGCCCCGCGTGAGCGCGCCCCGCACTCCCCGGAAGTGACCCAAATTTTTGCGCGCTCACAAATACCTACTGGAACTTCGAGAGCCACGCGTCGAGCTTCGCCTCAAGCTCCTTGCTCTCCTCCGCCGCCGACTTCTTCGCCTCCGCCGCCGGCGCCTTCTCCTCGGCCGGCGCAGCCTTCTTCGCCTCCGCGGCCTTCTTCGCCTCCGCCGCCTTCTTGGCCTCCTCGGCCTTCTTCGCCTCCTCGGCCTTCTTCGCCTCCGCCGCCTTCTTGGCCTCCTCGGCCTTCTTGGCCTCCTCAGCCTTCTTGGCCTCCGCGGCCTTGGCCGCCTCGGCCTTCTTCAGGGCCTCCTCCTCAGCCTTGCGCGACGCCGCGATCGCGGCCTCCTCGGCCTTCTTCAGCTCCTGCTTCTTCGCGGCCGTCCGCGCCTCGGCCAGCTCCTCCTCGCGCGCCAGCCGCGCCTCCTCCGCCGCCTTGGCCTCCTGCAGCTTGCGCTCCGCCTCGTCCAGGGCCTTCTTCTCCGCGGCCAGACGCGCCTCCTCCGCCGCGCGCTTCTTCGCGTCGACCTCCTTCGCCGCCGCCTTCGCCGCCGCCTCCTCCTCGATGCGCTTGGCCTCGATGGAGGCCTCGAGCTTGTTGGCGGTGTTCTCCACGGCTCGCACCTGGGCCGAGTTCTCCGCCTTAGCCTTGCGCATCTGGGCGTCCAGGAGCGCCTCGAGCTTGGCCTCCTGCGAGCGCGCGGCGCGTGTGGGCCGGCGTGACTCACGTGCGTCGTCAGGACACGTGCCTGTGCTGTTGACGTGGTGCGTGGTGCGTGGTGCTGTGCTCCATGTGTGTGTGCGCCGCTGGGCGTGGTGGGGGCGCGGAGGGCGAGCGGGGCACGCGTGTCGGCGTGTGCGACGGGTGCGAACGCGTGGCGCGAGCGAGTTGGGTGGTGGCGGTGATCTTCCACCATCTGAGTACGTCAATGAAAAAAGAATCGAGAAAGGACGATTGAGAAGCGACGCCTGCTCACCATCTCAGCGATCTCCTCCTCCCGCTTCTCCTCCTCGTCCGTGATCGTGCCGACCTCCAGCGCGCGCAGCTTCGGCGCCGGGAGGCCCGGCGGCGGCACGTTCGCGGCGGCACTCTGCGCCAGCACCGCCGCGGCGAGCAGGGCGGCAGCGGTGGAGCGCACCACCGACGTGGCCTTCGCCAGGTCCGGACGGGGCGCGGCACGAACCGCCGTGGCGCGCGCGGCCTTCCGGGCGGTAGTCCTGCGCTCGGCGGGGGCGTGGTGCCGCGCGTCATCGGTCGAGCCGCGCGCACAGGCCGAGTTCCCCCCTCCACGAATCCGGGGGCCGCCTGGGCGTCGGGGCGCGCTGATCGGACATCGCGGGGGTCACCGGTCAGCGTGAAGTCGAAATCCGACGACCGAGTATCGCCATCAGCCGCGCGACTGCCGCGTGGCGTCGCGACCGGCGTCGCGACCTCCCCCCTCAGTCGCAGCGAGCGCGCCACGCCGACACGCAGCACGGCAGGTCGCAACCGGCGTGCCCGGTCATCAACGTGCGGTTGACGGCGAGTGGTGGAGGCGCGTTGCGCGCACCTGGGCCCGGCGACCGCCGACGTCCTGAGCGAGTGCATCATGCTCGGTCTCCTGGCTGCGAAGTCGGGAGGGGTCCTCGTGGGCGGCGGCGATCTACACGCGTGAAGGCAGTCGTACGGGGCGCATCGCGCGGAACGGAGGCGATAATTGCGCACATCGCGCGCGCGTAGGGGGGTGTGCTGCCTGACGCAAGGCGGGCCCTCGGCGGGTGCCGCGTCGGTGCCGCGGGGCGTCACGGGCGCCCGGAGCCCCCCAAGATGGCCAGGCCATGCGAAGCTCCCGGACGGCGTCGCTGACATTCGTACAGGGAACGTGGCGCGCGGAGAGAGAGATGCGACACACCATCTTGTGTGGAACGCGTTCGTGCTCGTGCTGCGCGACCTCGGGCCGTCCGAGTCCCCAGGCGGCCGCCGCCTCGAGTGATGCCGCGTGGTGACCCACATGGCCCTGTTCGGAATCACAGCACGCCAGATCGCCGATCTGGCAACACGGCGTGTTGCCCATGTAAGACGACCGCTTGCTCCCGGAAGCGGGGCGCCGCGCTAATTGCTGCTGCATCGTCCGCGAGAAGCTCGTGATCGACACGGCGACGGCCCCCGTCATGACGGTGTGGCGCAAGGCGGGCGGGGAGTGGGGGAGCGCGCCGACACTCGAGCAAGAGTCGCACGTGAGTGAGCGAGTGAGCGCCGACGGCGCCCAGCGTCGCGCGCAGCCGCTGCCTGCATCCTGGGCGCCCGGTGACACCGCCGGTCGCGCGCCCTCCGTTTGCAGCGCGTCGCGGAGATCACGTGGAGCTTTGTGTCCATGTACGACCCCGGCAACGGCACATAGTGGTGGCTCTACGACGACGACGAGCCCGACGACGAGGACGACGGCGACGGCGGGGACAGCGGCGAGGACGACGACGAGGACGACGCAGGGACTGGCGCGGGACCAGTGGCGATGTGAGACGCCTCGAGAGTTGGCCGCACTGCCGCGCGAACTCCCGTCGAGAGTGCCCGAGGGCCATCGACCGCGCTGACCGCGCCCCCACGCGTGCCGTGAGGCGGGCCACGTGATCGTGAGTCGTCAGGCGCGATGTATGCCGAGTAGAAGAAGTACCAGACCTCCACTGTGTCAGTGCCGCGGCGCGCGCGCACTGCGGGGCGTCATGGGCGAGCGCGCTGCCTCCACGTGACCAGACCTTGCATGGCTACCGGTTGGTGTCGTTGATATTCGTCCAGGGAACGTGGCGCGTTGAGAGAGACGCATCCAGGTCTAAAACGAACCCCGTGGTGCGTCCCTCGTTGACGTGCTGGCCCGGTATGTCGAGCACCGCATGTTTGGCTTTTGTTTGGACCGCCCGCGGCGCCGAAACGCGCCGACGCCCCCTCGCCCGTTCGCAGGGAACAGGGAAAGATGCAGAGGTCCATGCAGGGCGCCGCTCGCGCCCTCATGTCCGGTGTGCAGCGAGCCGCCGCTGACGGCAGTCGCAGTATGGGCACGCAGCCGCTGAACAAGCGCTTCCGCGAGGTGAGGAGCGCACAGCCCCCCGGTCATGCCCACCTCACCACTGCCCGCCCGGCTGCGGCGGCTCCACCCAGTTCCCGGCCCAGTGTCCGCGGTCCTCGCCACCACGCATCATCCACCGTCCACCACCGGCGCTCCCTCGTTCCCGGGACGCCCAAGCGCCCCCAGGGACGCACCTGCCCAGCACGCCAGCCCACGCCCGCTCCGCGGCCCCACAACGCCAGAGCGCGGCCGCCCCCGGCTCCCCACGGTCCCCCTCGCGCCAGACATCCGTCCCATCCACCTCGACCGCCCCCGCGTGCCCGCCACGCAGGTTACCTACTCCCTGTCCCCCAACCAGGTCGACGTGCTCCCGGGCCTGTTCCGCGGGAAGGCGGCCTTCTGGAAGCAGGTGCGCCGCAGCCTCCCTCACCTCCACCTGCGCGCAGCAGCCGCTCCGCGCGGCCCGGGTCGCAGCAGAGCCGCTGTCCGGGACGCAACAGAGTTGCCGCGCAAGGAGGGCGGGCGTTTCCGGCGGCGCCAGAGCGCGCCCGCTCCGCGCGACCACGTCACCCTCATGATGCATCATTCTCGTGCCTCTTCCGTGCGTCCTCGCCGCAGTTCGTGAAGGAGGAGTGGCTCAACGTCGCGGTGTTCAGCACGATCCTGTTTGGGCCCATCTTGTACGCCGACTGGTACAATGAGCGGGAGAAGATGCACCACCGCTTCTGAGCGCGGCCGTACCCTGCTCCGGACCCGCACGCGTGCCGTCCTGGCCATGTAAAGACTCAACTCAACGCACAGGCCACCGCCCGCGCTCCACGCGACACGCGGGAAGACCGGCGTCATCCGACACGCGCAATCGACCGACAAGAACACTCGCGCGCAACGCCCAGCGCACGTGCCCCCCCCCCCAATTTATGGTAGTCATCGTCACTCACATCGCGACATGCCCTCAGTACCCGCCTGACCGCCCGTACCCTCCCCCGAGCGCTCTCCGCCCGAACGGCGCCGGCCCGCGTTGCTGCGCCGCCGCCGCGCTCCCCAGCGCCCCGTAGTTGCTGTGCACGTGCCCGCCGCCATACCCCACCGCGCCCCCAGGCCCACCCTGCACCGCCTGCATCCGCGCCGCCAGGTTCGACGGCGGCGCGTTCGCCGCGTGCGCCTGGTACCCCTGCCGCGCGCCCGCACCGCCCCACAACCCGTGCCCAGCCAGCTCCGGCAGCCCCTCCCCCACCCCGCCACTCCCGCTCTTCCCCGCCCGCCGCGGCGCCGCGTGGAACCCCGCAGCCTCCCGCCCCGCGTGCTGCTGCCCCAGGGGGTTGGCGTTGATGATGTCCATCGCGGACAGCGGCTGCATGCCTGCACGGTACCGCGCGTTGCGCGCGTAGCTCCCGACCATCCCGCCCTTCGCGCTGCTCCGCCCGGACCCCAGCGCAGACCCGCGCAACCAGTCCGGCTGCGCCGCGACGCTGTCCTGCGGGTCGCTCGCGCGGTGGTGGACGCCGTGCTCCTTGGAAGAGCGCCGTTCGCGCGAGCCGGACTGTTTCCGGAGGTGCTCGGCGCCCGGGGACGGCTGGATGCCTGGCAGCTGCCCCGGCATCGCGTTGTTCGCGCGCATGCGCGAGAGCAGGGAGCCCTGGCCCGCGGCGGGCAGCGGCGCCGGCGCCTGCGAGGGCGCGACGCCGGCGCGGTGCGCGGCGGCGGGGATCGCGGCCTGCTTCGCGGCGCCAAGCTCGGCCTCGTTCCGCGACCGCGCACCCGGCAGCGACGGCAGCGTCTCGCTCAGCACCCCCCCGCGGTGCGCGGCCGCCGCCCCCGGCTGCTGCGCCCCCGCGCGGCGGTCCTCCGCGTGCACCCCGGCCGCCGCGACCCCCGCGGGCGACGCGTACGTGTTCGGGCGCTCCGCGGGGCGCGTCGTCCCGGTCCCGTGCAGCGTCGGCGGCACCTTCATCCCCACGGCAAAGTAGGGGTGCTGCAGCGCCTGCACCGCGGTCGGCCGCCGCGCGGGGTCCCAGTGGCACATCTGCGTCATGAGGTCGATCGCCTCGGGCGACGCGGTCGTGATGAGCTTCCCGAGCGGCGTCGCGTTGAACTGCGGGAACCGGAAGTTCATGGCCTGCGCCAGCTTGATGCCCTCGGGCCACGTGGACTGCGTGGGCGTGCCGAGGACGGAGCAGATCTTGTAGATCTCGTCCGCCTCGCTCGACCCGGGGAACAGCGGCCGGAGCGAGTACAGCTCCGCCATGATGGCCCCCATGGCAAACATGTCGATGGGCGCGCTGTAGTAGGGCGACCGCAGGAGGACCTCGGGCGCGCGGTACCTGCGCGCGGACGGAGCGAGGCCGGCGTGGGCGCGGGGTGCGTCTGGGCGCCGCTGCGGGGCGCGGGGGCGGTGCGGGGGGGTGCGCACCAGCGCGTGGACACGTAGTCCGTGTAGGGCGGGCGGGAGCGGATCTCGCGCGCGAGGCCGAAGTCCGCGATCTTGACGCAGTCCTTGGTGAGCAGGAGGTTCTCCGGCTTCATGTCGCGGTGGAAGTAGCCCTGGCGGTGCATGTAGGCCAGGCCCTGCAGGATCTGGTACATCCAGTTGCGGACGCGCGACTCGCTGAACGGCCGGTCGCGGTCCTTCGTGACCTGGTACAGGTTGCAGTCGAGGTACTCGAACACGAAGAAGAGCTCGTCCGACTCCCGAATGACCTCCTTGAGCTTCACGATGCACGGGTGGTTGAGCTTGCGGAGCGACTTCACCTCCCGCAGGTTCATGCACTCCTGCGCGGGAGCGAACGGCGACGAACGGGGTCGGGGAGGCCGGGGGACGGCCGCGAGGGGCCCCGGTGCGGCCGCGACGCCGGGAGAGCACGCAGGGGCCCCGCCGAGGGCTCGGGCGGCCGCTGGCGTGGCTCGCGGGCCGCGGGGGGGCTCGCGGGTGGGGCTCCGTGGGGCTCCATGGCGCTCGCTGCCGCGATTGGCGCGGCCGGCGCGGATCGCGTCCGGCGCCGCGGCCACGTTGCAGCGGGGCGTGCGCTTCGCCGCGCGCCGGGCCGGCGTGCTGGGCGCAGGGGCCTCTCAGTGGGGCCGGAGCGGTGCCTGGTAGCAGAAGGCGCCCGTCGACGCTGCTTCCGCGGCCGCTCGGCGCCCGGCGCGCGCGCAGGGCCCGCTCGGGCCAAAAGCGTTGTTGCGCGCGCCGCGTTCCGGCAGCGGCGCGGGCTGCGCGCGCACCTGCCAGGAGTAGAACTTCCTCTTCATCTTCTTGATCGCGACGACCTCGGAGGTCTGCCGGTTGACCGCCTTCCACACCGACCCGTACGTCCCATCCCCCAGCTGTTTGATCACCTTGTACCTGCACACACGCGCTCCCCACGCGCCGCTCACGCACACCGAACACCACACGCGCGCACGCGAGCCGCCCGGCGGCCCCGCAGCGGCCCACGTCGCCCGCCGCGGGCCGACGGAATCGGCGCTGAGCATGCGGGGGCGCAGCGAGCGCTGCCCCGCCGGGGCGCGCTGCGGGTCCGTGAGCCGCCGCGAGCGCCAGAGGGGCACAGCAGGCCGCGTGGTCTCCCGGAGAGCGCCCTCGTCGGGCCAGGCAGCCCCCCAGCGCGGGGCGCGCCCCGCTGCACTGTCCCGCCCGCGACGCCATCGCGCGCGGCCCGCAGTGGGCGGTGGCAGCGCGGCCCCGAGGCGCCGCGCCGCCCGCGCCCGAGCGCCCGCAGCGGCGGCCGGCGCGCGCGGAGGGCGCGCGTGTGCGGCGGTGGGGCGGTCGCGTGCTGGCAGAGCGGCGCGCACCTGTTCATGCTCGGCTGCCCGGCCAGCCCGTCAGGAGGGCTGTGCCGCGGGCTGCGGGTGCGCTATGTGCAGCGGCGCGGCGAGGGGCAGCCGGAGTCGCCGTGGAGGGCCCGCGGGTCCGCAATCCGCGCGGGCGGGGGTGGTAGCGCTGGTGCGGGTGCGAGGGCCGTAGACGCGCCGTGGTTGCTGGTCTCGGTGGCTGGCGCGCGCGTGCTGGAAGTGTGGGGCGCGGTGGGGGCGCGCGGGGCATCGAGGGGGCGCGCGCGCGGCGGGGCGGGCGGGAAAGCGCGGGGCGCGTGGCCTGAGTGCGGTCGGTCCCGTGGGCGCTGGAGGGGGCTGGGGGGCGCCGTGGGGGCGCCGGGCGCGAGGGGGGCGCGCGGCGGGGGCGGTGGGCAGTTGCGTGCGTCGCGCCGTCGGAAAGACTGTGACCGAGCGGCGTAGCGTGCGTATTGTTGCTGGGGGCATAGTGGCGTTCCCGGGGCCTGCGCGTCGCGTTCGCCGGGAGGCGCGTGCGGCCTGACGGCTTCGTAGAAGTTGTCGGAGCGTGCGAGCGGGGCCGTCGGGGCTGCGGCGCAGGCACGAGGACACATTCGGGCCGTCGCAGGCGCGGGAACGGGTCCTTGGCTCAAGTGCGCTGAGTGAGGGACCCAGTCGGCCGTCACGTAGTGAACATGGACTCCGACGACGAGAGGACCGACCTCACCCACGGCACAGGTGCGGAGCGAAAGCACGAAGGCGCCCGGCTTGAACGCGCCAAGCGTTGCCGCGCGGACGGCAGCGTCCTCCCGGTTCTTCGGCAGCTTTTCCTTCCGTATCGCGGCGCAGCGGCCCGTGAATGCCGCCCGTGGGCTCCCGCACGGCACCGCCACGGCCCTGCATGGCAACTTGAGCACTGCCGGGTCGCGAGCACCCGCGGGCGCGTATCCTTCCGCGGCCGCGTCCATCATATCCACGTTTCTTCAACACGACCGTCGAGCAGCCGCGTCGCCCCGAGGACGAGCGCCGGGAGCCCCTTTTCCTCTCCCTGCGCGGGCCCCTCCCCCCGCTGCGGCCCCGGCGGTCGCCGCTGGGAGCCCTGGCCGCGACGCAGGACCCACGGCCCCCCGCAGGCGCCCGCCGTCCGCGCGCCACGCCCCCACGCGCCCGCCATACCGAACACGGCGGTGCTTCCCAAGCGCTGTGTTTGACGGCCACTCCCTCGCGGCCGGGCCCCGCCGCCGCGCCGCGCCGCCCCCCGCTGCCGGCGCCCCAGCCGCTGTTCACGCCCGCGCCGCGCCCGCATTCGCGGATCCCGCCCCGCGCGCGCCCTCCGCGCCCGTGCACCTCGCCCACCTGCACCCACACCTGCCCGCGTTGCCTCCCCCGGCAGCGCCGCCACAGGCCGCCCGCCTCGCCGCGCGCACCTCCCCCGCCGCCCACCGTGCCGCGCCGCGCCCGAGCCGCGGTTCTCCGGCTCCCCCCGCGTCGCCGCGCCGCCCGTCGTCATCCTGCGCATCTTCGCCGGCCGTTCGGCGCGCACCGCCCGCGGCGCCCGCCCGCGCCCCCCGCCCGCGCGAGCACACCTCCCGCCGTGCCTCCTTCCGCGCGCCGCCGCCCACCGCGCCCCCGCCCCGCGCCGCCGCCCCCGTGCAGGACTGCCGCAGCCATGGGAGCTGCTCGTGCGGCCCGCGGGGGCCGAGGAGCCGCAGGACGCGTCCTTCACGCTCGAAGATGAGCAGCTCACGGAGCAGGTGCGCGCCCGCGCCGCCCGCCCGGCGCGCCCGCACGCCGCGCCGGCCACCCTGCCCCCAGGCACCCACCCCGCCCGCGGGCCCCCGCCCCGCTCCGCGCAGATCGAGGCCCTGATGCCGAACATCCTCATCCTGGACTCGTCCACGTCGTCGATGCCCATCGTGTTCGCGTCCAAGGGCGTCGAGCAGCTAACGGGGTACACGTCGCTGGACCTGGTGGGCGAGCAGCTCTCGGTGCTGCGCGGCGCGAAGACGGAGCAGGCGGTCGCGAAGGAGCTCGACGACGGCATCGCGGCGCAGGAGGTGGTGGCCGTGGACATCACGCTCCACAAGAAGAACAAGCAGCAGTTCCGGTGCCTGACGGTGGCCGTGCCGGCGCTGCAGAGCGACGGCTCGCCGCTGCGGCTCATGGTCGTGCTGCAGGACGTGTCGGACAAGCGGCGCAACGAGACGGGCATCGAGCGCGTCCGCGAGATGTGCACCACGCTCATGAAGAGCTTCATGCTGGTCGACGCCGCCAGCCACGCGTGCCCCATCCAGAACGTGTCGGGCGGGTTCTCCGAGATGACGCAGTTCTCGAACAGCGACGTGCTCGGGCTGTCGTGCCTGTGCCCCGGCGGCCCGACCACGGACAAGGGCGCGATGGAGCAGCTGGTGACCAGCATGCGCAAGGGGCGGCCCACCAGCACGACGATGCTCTGCCACCGGCGCAACGGCGAGCCCTTCTGGGCGCTGGTGTTCTCCTTCCCGCACCAGCCGGCGTCGCGCGAGAAGCAGCTCATGGCGCCGCTGGGGGGGTCGCAGAAGATGCAGCTGGTGCTCATGGTGGAGGTGACGCAGACGAAGCAGCGCAAGGTGGGCAAGTACGTCCTCGGGCAGGTGCTCGGCAAGGGCGCGTTCGGCGTGGTCTGCGTCGGCCGCGACACGCAGGTGCGCCCCCCCACCGACCTCTTGCTGCCGCGCGACCTCTTTGTTGCCTGGCTTGCGCGTCGCCGCCGCCCCTCCCCCCCGGTCGTTTCCCGGCCCTGGGCAGGCGCGTCCGCTTCGCCGAGTGTCGCTCACGCACCGGCGCCGCCCGTGCGTTTGCGCAGACGTCGGACCTGGTGGCGATCAAGATGATCAACGGCTCGAACTTCAAGAGCATCCAGGAGATCGAGAACGTGCAGGACGAGATGCGCGTGCTGTCGAGCTTGAAGCACGAGAACATCGTGCAGCTGCTGGACGTGCAGTACGTGGGCAACTGCATCTACTTCATCATGGAGTATGCGTCGGGCGGCGCGCTGCACTCCTACATGTGGGCCAAGGAGGACCACAAGTGCACCGAGGAGGAGGCGCGCACGATGATCCGGCAGATGGTCGCCGCGCTGGACTACTGCCACCGCCGCCGCATCATCCACCGCGACCTCAAGCCCGAGAACATCCTGCTGGACGCCGACTGCAACGTCAAGGTGGCCGACTTCGGGCTCGCGGCCATCACGTCGCCCTTCTCGCAGAACCTCGGGCAGTCGGTGGGCACGCCGGAGTTCGCGGCGCCGGAGATCGTCAACGGGAAGGAGTACGACGGCCCGACGGTGGACATTTGGTCGCTGGGCGTGATCCTGTACGAGATGACGGTGGGGTCGCTGCCGTTCAAGGGCGGCAACATGCGCGAGCTGTTCAAGAAGATCTCCAAGGGCGAGTACGACCCGATGCCGTCGAAGCTGTCGAAGGAGCTGAAGGACCTGGTGGCCAAGATGCTGACGGTCGACTCGGCGAAGCGGGCGACGCTGCGGGAGATCAAGAAGCACCCGTGGGTGTGGCAGGCGGGCGATGAGGAGGAGGAGATCGCGCGGGGCATGGACGGCGTGGGCGTGGACGACGGCGGGCGGCAGGTGGGGCGCAGCTCCTCGCGCGTGTTCAGCGACGCGGTGCACTCGTCGCTCAACCTGGTGATCCCGACGGCGGAGGGGCCGACGCGGAAGCCGCGGCGAGACGACGACGACCTCGAGCGCGACGCGGACGGCAAGGGGCGGGCGGGCGCGGGCGCCGGGAAGGCGGGGGGCGCGCCGGGCGCCGACAGCAAGAAGAAGGGGCTGGTGGCGGGGCGGGGCGCCGAGCAGGCGGGCATCACGAGCGGGCCGGCGTCGACGAAGAAGACGGGGGTGCGGCCGTCGTCGGACGCCAAGACCCCCCCCAAGAAGACGGGGCTGTTGAACAAGTACGGGGCGGGGGAGTCCGGCGGGGGGGGGTCGACGAGCGCGAAGAAACCCGCGGCCAAGACGGCGCAACGGAAGCCGCTCGTGTAGCTCGCAGGAGACCTCGCGATGGTGTGACGCGCCGTCGTGTCTGTCGGTGTGACGCGCTGCAACAAAACCGAAAGGGGGTGAGTCGAGGGGTCGCTTGTGTGCTCAGCGCCGGGGGCAGCGGGGAGCGAGCACACGGTGCCGCGACGCATGCGGCCGTGGTTCGGCGTCAGGGTGGCTGGTGACTCGTTGAGCTTCTTGCGAACCTCTTCAGCACTGCGCTTCACTGCGGGTGTTCCTCGCATGGTGACCGGCGCGTGAACCATGGCAGCGACATGCGAAGGAACGTGTTGCGTCGGAGGCCTCGATGGTGGTTTCCAGGTTGCCCGCATGGCGCTCGAGGGGATGACCTCAGAAAGTCGTGTGATGGCAACATCCTGTTCTTCGCACAACGACGCCGTGCGGCTCCAGCAAAAGCGGTGACGTGCCCACACCATGAGCCGTACTATCAGGGCTCTGCCGCAGTCATTGCCCGCGGCAGGCAAGACGAGCTGCACTACAATCACAAGCTGTATGGGCAGAGCATGCGGCTGCGTTTGAGGCGAATGTGGACGCCGCAGCGCACGCCCCGCTGGCTCCCGGTCGCACAGCCTGCGAGAGGGCCGTGTGGGCGTCGTGACACCGCGGGTCTCGGGGCGTCTTTCTTCCGTCTGACTGTATCAGGCGGCCTGCGGTGTCAGGGCGAACCGCCGTCGGCTTCTTTGCGACGTTCCGCATGTATGGCACCCCAGCATGATCCCGACGCTGCCGGACCGCGCGGACTCGGAGTGACTGCCAAGCACGGCCTGCGCGAACCACCTGGAGCGTGAACTGTGCGCGTCGGGGCACCTCGTGGGGTTTCCGCCCTCGTGTCGCGAGGTTCAGAGTAGGAATTGTCGAGGCCGTCACAGGCGTTGCGCGGGAACCATGCTCGAGTCGTTGCGGAGAGGCTTGAGGGGGTCGCAGGCCCTGTCCGGCCTGCAGCGCGCCTTCGCGACGCGCACATCCATGACTGACTTCGCGACGACGTCGGGAGCACCCTCGGACGTCTACACGCGCAAGGTGAGGCGGCCACGCCCCACATTCGTGCACAGGGGGCACCTACTCCTCGCTCCAGGTCTCCAGCGCCCGCACGCCCACCCTCATCGCCCCCCTCGGCGAAACAATATCGTTCGAAGATGTGACCATGGTCCAGGGTCCAGACAAGCGGTTGCTCAACGCGGGCTCGCAGCAGCAGCGCGCCGGGGCCCGACGGTCCAGCCCGCAGCTCGGTTGGCCCCGCGCCCGGCTCATCCCGCCACCGCGCGCTCCGTCCCCCCGCAGGCGGTCATCTACACGCCAGCCAAGTCCGCCGGCCAGTCTGCGCTCGGCAACACCCACGAGGGCGTCCGCGCCACCTGGAGGCTCGACTTTGACACCCAGGCACGTCACACCCGACCCGCGCCCCCGCCACAGCACCCCGCCACCTCCACACCGCCCCGCAGCGCTGCACGTCCCCGTGAACGCAACGCCCCCGCCCCCCGCCCCGCACGCGCCAACCAATCATGCAACGCACCGTCGCAGGTTGCGTGGGAGAACCCGCTGATGGGCTGGACGTCGACGGCGGACCCGCTCGAGGGCGTGCGGACGGAGAACGGTCTGGCGTTCTACACGAAGGAGCAGGCGGTGCGGTTCTGCGAGAAGTACGGGTTCGCGTACGAGATCAAGGACCCGCGGCCGCGGTCGCACGTGCGCTCGCGGCGGTTCTGGGGGTACGGCGACAACTTCTCCGTCAAGCGGAAGGGCATCCCCGAGGGGGGCCTCCGGGAGAACCTCCCCAAGGGCGGCGGCGCTGCGACGAAGAAGTAGGGGGGTGTTCCGGACACCCCCACGTGCCCTGTGAGACTCGCTCGTCCGCCGTCACACTGAAGAATGTGACACCTCACCTCACCTCACTCCCTCACTCGCCCCCAAGCCCGCCACCGACCCTCGCAGGAATAGTCCCTCCCCCCCTTCCCCGTGTAGCACTATTCTCTCTTCCTTGTTGTTTTACCCATGTGTGGTGTCACGTCATCGCTGGTGTTGATACTGTCACGCGAGCACGTCCGCGCCTCGCCCGCGCCACGTGCGGCGCGTCACAGCGAGAAGAACGACGACGCCGGCGCGTGGTGCGACGGCGGCGGTGCGTTGCCGCCCATCTGGTTCAGAATGCCCCCGCGGGACCTCCCCTGCCGGCGGCCAGGCACGTCCGCACCGTACCTGCGACCTCGCACAGCGGCGGCCGGGCCGATCTTTCAAACACAGACGACATCACTAAAGCAAAAACAGCCATGTTAGTAAGATGCATTGTGAGGGTCGTACCTGTCGAACCTGACGGGCGGCGCCCCGTTCATCCCGGCGTCGATGTCGGCCAGGAAGTCCTGGTGCGGCAGCGCGCCCGCGGACGCCGGCGACCGCCGCTGCAGCGGGTACGGCGCCGCGCCCCCGCGCAGCCCTCCCAGCGCGCCCGCCGGCATGCGCGACACGCGCGCCACCTGCCCCGCGTACGGCGAGTCCCCGCGGCCCCGCTCCACCTGCGTCGCCGCCGCGTCGCTCAGCTGCGCCTGCAGCTGCGCCGCGCGCCGGCTCTGCGCGTTGTACTTCTCGCCCAGCTCCTGCAGCTCGCGCACCGCGTCGTCGCGCTCCTTCTTGTAGTGCTCCGCGCGACGCATGTGCGACTCCACGGACTGCCGCAGCTGCAGCAGCTTGCCCTTCGCGTCCGCGTGGAGCATCCTGCACCGCGACGCGTCGTGCGAAGCAACGATGGGGACGCGATCGCTCGCGACGTGGAGCACGGCGCACATCGTTGGGCGCGGTGCGGGGGGCGGGGCCGTGCTTGAGTTTGCTTTTGACGCGGTCGATTTCCCTGTCCGCGGAGAGCTTTTGTTGGTTCTGGTAAAAGTCGATGGCGTCCAGGGCCGCGGTGAGGACGCTCTCGGGCTCCTGGCCGAAGTACGACAGCCGCATCGCGGGCGAGTCCTGCATCGCTTGCGTGACCTGCGCGGAACCGACCAGCCCCGCGAACGTCACGCTACGCTACGCTGAGTGCTGCGGCCCCAGGCGCTCGCGCGAGGGGGTGCGGGCGCGATGGCGCGCGGCGCGCTCTGGGACGAGCGGCCCACAGTTCGCTGTGTATGTGGGGCGGAGCTCGCACCTTGACCGAGCCCTTCTCGAGCTCTGTTCCGCAGACCTTGCAGGACAGGGACTCCTGGAACGCGCGCTGGGCGCACGGGAGGCAGTAGCTGCGCGAGATGCGGAGGACGGGCGCTGCTTGAGGGAGGCTTGACAGAGGGACTCAGCTGCTCCCTCAGAACAAGGCGGCGAGGCGGCGGGGCGAGGCAGCAGTGGGGCATTTGAGATGCTGGCATTTGAGCGGGAGGCAGCGTGCGACGGAGCGAGCGCGGCAGGGAGCTCTGCGTCAGTCGGAAACATTTCAGCGGACTCGTGCAGGCAGCCGCGGCGTCTCTGAGCCCGGGACGGCGTCTCAGGCGCGCGTGCGGTTGCACGAAAGCAAGTTGCGGGACTCTACCAGTGTCCGCAGGCCGTGATAGCCAGTTTCCCGCCCGGTTCCACTTCGTGCCAGCAGTGGTTGCACTGGAACGGTTTGGTTGCGGACGACATGTCGAATCACGCGCGCGAGTGCGGTCCTGCTGGTTGAAAAAGCGTCGCGTCGGGACGGTGCGTGGGTGGCTCGAGAGGTCGAGCCCGCTGCGACGTCGAGCGCTCACGTCGCTGCGCTCGACGGGAAGTGCCGCGGCGAGGCGTCCCCGCGTCGCCGTGTGGCTCTGGTGGGGCTTCGTTCGCCTGTGTCAGGGCAAGAGGGCCCCGCAGCAGCGACGCGTGGTGCTCGCACTCAAACGCGCCGTCAGCTCACATCCAGGCCGTGCAGTCGAAGCTGCGGCGGCCGCAACGGCGCCCCCGTCCATGCATGAAGCGCGCGGCAAGGTGCAACGAATGACGAACCCTGAGGACGACATATGAAGCGGTGGCCATCCCGCTCTCGGTGCGCAAGCTGCGGAACGACCCGGGGAGCCGCAACGCTACTGCTTCGCGCGGCCGGCACGTGCGCAGCTAGGCCACGTCACCGCCGCCGCAAGATGCCCACATGCGGCCCTGTCCGCCATTCTCCGCCGAGTCCGAGCGCGCCGGTGGGAGGGATGCTTGAGACAGACAAGTGGAACGCATGGAATGCCGGTCGTCGGCGCGAGGGCCGTGACAGCGCGGGAAACGGCCGGGAAGAGGTCACATACCCGTCTGGTCGGGGACCTGGCGGAGGTGCTTCAAGGAACGGACGTGGGTCCGCGAGCGAGCATTCCAGTAGCTGTACATGCAGTGCCCTCCTGGCGCCGCGCAGTGCGTCGCAGGAGGTGCCAGGGGCAGGAGCTGGGCATGCCGGCCCTGTGGCGCGTCTGCTCCGCGAGCAGGGCGTTCTGCGGGGCCGGACGACGAGGCCCTGGCAGGCTTACTGCTTCGGCTTCTGCTGCTCCGCGAGCCGCATCTCCCTTTGGCTGTTGGAGGTCGTCAGGAGGTCGTACGCGCTCTTCACCTTCGGGCCTGGCCGGCGGTTGTCCGGCACCGGGTGGCACTGGTCCTCGCCCTCCCGCGACGCCTTGTTCGCAGCGCGGCGCCTGCACGACGGACCACGCGCGCAGCGCCTCTCTCAGCCCCCCCGCCCGCGCTCCGCCAGCCAGCTGTGTTCCCGCGCGCTGCCCGCGCACCCCGCTCACCTGAACCCGGCGCTGTAGTCCTTCCAGTACTGCTCCTCATCCTTCGACACCCCGGACGTCACCTGCTGCGGGTCCCCGCTCATCCTCGCGCCGCTCTCCCCCCGATGTGACTTCAGCCAGTGCTACAGGGAAGCACGCCGCGGCACACACGCAGTCGGCTCCTATCAGCCAGCCAGCGACCGAGTGCCGCGCCCGCGCGGACGCACGAGGCCCTGTGCGCCGCGGCGCCCGCGTCCGACCCCCCCGCGCCCCTGAGCTGGCACCGAGAGGACGATCCGGGGCGCCGTCGGACGAGGGGCGTCGGGGGGTCGCGGGGCGACGCGGAGCGCCCGGGGCGCGTGTGCGGGCGCGCTCACGTGCCGCGGGCACTGCGGAGACGCGCGACGACCGCGTGCGAGCCCGTGCCGTCGCGAACACGCTCTCGGGCTGCGCGTCCCACGATCAGAGAGCATCTCCGACGCAGGGGCCGCAGGCCGCGGAGTGGGAGGGGACTCGGGGCTGGGCGGCTCGGTGCTGAGCTGGGGGGTGTGTTCCAGGCGCTGTTGCGTCGGGAGGAGACGGGTCGTGCGCGCGGCTCCCTCTTGCGCCCTGTGTGGCTGCCTGAGAGAAGGATGTCTGGGCCGGGGGGAGTGAACGAGCGGTGAGGCCGGGTCGACCGGGCCGCATCCAGTAGACGTAGATCAGGAGGCGCGATGGAGACGGCTTTTCACGCGGGAGCGAGGCAGCGCTGGCCGTCTGCAGGGGCGCGTAGGGGGTTCGCCACGCCCGGCCGGCACGGGGCCAAGTGCAGCATTCTCACGTCCTCCACCGCCCGGGCGCTCTCCACGGGGCGCGTGCGGCGCCCGCAGCGGCCAGCTCAGGGCGCCTCGAGGGGCCCTGGGCCTGCCCTGCCGCAGCACGAGAGCCCTCCCCGCACACCGCATCACGACCCTCCGAGCCACGCTCGGTGGCAGGACTCGCATTCTCAAGATCAGTCACATTCATGGCAACATCAAAGCAGGGCATCACAGCCCGACAGGACACGTCAAGCGAAGATTGACAGCACAGGCAAGAGACGGCTCCCAGCGCCGCCAAACGCGCGCCCTCCGCCACCACGACGCCTTGCCAACCATCTCACTCCCCACAGACCTCAACGCGCCCCAAACCGTCACGTCGCACCCCCTTGCCAGCCCGTGTGCACCACGCGGGGGGGATCCTCCCTGCGTTCGCGGCCCTCACCGCCCCGCTCGCGCGCCGCCCGCCGCCCCGCAGGCCCCATCCACAGCCCAGCTCGCACGTCGACCGGCGCGCGGCCGTGGCAGGGAGGCGCCGGCGGCGCCACGTCGTACCGCGCCCCCCGCGACGCACCCGCCCACACCTCGACGTCGCGGGCACGGCGGTTCCCGGGCGCGCCCTCGCCGCCCGTCTGGGACGCGTACGCAAACGGGCAGCGCAACGCGCGCCGGACGAACCCAGCGGAGCTGCAGTACGTGCGCCAGGGCACGGGGGCAGCCCCGGGCAAGCTCGCGGCAGGCGCCAGCGCGGCGCTCCCGGCGACGGACGGCGGCGAGGAGGCCGTGATCGCGTACCTCATGGACGTCCTCGAAATGACGCGCAAGCAGGCCTGCCAGGCCGTGGAGGTGCGCCAACCCTCGCAACCAACCCAACACTCCCCCCCGTGCACACAACCACCGCTCACGGCCCGCACCGCCCGCCGGAGCCCTCCCGGCCGCGCGCACGTGCTCTGACCACGGCGAGATCGCCACCGTGCGCCGCAGCGAGCGTCCGGCGAGTACGAGAAGGAGTTTCCGGGCAAGTGGGGGTGGTCGGTGGACGAGGTGGTGCGCCCGACCGTCGAGGTGCTCCTGGGGACCGGCCTGACCGTCGACGACGCGCGGAAGGCCATCCGCGTGTGCCCGGACCTCCTCCGCCGCCGCTCCGACACCATCCGCGCCAAGCTCGACTGCCTGGCCTCCGTCGGGGCTCCCGACGTGGTCATCCGCCGCGCGATCACGAACTTCCCGGGGCTCCTGCGGCTGTCCGCGGCCGACAAGATCCTCCCGACGCTCGAGTGGCTCCGCCGCGACGTCGGGCTCTCGGACCGCCAGCTCCACGCCGTCCTCCGCCACTTCCCCCAGGTGTTTGGCTACTCCCGGGAGTCGCGCCTGTCCGGGAAGCTCGCGACGATCGTGCGGCTCGGACTGTCGCCGCAGGAGCTCCGGGACGTGCTCGGGCGGTTCCCCGCGGTGATGGGGCTGTCGGAGCAGCGCATTACTGCCACGTGGGGGCACATGCGCGCGTACGGGTTGTCGGAGGACGAAGTGCGCGCGCTCGTGCGGGGGTTTCCGTCGCTGCTCGGATACAAGGCCAGCACGCTCGACCTCAAGATCATCGCGCTGATCTGCCTGCTCCAGGTGCGCCGAGTGGCTGAAAACACCCCCGGTCCCCACATGCCGCAACTGACGCGAGATCGAGATCCCGACCCGCGAAGGATGCGTGTGCTGGATGTGCAGATGCCTCTGGAGGCGGCGGTTGCGTTCCCGACGTACTTCGGGTACTCGCTCGAGCAGCGCGTGGGTCCGCGTGCTGCGTTCATGCGGAGTGTGCTCGGGGACGCGAACGGCGTGCTGCCGCTGCGGGAGCTCGTCGGACACCACCTGGGCACGGAGCCCACGCCGGGCGCCGTGGCTGCGCTGCTGAAGCGCGCGTGCAGCGAGCGCCGGGCGCTCCCAGCGGCGGCAGCGACGACAGCAGAGGTGGCGACGGAGGGCGGGGCCGCGGGGACGCCGATCACGTCGACGACGTCCACGCTGCTCAAGGTGCGTGGCTCGTCGCGGCGCGGCTCGGCTTCGACTTGGCGAGTTCGCTGCCACTCATGTTTTCATGATTCAATGTTTCCCGAATGTGGCGGTGCAGAAATACAGCAGTGGGAAGCTTGGCGGGGATCCGGGGTGGCGACGGCGCAAGCGCGGGCTGCTAGGGTCGCAGGATGACGCGGGGTCCGGGTCGGAGGGGCCGGTGGGTCGGCGGGGCGCGCGAGGGCTGACGGGCAGCGTGGACGGCGACGCCAGCCAACAGGGGCCGCGGTCGGTGGACGAGCTGCGCGGGTCCGTGGTGCCGGAAGAGGTGCCGCAGACCGTCTCGCTGCTGGGGCCCGTGGAGGACGGTGACGCCTCACCGGCAGACCTGGAGGTACGAGTGTTTTCGCGCAGCAGCAATCAAGAACACACAGTCTTTGATTGCTCAGCATCCATACTTGTTTGCGGCGTCCCGCTCGCCTCCGCTCCGGCAAGCACGCCCCAACCGTGCGGCTCCTTCGCACGCCACATGAACGCGCAGGACTGGGAGGGCGGCGACCCGGTGCTGCGGCAGGCGTTCAAGGATGCCCGCGCGGCGCGGAGCGCCAGCGCCTCGCGGCCGGCCGGGCCGGTCACGGGATCTGGCGCCCCGCGGCGCCCCCCGCGCTCCGTCCCGCGTCCGTTCCGGCACTGGAAGTGGCTGGTGCTGACCGACGCGGCTTTCGTGGAGTGGCTCTCAGGGGAGGCGGGGCGGCACGCGACGGACGAGTCGGACCTGCTGCAGCAGAGCATCACGCAGCAGCAGTACAAGCTGTTCGCGGAGGAGTGGCGGCAGGCGAACTCGCAGTGGCTCAAGGAACTTGCGCAGGAGCTAGCTGCACAGAGCAAAGTGTGACGCAACACGCGCACGAACGGCCCCGTCCCGCAGCGCACATCTCGCGTCTCCAGCCGGGAACCTCTGTCACAGCCCACCCAGCCCATGCGCGAAGGCGCAGCGAACGTGCGCAGTCATGCATTGACCAAGCGCTCCTGCAACGGGCAGGAGGCGGCGTCGCGTCTGCAGAGGACGTGCGGCGCTGCAGTGCTGCCGTGCGGGACCCCGTCAGCGCGCCCGTCTGCCCTGACAGGTGCACTGCTCGCCACACATGCCCCCCCCGCGCGGCCCAGGCCAGCCCTCCCGCCACAGCACCCGCCAGCACGCCTCCCGCCGGAAGCCCTCTCCCGCGAGGCGCAGCTGCTCGCGCGCCACCGCGAGCTGCGCGGCCGCGGCGTCCGCGCGCGCCTGCAGCGCCTGCCGCCGCTCCGTCTCAGCCCTGTCCTGCCCGTCCACCACCTCCAGCTGCGCACGGAGGTAGTCCGCGTGGTCCTCGAGCAGCCGCACGTCGCGCGCGTACCTGCGCGCAGAACCACAAATGCAGCGAGATCGCTCTCTCACTCAACAACATTCACACAAGTTGCAAGTCGACGCCACTGCGGGCCCGGTGGTGCGCGACAACGACGGCGCATGGCACTGCTATGTGCCTCGAGATTGCGTGGCTCGGCCCCGGTGGCGGAAGCGACGCGTTGCGAGCTGCGCTGGTGGCGGGTGTGTGGGCGGCTCACCGCGCGACGAGGAGGTCGCCCTCGCTCTTCTTTTCGGCCGGATACGCCGACGCGATGGCCTGCGCGGCGCGGAAGTGCGCCGCGGCGTTCACCATGTCGCGTTCGATCTCCCGCAGGTGGCGGCGGTGCAGCGCTGCAGTGTTCCGCGCACTGCCCTGCTGCAGCTGCGCGTTCGCGGCGCTCGCGCCCGCAGACCGCGCCTCCTCGCGAAGCTGCGCGACCTGCTTGCGCAGAGCTACGCGTTTGGCGTGGAACTGCGCGGAGGGAGCGGGACTGTTGATGAGGGGGGAAGAGCGGCAGGTGATGCCGTGCGGCTCTACTTGGGCAGAACGTTGCGGCGAATTGCATGATTACTATGACAGGAGTGCAGCTGCGCGAGCTTCGGGGACGGGAGACCGCGACATCGCGCCTGGATGGACCCGTTGGCAGGTGGTTGCTACGCGCGGGCCTTGCTCACCCGGAGCGCTTCCTCCTCGTCCTTTCGCGTCCCGATGATTTTGATGCCGGCCCAGTCGCCGCGTGGCCGGAACGGCCGGTCAGCGACCGCCCCACCGGTGGCCATGATGCTGCCAGGGCGCACCTACCCTCCTCCCCGGCACCACGCCGACGTCCCAGCCGGAACCACCACTTCTGCCTGCGCAACCAGAACTCTGACTCTGTCTCTACACCTGGGTTGCCGTAATGTGTGATATCTCGGTCCGAGGCCTGAGGGCGGGCCCGCAGGTAACAACCACAGCGCGTGATCCGTCGTCGCAGACGCTCTCCGGGGCAGAAACCGAAGACTTCTCGTGGAACACCAGCCCCGCAAGGTCACTGATGGCCCTGCTCGTAGGCTGCATGCCCAGTTGTCACCGGAGCCGCCCCTGCACGCGCCACGCCACGTCCGTCCCAGCTGGCAGACGCGCCCAGCACCCCCGTGTTGCATCGGAGCCCCATCGCCGACACCCGCCCGCACGGTCTTCAGCGCGCACGCACACCGCAGCCGTTGACATAACTCCCCCCCTCCACGCACACAGCCATCCGGGCACAACTCGCAGTCACACCCACCAGCCATCGCCCCGCCTCTCACTTCCACGGCAGGTTCGATCCGTTGAGCGGCCGCGTGCCCGTCCAGCGCGGCAGCGTCCGCTCGCGTACCTCCCACCGGATGGACAGCGGCTCGTCGGCGGCCCAGTTGTCGGCGATCTGCTCCCGCTGGAACGGACTCGGCTGGACCATCTTCCGCCCCTCCCGGTACCCCGGCATCCCGCGCACCGGGTTCTCCCTCCTCGGCGCCGGAATGTACCGCCGGATGCGGATCTGCGACGCACGCGGGGCGCGCGAGCTCGTCAGCACACGTCGTGTCAGCTGCGGCGAGGGGCGGGCGTGGCGGCCGGGGGCGCACGTTTGGCTCGTCTTGGAGCGACGGATCCTGGTTGATGAGCCTCGGCACGGTCTCTCCGATCGCGTCGGACGGTTTGAGGCCCGGCGGCACGTAGTTGCCCGGGCGCCGGCTGGTGCCGCCCATCTCCTCGACCGCGAGCGCGTTGTTCGGCCGGCCGTCCCACCGCAGCGACGCCTCGAGCAGCGCCTTGCTCTCGCGCGCGAGGTCCGACGTCACGCGGCGCTTCCCTGCACCGCGAAGCAACGAAACCGCGGCGCCGATCGCAACACGCACACACGCACACCGCCATGCACGAAGACACCGGACAGCTGCGACGTCGCAGGTCGCATCTGTGTTGACTGGTTCTACGACGAGTACCAGGGCTCTCGGACAGCCACATGGTGCCGACGCCCCCCACCACCGGCCGCTATACACAAGTCTCCGGCGGTGGGGGGCGTCGGCACCGTGTGGCGCTCCGAGGGCCCAGGCACTCTCCACAGGGTCAGCGAGTCCGTCAACGTGCGCGCGCGTGTGCGCGGGGCCCGGCGCCGCACCGTCCGCGGGGGCGATCTTGCGGTGGCCGATCCACATGTCCGCCAGGGGGTCGCGCTCCTTGGGCGCCGGGCCGCCGAGCCGCGGTTCGTGCAGCGCGCTGAACCGCATCACCGGGAACAGGTCCTCGCGCCCCGACCGCTTCTCCTGCGCACGGCACGCGGCAAAGAACACAGGGCGTGTGTATGGGCGCGCGGGGCGGGCCGCGCGCGACCGGCGCGGCCGCGGCGTGCGCGGACGGCGGGAGCGCAGCTGGGCAGCGGGCTGGGTTTCTCGCGCACCGGTCCCGGGCAGTTCCGCCGCCCCTTGGCGGGGTCGGTGAGCATGTGACCGAGCCACGAGTCGTCCGCTGGCTTCCCCGGAGCGCGCTGGTTGACCACGTCGAAGAGGTCGCGGCGGCCCTTGGGGTCCCTGCGACCGATTCACGGGCCGAGCGCGCTCAGCCCGCCCCACCACGCAGAGAGACGAAACAAAACGCGACAGGCAGCAGCCGCAGCGCGTCCGGGGGGGCAGAGGTGCTCACTCGGGGGGCCTGGCGGCTAGTTTTCCCTGCGCTGGCTGCACCAGGGGGTGTCCGATCCACGAGTCAGGGTTGGCGGAGCACGGCAGCCCTCTCATGTCATGTGAGTGCCGCAGGGTGCCCGCCATCCGCGTGGAGTCCTGCGCGAGCGAGGGAAACAGGAAAGCGTGTTGTGCGTCCCGAGCGGCTCCAGTTGCCGGGGCTAGCGGGGCGGGGACGGCGGGGTGGGCTGCGTGAGGGGCGCGGTGACGCACCAGCGCCGCGGCTGCGCGCTCGCCGAGCTTCCTGTCGTAGTCCTTGCCCTTGTTCCAGGGCTCCGCGTACCCGCGGCCATGCCGTCCGTGCCTGTCGGCTTCGGTCTCGGGCCTGCGCGCCGGGAGTAACCACGGTGCGGGTCGGGCGGTGCCACCGACCGGTGCGGGCGGTCGCGGGGGCGCCAGTCGCGCGCAACGAGCACTAAGACACATAAACGTTCCGCTGAGACGAGACTCCGCCGCGGTCGGTCGCTGCCGGGGCGGCCAGCACGCCCACATGCTACCGCATGGCAACACATCCACGCCGCGCAGCGGTGCGGGGACAGATCGCAGATTTTCGCTCGCATCATCAATACTCGACGTCTTTGGAGCTGTGCTGCGCCTGCAGATCCTCGCTGCGGCCCCTCGCGCGCGCTGCAGGCCCGGGGCAGCCTGAGCGTTGCCGCGAGCGCCCGGCGCGCTCACCTGTCCCTGTTGTAGTCCGCGCCGATGCTATGCGAGTCCTTGTGGAACGGACCGCGCCCGAAGGGCGTCAGGTTCGTCCGCGGGTACCGCTGCGGGCCGGGCTGCTCGCGCACAGTCGAGAGCGACTGCGAGCCCCAGGTCGCACGGTAGCTGTTCAGCGTGTCCGCCCAGGACGCCGGCCCCCCCGCCTCCGACATCCTTCCGGCCGGGCGTCACGCCCGCAGGCAGCCCCGTCCCCGGACCGGGCGCCAGCCCGCCCTGCTGGGCCCGCGCAGCACTCGCTCGGCCGCCCGTGGTCGAGCGGCGACGCGGCTGAGATGGTCGTCCGTCGCGAACGAAGCCGCAGGGTGCGCCCGGGTCTCGTGTGCCGCGAACGCGGCGCTGCGGGGCGCCATCGCGCGGCGCTGCGGCGGTGGGGGGAGCGGGGCCTATTGACACGTGCAGGCATGCGTGACGGGCGGGTGGGCGGTCGCGGAGGGGCTTCTCGGGCCCACGCACGGCCGCTGGCGTCCACTGTACTCGCGCAACGAAAAAGGGCACGGAGACGTTGGAGCACCGCACGGACACTGTGAGCGCTGTGTTGCTGCTGCATCGACCGCTGGCGCTCTTCGTTCCCTGCGCGCAAGCAACGAAACTCAGGCCCGGCCGCTTCTCCGGTATCAGACTGTGTGCTGCGGCGCGGGTCTGAGCGACTTCACGCCCCCCGTGTCCTCGGGAGCGCGCTACTAGGGAGCCGGTCCGGACTGGCGTTTGCGGGAACCTCGGCGGTCGACGAAACCATGAGCGAGCAAATCTTCCCCTGGTGGGAAGTGCAGATGAACCCGGTGACGGGCGTCTGGCTCTTCGCGCGGTACACGCTGCTCATCAATCGCCAGCGGCTCACCCTCGACAAAATGATGGAAATCGACGTCGACGGGGAGCTGACGCGCGCCGACAAGAAGCGCATGAGCTTCCTCTACGAACAGGCGAGCAATAATGCACACTCCACCGCAGCGCACTGGCCGCACCGCGCCGCACCGCGCACGTGCACCTGAAACACCATACCGCGGCGGTCACGCCGCGCACGCTCTTCGACCCGATCAACCGCGGCGCGGCTGGGCCATCCATATCAGGACCACTCAGTCGGTCTCGTCGAACCGGCTTTTCCCGCACGGCGCTGCCCCGCTGCCCGCCGGCGAACCTCACCTACCAACTCCGCACGCGCGCCCCGCCCGCCCCCGCGCAGAGCTGCGGTCTCCGGCGGTCGTTCCACATCACCCAGATCTCCATCGTCCTGTTCCTGCTCGGCCTCGCCCTGCAGTACCTCTACTTTGCCGGTGCGCCCCATGATTCACTCCATCTGCAGTTGACACACATCATGCTCGCGCCCCCGACCCCACGCCCGAACTCACCGGCTCCCGCGCCCACACCGCACCCGTACACTCGCGCTCAACCTGCACGGCAACCGCGCAGTCGCCCACGCCCCGGCGAGCGGCGCCCGCACCGCCCGCGTCGTCGCGCACGGCGCCAGCACCGCGGCCCCCCACCCTCCGCGCGCCGCGGCCCCGCTCCCGCGCAGTCGTTGCGGTCACGGAGGACGAGGAGGCCGTGCGCGGCATGAACGTGGGGTCGCAGATTTTGGGGGGTCTGGCGATGTTGGGGGCGGCGATCGAGATGGGGGTGTCGCACATGCCGCTGAAGAACGAGGCGACGTTCCAGGACCGGTGGAACGACGAGGTGGACCACAAGCGGCACCCGGGCGCGGCGCTGGAGAAGGCGCGCAGCAAGGTGCGGCTGATGAAGGCCTCGGCGTCACAGGGCCACCTGTCCAACCACGGCAAGGTGGACGTCGGCATCCCCGGAAGCGGACTCGCCTACTGACGCAGCGAGCACATGCGAAATGAGGAACGGGTTACAAATACGCGTCGGGTCGAATTTTGCGTCGAAAACGAAGATGATGAACAACGAGCAGCTCTGATGGGGCGTGGGCCTGTCGCTGCGAGGGCGCCGCGCGTGCCCGTGGACGCGGTCGAGCACGTGCCCATCGTGGCGGCTCGCAGCGCCCGTGTGAGCCACCGCACGCTGTGTGGGGGAACTGGCGCTCACTTGCCCGGGAGGCCGTGCACAGCAAAGCTCGCGAGGCCCGCCGGGCGCAGCACGTCCTCCACGTCGCTCAGCGACGTCGCCTCGACGACGCAGAGGTCCCCGCGGGCACTGCTTCGACAGTCCCCCCCCACGCGCCCCTCGTGCTGCGATGCGCGACACCCGCAAGACCGCGCGTCGGCCTCGCACGCTGTCTAGCAGCACGGACGGCGCGATGCCAGCGACGCCCCTTCCCTCACGCGCCACTTGTTGCCACAAACAGATAAACAATGATATCTGCGCGCATGTGTTCGCACCAGTACGTCCATCATCCGTTCGCGGCACTTGCGCCCCTTCGAGTCCACGTCCACCGCCGTCGTCCGGTGCAGCGCCAGGTACCGCTTCAGCTCCGCCCCCCCGCCCACCAGCAGCAGCAGGATGCGCCGCCCGTGAAACACGAGACTCCCCCGCAACGACAGCTCCTTGCACCACCGCCGTATCTGCTGCACGTACCCTGCACGCACCGTCCCCAGCAACGCGAACGCATCGGCCGCCGCTCGTCCTGCGCGGCGCAACGCCAACTCTCCCCCTCGGGATGTCGGCCCGCACCTGCCCTGTCGCGCATGTGATCGATCCAGACCAGCAAACACCTCGTCGCGTCGCTCTCCTCGCCCCTCTGCGCCCCCGCGTCCCCGTCCCCGCGCCGTGCGTCCACGTGCGCGGCCAACTCCCCCCGCGCGACCTCACACACCCGAAACACCCCCGCAGAGGCCTCCGCCGCGCACTGCGCCGCCTCCTGCGCCGCCGCGTCCTGCAGCCGCGCCGCCGCGTCCCGGGGCAAGCTCGGCGCGGACACTGCGACCTCGAGCGCGCTGCCGTCGTCGGGGTAGCCCCGCGGGAGGCGCAGGTCGAGGCGGCACGAGGGCGAGGCGGCGTCGGTGCCGTCGGCGGCGGTCTGCGGCCGGAGCGTGAGGGAGACCTGCGGGCTGGGGAGGGCCCGGTTCGGTCGGCATCGCGATGCGTGGGTGGCGAGAAGCAAGGATGACGGGAACAAGCGGAGAGGGACTCTACCTGCAGAATGTCGCATTGGTTGGATATGTTTATCGCCTGGGTGGCGTCGCCGAGGCTGACCTGTTCAATGATGTCGCCTGTGATGCCGCAGGCGTGCTCCCGAACGTCCTGCGCGCGCGGGGAGGCGAGCCGGGGTGGGCGGTCCGCGCAGGTGCGTCGCGTGGCTCGCGTTGCGGCGCGCGGGCAGGTGCGGTTTCTCTTACGTTTGAAAACGCGTCTGCTCCGTATATCGAGTATATCGCGAGCAGCTCGTCCACCCGGCTGTCGCCCATCGCGCACGGGGTGCGCCCCTGCGTGCGCCACCACCGGCGCGCACGTGGCGGGCCGGAGTGGCAGCGCCGCCGAGCGAATTCGATCCGCGTGTGAGATGGATGCAGCACAGACTACGCGAGACTTGTAATTTCCGGGCCTGCGCTGCCCGTCGGTGAACGCCAGGGCTAGCTGGACGACGCACGCGCAGGCTTGCGGCCCACCACACGCGACGAGACGAGACGAGAAACGCGCGCGGCGTCGGAGCGGCCTGTCGCGCGCCTGCGCGCGGGCCCGCAATGGCCGCACCGGCGCTTCGGCCGACCTGGTCGGACCAGCGCAACATGACACCCCCGAGAGCGAGGGGGGTCTGACTTTTGAGGAACACCGACGAATGTCGCCCCCCGGGTTTGGCAGCGACGCACGTACGCCTGGCACGCCGCTCACTGATGCTGGCCGCGGCGTCACAGCTCCGCTCGGCGCCAACGCGCTCGTCACGGACAGCGGCGTCTGACCAGCGCCCCCAACTCCCCCTGCTCCTGCTTCCGGGCCCAAGGGCAGTGCGCGGGCGGGGGCGGGGGGGGGCAGGCCGTCGAGGGTGGGCGCCAGAGCGCCTGAAACAGCCACGGCCCGGTTGAACGGGCATGACTCCACGTGGAGTGGCAACGCGCACGTGGTGGGCACGTGGGGCGGAAGTGGGGTGCGCTGCGCGGGTGCGTGGGCGCAGAGAGCGGGCGGGGGGCGGTTGCGCTCCAGTGAGCGGCGGGCGTAGGTCCTAGAACACCCCCAACGGCGGGGGTGTGTTCCACATAAGGGGGGGTCACGGAAAGTACTGCGCGTGCAACGCGTACAGCGGGGCGCGTGGGGAGAGGACGGTCTTTGTGGGGATGGATCTTGCGGTCCACGCGGGTGGAGCAGTCGTCGGGGGCAGGGAGGGAAGCGGGGGGGGGTGGTTTGGGGGGGAGGTTGTCGAGACTTGGCATCAGCTGCTGTTGCGTGAACGTGCGCGGTGCAAATCACCGTCGAGGGAGCCGGTAGTGGGCGTGGGCACCAGTGTTGTGCCCGTCGCGTCGCCAGCGCTGCTGCGGCGCCCTCCCGAGTGCTGGTGGGGCCCGTCCTGGGGGGTGGCGGTAGCGAGCAAGAAATTGAACACAGTTCGAGTCGCCGCGGCATAGGGCGCAGGTCCTGCCGGGCCGCGCGCCGCACGTGCGATGTCAGTGCGCCTGCGCGGGGTGCGTCGTTGCGCACTGCAGCGCGGCGCAGAGCTGGCCGCGCAGGGCGCGCAGTGCCGTCGCGGGCGAGTCTTGCGCGGCGGCCCGGAGCCCGCTCGGCGCGAGGGAGCTACGGCTGCAGCTCCCCGGTGTCAGCAGAGGTGGCGGTGTCGAGGGCGCCCAGCGGCGCCGGGTGCGACGTGTGCGCGAAGAGCGTGCTGCTCCGCATGCCCTCGAGCTCCGTCCGGGGCAGCTCGGACACCGCGTGCCCGTCCGTGCGGCGTTTCGGGGCCCTGCGCCCTCCCGTGGAGCTGCACCACCCCCCCGCGGCGCCGCTGCTGCGCCTGGCAGGCGGCCGCTCGCCCTTCAGCGCCTTCGGTACGCCTGCGGGGCTCGCAGCGGGGCGCGCCGGGGCCGTGAGCGACGCGCATCGGCAACAACGAAAACAACAAGGTCACCGCCGCGCAGCATCCGCCACGGCACGCGGCGGGGCGAGGGGCGGGGGTTTCGCGCACCGCTGTCGGTCTTGACGTTGGGGCTCATGTCGCCGCACGTCACGCGGGACTGCCGGCTCGCGCGCCGCTCCTTGAACAGGGAGATGCGCACCCCGCTGCGACGCGGCGCGAACGCCCCGCGGTTCCCGCACACCGGCACCTTGCCCCCTCTGTCGCCCTCCAACCCCTCGTTCACGTCGCTCAGAATGAACCTGCGCCGCACGGGCACGACGGCGCCGCGCAGGTCGTCGTGCACTCCACCGCGGCAGTTGCGTGCAGCAGGGACGAATAGGGGAGGGCGCGCGGGGCGCGGCGCGACACGCCGGGCTGCCGGCAAGCTGCTGCGGCGCAGGCACGCCGCGGAGCCGCTCACCTCGCGTCGTACGCGACGCCCTGCGCCTGCTCCCCGGGAGCTGGAGGCGGGTGGCCATCGTCGGCGCGCCACGTCTCCCGCGAGTCGAGGCTGGCGTGCGCGTGCGTGCCCGAGCGGTCCGGCTCGGGGGCTCTGGTGCGGTGCGCGCATGCCTGCGACGGGCGGGGGGGGCGCGGGCGGTGACGGCACGCCCGGACGTGCCGTGGCGGTTGGTGCAGGCACCTGTGGCCGCTGGGGCGCGAGGAGCGGGCGTGAACACTTCGGACGTCTTTGCGTGCATGAAAGTAGTTCGGAGAGGTCGTTGCGGGCAGGAAGAGAGCAACATGTTCCCAGTCGTGGACGCAGGGGCCGTGGAAGGCAGGCCGCACCTGGCCGAGCTCCGTGCCGCGCGGCACAGACGAGCAGGACCCCATGGCGGGCGGCTGGCGTGTTGACGGGATGGAGTGAGCCCGCGGCGGCGGGCCGGGCGGGCTTGGGACCCGCGAGCGAGCCGCGTGGCAGGAAAAAGGGTCTGCCACGTCAACTGGTAGAACGGCCCGTGAACGTCCGTGCGTCGCGCTGTCTCCGACGCAGAACCTTTTTCGCGGTCCAGATGTGCCGGAGCGGCGCGCATGTGCCGCGTGTCGTCGCACTTCGACGACCCGCGCGAGGCCCACAGGGAGACACAACAGAAGCCCCCGGCGCCGAGCACGCGTGCTCCGAACGGGCTCAATTCGACAATAAACAGGTCTTGGTGTTGTGTCGATCATGGTCGACCCCCGCGAACGCGCGTTCGGGAGCGCGCGCGGCTCGGACGACGCGATACCTGACCTGGCGGTGACCTCCAGGAGCACCCCCCGCAGGGCGTCTCAGGGCTCATTGGGGGGCCACGCGTCCCGCACCCCGACACTTCTGACATCGAAGACTCCGGAGAAAGTCCAAACACGTTGACAACACGCTCTCACCATGACCGGTACGCGCCCCGACCCGAGCTGCAGCGTCACATGCCCAGCACCTGCGTGCGTGCCTCGCTTCCGGCGCGCCACGGCCCTGTTCAGCCGTCCTCTCGCTCTTCATATGCTACAGGCACTGACAAGCACGCTACTCAGCAGCAGGACGCGACGTGGACCACCCAGGTGCGTGCTGCCTGTACATGATCAACCACCACCCCCGCGGCCCCGAAATGCGCCGCGAAGTGCACACAACTCGCTGCGCTGCGCGCTCATATCACTACGAACACGCCGTCTGCGCATCGCGCGCGCCTCGGCGCCGCCCCCGGGCCTCGCTTCGCGCGGCGTGCAGCACGCCATGACGACGCGCAACGGCCCGGCGCGCCTCGCTCCGTCGCGCAGGTCCACGACGCGCTCGCGTCGATCGAGAAGGCGTTCCAGGCCTCGAAGGAGCGCGCCGAGGCCGTCGTCGAGGAGCTCCAGGGCGCGGCGACCTCGGCGACGGGCGCGACGCGCGACGTGGTGGAGGGGCAGCTCGCGCGGGCGCGGGCGAAGCTCGAGGAGCTGCGCGCGGCGGAGCAGGACGCGCAGGAGTCGGTGAAGCACTCGGCGACGGAGCACTCCGAGGAGGCCGCGTCGAAGCTCGCGGACCTGACGCAGGCCGCGCAGCGCAGGGCGGGGGACCTCGCGCGCGCGGTGGGCGGTCCGAGCGACGAGGAGCGGCGCGCGGAGGAGGAGGCCAGCAAGACGATGGCGGACAGGGCGCGCGAGACGGTGTCGGGCGCCGTGGACGCCGCGGCGGGCAAGCTGGGCGCCGTGCGGCGGACGGTGGTGGGCCCGACGGAGGCGGAGCGGCGCGCGGAGGAGGAGGCGAGCAAGACGCTGGCCGACAAGGCGCAGGACAAGGTCCAGGAGGCGGCCGACGCCGCGCAGACCAAGGCGGGGGAGGTCGCGGACGCCGCGGCCGCGTACCGCGACGACGCCGCCGAGAAGGCCGCCGCGCTCAAGGGCGACGCGGTCGACAAGGCCGGCGAGGTCCGCCGCGCCGTCGTGGGCCCGACCGACGAGGAGAAGCGCGCCGAGGAGGAGGCGAGCAAGACGATGGCCGACGTCGTGCAGGACAAGGTCGCCGGGTACAAGGAGAGCGTCGCGGACGGCGCGGCGGACGTGCGGCGCGCCGTCGTGGGCCCGACCGCGGCGGAGCGGCGCGCGGAGGAGGAGGCGCAGAAGGGCGTCGCGCAGAAGATGGCCGAGCGCGCGCAGGGGCTGCTCGGCGGGGAGCGCGAGTAGGCGCGGCCGAGGCGGGCGCGGCGCGGACGGCGCGGGCGGCGCGCGGACGCCGTGTGAGCAGTGCATGACGTGCGTGATGGAAGTATGCGCAGTATGTGCAGTGTTGTTGTGCGGCGACGACCTCTGGCGGCTCGCCCTGACGCGGCAAACCGCTCACGAAGGTCGACTGTCGTGCGTGAATTATCAAGCACGGGGCGCAGTGATCGCTCGGCACCGCGAAACCAGCGAGCTCCGCTGTGCTAAAGTCCCGCTGCTCACCTGGCGTCCTGTCGGGGCCGCGTTGCGCCGCAGATGGTCTTCCTCGGCAGGTCTCGTCCACTGAGAACGAGATTTTTCCCGAACGCACAGATGTGCCTTGCTTAGAGCCCGCGCGGCTTCGGTCGGGCCGGGCTAGAGGCCCCACACACATCGCTGGTGCCGGGCGTCGTCGGTGCGCGCGGGCACGGCGCTCGGCACTTCTCCAAAGCCCGTCCCCTGAGACGCCATTCTCGAAGCCTGGAACACGTTCCCCACGAAAGGTGCGCGCCGGTACCGCGGCGACTTCATCGAGGAACACCTCGAGCTCTGCGCGATTTTCCGGGCCGCCGCCGTCGCTCGCTCCGCCTGAGGTGGATTGAAGAATTTTGTGCTGCGACCTCGCGGGCCGACAAGGGCACTTTGTGCCGTTTTGGGAGCGTTGTGCTGCCTCGTTTTCTGCGGAGAGGGTTTTGCCGCGAGGCACGCTTGACCCTGCTCCACCTCCCGCGATGCGATCTCTGCATGTCGGAACACCGTCGCTCCCCTCCATGCGGCGGTCCAGGCCGCCCTCCAGCCGTCGTCCCGCTGCCCGGCCCATGATATCTCAACTGCTGCGCAGCGATGCCGCGCAAGTCCCGCCCGACACCCGCGACGGACAGGCTCGCCGTGAGGCTCGGCACCCCCCCCAGGCTTGCGAGGACGGGGCTCGGCGCGCGTGCCGCCATGACGCCTGGGGAGCGCTTGGACCTCGAACTGCTGCTGCCACGCTGCGTGCGGATCCACCGTCAGCTTCAGACCGGACGGCGACGCCCAGTTCGGCAAGGGGGCGTGTTCATGGTTATGAACCGGAGTCTTCCCGCACGTGGGGTCGACGAAGCACACACCTCGGACCTCGTGTCACGATGTGTGTGCTTCGTCGACCGCACTTGCGGGAAGCCGCCGGGGTATAACCATAAACACGCCCCCTTGCCGAACTGGGCGGCGCCGTCGGGGCTCGAGCTGACGGTGGATCAGCACGCTGCGTGTGGCAGCAGTTCAACTGCCACAACCCTGTATGCCCTGCCCACCAGTACCCGTACGACAAGAAAGGCCTCGCCTACGTCAACTTCTACTGGGACCGAGCCACCAAGGAGCGCGCCGCGCATCTCGCGGACGGTCATCGCCGCTGCATCGTCGACAGAGGCTCAGGAGGGCCAGCGGACGCGGCAGCGGCAGCGGCGTCCGCCTTGGCCTGCTTCCTGCGCTGGCATGCGTGCAGTTTGGCCTGCGGGCAAGGAGACCGCCTGAACTCGTCCTCCGGCTTCTCCACGCCGGGTGCCACCGTACTGGGTGGCCAACGGCGTGGAGAAGCCGGAGGACGAGTTCAGGCGGTCTCCTTGCCCGCAGGCCAAACTGCATGCCAGCGCAGGAAGCAGGCCAAGGCGGACGCCGCTGCCGCTGCGGCGTCCGCTGGCCCTCCTGAGCCTCTGTCGACGGCCCCAGCGGCGGTGTGGCTCCTTCCCCCGACGCCGGCCCGGGCGCGCGCGTGTGAGCGTGTGGCGGCCAGTGCGAGCGTGTGAGAGAGGACGGGGTCAGGAGCGACGAGTCACAGTCCAGCTCGGTGCTGTTGTGTTGCTGTTGCTGTCTTGCGGCATGGCACGTGGGCGGTGCGCGCGGTCACGGCCATCCGTCGAGCGCACGCTAGTGCGGCGCCAGTGCGACGTCCTAGGCACGCAGAGGGGCTGGCAGCGGTGCGCGTCGCGTGCCGAAGCGCAGGAGGAGCATCCGGCGCACGTCGCGGGAACGCAGCACGCGAGTGGACGGCCCTCGCGGTCCGCCCCGCCGGGCAGGCGGCGAGACCGACGCGACGTGGGCGTGGCAAACCTGCTCCCGTCGCTCCCCGCGGCCGCCCCGGAACGGGCTGCGCGGCGCCGCACCAACGCGCCGGCGATGCGGGCCCCTCTCCTCCGCACGCACCTGGCGTCCGTCGCGGGCGCTGCTCGGCGAAATCTTGCACGAGGAGGATCCGGCGCGCCATCGCAACGCTCAGCGCGAGCGCGGGCAAGCATCGAGGGCACAGAAGCCAGTGGGTCTGCGCGCGCAGAGGGGCAGCCGGGGCCACACAACGAACGAACGGTGACAGCAGCACACGCGGGCAGCGCGTGGGCGTGCATGACGGCCGTCCCGTGCGCGGAACTCCCGTCAAGAGCGACCTCCACTAGCCCGCATGCCCCTCACTCGAACTGGTGAGAGAGCTGGGGCCCTTGCGCGTCGGCGCTCGCGCGGCACGGGCTGTTCAGCTACGTCCACGTGGCTTCTCGGCGAGGTGATTCAGGACCCACGCCGCGGGCCGCATGTGCGGTCACGCATGGTCGAGTGCTGCGCTGGCCCTGCGGCACAGAGCCCACGTCCATAGCACGGGTCGCGGGGCTGGATATTGATGGGGTGTGTCGTTGCGTCGCAGCGCGGCATGCCCACGTGCGCGCCAGCGTCCCCGAATGCGCACGCACGGCGTGCTGGGAGACTCCTGCGCACCGAGTCGGTCTGCCGGGCCCCCGCGAGCTCATGAATGGCGCGACGGCGCGGCTCGCAGGGCCCTCTATCACCTGGTTCACGCAGGCGGCACGTCGGGCTCTGTCCCCGAGGTTCTTTCTTCCCGGGGGACTGACGGAATGGGCATTGCATTGCCTGGTTAGTTTCCCGGTCGTCTTTGTCCCTGGAGGTTCGTTCCTCGCGGGGTCACGAGGTCGAGCGGGCGGCGCGGAGCGGCGCAGCGCAGAGGCGGGTGCTTGGCTGGCGAACTTGGAGGCGCCCACCACCATCATCACCACGCTCTCGGCGCCGCTACAAGGACGCGTTCGCGCTCTCGTCGCGACAGCTTTGTGCGCAGACTTGCGGAGACGCCGTCGGACGTGAAAATCGCGCAAAGGAACGCGCGCAACGGCCGTTGCGGGGCCAAAAGCGTCTGGGGCACTCCAGGGCGCTGGCAACGTCCCCGCCCGGCGCGCGACAGCCCTGTACGGGCAAAACAACGGTCCCTACGTCCGCCGAGACTCGAACTCGAATCTCCGACTTGGAAGGTCGGTGTTATACCCTTTAACTACGGACGCTCCCCTGTAGCCATGAGCAACAGGATGAGTGGTCAACGTCGAATTTCGTGCATCCCGAAGCAGTCCCACGTGGACGATGCACGTCGCGTACTACGAACCGTTTTAACGTTTCATGGCACCAAAGAAGCAATTGACCACCCGCGCAAGAAACGAACGGCGGCTGTGTTGTGGCACCACGTCTCGCGACAGCGGTCCCGGACGTCCGGCGCCGCTCGCGTCCACAGCTCGCTCCTCGCGCCTTCGCGGCGCCGGTGAACACGTCTCCCTCGACGCGGGCATGGCACTGCTCTCTCCCCAGCCCACCGCGGCGACCCTGCGCCTCGTGGCCGCGGGCCCCCACGCGAAGCGCCCCAACCCGCTCCACGCGACGCCGTGGTACGCAAACGTCCTTAGGTCCGGTGAAAACGTCTCGCGGCGCCCGGAACGCCCGCGTACGCAGCGTCACACACATATGTGTCAAAAAGTCCCTGCTTTTTCACGAAAGACTTTTTCACGCGCAGGGACCGCGGAAGACGCGGGCGCGGCAGCGGTGCTCCGCCCGCCGCGCCCTGCTTCGCCGGAGGTAACGGAGCCGGGGAGCGACGGCGGGGGTGCGCGCGGACACACGCACGTGCTTCAACCAGCAAAGCACAGGCGCTCATCGGCGACCTGCAGCAGCGCGCACCAACCCCGGCGCAGGCGCAAGGTTCGGGGCGAGCTCAGCGGACGTACCGGCCGCCCTCATTCCCCCCCCCCAGGGAACCCCCCCCTTGCGGCGCCGCACCGGCCGGCCTAGCTCGACGCGCCACTTCCAGCGCACCCTCCCCGGTGCCGCGGTCAGCACCTAAGACTCGCGTACGCGCACCCCGCACCTGGTTCGCTGATGACCTCCCCGCCCCCCGCGTCCATCGATCGCGCGCGACGAGCCCCTCCTGGCGATTGAGGGAGAGGGACTGCGGGGCTGGAGCCGGCCCGCCGCCCGAATGGACGGTCCCGGACGCCTTCCCATCACGGAGGTGATACTACACGACGTCACTCCTGCGCACGATGACAACGCGACGGCGCCGGAGGAAGGCCGGTGCCGCGCGGGACAGCTCCAACAGCCACAGGCACCTCGCGCACTGGTCGCCATGCGCGGGCGACGCCTGGGTCACGCGTCGCGCAGCAGGCTGCCCCCTGCCACCGCGCGTGGACCCACGTGAGGCCGGCTGGCGTGGACCACGCGAGCCACACTCCCCAGGCGGTCACTGGCCAGTGACCCCCCCGGAGTGCGCTCGCTGTCAGAAGGGCCGGCCAAACCCCGCCCAGGGCTCCGCGGCGCGCGCACGCCCGGTCGCTGCGGCGACCAGGCTGTCAGTAAGTGCCAGCCCCTGCAACACGCGCAAGCTTGCACGTAAAGTAGTAATTGATCACCCGCGCACGAAACGAAATGCGGGTGTGCTATCGTCCTGATCAAGGCAGCAGCGTGCTAGGAGTACTCGCGCGAAATGCCATGTGAGCATGTCATCGCAAGCTTGCACGACGCCCGTTTCCCCGCAGCGGCCCACCCGCGCCCACGCCGCGCCCTGTCGAGTCACACGCGCGCGTGCGGCCGCCCTCAGCGCCGCCGGCCCGTCCGGCGCCCCGCGTGGTCCTGCGCGGCGTCCACGGCGTCCACGTCCACCACCGCGCCGCCCGCGTCCCCCGCCGGCGGCGGCAGGCTCTGCGGCGCCATGGGGTACCCCTGCGTGGGCGGCGGCGCGCGCAGCCCGCCGTCCGCGAGCCCGATGGACCCCTTCTCCGTCGAGAAGAGCTGCTGCCGCAGCACGCCGTGCAGCTCGTCGAAGAGCCGCCGCTTGACGCTGTCGAAGGCCATCTCGAGCTTCTCGAGCTCCTCGGTGGCGTTCTGGTTGTACATGAAGAGGCCGTAGTACAGGTCGAACGAGTCGTTCTTGGTGTTGTTCACCAGCGACAGGAGGCTCTCGAACCCGCGCGTGTTGATGTCCGTCGGCGCCAGCTCCATCTGCCCGAGCATGCGCCCGACGGTGTGCGTGATGAACTGCGACGACGCCGCCTGCCGGTCGTGCTCCTCGCACGTCATCTCCACCATCCGGCACCCCTCGCCCTCCCAGAACTGCAGGAACGCGTCGCACCGCTCCTTCCGCCGCCGGTCGGGCCCCACGCGCACGCGCTCGTACATGAACGTGAGCCCCTGCCACGAGTCGCGCCCCGAGTCCGGGCCGAACATGGGGTGCGTGCACAGCAGGTCGAAGTGCCGCGGGAGCGCGTGGAGGAAGAGCTGCTTCGGGAACTCCTTCACGGACAGCACGTCCACCACGAGGGTGCTGCGCCGCAGGCGCGCCCACGGGAGCGACTCGACGACCGCCTTGGTGCTGATGATCGACGAGCACAGGATGACCACGTCCGGGTGCTCCTCGCAGAAGTCGTCCGGGTCTGCGGGCGGGCGCGCGGGGAGGGGCGGCGGTGGGCGGCGCCACCGGACCGCGCCGCGGGCGCGCGCTGCGGCCTGCAGCGAGAGAGCAACCGTCGTCGGGCGGGGACGCGGCGGGGGGTCTTCGGGCGCACCGCCGAAGAAGGACGCGCCGATCTGCGTCGCCGCGTCGGTGTAGTCTCCGCGCGAGGTGGCGATGACGCGGTGTCCGTGCGTGATGAGGCGCTTCGCGATGAACTGGCCGAAGTTGCCGAACCCGACGATGCCCACCTTGAGCTGCTTCTCCTTCCACATCCGCTCCTTCATCTTGGACTCGTAGTCGAACGGCATCGCGGCGTCGAGCGCCTCCACGCGCAGCCGCGCGCACCCGCCCGACCGGCGCTGCCCCGCGGCGGACCGGCGCGGACCGGCGCGACCTGCGGGGGCAGCGAGGCGTGGCGGGTGCGGTGAGGGCGGGGACGGCGGCGCCGGGGCCGCGGCTGCGCGTCGGACGCAGCAGCAACGACGACGTGCAGCGAGCACGTGGGCGAGAGGGATGTGGGCCGCCGGCGCGCGGGGCTGCCGCGTCTGTGAGCAGACGCGAGCAGCGTGCGCTGGACCCTCGCATCGAAGCGCGCGTCCGACGCACTGCTGGACGAGCGCCCAGGAGGAGGCGCGCCAGAGACCCCGCCGCACGCCCTCACAGCGCGCGCGGACGCTGCGTTCCGGCGGCGCGGCACGCGTACACGTCCGACGCGACACCGCGCGCCTCGATCCCGCGCCGAACGCGCGCCAGGGCGCGCGGGCGCGGCCGCCCACCCAGGCACCCCTGCTGACCGCAACCGCGCGTGGCCGGCAGCCGGCGCACGGGGGCGTCCGCGACGGTTCCGGCGCCGTCTTGAGCGAGAGCGGCGGGAACCGTCGCGCGGGGTGCGGAGGGGGCGGGTTATGCGCTCACCTCGCGGGAGAGGACATCCCGACACCGCAGCCATGCCGGTCCTGAGCGAGCGACGCGCGGGGAGGCCCCTGCACGCCGCCGCGGCGCTGTTCATCGCGCTGTCCACGCGCTGCCGTCCCCCTGCAGCCAACCCTGCCGTGCGTGGCGCCCCGTGGCAACCAGACAAGCAGGCAAGCAATCAGCCGCTCGCGTCCCCCTGCGCGTCACACCGCAGACCGCCCAGGTGCTCCCAAACGCCAGGGCCAAAACGTGGCACGCGGCCGCACGCCGCGCACCCGACAAGCCGCCGCGCGACGCCACTCGCGCTGTCAGGTGGAACACCCCCCCCCGCGACCCCCCCCGCCGGGCGCGACAGCGACCGCCACCTCCCTCGCCCCCGTGCGCCTCGTCCGCGACGCGAAGGGGCGCGCCGGCGTGGTGTCACACACACACGTGGTGCGTTCAGTGCGTGTCTTCACACGTCCGTGCGGCCGGTCGCCGGCAGGCGTCCCCTCTGAATCACCTCCGCGTCCCATCACGCGCCTCCCCATTCCTCGCTCTTCGCGAGGAAGGCACGCGCCGCCGCTCGCCCAGCCGCCCCACGACCCCCCCGTCCAACCCCGCACACCCCCCGCCCGCCCGCCGCGCATGCACGCCGCGCCCCGCCTCACGCCAGCGGCACGACCTTCTCCCACGTGAACTCGGGCTCGTCGCGCCCGAAGTGCCCGTACGCGGCGCTCTTCTTGTACCGCGGCTTGAGCAGGTCGAGGGCCTTGGCCATCATGCCCGGGCGGAAGTCGAACGCCTTCTTCACCATCGCGAGGATCTCCTGGTCCGTCTTCCCCTGCGCGGTGCCGTACGTGTCGACGTGCACCGACAGCGGCTCCGCCACGCCGATGGCGTACGACACCTGGACGAGGCAGCGGCGCGCGAGCTTGGCCGCGACGACCGACTTGGCCGCCTGGCGCGCGATGTACGCGCCGGAGCGGTCGACCTTGGTGGGGTCCTTGCCCGAGAAGGCGCCGCCGCCGTGCGCGCCCCACCCGCCGTAGGTGTCGATGATGATCTTGCGGCCGGTGAGGCCGGCGTCGCCGTGCGGGCCGCCGATGACGAACCGCCCGGACGGGTTGATGTGGTAGATCGTCTTGTCGTCGCGGTACTTCTCCGGCACGACCGGCTTGATCACGTGCTCCATGATGTCGGCGCGGATCTTGTCGTTGCTCACGTCCTCGTCGTGCTGCGTCGAGATGAGCACCGTGTGCACGCGCAGCGGCACGCACACGCCGCCCTCCTTCTTGTACTCCACCGTCACCTGCGTCTTCCCGTCCGGCCGCAGCCACGGGCACGTCCCGTTCTTGCGCACCTCCGTCAGCTTGTACCCGAGCCGCGTCGCCAGCACGTGCGTCAGCGGCATCAGCTCCGGCGTCTCGTCCGTCGCGTAGCCGAACATGTGGCCCTGGTCGCCCGCGCCGATCTCCTCCGCCGTCTTCGTGCCCATCCCGTGCACGCCCTGCCCAATGTCAGGCGACTGCTCCTCGATGTGCACCAGCACCTTGCACTTGTCGCAGTCCAGACCCACCTGCGCACGAAAGACGCGCCGCGCGCCCCGTGAGCCGCCGCGCGGGCGCGCCGTCGCCGCTGCGTGCGTGTGTGCGCGTGCGCGCGGGGGGGGCGTGGGCGCACCTCGGCGGACGTGAACCCGATCTCGCGGCAGGTGTCGCGCACGACCTTCTCGTAGTCGACCTTGGCCTGCGTGGTGATCTCGCCGAACACCATCACCATGCCCGTCTTGGTCGCCGTCTCGCACGCCACCTTGGAGAGCGGGTCCTGGGCGAGGCACGCGTCCAGGATCGCATCGGACACCTGCGCGGGACGGACGCGGACGACGTGCGCGCTGGGCGGGCGGGCGGGGCCGCGGTGGGCGCCGAGGGGCGCCTGGGCGGGAGGGCAGGGGCGGGGCAGGGCGCGGTGGCGCTGCGCGAGGGGGCAGCGGCGTGACGTTGCGGGCGTCGGGCGGGGGCGCGGAATTGCGGCCATGCCGTGCGAAGGCGCGCGGCGGGCGGGGCGGGCGCGGGCGGTGCGGGGCCCGGCGCGGAGCAGGGCCAGCGTCCGAGCCGGCGGGCGCCCTCGATCGCCCCGCGTGCGACACGGCATCTCGGGCCCGCGCGGGCGATGCACAGCACGAAGAATATCCCGCCCGGATACGCGGCGGGCCCGCGTGGCCCCGCACCGGGCGCCGCGGCGCCCGCGAGGCTTCTGTGCCTGCACTTCTCAGTGCATGGGGCGCCTCAGAGGAGGCCGCCCGGCGCCGCGCACCTGGTCGCAGATCTTGTCCGGGTGGCCCTCGTTGACCGACTCGGAGGTGAAGAGGAACGTGTCGCCCATGTTGACCTGCGAACGGGCGCGGGGGCGCGCACGGGCAGCGTCTCAAGCACCGCGCACCGGCCCCAGCACCGCCCCAGACGCGCCCCGCGCGCGGCGGGGCAATGCCTGGGCGCTCGCCCGCGGCGCGAGCCGCGCCGCGCCCGCCGGCGCGACCTGGCGCGACGCCGGCCGTGGGCGCGCCGCGGAGGCTGGCGGGCAGCGCTAGCGGTGGGCGCGGATGCGCGCGCAACGCATGCGGTCGCAACCGGCCCCGCAACGGGCTCACCTGTTTCTTCACTACGCGGCGAAGGAGCAAGGGCGTGGCGCGGCGGACGGGCGCGCCGATATGGCCCGTTCCGGGCGTGGCGGGCAGCCTGGGGCCGCTATAGGCCCCCACACCTCCCGCCGGCGCGGGCGGCGACGAGGGGCGCGGGAGGCGCAATGCTCGCCCTCTTTCCGCACTTGTGGGGGCTCAGGGCGGTCGCAACCATGGTGGAGATCATCGAGCAGGTGCGGAGGCGCTGCTGAGTTCGTGCCGGCTGGCCCGCGCCGTGGCGCCAGCCGCGGCGGGAACGCGCGCGCCGGCGCGGCGGCCCGCCTGTGTGAATCGCGTGCTCCCGCATGGTCGCCCCGAACGGCGCGACGCGCGCCCTGGGACGCGAAACGACCGCTCCCCGCTGTGTCTTCCGCTCCGTGCAGCACGAGAAGGCGTACCAGAAGCAGGCCGGGGTGAATGTCGGGTGCGTACCTCGCGCGAATTGACGCGAGCGGCGCGCTGCGGGCCCGCCGGCCGCGCGACGCAGCCTGTTGTCCCCCGAGCGGCCCGCCGTGCGCCGGGGAGGGCTCGCGAGTCCCGCAGCGCATTCCCGGGCGGTCGTGCGTCATTCCGTCGTCGCGTTCGTGTGCGTGACGCGCAGGTTCCGGAGGCCGGCGAAGAGGGTGCCGGGCAAGCACGGGCTGCGGTACCACAAGACGGTCGGCCTGGGCATCCGCACCCCGAAGGAGGCTATCGAGGGCAAGTACATTGACAAGAAGTGCCCGTTCACCGGCACGGTCACCATCCGCGGCCGCATGATGACGGGCATCGTCAAGTCCACCAAGATGACGCGCACCATCGTCGTCCGGAGGAACTACATGCACTTCATCCGCAAGTACTCGCGGTGAGTCCCCGCGCGAACCCTCCCGCGCCGCCGAACCGCCGCCTGCGCCCCCGTGCACGGCGCCGGCGGCCCCTGAAGGCCACCGCCGCTGCCGGCCACCGCCCCGCGCCGCGAACGCGACCCCCAGCGACCGGTGGTGCGCGCGCACGGGGATGTCCCGTGCTCGTCTGTGCCCGTGGACGCCCTGAGCGCGGTCCGCGGCGCACCCGCTCGCCCCCGTGACGCCCTCACCCGCGCCGCGTGGGCACCGCTCGCACCCGCCTGGCGCCGTTCGCCGCGCCGCGGCGTGACGCACGCACCCCTGGCGCTCCTCTCATCTCCGCCAGCGCATCCCTCTCTCCTGCCCCCAACCAGCCACCTCCACAGCCGGCACCTCTCCCTGCCCCCAGACGGGGGTAGCTCAGCGCCGCTTTGCTTTGCCGCGCGCCGCACGCGCCGGCCCGCGCACCTTGTGGCGCCGCCCGCTGCCGCACCCCCCCCGCGCGCACGCCCCCCTCCCGGGCAACACAACACACGCTGCCTGTTCTCGCACACGCGGACGCTCCTCCTCCGCCCCTTGCCGCTCCACAAACCCCCGGCGCTCTTTGCGGCCACTCTTCGCGGCCTCTCTTCGCGCCCCGCGCTGCCTCCGACCCTCCCCCCCCCTGACTCCCCCCGCAGGTATGAGAAGCGCCACACCAACACCCCCGCGCACATCTCGCCGTGCTTCCGCTGCAAGGAGGGCGACAAGGTGCAGATCGGGGAGTGCCGGCCCATCTCCAAGACGGTCCGGTTCAACGTCCTCAAGGTGTTCCCGTCGACCAACAAGGGCGGCAAGGGCTTCGGCTCCTTCTAAGAGGGCGCCCAACAGCCCTCATGTAGCAGCCCTGCCCCGCTCATACGGAGCTGTCCGCGGCGACCACGTGTGACAGACCCTGACGCTTGCGCTGCCGACGGTGCGCCGCGATGTGCCGCTGAGCCACCGGGCGGTGGGAACACGGCGGCGAGGGACGGAGGGGTGCCGCAGGGGTGGGTGTTTGGCCCTGTTGGGGCGGACGGGTGGGCGGGAGGAGAGTAGCGCGCGGATGGCTGTGCGCTGCGTGGTGTTTGGGGATAAGCGGGCCGCTTGAGAGGGCGCTGCTGTCGCAGTGTGTGTTGGGTCGAGGACAGCACCACCGCATGGGGGCGGTGGGCCGCTGGCGGGCGCGGTGCGCCGTCTGGGGACTGCGTCGTTGAGGTGCGGCGCGAGCGAGATGCGGGGGAGACGCGGCGTCGGGGGGCTGCACGGGCGCGGTGTGTGCGTGTTGCGCGCGTGGGGTGCTTGCGCCCCGCGGAATGACCGATGGAGTGGATTTCGCGGAGAAACGGCGCTCGCGAAGGCTGCGCGCAGACCGAGAGAGGTCCGACGCGGAACCACGTGGTCACACACACTCCCTGACAGGACAGTGCTGAGAGGTAGGATTGTGTCGCGGCACGTGACGGAGGGCCGCTGCCGGTAGTCGGCCGCGGAGGAGACCATCTCCGCCAGCACGGCGCGTCGCCCTCTCGCGCTGGCGCTCCCAGTCAACGCAGCTGGATCTCACTGCTGCGGCACGTGGCTCTGGCGGCGTGTGCGGACGCGAGCGGCGACGAGCTGCACACGCGGTCAGCGACGAGCGCACGATGCAGCGTGCGGGCCATGGAGGCGACGCGCGCGGGTCGCGGCTGGCGTCGCTCGCATGCGCGGCACACGCCCGCTGGGAGCGACGCACGCGGCTGCGCGTCGCGGGGCGGCGGTGGACGAGCTCGGGCGCATCGCTGTGTACTGCGCACGGCGAGGCCATGTCGCGCGGTGCGGCGTGCGTCGCTGTGCCTGTCGGCAACTGCGCGTTGGGAGGCCGCGCGGGTCTCAGGCGGGTGCACCGGCGCCGCGGAGAGCATGCGGATGCTGTGTCTGGGCTGCGAGGCGCCTGCACGGGCGCGGGTGTGCTCGCCGAGCGTGCCGTGCTCGGAGCAGAGGGGGCCGCAGCGATGCCGTTGCGGTGTGTGACGCGATTGTCACCGAAGATGCGCAATTCCGGGCGCGCTGGTGGTGCAGAGCGCTGGAACATTGATTGTGTGACCGAGGGAGATGGTGTTTGAGTGGTTTGAGCCCTAGTTCCGTCACGAAACCGCCCGCGCCTGTCGTCGGTTCAAACCGCAGACAAGTCGCCGCGCCCGCAGAGCCTCGTGTGGGCGTAACCGCGGCGTTCAAGCCGCGTGCGTCGTTTTATTGCGCATGTTGAGGTCGCTGAGCGGCTGCACGCGGCCAGCGAGCGCGGCGTCGGACCCCGCACGCGGCGGAGAGCGCTGGCTGTCGAACGCCAGTTGAACGCAGCGCCGCGTTCCCGCGAGACCGGGGCGCGAACGTGGACGCCCGGTGCGCTCGTCGCTCATGTATCACACGATCGGCGCTCGCGCAAATTGGCTCGCTCTAAGACCGCGGGAACGCTCCGGTATCGGCGGCGACGTGTTGCTGCGGGCATCGCGCAGGCTTGGGCGTGCCGCGAGCGTCGCGCCGCGGGCCCCGCAGCGCGCACCCGCGGTGCCGCGCGCTCGGTGTGATCGTGGTGCGTCGTCGCGCCGGCGGTGGGCGCCTCGAGGGCGTCGCGCGGCCCCAGCTGCGGCCACAACGCTCCTGCGTGCGTCGTAGCTCGCACCGTTGCGGTCCGCGCTCGCCGCCCCGCGACCCGCGCGCCCCGCGCACCGCGCCGCCCTCACTGCAGATCCACGACGCTTCCATAGTCATAGTCAGTATGCGTGTTCCCCGCCCTGTTCCCGCTCACCGTCACTCCGCGCCCCACCACCTGCACCCACACCACGACGCGCCCCGCACTCACCACCGCAGTCGCGGCAACGCACCCCGCACACACACACACACGCGCGCTGCACGTCGCACACCCCCACGTTTCCCCCCCACGCACCCCCACTCACCTCCGCTCCATCCCCTGCCCACACGCCGTACTCCCTGTTGTTGCTGCACGTGGTGTTGCGCAACGTGACGCGCGTGGAGGAGTAGCGCGCCCACACACCGCACGACTCGTTGTTGCACATCTCGCCGCCCTCCACCGTGACCTGCACGCACGCGCACGCGCGCCGCCCACGTCGCGCCGGGACCGTCGTGCGGCGCCCCGCGGTGCACCACACGCAGCGCTGCCTGCGGGCCTGGGACGCGCCCCCGCAGCGCGCGCGGCGAACGGACCGCACCTCTGCTCCGGAATACGCGCACAGTCCGTGAGTGGAGCCTCTCGGGTTGTCGCTGAGCTTGCACGCCTGGAGGACGACCCCCGTCGCGCCCTCGACCGTCACTGCACCCACGTAGCCATCTGCGCGCGCTCGCCCCGCACGGCGCGCGGCCCGTGAGCGCCGCGGTCGCGCGCAGCCGGGCAGCGGGGTCGACGAGCAGCGGGGCGCGACGCGTTGCGAGGCACGGCGGCGTCGGGCGAGGGCGCTCAAGACCTGTGTATCCGGTGACGGTGACGCTCTCCAGGCGGAAGCCCCGCGCCGGCTTCGTGACGACCAGCTTCACGCCCCGCAGCGTGCCGTTGCGCAGCGTGACGTCGGGGCGCGTCACCTCGATCGTGTCGAAGCCCCCGCCGCTCACCTCGCGCCCCCCGAGGTCGATCACCTGCAGCGGACACACCAGCAGCAGCAACAGAGGCGTCGATCCCGGCGCCGGGCGAGCTTGCGCGGGCGCAGCGGGGCACCGTTCGCGCTGGAAAATATTTGTAACGGCGTGCTGCGATGCGACGCGGCGTCGAACGGCGCCGCACCTTCCCGGAGCCGGCGTTGAGTGCCTCGCGCAGACCGTCCACGGTGCAGAGCCGGCGCTCCGCCTCCCAGACCTTCTCGAGGCTGCAACAACGACGCAGCAAGCAAGGATGTCTGTAGTCTCAGCCTCGCACCAGGACCACCACGCGCGCCCTCCATGCATCGGAGTGGTCGTCGCAAGCGACAGCTGTTGCCCGTTATCATCCCCGCACCTCGCCGTGTCGTCCACGATGGTGATCTCGCTGCCAGGCCCCGGCTTGGTGCGCGGCTGCAGCGGCGGGCACTCGTACGTGATGCTCCGCGCCAGCTGCGCCCGCGAGCCCTCGCCCTCGGTGACGATCAACTCGCCGCCGCACGACGTGCTCAGCGTGCAGCCGGACGCCAGCAGCACCGCCCCACCCGACGCTATCGCAGCGTGCTTCCCGCCATGAACGGAGCCACCGCGCAGCCACAGCACGCTGCCAGCCCCGTCGACCTGCAGGCTGCTCGCGTCGCCGCGCACCGTCCGCACCTTGCAGTCCCGTAGCTCCATCGCGCCGCCCTGCGACACCTGCCCCGCGACGCCGTCGTGCTGGATGTCGCAGCCGCTGACTTGTGCGACGCTGCCCAGCCCGCGAGCCAACAAGCACACCTGCACGCCCGTCAGCGCGCCGCCGTCGATCTGCAGCTGCCCGCCGTCGTCGGCGACGAAGCCCGCGCCGGTGACGCGGCACTGCCGCATCTCGAGGCGACTCCCGCTGCCCGTGATGTGCCCCGTGCCGACACGGTCGCACGTGATCGTACAGTCCGAGAGAGCCGCGTTCCCGCCTCCTGCCACCGACAGGACAGACTCGACTCCGGCGTTGCGTCGCATGGTGACGCGGCATGACTGCATCTCGAGGCGACTCCCACTGCCCACGACGCACCCCGTGCAGGCACGGTCGCACATGATCGTACAGTCCGAGAGAGCCGCGTTCCCGCCTCCTGCAACCGACAGGACAGACTCGACTCCGGCGTTGCCTTTCACGGTGAAGTCGCAGCTGGAGAGGACCGTGCTGTTGCCTCCCTTGACTGCCATCAGGGTCATCGCCTCGCTCGCTGTGCCGCCGGTGCGCATGGTGATCCTGACGTTCTCCAACGTGATGTTCGGGGCCGACACCAGCAGCACATGTTTTTCGTTGCCGCTGCGGAATTTGTACTCGTCTGCAACAGGCATGTCGTACACGATCGACGCGTTCCGGACAGTGATGCCGGCCCTGTCGAGCACCATGCCGTCGTCGAGCTCCACGACCTGCAGCCATCGCACGACAATTAGACGTGAGCACGAGCAGGTGAGCAAGGATTCCGTGAGGCACACGCCCCATGCGGCGGCAACGTCGGCTTGTTGGATGTCGAGATCTAGGAGGATGCCGTGCCGAAACCCCGAGTGCGCGGGCTTGTTGTCCCAACGTTGCTTCGTCAATAAATCAATCAAGGTGTGCGTCAACACGCATGCACACAAACACATGCACTGAGACGCACATGGCATTTTCGCGCCCACGGCACGCACCGTTCTGCTACGGGCTCCCGCAGAAGCCCGGTCGCCGGTCGGCAGCTCCACCCAGCGCGTCTTCTCCACGCGGCGCGTCTTCGGCACGCTGCGTGTCTTCTTCACGCGGCGCATCTTCTTCACCTGCACAGGCGTCTCCACCATCTTCCGGCCCCCGAACAGCTTCTTCTTGCCCTCGACGAGACGGATCTCCGTGTCGTAGTACTCCTCGTCGGCAGAGTACTCTTCCGTCTCGTGGTACTGCTCGTCAACGCTGTACTCCTCCTCGACGAAGGTCGTGACCTTGCTCGGTGCGATGGTCACGACGGCGCCTTCCAGGTCCAAGACTTCTCGGGTCTGGTCCGCTAGCAAACTGCGCAGGACGTGGGAGTCGATGTGCGTCCGCGCGTCGTTCGGCATCGTGCCGGGCTCCTGGCTGCGACCCGAGTCCGCCGTCTCGACCGAGAGCGTCTCCATCTTGCCCGCCAGCGTCGCCACGGCTGGCCCTGTGTCCTGCACGTCGTCCCCCGTCAGCTTCACCATCACCTCCAGCGCCTCGATCGCCGTGGGCCTCTCCGAGGCCTTGGATTCGAAGCACCTCTCCAGCAGCGGCCGCAGCGCCGCTGGCACGCACGCTGGGATCTTCGGCGCCTTCTTGAGCGCCACCAGGGCCGCCAGCACCTGATTCCTTGTCAAGCCCTGGTACGGCATCTCGCCCGACAGGATCTCGCACACCGTTGCGGCCGCCGACCACATGTCGCTGTGCGGACCTGGCTCGTCGCACCGGTCGGGATCCATCTGCTCGGGCGGGGCGTAATTGGGTGTGCCGAACTCGTTCTCGCGCAGCGACTTGCTGAGCGTCTTGTCGGTCTCGCGCGACAGCTGGAAGTCCGTCAGCACCGCAGTGCCGTGCTCCGTCAGCAGCACGTTGGCAGGCTTCACGTCGTAGTGGCACAGGCCCATGGCGTGCAGGTCCGCGAGGCCCTGGAAGATGTTGCGGCAGATCTGCAGCTTGTTGTCGACGGACAGCGGCCCGAGCCGGCCCTGCCCGCTCAGGCGCTGACTGACGGAGCACGGGTACCGCCGCATCACCAGCATCACGCGCGACCGCGCCTCGTCAACCAGGTAGCCGTGCAGGGTGCACACGTGGTCGGAGCACAGCGACGCTCTGACCATGCGCTCCGCCTCGTTCTTGACGCGCTCGACGACTTTTTGTGCAGACATCAGATCGCCCCCGATCTCGACGACCTTCACCGCGACGTTGCACAGGTCCGTGCCCGTGCCATCGCGGTCCCATACGCCGCCGTACACGGTGCTTCCGCCCTCGTGCGAGATCGCTTGGTTGCTCACCTTGATGCGATCGGGCGCGATTTTAAGATTCGCCTGCGGACACAGGGCAGCGTCGCGCTGTCAGGGACAGGCCGCCACGTGGCGTGCAACGTCACTGGAGTCAATTGCGAACAGACATGTTCATGCATGACGTCAGTCGCGGCTCGCAGGGACAGGCGCGCTGCGTCGCTTGCACTGACGTACCAGGACCTCGGCCAGCGTCCGCTTCTGCTCCTCCTCCTTGATTCGACGGATCTCCGCGGCCATGTTGCCAACGATCGTCACCCCCTCCTTCTCGTGGCCGGGCTTGAAGCACTTCGTGTCCGCGAGCACATTCTCCACGCTGCGCTGCTCCTGCGTGGCGTCCACGCTCGGACTCGCGAACGTGCCCACGACGATCTCCAGCATCGCCTCCATCCTCTCCATCCGCGCACCCATGTCCTCTTCCTGCGCCAGGACCTTCGCCAGGTCAGCCCCGAGCCGCTCCACACCCTCCTCGACGGTCACCTGCAGGTTGCTGAGTCCGCCCTGCACGTCCTGCACGCCCGCGCGGACCTTCTCCGTCAGCTGCACGTTGGCACCCGCGAGCTCGCTCATCGCGCGCCCCAGCGCCTTCGCCGCTTCCTGGAGCGCCTCCTTGCGCTTCTTCGATGTCGCGAAGACCTTGATGCGGCTCTCACGCTCCCACGTACACGTCTCCGCATCCAGGATCGTTAGCGCCTCCTCGATCCCCTGCAACGTCTTTGCCAGCAGCGGTGCTGACCCCGAGTCCACGGCCCTCAGCTCGTTGAGGATCTGGTGCACCTGGAGCACGTGCGGCCGCAGGGTCGTGCACGCGCGGCGGATCCACGCGCAGTTCTCCAGGCGCGTCAGCACCGCCTGCGTGAGCACCAGGCACGCAGACACCACGGCCTCCGCCACCATGACGTCTGCAAGCAACCAGGGCAGCGCATTCATGCTCATCTTCGTTCCTCTGGTTTTATGAAACTGTCTTAATCGTCCTGGTTCAGTCCGAACGGGCCGCATTGCTAGCATAGTGCACTCCGCTGATGACGGGCCCCCCGGCGAAATATGCGGCGCGCACAGGTGTCCGCCGGCACTTCCATGCAATACATAAGGCATCAACGGTCAGACGAGCTCGAGTCTAGAAACCTGCGCCCCTCGCTGGCGAGATGTAGTGGCCGCCCAGCGCACGCAATGAGGGCGGCGGTCGGGCCAACAAAGACCACCAACTCAGCCCTTCTAGAGCGATTCACCGAGTGTACAGTACAGACATCAGGCCACGTGTGCACAGCCGGCTCCGGAGGCGCGGAACGCGGCCTGGCGCGCCAAGCCTCTCACTAGCTTCAGAGTGCGTGGCTGCGAGGACGATCGCCAGCCTTGTGCGCGTCGACTCACCGGAACTCGCCGCTGTGAAATGATTCCTGCGCGTCCGCGCAGCACCGACCCCGTCGGACCTTCACTCGGTCCGTGCAGCCGGCCTGGTACCCCCACCTCGCTCGGCGTTTCGTCTCTGACCCGCGCACACGCCCCCTCGCGCCGCGTGACGACCCCGACGCGGCGGCGCAGGAGATGTTCTACTGACGGAGCCGCTGGCGGCGGGCCCCAAATGGCGTCCGAGGGCCGGCTGCGGCGCCACGCGCCCACGTCCCCCCCCTGAGCCACAGGTGGGGAGCACTGACGTCAGCCACACCGCAGCGGGCCGTGCGCCGAGCACCGCGCTCTGCTCCCGCGCACGCACCAGCTAGCGACACGCGTGCGCCGCCCCACCGCGTGCGGGCCGCACCACCACCGGAACAAGAGCCTGGAGGTGTGCCGCAGGTGCTTGTGTTGCTGACACGGACCGCATGCAGCGGGCGGGTGCGGGGAACCGGCAACGCGCCGGCGCGCTACCTTTCTGCGAGGCCCCAGCGCTGCCCTGCGTGCTCGTGCCGCGCCCCGCGTGTCAGCGGCGGCGATGACACAAGAGCAGCCTGTTGCTTTGTGCCCATACGACGCGGCGCTGCGTCCGCGGCTGCACCCAGGTCGTCGGTCGCCCGACGCCTGCGTGGCGTGGTGTGTCGCGGAACGCGCCCCACAGGGGCGTTCGCGCTTTCAATGGCACAATGTCGGCATGGGGGGACTCCGCGACGGAGGGGCCGCGCACACACGCTGACGGAGGCCGGCGCGTGAGTATACGTTTTCGTCGTGCGGGCGCGCGTGCGTCCCCAACACGCCTCGTCAAACCGCGGCACAGACACGACAACAAGCGCTCCGCACCGCGTCGACCCGTGCGCCGGGCAACTGGACGACGTGCGCGCCGCCGCAGCACCACACGGCGCCTTCGTGGGCGCCACTTGGTGTCGGTGCAGCTCGGCGCGCGAGCCCCTTCGGAACGCATTCCATGCCATCAGTGCCCCCTCTGTGCGTGTCACTGACACGGTGTCCCAGACAGTCCGAGGGCACGTCTGGGCGCCAGTGCGGTCTTTGGGGCCGCCCCGCCGCCCTGGCGCGTACGGTTACTTCGTCGCCGCTCCAGGGTACGGCGTGCTGCCGATGCGGCGGGACTAGCGCGCAGCAGGCAGCGAGCATTCAGCGCTGACGTACAGGAGGGGCTTACGAACAGACGGGGACGGGACGGGGCGGGTGCACGTGCGCGAGAGCACCTGTCGATCTATGGATGCTCTTCTGCGTCGCAGCGTCGTGATCCTGTGTCCCCGTTCGCCGGTGCGGTGCGTTTACCTGCACGAGGTGCCAGGGAGGCGCTGCCCTGCGCCACGCGGGCCCATTGCGCCTCCCCGACCTGCTCGAAGCCTTTATCGCACTCAGCTGTTGTCATCGATGGTCCTGCTGTCCTGTTTGCTGCACGCGGGGCACGGGAACGCGTCCACGGCTGGACCGCGCCCAGCGCCGGCCCCGCGCCCGATCGCACGCAATCGCTGGCGTGGCGCTCGCCGCGCCCGACCTGGAGGGGCTCATTGTGCTCGCAGAGACGCCATGCGCGGTCTGTTGCGCCCGTCCGTCGGGTTCGCCGCACGTGAGAGCGAGGCGCGATGCACCTCCACGTTCCCTCGCCTCACCAGCGGCGCCCGCCTCCACACGGCGACGCCGTGGCGCCCGGCGACCAGGCCGACGCAGCAGAGGCGCCACGTCGGCGTCATGGCGGCGTCGAGCGCCCACCCGAACACAGTCACTCCCAAACCCACCGCGGAACACAAGCTGGCAAGTCTCCCGCTCCACGCCACGCTCTCGATCCCACGCACCGCCGTCGCCGCGCACACAAAACCCCCACGGCCGCACCACGCCCACACGCCACGAACACACACGACGCACGGCCGTGCGGCGCCCTCGCGCAACGTCAACTCACACCCCACGCCCGGTGCGCCGCAGGGGCACGAGCTGCTGCGCGGCAGCCTCGTCGAGTTCTCCACCGCGGAGTCCCTCGCCCGGCGCCCCCCGCCGACCGCCGTGCTCCTCCACGGCATCCTGGGTTCGCGGAAGAACCTGACCGCGTTCGCCAAGCGCATCGTGGACCACTACCCGACATGGCAGGTGCTGCTGGTGGACCTGCGGTGCCACGGCGAGTCCGCGCTGCTGTCGCCGGGCGAGCCGGGCCCGCACTCGGTCCAGTCGTCCGCGCGTGACGTGCTAGACCTGCTACGGAGTCTGAAGATCTTTCCGACGATGCTGGTGGGGCACAGCTTCGGGGGGAAGGTCGTGATGAGCATGGCCGCGCAGTTCGGGCAGAGGCTGCCGCGCCCGATCGACGTGTGGGTGCTCGACACGCTCCCCGGCTACGTCGACGTCACAGGCAAGCACACGCGCCTCACAGCCATCGCACCACGAACGCGGCCGCACGACGCAGCTGCTATCGCGACGAAACGGGCGCGAGATACGCCCGTTTGGACAGTCACAATCTGAGTATCCGAAGAAACCATTTCCCAGTCCTGGTTCCCTATCTGTTGGCAGGTCCCGACCGCAAGGACCACCCGGCCGACCTCATCGAGGCGCTCAAGGACATTCCGATGCCCGTGCGGTCGCGGTCCCGCGTGGTGGACTACGTCATGCACACCGGGTTCTCTGAGGGCGTCGCCAAGTGGATGACCACCAACCTGAAGCCCGCGTCGCGCCTGCCCAAGACCCTGGTGTCCAAGGTGCTCGGACGGCCCACCAAGGCCGAGCCGGAGGTGCCGCCGCCGAGCGCGGCGCAGGGCGAGGAGCTCCTGTGGAGCTTCGACCTCGACGGTGAGCGCACTGCCCGCCACGTCGCGTGGCGACGCACGGTGTTTGTGTGCTGTGTCTCGCACTGTGCGTGCGTGGATGCGACGGAGGGGGCTCACGTGGCTGTGCGCAGGGATCTCGGAGATGTACCGGTCGTACGAGGAGGAGGACTTGTGGGACCTGGTCAAGACCCCCCCCCAGGGCCTGAGCCTGCACTTCGTGCGCGCGGAGCGGTCGAGCTGGCGGTGGCGGAAGGACGACCAGGAGGTCATCGAGCGGCACGGGCACAAGGTGCACCTCCTGCGCGACGCGGGCCACTGGCTGCACACGGACAACCCCGAGGGACTGTTCCAGCTCATGACTCAGTCGCTCGGCCCGACCGACAACCGGATCGAGGAGGCCGCGCGGAGCCGGAGCCCGCGATAGCGCGGCCGCGCCGCTCGGGCGCGTAGCCCGCGCCCCGCCGACGGGAACGACTCTCTGTTTTGATGTAAGATATGATTGAAGCAAACCGTTGTGTTATGTGTCTCTTTTTCGCCCTTCCTCTTGTCTCTGTGCCGTATTCAGCATTTATCCCACGTGTGCTCGCATCAACGGCTCACGCAAGCACCTGGGAAGGGTGGGAGGACTCGAACCATGTCAGACTTGCACTGTGTCGAACACTGCCCCCCCAAGGGTCCCGCACGTCGCGCACCGCCGCCACTAGACACCACGTCCCACACTCGCTCACAATACCGAGTCACATCGCCCCTGCACGCCTCCCACGTCGCGCACTCCACTCCCCACGACGCCCACACCCAGCACATCACTGCTGCGTGAGCACGCCCTTGCTGGACGCGATGGTGCCCTGGCGGCGCGGGTCCGCCTCGGTCGCCTGCCGCAGCGCGCGCGCGAACGCCTTGAACGTCGCCTCCACGATGTGGTGCGAGTTCTTCCCTGACAGCATGCGGATGTGCAGCGTCATGCCGGAGGTGTTCGCCATGGACTGGAAGAAGTGCTCGTACAGCTGGCACTCGTAGTTCCCGATGCGCTCCGTGGGCAGCTCCACGTCGCACGTCAGGTGCGGGCGCCCCGAGAGGTCCAGCACCACCTGCACCAGGGCCTCGTCGAGCGGCGCGGTGAAGTTGCCGAAGCGGTTGATGCCCTTGCGGTCGCCCAGCGCCTGCGACAGCGCCGTGCCGAGCGCGAGCGCGATGTCCTCGTTCGTGTGGTGGTCGTCGATGAACGTGTCGCCTGCGGGGGGGGGTGTTGAGTGGCGGGGTTGAGGTGGGGAGGGGTGGCGCGGGGGCTGCGTGGGAGGTGCGGGGGGGGGCGGGGCGCACCCGTGGCTTCGAGTTCGATGTCGAAGAGGCCGTGCGAGGAGAGTTGGTCCATCATGTGGTCCAGAAACGGGATCGACGAGTTGCTAGAACACTTTCCTGCGACGACAACGAAATGCTGCGACGTTGAACGATCGAATCACGTGGATCGCGGGGTCCTGGAAGGGGTGTGTGGCCGGCGCGCGAGGATGGGGGAGCTGCGTGCTTGCACGTCGCGCTGCGTCGGGCGCAGGCCGCGGCAGCGCACCTGTGCCATCGAGGTTGATCTTCAGCTTGATGGAAGTCTCCTTCGTCGTGCGCTCGACGACGCCGACGCGCTCGCTGCTCGCCATGACCACTGCGCGGCGACGGCAGACAGGTCGCGGGCACCCCGCGCGCGCAGGACGGCCTCCTGGCGATGCCCCGCCGACAGACGTACGTGTCAGCAGCCGCTGAGCGCAGTGCATTCTATCGGACGTCGATGCGCGTCGCCCGGAACCGCACAGAGATGACGCAGCACAGCACACGCGCAAGCTCCTAGGACACGCGACGGTGGACTACGAAACACGCAGCGTGGCACGTCCTGGTTCTCCCGTATGTAGCGGCGCGCTCCCGTGCGACGTACATCAGCTGCCAGGTGCGCCGCGCCGCCATTCCCCCCCCCGCGCTGTCGTACCTCGCAGACCCCACGCACGCCTTCCGTGCAGCTCGTTTCCGGTCAGGCCGCCGCCCACGCCTCACTGGGGCCGACCTCCATCTATTCGCTGCGCAACTACGCGTTCGGGTGCAGAGCCATTCGCTGCGGCGGCGCCGCACACCACCCGCAGGACACCCGCACGTCGCCCGCGCCTGCCTGGTGCGCGAGCCCAGTAGTCTCCGCCGCGTCCGCCGTACCGCGAGTGGAGAGATGGGGAAGCAGGGGAGCCGGTCGCGCAAGCGGCAGCTGGAGGGCAAGCACAAGTACTCGCTGGGTGAGGCCATGACGGACCCGGAGGCCCTGGGGGTGCGCGTGCACCCGCGGGCGGAGAAGCGGAGGAAGGGAGGCGAGGACGAGGACGAGGCTGGGGACCTCGACGACATCCCAGGAGCCACCAGGTGACGCCCGAGAGCACCCCGCGCAGCCTCCGTCGCCCATGCGTCGGGTCTGAGCGGAATCTCTCGACGAACATGCGCCCACCGCGTTACTCCAACTACGGAGAGCGCGCCGCTCGCGTAGCATCGCCTTCCATCACGGCCACACGGCGCTGCGTCGCACCGCTCACACGCACGTAGGCTGCCCCCTCACGCCGCCGCCTCGCACGCCACGCCGTCGCAGGGCCGGCATCATGGAGCTCGCACGCGCGCAGCAGCGCGAGGTCGAGGCCGAGGTCGCGGAGGGCCGCGCCGACGTCGACGGCGGCGAAGAGCGCCCGCGCGAGCGCCGCGCCATCCTCGCTGACGCAGTGCGGAGGGCCGCGGAGACGACGGGCGCGGCGCGGCGGGCGCCCGCGGAGGAGTGGGTGCCGACGAGGGCGGACAGCGACGACGACAGCGTCGGCGCGCCGGACGATGATGACGCGTGGGAGGCTGCGTGGGAGGCGGAGGAGGAGGGCGTGACGGAGGAGGACCGGCGCGCGATGGAGGCGTTCATGGCGCCCGCGGGCGGGGAGTCCATGGCCGACAAGATCATGCGGGTGCGGCGCGGCGTCGTGCCGCTGTACAGCATGCAACGTGCAGCGGCGTTGAGGTCGCTCAAGCTGCGCGCTGTGCTTCGCTGCTGCTATTGCAGAGTTTACGGGAGCAGCAGGCCGCGATGGGGGCGGACGTGCTTCCGGAGAGCGCCCCGGGGGACCAGGGGGGGGAGCCGCGGCTGGTGCGCACCGGGCTGGACCCGAAGGTGACGCAGGTGTACACGGGCGTCGGGCAGCTGATGTCGCGGTACACGTCCGGGCGCGTCCCGAAGGCGTTCAAGATCATACCGTCCCTGGAGGAGTGGGAGGAGGTGTTGTGGCTGACCGACCCCTTTGCGTGGACGCCGCACGCGGTGTACCAGGCGACGCGGATGTTCTCGTCGAACCTGAACGCGCGCATGGCGCAGCGGTTCTACTCGCTCGTGCTGCTCCCGCGCGTGCGCCGCGACATCGCCGAGAACCGCCGGCTGCACTTTGCGCTCTTCCAGGCGCTCAAACAGGCCTTCTACAAGCCCGCCGCGTGGTACAGGTGCGCCGCGAGCCCCGCTGGTGACACATCATGCTGCGCATCCGGCCTGACGCCCGGCCTGACACCACTATAGCAAACTGACCCCCTCTTTTGAATGTTGGTGGTGCAGGGGCATCCTGCTCCCGCTGTGCCAGTCGCGGACGTGCACGCTGCGCGAGGCCGTCATCCTCTCGTCCGTCCTCAAGCGCGTGCACGTCCCCGTCCTGCACAGCGCCGCCGCGCTCCTCCGCCTCGCGGAGATGGAGTACGGCGGCACGACGTCCTTCTTCATCCGGGTGCTGCTCGAGAAGAAGTACTCGCTGCCGTACCGCGTCATCGACGGCCTCGTCGAGCACTTCTGCCGCTTCCACGACGAGGAGCGCCGCCTCCCCGTCGTGTGGCACCAGTCGCTGCTGACGTTTGTGCAGAGGTACAAGGGAGACCTGAAGGCGCAGGACAAGCAGCGGATCAAGGCGCTCTGCAAGGAGCATTACCACTACCAGATCTCGCCCGAGGTGCACCGCGAACTGGACGGGTCGCTCCACCGGGGGCAGCGCGCCATGGCCGCCGCGCCCGTCAGCCGCCTGGCGGCCGCCGGCAAGGAGGACGTGCGGAACCTCCCGCCGGTCATGATCCTGGACGACTGAGACCAGCGATGCGTAGGCTAGCGTAGCGTGACCGCGTGTGGTTCGTTCGGCGTCGGGCGGTGTCGCGAGTCACATGGCCGAGCGCTCTGGTGTTTGTAAGTGCGCTGCCGCCGCGTCCTGCGCCCGAACGAGCGCGGCCCGCACCGCGTCGAGGTGCGGGCCCTCTAGCCGCGGCACGCGGTGCCCCACCCCCTCGACCTCCACCACCAGGGGGTCTGTGAAGCACTGCGTCAGACTGCGTGACGCCGCGGGGGGGACCACCTTGTCGGCGAGCCCGATCACGTGGACCGTCGGGTACGGCAGCGTGCCGTCGTCCCGCCCGAGCCACACCGACTTGTCCCGCGGCGCGAACCCCGAAATGATGATGCCCAGCGACGGAGGCAGCAACAGGGGGGTGTGCCGGTCGCGGTGCTGCGCGGCGAGGATCGCGGCGGCCATGATCGAGCCCTGCGAGAACCCGAGCACGCCGTGGAAGGGCCCCCGCGACGCCACGAACCGCCGCACCGCCTCCAGCGACGCATCGAATCCGTCGTATTCGATGACGCTCTTCCCGCCGCCTGCCTTCGCGGCCTGGACCGCCGCGCGCGCGTCCCACCACTGCCTGGGGCTGTGGCGGTCGGGGTGGCGCGCGAGCTCGACGCCGTCGCGGTCCGCGCGCGCGGCCAGGACCGCGGAGAGGCGCTCGGCGACGTCGTCGCCGCCGCCGCCCGCGTTGACGTGCGGCGCGTCCATCGTGACGAGCTCCGCGAGGTCGCCTGCAGGCGGGGAACGAGGGCTCGCGGGCGTCAGGAGGAGGAGGTGTTCGGGGACAATGTTGCGCGTTGCGAGGGGGGCGATGTGCGACAAAGAGCGCGTACCGATGCCGTCGCCTGCGTCGCTTGTCCAGCCGGCGAGGCGCAGCTGGGAGTCGAGGATCCACGCATCTGTTTGGAAGGAGTGGAGGCACAGCAATCTAAGCCGCTGGTTCGTGCGCGGCATGCTGCGCACGCTCCTCCCTGCGCCGCACTTCACCGGCCTGGCCGCCGACACACGGACACTCGCAGACCGGCAATTCAATCGTGCCGCGATCCTCAAGCTGTGAGTCGACCGTAGCGCTGCGCTGGTGCCGCACACAGACGGTGAGAGCCGCGTGCCAGGTGCCCTGTTGCTGAGCGTACACCCAGGGCGGCCGCGCCAGCCCCGCATGCGCTCCCCCGCCCGCTTCCGCGCAGGACAAAGGTCTACGTAGTGTGTGTACTCGCTGCGTGGAGGATGCGGGTCACTCACGCTCCGAGGACCGCCCAATTGAGCTACGCTCTAGTGGATGCGCGCTGGAGTGCAGCGCTAGCGGGCAGTGGGGGCGCGACGCAGAGGACGCGTCCGTGTGCAGCCAGACGAGCAGTCGATCGCGGTTCTGCACGTCGCCGGCGCACCGACGATACTTGCAGGACGGAGCGGCTCAGCGCAAAGTATGAGGAATGTTTTTGTTTCCACCCAACAACACCCCCCACGTCCCGGCTCCACACGCGCAAGGCGGCCGCGAACGTACCTCGAGACTCGCATCCCCGCCGCCGTCCGACACGGTGCTCCAGCGTCTCGCAGCGCACGTTGCGTGTCACTCAAACACACCACGGCGCCTCTCTGCCGCCGCGCCGGGCGGGGCCAGCTCACGCGCGGGCTCACAGGTACTGCTCGACGAGGCCCGTGCCCGCGTACAGCGCGGTCCAGTACAGCGCGAGCGCACCGATCCCGGGCGGCGCGTGGTAGAAGGCCAGCGCGGCGAGGCCCCACACGGTGGCCACGGAGCCGACGTACTGCGGGTGCGGGCACACGGAGAAGGGGAAGCCCGTGTGCCAGGGGATGGACCGGCCGAGCTTGCACCCGTAGTACACCCCGGGCAGCCCGATGGCTTTGTAAATCCCTGCGAGATGGGAATCCTCGACTGAACGTGAGCGCTGCGAGACAGCGGGGCTGCAGCGGGCGCGCGGGGCAGGCAGCGCGACGGCGGCGGCGCGGCAGGCGTGCGCGCCTGTGTTGAGCGACTGTCCGACGAAGACGAGGCCCCCGAAGAGCAGGTATTGAAGGGGGTGCACCTCGAGCCACGGAGACAGCGAGGTGAACGAGAGCTTCGCGGGCGCGTCAGTCGTGATGTACCTGCGCGGCGCGTGGGGGAGCGCGGCCGTTGATGCGCGCGCGACGACGCCGCGGCGCAGGAGGGGGCGCGCGCAGGAAAGGCGGGACGTGGGGCGCCGGCGGCGCTGGGCCGACGAGGGCGGCAGTGCGCGGCAGCGGCGTTTGGCGGGGCTGTGGAGCATGCGAGGGGCGCGGTCCGATCGAGCGGCACGCAGCGGTGCGGGCGCGGCGCCACGGTAGTGCACAGACAGCTTCACGGCAGGAATCGCCGCACGCAGTGCCGCTCAGAGCCGAATTGGGGGTCTGCTTCGATTTCGTGATATGGTGCGTGGCCTGGGACCGCAGAGCGGCGTCGGGACGGGCGCACCAGCTCCCGACGGCGGCAAACTGCACGAGTTTCATCACGCCGGCGATGTAGGCGAACACGTCCACGGAGCGGTCCTTGAAGACCGCGTAGAACGGGAGCGGGAAGTGCCACAGCCACGCGTAGAACACGTGCGGCACCATCAGCGCCAGCACCAGCGCGAGAGGGCCCATCGCGCCCGCCAGATGCCACCCTGATACTTGGCCCCGCACCGCCCGCCTGGACGCACTCCGAGCTAGCGCAGACCCGAACGTGCGACGTGGGGCTCGCAGCTGGCCTGCGCGACTGTTGCGCGCGCCGCCTCCCCCCGCACGGCCTTGTTTTCGCCCCTCGTGACCCCTGGTTTCTTCCCGCTGGAACCCCCCCCTGCTCGCGACACAGTGCCCCATTGGCCGAAACTGCGCGCTGGAGCGGTCACTCTGGTGGCGAACGAAGCGCTGATAACCCGCTGAGCTCTCAGAAGCGTATCACCGCTCTCCGCGCGCGGTGCGTGGGGCGCGATGAGCGTCCAGACGACCGCGACACGCAAGAGCGAGGCCGCGAAGCAGCTGGATGGGATCAGACGGGCAGAGAACGACGCAGAATTGCGCTCCGGCGCACAGCGGTTGACGCTGGAGCTGCAGGCGGACGAGTCAGGGGCAACAGAGGTGCTGCAGGATGAGCTGGCCGGGGTGGTCGCACGGCGGCTCGACATGGTCGACTTCGACGCGTACAGCGCGCTGCTGGACTTGCTGAGCGTGGCAGCGAGCAAGGGGGCCGTGGGTCAGATCCCGGCAGAGGACAGCAGGGCGTTGCAGCAGGCACTTTTCTCGGCGCAAGCGAGGGCATCGAAGCTGCAGCACGCGATCACTGCACTCTCGTCCGCGCTTGGCAGGCCGGATGCTGCGTTCTCCACGCCCCAGAAAGCGGAGTCGGCGCGGGACACGGCCGCAGCGACCCCACAGACGGAACACGTTGGAATTCCAAGAATCTCAGCGGACAGCACGCCCACCAAGCTGGATCCGAGCGCGAACGGCGCCACCGAGTCGCCCGAGGCCGCCTCTCTGCCGGTGCCGAGGCGCTTGGCGGAAAACGACGCGGAACGGCCCCGGATGTCGTTTCCAGTGAAGTACCTGCCGCAGGTGCCCGTGGTGAGCTGGAACCTGAACGGCAGCGGCCCGGGCAAGGACGCCGACAAGTACGACGACGCGACGCGCGCGGAGGTGCTCGGGTCGTTTCTGGGACGCATGCAGTGCGGTGGCGGCGCGGGCGGCGCGCGCACTCCCCCGGGCATCATCTGCCTGCAGGTGCGCCGCACGCAGCGCATGACGAACCGCACGGCCTGTCTGTGCCCCACGGAGGCACTCGCCCGTCTCGCGAGCGTGCAGCCACCTTTCACTCCCCCCCTTACCACCCACACCCCCTCTCTGTTCCCGCGGTGCAGGAATTCCGCGACAGCGGCTCCCCCGACGGGGCCTGCGACGCGCGCGAGGCCGTGGCTGCGGCCGGCAAGGCCGCTGGCGCCGAGTTCGGCTACGTCCACGCGGGCCAGCTCCTCACGATGTTCGACACCTCTCGCTACGAAGTGTACAAGCCGCGCAGCGACTCCACGAGGCCGGACTGGCAGCCGCCGACGTGGACGCGCAGGAAGTTCGCGTACACGCCGCTCACCGTCGTCCTCCGGGAGTGCGCGTCCGGTGCGGGGGAGAGCATCGGGTTTGTCGTTACGAACGTGCATCTGCCGGGGGGCAGCGAGGCGAAGGGCGGGGGGGGCGAGGACGCTGGGGACGGCGCGGAGGATGCTGTCGAGGACGCGGAGGAGCAGTTGGCGCAGGTGCGGACGCGCCGGAGCACGCTGCAGCGGGAGGAGTGGCGGCGTCTGTTTGGGGGGAGTGACAGCGTGTACGCCGAGGTCATGCGCGCGGCGAACGTCCCGGTGGAGCCCGCCGAGGCCCGCGACGATGGTGGCGTAAGGGCTCTCGTACATCTGGTCGTGGGCGATTTCAACCTGCAACAGCTGTGGCGACAGCGTGCGCAACAGGACTTTGTTGACGACTGGGCGACGATGATGAGGACGTGGGAGCCGTACGGCGTGGCGCTGCGGGACGCTGGGCCGTCGCAGTCCGGGGAGAGGGACGTCGGCGCGCGCGTGGTGTCGGCGTCGGGTCTGAACACGTGCACAGGCTTTGTGTCGGACGGGCTCTTCGTGCGGCGGCAGGTGGTGCAGAAGAGGGGCGGGGTGGGGCTGGGGGGGGACGCGGCCGGGCGGTACAAGCTCGAGGTGCGCGTGCAGGCGGGGATCGAGCCGCTGCGGCGCGTGGCGCGGGGGTCGGGGTCGCGCACGTTCGGGCTGTCGAACCACCGGCCCGTGGCGTCTGTGCTGACGTTCGAGGACAGGGAGGTGAAGGCGGCGAAGAAGGAGAAGGAGAAGGCGGACGGCGCCGGTCCAGGCGACGAGGATGCCGCCTAGCTGTGCAGTGTGACGAACCATCATGGTTCGAGGAGGTGGAAAAGTAACAACGAAGGGGAAACCCATTGGTTGACATGTCTCGCCTGACTCAGGGCCAGTGCCGCGCGGGCATGAGATTCGAATTGGGGCGAATCATGCGCTGCTATACTAGATCGATCTTCCGACGGCCCTGCGATCGAGACATGCGCGCAACGCTCGCTCATTGCCAACACGGCATCACTCGGCCCCCGTCCTACCCCCCGAACCCAATCAAGCTCCCGGACCCCGGCAGGTTCGAGCTGTACGCCATGTACTCCTCCGACAGCTTGTGCTTCTCCACCAGGTCCTGCTGCTCGATCAGCTTTTGCCCCTCCTCCAGCAGCTGCTCCAGCGTCAGCCGCGGCGCGTCGAACCCGTCCACGGGGTCCCGCGTCCCGTCGACCTTGAGCGGCCGGTCCCGGAACAGCCGCGCCCCGAGCCGCTCCAGCGCCACGCGGCCCTCCTGCGCGTCCCACAACTGCTCGTTCACCCACTTGTACACGTGCTCGTCGTACGTCGCCTGCACCAACGCAGCGCGTAAGCCGCACACGTCGCTACAGCCGCAACGGCACGCCCCACACAGATTGAAACGCACAAGGGCGCCTTCGAGTCAAAGCATGAAACAAGCAGCAAGGCACGCAGGCTGCGAGGAGGAGAGCGCGCACCTGCCGCACGGCGCCGAAGAAGTCCATGGACTGTCCCGGGAAGGCGTCGACGAGCTTGGCGAGGTCCTCCTCGGACACGTGGTCGTCGCGGTACATCTGCAGCATCGTGGCAATGATCTCCTCGCGGTTGGGGTTCCAGTAGAACTTCTCCATGCGGCCGTCGCGGATGAGCGGCGCGAAGAGCGTGCTGAGGTCGTTCCCGGTGACGATGATCGGGATGCGGTTCAGCCCGCGGCTCGTCGCCTCCCACGTGCCGCCGACCGAGACCGTCTCCGGGTCGTCGCACAGGTTCATCAGACACCCCTGCACAGCGAACGAACGAGAGCGCGGTCGTCTCGACGCCTTCACGGACGTCCACCGCACGCACGCACGCACTCGCGGCAGCAAACAAAAAAGCCGCCGTTCGAGGAGGTCGCGATACCATACTATGGTGCGGAAGTGTGAGGGGCGCGGCGCGGACCTGTACGATCTGGTTGTTGACGGTCACTTGCGTGTTCTCGAACCGTCCGATCCCCGCGTCGATGTCGTTGATCACCAGGCACGACAGCTTGCCCTGGTTCTTGCACACCTCCGCCGCGCGCCGGTACCGGTTGCGGATGAGCGCGCTCGGCCGCCCCGCGATGGAGTCCTCGAGCTCGCCCGCGGACATGATGATCGGCTCCACGCCCATCTTCTTGAACGTGAGCTCGGTCTGGAAGGTCTTCCCCTGGCCCTTGCCGCCCCAAATACCCAAAATGAGGGGCACGCGGCAGTCGAAGTCGCTGGCCATGTAGTTCTTCACGATGTGCAGCGCGATCGCCTCCGCGAACCGCGGGCTCACGTAGTAGTCTCCCACCAGGTTGTTGAAAGACCTGAACACAAGAACGATGAGAAACAACGACTAGGTCAGCACCGGCTGTGGGCACGTCCCTCCCTGCGCTCGCCGACGCTCAGAGTGTTCTCGTGGCGGACGCGTGGATCTGGTGCGCCGCACCTGAAGTCCCACGTGCGCAGTTCTCCGGAGGCGATGTCGCTCTTTTGCCCGAGGAAGCCGCCCGCGTACAGGTGGTCGAGGTGCTCGATGTTCTGCCCGTGGTCCACGTTGATGTTGTAGTTCTGCAGGGGCCGCGCGGGACGTGTCGTTGTTTTGCGGGCGCCGACAGCGCACGGGTTGCGCTGGAGCACACCAGGGCGGTGCCGAACGAACGACACAGAGAACGAATTGAAAAATTGCCCCACGGCCATCGAGTTCAAGAGCTGGAGATGGCGGCGCCGGTGCGAAACCGCGGCCTGATGACGCGATGACGGCCTGCCGCGGCATGGCTCTGGCGGCACCAAGGAGGCGACCTCTCCGTCCCAAGCGCATCGTTCACCGGGCACTTCGATCACCGCTCGCCTCTCCCTACCGCAGAGCCGCCTCAGGGCGACAGCTCGACCCCGCACTGTTCCCCTCGACCCCGCACCAGGCCTCCCTCTGTCCACCATCCAGACAGCGGGATCGCGGGGCGCGGTCGCGGTGGGTCCTCATTGCGCACGTCCGCGCACCTGCTTCTTCCCGATGGCTGCGAGGAGGTCCTCGTCGTCCTCGGCGCCGTCCTCCCGCGTCTTCCAGCTCTCCGAGACGCGAGCCCCACGCTTAGGCAGCTCGGCCTCCGGGCTCACCGCCCGCACCGCCACGTGGCGGCATGCTGGCTGGCGGCGGGCGGCGTTGGGTGCGCACGGCGCGGATTGCGCGCTGCTGGCGGGGCCGGAGCGCTGGCACGGACGCGCCGCGAGTCGGTGCATGGTCGGACCGTGGGAGCGCGGTGCTACGAACCCAACGGAACAGCCGATACCGCCGTTCGCCTAGTTTAACTAAGAATATCCCACTGTTCCGCGGCGCAGGCGTCCGGCGCTCCCTTCGTCGCGCAGCCGGACATTGTCTGCAGAGGGGGGGTCCCGAAAAGCGCACGGCCCCGTGCCCAGACTTCCGATGCTCACCTGCAATGCCCCCGTGCTCAGCTCATCAACTGCAGCTCTCAATCAGCTTGATCACTCCCACGACGCAAAAGGGTCGTCTCGCCCCGACGACCTGCTCACTCATGTGCGTGCCTCCCAGCCACCGAAACGACAACGCATCGGGCGTCACATCCCCCGCCACCCGCGACGGCCCTGCGGCTCGACGGCGCCCTCGCAGCGTCGGCTGTTCTTCTGTTGCGAGACGGCGCAACGGGCAATGGATGTTCACTGGGCGCCTGTGGCTCCCTGGAACTCGAGCCAGTGCTCCACCGCCTGCTCGACGGACCCGTCGTGGTTGGCCAGCAGCTCGATGGCCATCGTGCGGCTCAGGCCCATCATGTCCGACACCGTCTGGATGTTCTCCTCGGGGATGAACTGCACCGCAAAGTACAACACACAACAGAAATCAATACACCCCCCTCAACGCGCACGCGCCGACGCCACCGCCGCATCGACGGCGCACCACGCTGACACGCAAGTCCTCACGACAAACGCCAGCAATGTGAGGAGGGGGGGGGAGGTTGTTCTCGCGACGTACGTCGAACTCCTCCCGAATGTCGTCCTCGCCGGCCTGGTCCTCGATCAGGTCCTCGATCATCTCCTCGTCGTCGTCCTCCTCGTCCTCCTCGTCCTCCTCGTCCTCCTCCATGCTCTCCTCCGCGTCCTCGTTCAGCGTCCAGTCCGCCTCAAACTGCAAACACACAAGTCCTACACAAGGTCACGATGATTCTTCCGGCGCAACGCACACGCGGCTCCTGCACACGCGGGGAGGGCGCGCACCATCGGGCCGCCGGTCGTGCGCCGCTGTACCGTCCGCACCACCGTGGGGGGGCCGGCCCCGCGCCCCGCACCCTCGTCGCGGACAGGGTCCTCCCGCTCGCGCAGCAGGCCGTTCCGGCGCGCGTACGCGCGCACGTCCTCCTCCGCCTCGCCCTCCCGCGCCGGCGGCCCGGGCCCGTCGTCCGCTGCAGGCACAACAAGAGCAACGCAGCGCACCGTCAGCACCGACCCAAACAACACAGCCGCCGCACAGGAACAAGCGCTCTCCGTCTGCGCGTGCGGCGCACCCCAGAGGAGGTCGATCACGGAGTCCCTGTTGGCGCGCAGCGCGTCGCAGTGGAAGAGGGGCTCGAACACGTCCGTGGCGCGCCCGCGCGTCTGGCGCCACCAGCGCCTCTGGCCGCCCAGGAACGCCGACACCGCGAGCAGCAGCTCCGGCGGCCGCAGCCCGAGCGCCTGCGCCGCCACCATCCCCGCCGCCTGCGCCAGCATCGACGGCGGCTCCGCCGGCCGCGCCCGCGACGCGTCCACGAGCGCCAGCGCCGCCCGCCGCAGCCGCCGCCCCAGAAGATGCGGGTGCCGCTCCGCCAGCGGCGCCATCTCGCACCGCAGGACCGTCATCGCTTCTTTCCTCTTCCCCTGCGCCGTCAACGCCAGCAGGTGCGCGCGCAGGAGCTCAAACTCCACGCCCGGCCGCTCCGGAAGCGAGTACATGCCCGCTGCGCCCCCCGGCGACCGCTCGCCGCCCGTGAGGACGCTCTCGGGGCTCGCGCCGGCCTCGGCCGCGCGGCGCTCTTCCGCGGCCTCGGCACGGATTTTCCGGAGCTCCGCGACGGCGCCGAAGTAGTCCCCGCGCGACGCGAGGCCCTGGACGTCGTGGCAGCGGCGGACGGTCGCGGCGTCGTACTTGCCGACGCCGGCGGCCTGCCGCCAGCCGCCCCAGGTGCCGGCGTACTCGCCGTCGGGCGCGGGCGGGGGGGCCTTCCAGCGGAGCGGGCGGAGCGTCGGGCGGTCGGGCTGCTCGGCGGGGTCGTCGGCGACGCGGTCGGGCGCGTCCTCGATGATCCCGCGGAAGACGGCGTACTCGTACACGATGCTGCAAACAAACACACAACAGCACGAACCAACTGTTGCAACTATGAAAAGACACCGTGTCACTCATGTGCAATCTTGCTTTTCAATCACGTCATGTGCTTGGCCGATGTTCGTGCATCTGGCTGCGGCCAGCGTGCTTCGAGGACAGGTGCGAACAGTGCAATGGTGGGCAGTGTGCAATTGCAGCCCGCCGCGCAGCTCCGCACGCACCTGTCCACGGACGACGCCGTCAGCGTGACGCGGTGCAGCTCCGACCGCACCGCGCTGCAGCGGTCCCCGTTTGCGACCGCCAGCGCCGCCACCGCCCTGTCGCGCGGCAGGCTCAGCGTCGTCGACAGCGCCGCGATGTCGCCGTCCAGCAGCTCCCGCTCCGGCTTCAGGACGCCCGTGGTCGACCCGAGCACGCCCGACACCGCGCACCGCTGCTCGATGATGTCCACGGCCGTCGACAGCGCCCCCGGGTCCGCGCTGTTGTCCGGCAGGCGGTTCGAGTGCGCGATGAACAGCACCGACAGGTACTTCAGGAGGCGAGGGAGCGCGGGGGCGTCCGCGTCCGTCTCCGACGACATGACCTGCGGGTACGCAGACACACGGACAAATCGGCGCGTGAGCCGCGAACCGCCACCAGCTCGCGTCCGGTCGCGAACGGCGCCGCGGGGGGCCTCTTCCGCACCGTGAGGATCATCGACACGAGCTCGCGGCGGCTCTCGTGCAGCCGCGGCAGGCTCGGCAGCCCCGGCGGCCGCGGCGCGTCCCCTATACCCGGCGGACACGTCAGCAGCAGGGAGCACTCCTTCAGCTCCTTGTACGCGTCGGGGTACGCGCGCTCGGCGAGCGCCGCGAGCTCCGTGAGCAGCGGCTGCACGTCCTTGAGGCCCGCGCGGTGCCTGAGCACCTGTTCGATGAAGTGCTGCCGCTGCAGTTTGAAGGCGAGGGACGGCTCCGCAAGGACCGCGGGGCAGCGCTCGTGCAGGAGCGCGCGCGCGGCGTCGAGCTCGCCCGCGAGGACGAGCGCCTCGACTTGCCGCGCGTCGCACAGCTTCGCGGTCCCGCGCGCCCGCCGCGACCCGCCCTCGCTCGCCGACGGGGGGGGTGCCGCTTGAGCGCTGCGAGCGGGGGGGGACGGAGCACTGCTGTTGACGGGTGCGGTGGGCGGGAGGCGGCTGGATGCGCGAGGCGTGGTGGAGCGGACGCGGGCGCGCGGCGTCGCGGACCTGGCGGGTGCGGCCCGTGGGGCGTCGCCCGAGTCATGCGTGGTGGTGTCAGACACGTCGTGCACGAGGCCGGCCGCGACGAGGTACTCGACGACGAGCGCGTCCATCGCCTCGAGCCACAGGACGTCCTCGGCTGCAGGTGCGTCAGGGGGGGGGTTCGGATTGCTGTGCTGGTGCACGGTGATGCAGAGGTTTGGTGGTGTCGGAGGGGGCGTACCGTCGCGGTGCGGGGGCAGCGCAGCCTCCCAGGCTTCGGCGGGGGGCGGGAGCTGCGGGTGCTCCTCCATGGTGGCGCTGTGAGCTGGAGGGGTGGTGTGTGGTGCCGAGTCCACGCCCTCAGCCGCGGCGACGCGCCGGGCCTGCAGCGAGAAGGATATCGGGGACAGACAGAGGCTGTGTGGTCGGTTTGGGACGGCGGCGCGGGCCCGTGGAGCCGGGGGAGCGTGGCACAGAGCAGGAGATCGTGACGGGGGGCGTGGACCACGATGCGACGTACGCGGGCTGGGAGCGGAGAACGAGGAGCGCGTTCTCGAACACGAGTGGGGGAGAGGCCGGGCGAATGCCGCCGGCACGGGCGCGTTGCGTCCCAAGGAACGGCGCGCAGATTGCTGGCCCGAAACGCCGCTATCGGCTGGGATGGGGCGCAGCTCGATCACCGTTCGCAGTTCCTTGGGATGTGAGAAACCCGTGACAGCCTGCTTCGCGATCGATATGCCCCGAGCGAGTGGCCCAGAGGGCCCGCAACGGTTCATGCACACCGACGCACCTGTCCCCGCGGCCTTCTGCAGAATGGCGGCTCGCTGTACCCTCAGCAACCTACTGAATCACTCAAAGACTCCCCTCCGCCGATCGAGGGCCACAGCGCCCGACAATTGGCCCTGGTGCCGCCGAAAATCGAGCACACCTATCAACCGCCCAAGTTCTCCCTCTCCGTGGGCACGACGCACAAAGTACGTATCTCAGACGCAGGACGAGTCGACACTGCACGCGACAGCTGCGCCGCAGCGCCGTTCAGCCCCCCCGGGTGACAGGGAGCAGGAAGAAAAGTCAGACATCACCTGAGGCCAACACCCCCCGCGCCGGCCGCACGCAGCAAAGGGGGGCGCGCCGCGCGCACGCAGCGCAGACTGCGGGCGCCAGCGACACTGCGCGTGATAGACTGAGTTGACTTTTCCTCGTCTTATTTGAAGCGGGCCCTTCTTTGATCCTGCTGTTCATAGCTCGCGTTGCCGCGGCGGGCTCCGCCCACGGGGGCCATTTATGCGCCAGGCTCTTGGCCTCGCTGAGTAGTTTGCGGCCACGGACGTCGAGGGCTGGAGGGCGACGTACCTGGCGGGGCGAGGCGCAGCAGCAAGGTGCTGGAGACACGGCGTGGCTGTCGCCCAGGGGCTGAAGGCTGCGAGCGCGATGTCGCTTAGTGAGTTCCCGCGCCCACGGCCCCAGCGCGAGCCTCGTCCCCGCTCGCGCGCGCCCCGGCCGGCCACGCCAGGCACAGCTGGCCACCGCAGCCCCCCGTGCAGCGGCGCCCTGCGACCGCGACGCGGGCGGATCCTGTCCGCTGTATGCGCTCCCGGGGACGCAGCGATCCGGCGGTCGGACGCCGCCGTCCGGCAACATCGCGAGCGCCGCCCGTGCAGGCCGCGTCAAAGCCGCGAGCTGCTACGCGGGAGCCTCCGCCCGCGCGCTGCCACGCTATACCCCGCCGCCCCGGGCGCCCGGATGCGCCGTTCACGTCGCTAGGACAGCCCGCATTGCGCGCGGCGCCACGCTCGCCGCCTGGCGGCCCCCAGGCGCTGCGGCAACCAACGGCGCACTCTCCGCCCGGCCTTTCGTGCGTGCAGGCCGAGTTTCCCTGCGCGAGCAGGCGTCGGATTGGATAGTGATGGAGGGGCGGTACCGTTTGGAGGGCGAGCGGCCACAGGTTGGGCGTCAGAAGCTGTCGCACCAGATGCCAGCGGCCGGAGCATTGCCGGCGCGGAACTCCCTGCAGCTGCCGGGCGCCATCCTCATCGCGGTCGCGAGCACACTCCACATGTACAACAGCGCGCAGGCCGCCGAGCCCGCCGTGGCGTCGGTCAGCTTCTCCCCGGCCACGATCACCGCGCTCGCGGGGTGCCCCGAGGTGCCGGGCGTGGACGTGTTCGTCGGACTGTCGACCGGCGAGGTCGCGATCCTCGACGCGTCCACGCTCAGCACCAAGGCCGAGATCCCAAAAGGTCCGCGCACGCGCCCCCAGCCCATGCGCTCTCCCGCCGCGTCCGTTGCCGCACAACTCCCCGCGCGTCGCGCTCCCTCTCGCCCGGCCACGTGCGCACGCCCGCCGCCGCGCCAGCATGGTGCGCGGCTGCCGAGCGACGCGCCGTGCCCCTCCGCGCCGTTTCCGCCCGGCGGCGACCGCAGCACGGCGGCCTGACTGCGACGCCCGCGCGTTCCCTTCGCGCAGACGTCGTCGTGCTGTGCAAGCCCGACGAGATCACCATCGGCAGCGACGTGGTCGCGGCGTCCATCCTCCCCGGCGCGTCGGACGCCACCGCGGTGGTGGTGTACGCGTGCGGCACCGCGGCGACGTTCGTCATCCCGGAGGTGGACCCGGAGAGCAGGCTGACGAAGAAGGAACGCAAGGCGATCAACTCCGGCATCGGGTTCTCCGTCACGGGCATGGCGACGCGCGTGACGGCCGCCACCGTGACCGCGCCGCCGATGCTCACGGGCGCCGTCAACGGCCGCCCCGGACGCGAGGTGCGTGTTTGCACGCGACAGGGGCTTGCCCGTGGACCCCGGCTCCTTTTCGGGGTCGAAGACAGATAGAAAAATGGTCGCAAATATGGTTTGTTGATTGATTGTTGATTGTTCGTGTGGTGTTTCCTGCGCCGGTGCAGGAGCTGTCCGTGCAGGACAGCCTGGACGCCTCCGGCAGCACCGCGACCAACAGTCACGGCGGCAACGGCCAGAACGGCGCCGCCGCCAACGGCCTGGTCAGCGAGCAGCGGCTGTCGGCGGGCGCACACGTCACCTGCGCCGCGCTCTCCCCCGACGGCCGCATGATCGCCATGGGCTTCGAGTCCGGGACGACCGCCGTGCTCGACCGCGACACCCTCGCGCTCCAGCAGGGCTTCACGTCGTTCTTCGGCTCGGTGCTGTGCCTGGCGTGGTCGCCGGATGCCGCCGTGCTGGCCGCGGGCGGGCAGGACGACCTGATCGCGGTGTACTCGCTGCGGCACCGTGCGACGCTCGCGTGGTGCGAGGCGCACCAGTCCTGGGTGTCGGGCGTGGCCTTTGACGGGCAGCACTGTCAGCGGGGGAGTCGCGACCCCACGTCTGACGAAGTGACGCCGGACGTGTACCGCGTGGTGAGCGTCGGACAGGACTGCCAGCTCGCCGTCTGGGACGTCGTCCTCGACGCCGACATCGTCGAGGCGGCGGAGGAGCGGCGGGACGCAGCACTGGCGCTGGCGAACCGCGCGGCGTCGATCAGCGCGGACGGCGGGGGCAGCGAGGTGGGGACGCCGGGCGGGCAGGCGCCGGGGGGGCTGTCGATGGCGCTCGGGGGCATGTCGGTGGGCGGGGGCGCGAAGGGCGAGGGCGTTGTTTTGCCGTCGGTGCCCCGGGGGGGTATGACGCTGCTGATGCCGCTGGTGGTGTGCGCGGTGCACCCGGAGCCGTGCTGCGCGGTGCTGCCGTGCGAGGAGTATATATTTACGGTGGACTGGGCGGGGGCGGTGCGGGCGTGGCGGCGGCCGCGACCAACGGTGGCGCAGCTGGCCATCTCGCGGAGCCACGCGCGGAAGCAGAGCCAGACCAAGGTGCACAAGGAGAGCCTGGGATGACGCGGACGGTGTGCGCGCGCTGTTGTGACCCGGAGAGGTCGCCGGGGGGGGTGTCACGCTGACACAGGGGCCGGGGAACTGCGTGCTGTCGAGGCACGGACCGGCGCGCATGGACGCGTGCTCATTCGCGGTTCTCGGCACTTTCGATCCGGAATAATCTGCGTTCGAAATGATCAAGGAGCTGAAGACTGTTCTCGCGGAGGTGGCGGCGGACCTCCCTGAAGCCGACAAGCACGACGCCGCCCACTGGCTCAGCTGCGCGCTGTGCCCGATCTCGCGCCACGACGCAGCGGTGAGTTCGACGACGCCGAAAACTCACCCGCGAGTCGGACTCGCGGTGCGACCGCCTGGAGTGACGGGAGCGGGCCAACTAACAAAGACGTTTGCACGTCGGTATTTTTCCGATTTCCGCACGTCGCCGCGTTCGCTTGGTCGCGAAACCGGCGTATTCCTTCGACTCAGAATATTTCCCGGCAGCGTGTGAGGCCGCCCGCTTGACGCGTGCGCGTGCGCGTCAGTCGCGACCTCCATCGCCCACAATCGATTCCCCGACCGCCGAAGCCCGCCTGCTTGCAGTCCAGGACCATCGAGAGCTTGCGCCGCTTCCACGCGACGCCCACGAAGGACGACCAGGTCCGCCCCCCCCCCCGCGCTTCCCTGGAACGCCCCAGCCGACAGCTCACTCCTGCCTGAGCATGGTGCTGCCCCCCGACCGGCCGACGCTCCGCAGGGGAAGCTGATCGAGGACGAGACGCGTCTCTGGGAGGCCGCGATCAACGGCCTCGTCCAGCTCTTCCTCGGCGACCGCATGGAGTCCCGCAGGGACGCCATCACCTGCCTCTCGCAGATCGCAGGCAAGGCCGCCGCCGCCCGCACACACGCGCAGCGCACCTCGCACCATGCGCGCGTCTGCGGAGCGCCGTCGCATCGACCGAGCGTCCCACGCCGCGCCTGCCGCTGACAGCCGAGTGCTTGCGTTGTTGTTGTACAGACAAGTCGCGCTTCGCGAGGCAGTACGTCATGGACGTGATGGCGCGCCACGGCGTGCACATGCGCATCCGTTGGGAGACGAACGGGTTCGATCCCTGCCGGCCCGTGTTCGAGTACAGTCAGACCAACTCGCGGGACTCGCTGGCGGCGATGCGTGGCGCGCTGCCGGCCATGGCGTGGCTGACGGTGCCGGACGACGCCGCGGGGCTCGTGCCGGAGGACAAGCGCACGACGCGCAAGGAGGGCGTGCTGGAGCCGTCGACGGTGTAGCGGCGCGGCGGGGCGCGGTCGGCCCCTGTCACTGACAGTCACTGACTGTCAGGCGCAAAGCGAGCGCGGGCGTTGAAGTTGGCGACGCGTCCGGGGCGCGGTGTGAGTGTATGCGAATGAGGGCGTGGGCCATGCGGGCGCTCATGCGCAGCAGGGCGCCGCGACCGGAGAGCGTAGCCTCACATTGATCGCCGACGACATCGGGACGCGTGGTGGGGCTTGCCGACGAGTACCCGCACGCCCGCGGGGCTCGTCACTGATCGAAGACTTCACTCAAGCTGCGTGCGCAGGTGCTGGGACCCCGACATCTGTTGCTGCAGCTTGCTCATCCTGCGTGCGGGCACTCCACCGCGTCGTTGCTCTCGGCCGCCCCTTTCCTTGGTCAAGGTGACCTCCGGTGTGACGCATTTGTCACACTGCATGTTCAATACATTGATCGATCTTGGTCACGAGCCTCTATGGCTGACCACAGCTGCACATCGTGAAGCACTCATGTCAACATTGCGACGCACTCATTTAGCGCACGCCATATCCAGAGCCAGCTGTCCGCTGTGTAAGCACATGCGCATTTCAGCCCGCCGCGTGACGGACCACTGAGATCTTCGAATCCGCGAAACACGACCGTTGAATCCAACCCCCAGCCGCAAACAACCCTCCTACTCCGTCCCCGCCGCTCAACCCTCGCCGCCCGACTCCGTCAGGTCGTCGAAGCTCCGCGACCGCTTCCCCGCAATCGCCTCCGCCACCATCACCGCCCGCGACCCCTCCCCGTCGAGCGCCGGCCAGTACGCCCGCAGCTCATCGGCACTCACCCCCAGCGGCTCCCCCCCAAGCGACCCCTCCGTGAAGTGAACCGACCCCACCTCGGACCCCGCCCTCCCGTGAGAGCCCACCGCGGGCGCGCTCCCGCGCGGCTCCTGCTCCCCGCCCTCCAACACTGATGACGCGCGCGCCTGGCGGAAGCCGAGCTTCGACATGACGGACCGCGTGGCGTGGAAGCGATTCCACAGCACGCGCGGGAACCGCTTGAGCTCCGGGAGGTTGCGCGTGCTGCCGAGCGTGCTGCCGAGCGGCGCGCTGAGGATGCCTTGGGGCTTGGGGCGGAACACCATGGGCACGAACTCCGCGCCCCAGAGGACGTCCTCCGGCACGCGGTACGTGCGGCGGCGGATCACGGTGCTGCCGGTGCCGAGGTGCGTGCCCTCCACGACCACGACGAGCTCGGAACCCGCGTCGGCAAGGAGGCCCTCGGGCGACGACCACGCCGCGAGCGGGGACCCGCTCGCCGACGTGTCGTGGCGCAGCTGCAAGAGACCGAGCACGCGCGTAGCGTCGGCGATCGGTGGCGTGACAAACGGCGGCGAATGCGCGCGAAAAAAGCAACACCGTGCATCTGTTGGTGCAGAGACGCGTCGCACGCCCGTCGTCCGAGCCGCGCACGCGGGACAGCAAAGCGCGCAAGCTCGCGCACCTCTGTTGGGAACCGCAGCCACAGCTGCTCCCCGCCCGCATCGAACCCCACCGGTAGAACCCTCTCCACCTGACTCAGGCCCTCCCGCTGCCCCTCGAGCCCCAGCGCCTGCATGTCCGCCGGCGCCACGATCCCCGCGTCCGGATCCGCCAGGTCCAGCTCCTTCCACCGGTACAGGTACATCCGCGCGGTCGCAGCCACGATTTGCGCGGTGTGCGTGTCCGCCACGCGCACCGCCACCGCGGCGCCGTCCTCCCGCGGCATCACGACCGCCTTGTTCGACAGCACAAGCGCGTTGCCCTCGCCGGGCTCCGGGAACGGCAGCGGCGCCTGCGCCGACGGCTGCTCGCGCACCACGAACAGCGACACCTGTTGCATGTCCTCGGCTTCTGGGAGGCCCGGCTGCGGCTCGACGTCGTGGAACTTGGACAGGTCGACCTTGTACCGCGCGCCGGACTGCCCGCGCGCGTCCGCGTCCGCGTCGCCGTCCCCCGCCGTGAGCTTCGGTTTATATATGCAGCTCTTGAACACACACCCCCACTGGATCTCCCGCGCGAGGTACGACCGCCGGACGAGGAACGTCGAGCCGATGTCGCTCGTACCCTGCAGCCAGAACACGATCTCCGCGTCCAGCGACGTCAGGCTCTCGTGCGTGTGCCCGTACAGCGGGCTGGCCTCCGACACCTCGTGGCACACGACGAGCGGGAGCAGCATGCGCCCGTTCACGTCCGGGAGCTGCAGCTCGTACACCTGCACCGGCACGCTCTCGCCCTCGGCCGTGCGGCGCCCCGGGCCCCACACGTACAGGAACGCCGACGCGCGCGCGTCGACGACGGGCGTCGGGCGGATGTCCGCGACGCGGAACATGAGGCACAGCGTGCCGTCGCGCCGCGCGAGGCAGACGGACTCGGACACGAACACGGAGCGCGCGCGGTACGACGGGTGCGAGATGCGCGCGAAGATGACCCCAATGAAGACGGCGTTGATGACGACGGAGACCATCGACTGGACGAACATGACCCAGTACGTGGACACGCAGTCGGTCGGGCTCCGGAAGCCGTACCCGATCGTGATCTGCGTCTCGATCGAGAAGGCCCACGCCGAGTGCCAACCCTGCAGTATAAAAACCGAGTGGGGGGGGCGGTGTTGGAGGGGTGTTGCGGGCGGCGGCGGTGGGTGCGGTCGTTTCGCACGCTTCCGCGCGTGGGGAATGGCGCGTGTGGTGGACGGAGGCAATACGCAGAGGTGGTATGTGGCCGTCGGCGCAGGCGTCCAGGGGCCTTGCGCGGCGGGGACTCGGCGTCAAGCCCGAGCCCGGTCGCACCTCGTTGAACTCCGTGAAGCAGTCCGGGTCCGCTGCGGCGATGCCGTGCCAGATGGCGCTGAAGAGCAGGATGGAGAGGAGGTATACGGCGAAGGTGACGAGGGTGACGTAGTGGAAGGGCATGTTCACGACGGTGGTGAAGAAGTCGCGCGAGACGAGGTGCCAGAGCCGCGAGAAGTTGCTCCAGGCGCCCTTCGCGCGGCCCCCGGCGTCGGGCTCGAGGCTGCCCACCCACTGCACGCGCGACTTGCCGGCCTGTTGCCCCGCGCCGATCAGCGCGGGCACGCCGAGCATGGCGCGCTCGAACTGGTACATCACGCCGCCTGCGAGCGAGCGCGGGCGCGCGCAGGGGCGTCGCGGGAGACGTCGCGCGCGCGTGCGACAACACGTGCGGGCGGCCGTTGGCGCTCTGTGGACGCGGACCGACGCCGTTTCCGCGCCTCGCGTGAAGGAGCAGTTCACGAGAGGCGCTGGAGCGAGCTGCGTCAGGGGGGTACCTTTGTCCATGGGTGCCAGCCGCCTCGCATGGTTCTTCCGCTGCTCAGTGGCATGCTGCATGCGGATGAAGGCCGGTATCTTGAGCTCCTTCTCCACGTCCTCCTGCGTCTCCCCCGACGCGAGCATGCCGCGCCTCAGGCTCGTGAACTTCCGCAGGCTCGCGCCAGACCTGATGCCCCGCGAGCTGCCCTCGCGCGAATGCGACTCCCACCCCCCGCGCTGGCTCCTCGCGGACATCTTCTGCAGCATAGAGGGGCCGCGCGAGGGCTTCGGCGCCGACGGAAGCGCCGCCCCGCCCTGGCTTCCGCCCTCATTCGCCTCCATGCTGCCCCTGAGAGGGCCCTGCGGCCTGGTGCGGAGACGCCGGCGCCTTCCCGAGTGCCTGGGTGCGCGAACGGGGATCGGTGCCAACTGAGGTCGCTGCGCGGGGGCAAAGTTGGCGGGGCGAGGCCCGCAGCTCAGCTGAGCTGGCCCCAGCGCGTCAGACGAGCCTGCGTCGGTGAGGCAGCCGACACGCGCTCGCGCTGTGGCAGCGCCGTCAGCCGCGCATCGCCAGGCGTCGCGAGCACCGGCCCGCCGTGGCAGCAGCAGCGCGCCGGACGGCGTCGGTCGACCAGAATGTGTCGCACACACACACACGCGCGCGCATAGGTGGAGCATCATCGTGGGGCTGCCAGCGGTGCCTGTCCGCGCCGCGCTGATCCCGGGCACGTGGCGGGCGGCCCGGTGAGGCGGCCGCTGGCACTGGCGCGATGGGGCGGGTCATGGCGCAGCGCACCATGACACCTTGACACAGTGGAGCCGAGGGGTTGCCCGGGCCGTGGGGCGCGGAGGCGATGCGGCATGGCGGTGAAGCGGCTGCAGGGCCGGGGCGTGTGGCAGGGCAGGGCGGCGCGCACTCGTAGAGATGAGTGACGTGCCCGGGGAGGTGGCAACGTGGGAATGTCGCGCGAAGCTCGCCGGCAAAGACCGGTTCGAGAGCGTATGTGCGGGTTTTCGCCAGGAACAGCTCGCGGTATGAGGGCCGCGGCGCCCGCCGGGCAAGTCGGGCGTGGCGCAGCGGGGTCGCTCAGCGACAGCCCCCCCGCCCGCTGCGGAGCGCCGTGCGCGGCCATCGGGGCGCGCTGTGTCCGGGCTGTTCCAGAGATACCGCTGCGATACGCGGAGGAGCGCGTGCGATGCCCCTCGCAGGGGACGCCGTCCAACACACTGGCAAGCTCAACTGCAACGCTGCCCCGCGCGGCGCTGCGACGTGACGTCACATGAGATGGTGTCTGGGGCGTCGAGCATGATCGAGAACCGCGCGGCGCATCGACGTGTGCGCCTGATGGGCGCAGGCGGGGCCGCAACGCCGCGAGATGCTGGCGCTGGCATGAGCACGAGCCTGCTGCGCCCCGGCGCCGGGGCAAACGCCGCCCGACCGGACGCGAATGCTAGTCCCAGTTCAGCGACGCCTCGCGTGCGGCCTACTTTGATCAACGGCGCACCACCCGCCTGGGAGGTGGGCCGTTTTCCTGCAGGCGTGCAGCCGCGTACCGCGCGGCCCCTGCAGCGGCCTGACGAGCGAAACCAGCCAGGCTCGACGCCCATCTGCCAGATCAGCGAGTCTCCGCGGGGAAACGCCCTGGAACAGCGCAGCACGGCCGGTGCCGCGCCTCAGAGGGGCGGAGGTGACGACGCCATTCCGGGGCCGATCAGCGACGCACAGCCGCAGGAGGACCTCGACGCGCGGCTCGCCCTGGTCCGTCAGAGGATCTCCCACATCCAGTCCATCCGCAGATCCCAGGTCCGCCCCTCGGTCCCCCCCCACGCGCCCAGAGCACTACGCCGCTGTGTGCCGCGGACGGTGCCTCGCGCACCACGCGGCGGACCCGGCGCGAAACCGCACGCGCACCACCCCACACGCCATGCGCATGCGACCGCGCCGCTCCATCGCGTCGCTCCGCAGGTCCAGGCGTTTCTGCGGCAACAGGGCGTGGCGCGGCAACACGCTGCCCACGGGGACGCGCCCGCCGAGTCCCCCGCCGCGGTCCTGGCCGCGGACCTCGCGTCCGACCTCCGCAGGGACCTCGAGCGCCCGAACTTCCCGGCCCCGGCCGGCTGGCGGCCCGGCGCAGGCTCGGACGACGACGACCCCGTGGACGCCCACAGCGCGCCAGCGCCGCGCAACGCGCCCGGCGTGACGCGCAGCGGTGCGGCCCGGGCGCCGCCGCCGTACCGCCCGCGGCCGCCGTGGCGCGGACGACGACGTCGACGCCGCGGCGCCGCAGCGCCCCCCTGGCGGGACGTCGACGGCGCCGTGCGCTGCCGCGCGCAGCAACGACCGGGCCGGCGCGCAGGCGGCGGCGCAGGGCGCGGGGACCGCGGGGTCCGGCGCGCGAACTCCCTCAATGCCGCGGCGGCGACGCCGGGCCGCCGGCCGCGCGGCGACGGCTACGACGGTGCGTCGCTGCAGTCGGTGCTCAGCACGCCGCCGCGGCGGCAGCGGGAGCAGCGGGAGCAGCAGCAGGGCGGCGAGCCGGTGTACCGCGCGCGCGTCGAGGGCCCCGCTGCGCTGATCCGCGAGGTGCGTGCGATGCGGGGGGAGTACGGACCGGGCCCGAGTCGGTTGTATGATGCGGCGTTCGCGGCGGAGGCGGCGGCGATGGAGGCCGCGGGGGGGGTGTGGGAGGGCCGTGCACGCGGGGGCGTGGCAGGGTGGGTGGACGTGGGCGCGGACGCGGGGTCGTCTGCGGCGGAGGCGGTGCGGGACCCCGGGCGGCGGGGGCGTCCGGTGGGGGACGGGTTCGGTGGGGAGGGGCTGGGGGAGGTGTTGGCGGGCGCGCGGCGGCGGAGCGGCGGGCGCGGTGCGGGGGAGCCGCAGGAGCTGTCGGAGGAGGCGCGGCGGCGGTTTGTTGGGCGCGCGATACGGGGGAGGAGTGTGCCTGACGTGTCGGACTGGGGAGGGGGGCTCGGGGAGATCCTCGCGCCCGCGCACACGAGCGCCGCGGCGCCGGAGCCGGCTGCGCGGCCCGCGCGGTCGCAGCGGCGCCTCGCCGCGCGTGCGGAGGCCGCAGGCGCTGCGGCGCACCCTGCGCCCCGGCAGCCGCGCCGCAATGCGGGGGCGGTCCGCCGCGCCCCCGAGGAGCAGTCGCAGTACATCGCGGAGCTCATCAGCGCCGCGGAGTCCGCGCTGGCGGCCGGCCGGCGCGCCAGCTGGGTCGACCCGCTCGCAGGCGCCGACGACATCCCCGTCGCTGCGGAGGAGCCCGTCCCCGGGCCGGACGACCCGTTCTGGGACCCGGTGCCCCGGCGACGCTCGCCGCTCGCCCCGGCGATGGTCCGGAAGCTCCTTGCGTTCAAGTACACCCCGGAGGCGTTCAAGAGTCATACCAAGAGGGAACCGGTCCCGGACCCCCCCGCGCGTCCCAACGGCGCGCGCATCCGGCGCCCGCACGTCAAGGGCGCGCGCGGGAAGCCCGCACTTCCGCCCGAGGCGCGCGGCGCCCGCCCGCCGCGCCCTGACAGGCGTGAAGACACCCCCCCTATCTGGCGGTCGTCGTCGCGCGGGGAGGGCAGCGGCGCGGAGGGGACGAGCCGCGCGAGCGGCGCGGGGACGTCGGCCGGCGAGTCGTGCGCGGATCCGGAGTGCGCGATCTGTCTGGTGGAGTTCGAGGAGGGCCAGGCGCTGCGGTTGTTCAAGGGATGCCGGCACGTGTTCCACGAGGAGTGCGTGTCGGAGTGGTTCAAGACGGGGGACTTCCGGTGTCCGATGTGTCGGTGGGACCCCGCGGCGCAGGGGTGGGACAGTCGGGAGGTGTGAGGGTGGTGTTGTGAGACTACCCTGTTGGTGTGTGGGTCAGTGGGGCGCAGGCAGGGTTCCGGGAAGCGGTGCATTGCGGGGCTTATGAATGGACGACCAGCTGCGAGCGTTCGCAGGTTGATACACTTCGGCCGAGGTAAACCGCGTTGTCTGAGACGCTGCCCTCTCTTCAATTGCTTCGTGAGCGTTCGCGCGTCATGAGTCATGCATGTCGCTCGGAGCAGCGCGCACGGCGCACAGGTGTCCTTCTAGCATCCGCAGCCCAACGGAGGAGCGCGCCAGAGCGTCTCAGCAGGGATGAGGCCACAACTCAAGGAATCACAATGTCGTACGCGATGTCGATGTATGGACTGTCGGGCCGCGGAGCCCGGCTCTCTGGCGCCACGCGCAGCGACTGCCCCGCCAGCACCGGCTGCAGCTTCCGCTTGTGTTCCATCAACCGATGGCAACACTCCATGAACAAAGTGTTTGGAAGTGCAGGGTCCTGCGCCAGCCGCCGCAGCCCCAGCGCCAGCCGCGTCTGGTCCGCGAGGTTCGCGCGGCGCTCCGCCTCCCCGCGCACGCGCTGCGCCACCGCCACCGCCTCGGCGCCCGCCCGCCGCGCATGCTCGACCAGCAGGTCGGGTGGGCAGCCGATCGGAGCAACAAGGGCTCCGGAGGCGGCGTCGACGGTGAGCTGGTCCTCGTGCGGCGCGGCGGGGTCGGCGGGGTGCATCTCGAGCGGGATGGCGGGGAGCGAGAGGAGCGGGGCGCCGGCGTGCGCGCCGTGGGCCTGACAGTAGCTGTGCAGCGCGGTCAGGTGGTTCCAGTACGCCGGCGTGAGGGTGTCGGCGTGCGTGGCGTACAGCACCGCGACGCCGAGCGCGTCCGCACACCTGCGGAGGAGGAGGGTGCGCGTCGCGCTCGTCACACAGCCGCACTCGCATGGTGGGGCAGGCAGGTACGTACACGCGCGTCCAGGAGCGGACAAGTCTAACAAAGCGACCGCCGGCACAACCGGGGCATGCATGACGCGTGAGAATGCAAGAACGTAGCAAGAGAGTGGAGGAAGTATGCGAGGTGTCGTGCCTGTTCTCGAGGGCGCGGACGTCCGCGACGCGCTGCTGCTGCGCGCGCACGCCCGCCAGGTCCATCTTCGCGAGGTGCGCGATCCACTCCTCCACCGGCGACCGCACGTCCAGCCACACGGTGCCAAAGCTGTCAATCGCCGTGGCGCGGCCCAAGCATATCCGCGTGCCCGCGAGGGGCTGCTCCCCCGGGAAGATATTGTACTCGTCGATCACGTCCAGCGCCCGCGCGAGGTCGAGCATGCGGTCCACCTGCAACGAACCCAAAGACGAAAACCATTCGAGAATCCTCGACTGCGCAGCCATTCGATCGCAGGGAGTGAGTGTCCGCCCGTGGCACGAGCCCCACGCACACCGTCCCCGCCGCCCGCACCTGCTGCGACGGCGGCAGCGCGCTCAGCGCCGCCGTGTGCGTCACCGACACCCCCCGCCCGAACCGGAACGCCGCCCGCATCGACCCCACGCGCGCCCGCACGCCCATCATCTCCGCCTCCTGCCGCCGCAGCACCTCCGCCGCCTCCTGAACGAACTGCGCCAGCGGCAGATCGGCCCCGTCCAGCTCCGCCGCCAGCCCTTGCGACCATGCATGTGCGGCGTCGTCGTCCTGCCGCCACGCGTCGCGCTCCGGATCGTGCGCGGCGCCGCCCTCGATGAGCCCGACGGCCACGAGGAGCTTCCGCAGCGCGCGCGCGACCGGCGCGGCCGGGGCGCCGCCCAGCGTGCGATGCGGGGGGGGGAGTGACGCCGCCACCTGACGCAGGCCCGCGTCGGGCCCGCCGTCGGGCTCGCGCAGGAAGAACTTCACCCGCAGCGCCCCCGTCGACTCCCCCAACCCCCCCTGCGCCGCCCCCGACGATCCAAACCCTAACCCTACCTGCATGCGGATTGCGAACAGGCGCACGCCCCGGTCGGCACCCTGAGCGCGCCCCGCGGACCGCCTAGTGCCGAGGCAGCGTCTGGGGGCGCGGCACGACCCCGCACCTCGCTCAGGTACTGCTGGAGCGCCTTGAGCGACGTTTCGTTGGTGGCGCGCTCGACGGGACTGTCGTGGAAGAGGTCCGGGTGGACGAGGCGGTAGAGGCCGCGGAGCTTGCGCTTGAGCTCGGCGTGCCCGGTGTCGCCGGCCGCGTACCCGCGCGCGAAGGCGGGGGCAGCGGGCGGTCTGTGAGGGCCCCGGCGCGCGCATGAGGCTGCGTTTCTCGGGTGGTCGTGCGCGGTACGAGATGCTTGGGAAGTGACTGCACTGCGTGCATCGCCGGCGCCCATCTCTCGGCCGCACCCGCACACGGGGGCCGCCGTGAGCCCGTCCGTGAGCTTGTGCACGGCGCGGGCGTGCCCCAGAGCCCGACGAAGGGCGCGCCGTGCGGCCGTCATGCTACGCTGAATCCACACTCGCGGCCAGCACGGCGCTCATCGCGCCTCCACCACTCCCGCCCCCTTTCTGTGCCCTGAAAGCGCTCGCAGCAATCGAACCACGCGAAACTTACGCCGTCTGCTCCATCCACTACCTCGACCTACAGCCAGAGGACACGGCGCGAGTGCGTTGGCTCCGGGAGGACGCGCGCACAACGCGCCGCGGCCTCATTCCCCCCTGATGCGGTGACCACCCCCACGCCCGTGCAGGCAGCGCCGGGCCCGAGGGCGCGCCGCGGCGCGGCGTACGAACAACCACGCAGGAGAGAGACGTGCGGTACGGCTTTCCAGGCGCGCATGGCTGGCTCTCTCCGTCGCGCGAGGGCAGCGTAGGCTCCGCCAGCTGGGAGGGCACACGTCCGTGCAGGGGCCGCCGGGGGCGTGAGGAGGCGCGATGGCGGCCGCGCAGCACACGCTGAACTTCCTCGCGCAGACTCGCGCGGCGGGACTGCCCGAGTTCGCCGTCAATCCGGCAGGTGCGCCGCGCTTGATGCTGCCGGGGCTCCTGACCGGGCCGTTGCCGCAGCTCAGGCGGTCTCACGCACCGAACACGTGGCGCGGAGATTGATAGGGAAGCTGATATTGGTTAGCGATGGATGACGGGCTGTCTTGCCCGCTGACTGCGGCGCACGCCACGTCGCATTGGCCTGCTGAGCATGCGCGTGCGGGCGGCACGCATTCGCGGGGGTCGCCGGGCGCCGAAACCGCCCGTTTCCCTACATCCATGTCCTCTCGCTCCCCCGAGGGGACGGGCGCGGGTGTCGGAGAGCGATGCGCGGTGCAGTCGGGCGTCACCACTCTGCCTCTGACTCCCACGGCACTCGCAGAAACAACGCGGAGCGAGGCGTCTCGCGCGGAATCTAGCCGCACGGAGCCCTCCATCGTCGACGGCAAGGTCCCGGCGGTCCGTTTCGCGACCACGCTGGGCTCCACAGGCATGACGCCCGCGCAGTTTGGCCTCACGTCCGACCCCCTCGCTCCGTGGGCGGCGCGGCTGACCCGGCGCGGGAGCGCGAGGGGCCGCGTCATGACCGAGTCCGGCGGCCAGGTGCTTCTCCGCGGCGACGCGCTCACGGCGTTCTCCGGCCGGATCGGCACCATGCCCCCGCTGAGCCTGCCAAACTACCAAAAGCACCTCGCCGCCGACCACGAGGGGTTCGAGAGGGACCTGAAGGGCCCGAGCGTCTCCACGTACATCCCGGAGGCCGACCTCCCGCGCCTGAACCTCACGCACGAGCAGGCACGTCGCCCCTTGATGCACACTCCAAACACCTCCTAAGCCGGAGCCACCCACCGCCCGAGTGCACACCGGCGCCGCTCCCGCGTCCGCGCCGCGCAGGTCGAGCGTCTGGACCAGCTCCTGCGCGCGTTCGTCCAGGGGCTGTCTCCGGACTCGATGTTGATGTCGCTGGAGGCCTGGCTGGGGCTGCTCAAGGTGGTGGAGGGCGCGCTCGGACACAAGCTGTACACGGACGACATGCTCACGGCCGACGATAACGCGTTCACGGGCGTCACGGTGCTCGAGGTGCTGCAGCGGTCCTGGGCGGCGCTCCTGGCGCACGTCAACGCGCGCATCGGGCTGGAGGCCGGCGCGGTGCCGACGGGCGGGCAGCGCGCGCTGAACGCCGTGCGCGCGGAGATCCGGAAGTTCCTCGCGCAGGTCGACCAGGTCCACGCCGAGATCTCGCGGACCATGCCGCCCATGTCGCGCGCCGAAGGTGCGCACCTGGCGGCTCGACACAAACCCCCCCCCCCTCCCCCCTCCCCGCGCGCGACAGCTCCGCCTGCGGGGTCGCGACCGCTCGCGCCGTCCCGCGTCGCGCCACGTGCTCCGCGGCCCGTTGTTATGCTTTTCTACTGCACCTGATTCAGAAACACCCCCCTGCGCTCTTCGCAGGCCGCACGTCCCACGCGATGTCGCGCGCAGGCTCGACCAAGTCCCGTGCGGGCGGCGCGGACCCGGAGGAGGTCCGGAAGCTCCAGGGCGTCGTGCGCACCCTCCAGGGCAAGCTCGTGGCAGCGGAAGACTCCAGGGCCCGGCTGGAGGTGCAACTCCGCGGCGCGGAGACGGAGCTGAGCGACGCGCGGACGGACATCCGCTCGGTGATGCATTCGTGGGAGCGCCTGGAGTTCCTGCAGGACCGGCAGGGGCAGGTTGCGAGTTTTAATTTGTACGCGGGGCGCGTGGCGGAGCTGGCGCACAAGCTGCACGCGACGTCGGACAGGCTGGGGCGGGTGTCGGACCGGCTCGCGGGCGTGGAGGCCGGGAACAAGGATTTGGAGGCGGCGCTGGCGGAGACGCAGGGGAGTCTTCAGAAGAAGACGGCCGAGGTGATGGATCTGAAGTCCACGCTGGTGGCGTGCGGGGAGCGCATCGACGGACACCAGAAGAAGGCGGAGGTGCGCAGCGCGGAGCGCTTGCGCTCCAAGCAGGCCTGCGTGTCTCGAAGCGTTTGCCAGCAGACAGGCATCCAGGACTGGCTGTGGGTGTTTCGCAACACCGACCTTTGCTGGTGTTATGCGTGCGCGTGTCCGCAGGAGGCGTCGAAGCAGTTCGAGCTGGTGAACGAGCAGATGCGCAAGGCCGAGGTCGCGACGAAGCAGGCGCGCGAGCTGCGGGACGTGGCGGAGCGGGAGCTCACGGAGACGCGCCAGGACAACGCGCGCCTCACGTCCGAGGTGGAGCGGAAAGCGCGCCGCCTCGAGGTGCTGGAGCGCGAGGTCCGCGAGCTCAAGGGCATCAACGAGAGCCTCGAGTTCCGCATCGAGCGCATGACGGCGGAGCACAAGGAGACCTCGGAGAAGCTGGAGAGGCTCGAGGGGCTGATGGCGAGCATGGACGGGGAGGCCAAGGGCCAGATGTCGGGGTTCCAGCGCGCGGTGGAGCGCGCGAACGCGCAGGTGCTGCGGTGGAAGCAGCGCATGGACATGATCAAGCACCAGGTCCGCATGATGCTGGACGTGGACGTGGGGCCGCTGCACGTGGCCATCGGGGAGACTGCGCAGGGCGCGCGGAGCTTGCTGGCGAAGGAGCGGAAGTGGGCGGTGTCGCAGATACGCAAGCTGGGGCAGATTGCCACGACGATGGTGGCGGAGCGGGACGCGAAGATCGCGCAGCTGCACTTGGACGCGGAGCGCGCGGCGGAGGCGTCGGCGAAGCGCGAGGGGGAGCTGAAGGCCAAGGTCCGGGAGCGCGACCTGCGCGTGAAGAAGCTGTCGGGGGAGCTGCTGGATAAGGACAAGGTGATTGCGTCGCTGACGAAGCAGCTGGAGGAGACGATGAGCGCGCTCGCGGGGGAGCAGCGGCAGCTGCTGGAGGCGACGGCGGCGCTGGCGGCGACGCGGGAGGAGCTGGCGGAGGCGCAGAAGAAGCTGAAGAAGCTGGAGGAGCTGCAGACGTACCTGGCGACGATCCAGGAGGAGAACGCGAAGCTGAAGAAGGACAAGGCGCAGGTGGAGAACAAGCTGAAGAGGGCGCTGCTGAACGTGGACGAGGGGCGCGAGGAGGTGGCGCGGCTGAAGGCGCACGTGAAGGACTTCGTGGAGCAGGTCCGGGGGCTGGAGGGCGAGGTGGCGGTGCGGGAGCGGCGGATCGAGAAGCTCAAGGGGGAGCTGGCGGACCTGTCGAACGAGTGCTCGCAGCTGACGAAGGAGTACGCGCAGGAGAAGCAGCGCGGGGAGTACCTGGACCAGGAGGTGGAGAAGCTGCAGCAGCAGATCGAGGAACTGCAGAACTCGTCGGTGCACTTGTTGGCGGACAAGTACCGGCAGCTGATCGAGCGGGTGGTCAAGGTGAAGCGGACGGTGCACAAGGACGCGAAGCAGAAGGCTCTCGAGCGCGTGAAGTCGGCGCGGCGGTCGCGCGCGGTGTCGCTCGGCGGCGCGCTCAAGGGCAAGGACGACAACGAGTGGGGGCTGATGAACGAGGTCAGCGCGGACGCGCTGGGCATTCCGGACGAGCCGGAGATGGAGGTGCGGCGGCGCACGAAGAGCCAGCCCGCGGACAAGGTCGCCGCGCCGGCGGCCGAGGGCGACGCGGACGCCGCGGGCGCGGAGGGGGGGGAGTTGGGGCAGGAGGCCAGCGCGGGGAGTGTGGAGCCGACGGAGGAGGAGCTGGTGCGGGCGCTCGAGCAGGCCGACGCGGAGCAGCGGAGAAAGGACGCGGAAGCAGCAGCAGAGGCGGCAGCGGCGGCGCAGCGGCCGTTGTCGGCCCCCGAGGCTGCAGGGCCGCCGGCGGGGACGGTGACGGCGAAGGTCGAGGGCGAGGCCGAGGACGATCTTCCGCTGCCCGAGAAGTCGAAGAGCGCCATCGACGACCCCGCGGGGGCGTTCCTGTCGCCGCCGCGGCGCGTGCCGGGGGCCGAGGCGGTGGAGGCGCCGGTCGCGAAGGGGCGGAAGCGGCGCGTGAGCTTCACGGCGGTGCAGTCCGGCAGCGCGATCGAGGGCGAGGAGCCCCGCAAGTTCCACGTCAATGCAATGATGAATCTTCCCGACCTGGACCAACTGGGCGATCTGGGGTCCGCGGACGACATCGAGGAGCTCTTCACGATCCTGGACTCGCTCGAGCCGCTGATGCCGGAGATCGACGAGAACGGGACGTACCGGATGGTGCTCGAGGAGCGCTTTGGGACGTGGCGCATCGCGCGGGGGGGGGTGTTGACGATCCAGGGCATCACGCGGAACTTCCCGGGCGTGCTGATCCCGCCGCTGCCGCGCAACATCGAGCCGCGCGAGATCGCCAAGGCGCAGACCAAGCAGCGCGAGCCGCCCGAGGACTTCCAGCGCGCAGCGCTGCCGCACGCCGTGCCGCCGGCCGCGTTCCGGATGCGCAAGCCGATCCCGGGGATGCGCGAGTGGGTCGAGCGACACCTCGACCGCCGCGTGCCGCTGCGCGTCGCGCAGCAGGGCCCCGAGGACGCGGACATGAGCGGTCTGGATGACGCAGCTGCAGACATTGGCACGCGGCAGCCGCGCCCGCCGTCGTTCATGGGCGAGCGCACGGGGACGCGGTCGGAGTCAGGGACGCCGGCGCGGCAGCGCAAGTCGCCGACGCGCGGGAAGAGGGCGTCGCGGCGCACGGCGGGGGGCAGCCCGGATCATAGTCTCCGCGGCGGCACCGTCAAGAGCGGCGAGCTGTCGGACCCCAAGGGGGAGCCGCACGGCGGCAGCAGGCACGTCGCGAGCCTGCCGCTGGGTGGGCCGAGGCCGGTGTTGCGGACCGGGGAGGACACCGCGTCGCCAGTGCTGTCGCGGTTTGCCAACCCTGAGGCGGCGCGGAGGGGGGACGCGACGGAGCAGTACACCGGGATCGCGTTCAAGCGCAAGACGAAGAAGCCCGGGGCGCGCAAGAGCCCTGCGCGGAAGTAGCCCGGGCCGGTTGTGAAACGCCCGGTGACGAGCGCCCGGCGTGGAACGCCGGCATCGAACTGTGCGCGGCCGCGCCCTTGACGAACGGCACATGCCAGATGTCGTGCGTCTGGTGGGGCCGCGAGCACGCCCCCTCCCATACAGGTGACAGCAGGCAAAGTGTTAATTGACGTGTGTTGCTTTTTTTTGCACAGAGAGGACAGCACAACTCCGCTCGCGGACCCCAGTAGACACGTTCGTCGTACGGTCATTCTTTGTTACAGTCTAGCGGCGTCCTAGGTACCGGCTCTTGGATGAGCGACCTTCCTTTTCCTCTTATCGTGTAGCTCGACGTTGGTCGACGTGGCGCGTGCGACCGGGGTCCCTGTGCTTGGGTCAGCGCGTATCGCGCGTCGCCGAGAGCAGTGATGGAATGGAGTGGCAGTCAAAGCATAGTTCCTGGCCCTGTATTTGCAGGCGGTTCTGCGACGCGGGTAGGCCAGGGGGCAGGGCGGAGAAGCGAACGGGGGGCAAAGGGAGGGGGGGGCGGGGACAGCGGGGGAGGGGTGTCGGATCATGGGCCGGACAGCCGTCTCAGTGATGGTTGAAAAAGGGGGCTTGGGATTCGGGTGCCCGTCCAGGGGCCTCGCAGGACGTATTTGTGTGCGAACAAACGGCGTGGAGTGGGTTCTTGCGCGGGAAGAGCATTCCGTGCCGCGGAGTCGAAGGGAGGGGGTGTCTGAGGGCGACACCCCCAGCGCACAGGGCCTGGCGCCGAGCCTGGCGGCGTCAGGGCTGCGAGCTTGCTTGGCGTCCGGTGTGCGGCTCGGTACGTCTCTGTGCGACGTGGAGCGGCCTTCCGCGGCCGGAACCACGCGCACGGCGCCGCGCTCGCACCCGGACGCTACTGTGAACAATTGTGTGTGGCCTCGCTGAGCGTGCCATGCGACCTGGCCCGAGCGGCCAGTGCAGGGCCCTTGTATTCAGAAGGGAGGTGTCGGCAGGATGTGTGCCTCAGTGCGCGCCGCTCCTCGCGGCGTTGCGTTGGGTGCAAGGGGAAGGGAGCAACCGCTCCCGGGGGGACCTAGATCTCGCAGAGTCTTGACCGAGTGGCGCGCGACGAGCGCCGGCCAGCTGCGGAGCTCGCAGCGGTGGCCCGCGCGCGGCCGCCGCCGCTCAGACCGCGCCAAACTCCGACACCCCGCGCTGGCGCCCCAGGTGCAGCCCGGCCTCCTGCTCCGCGGCCCGCAGCGACTCCCGCCGCTCCTCCTCCATCGCCTTCCGCTGCGCGTCGATCGCCTCCCGCGTCGAGAGCGGCTTGCCCGCCAGCTGCCTCCCGCGGTACTTGTTCAGCAGCGCCACGGGGTCGCCCCCCCTCTTCAGGACGGCCATCGCCGCCGCGGAGAGCCCCTGCGACGGCGACACGCCGTTGCTCGACGTGGGCGACCCCATCTCGGCGCTCTGGCACGCCATCACGAGCTCCGCGGGCGCCTTGCCCTCCCGGAACTCGTCCATGGCGCACTGCAGGGCCTGCTGCAGCCGCTCGCGCTCCAGCACCTCCCGCGGGCCCACGTGCCCGACCTCCGTCACCGCCCACGTGAGGAAGTCCCGCTCGCACAGCGCCTGGAGCGCCTCCTTCAGCCGCGGGAGGATCGCGTAGCACTGCGGCATCTCCCCGCCGGACTCGGCCTTGAGGATGCGCACCACGTGCTCGAAGTCGCTCAGGATGCGCGCGACGTCGCCCTCCTTGAGCGGGGGCTGCGGGCGCTCGGGGTGCGCGAGCCGCGCGAGCATGGTCAGGTCGGACTTGGGCAGCCGCGGGAAGAAGAGACTGATCATGTCCTCGACCGTGACGTGCGAGCGGTCCTGCTTGTCCAGCCGGCGGTACATGTCCACGTCCATCGTCTGCAGCGCCTCGCGCGCGCGCTGGCGGCGGCGGGTCGTGAGCACCTCGTTCGGGGCGCCCGCGCCCGTCGGCGACGGCGCGGTCTCGCTGCCGTTCTTCTTGATCGCCGTCATGTACCTGGGGGGTGTTTCGAAGCCGGGGAGGGGGGGTGTCAGGGGCTGCGTGTCAGGGGCCATGCGCGTGCCCGGCCGCGGATGCATCTGCCTGGGCACTGCGCGTCGCTTTGCTGCCGCGCCACAGGGGCTGTCGTGTCTCACCTGCGGAAGACGGCAGGGGTGATCTTGCCGGTGCCGAACCCGCGCGCGAACGCGGCCATGTCGACGTACACCTCCACGATCGTCATCAGGTCCGCCACGCGCAGCGACATGGGCGGCACCGAGATCCGCACCACCCCGCCCTGCACCTCGCCCACCTTCATCGTGCTCACGGGGACCGCGGTGCCGGAGGGCGCGCGGGTCCACCCCCCGGGGCTGCTGACGTCGTCCGCGAGCGCGCCGTTGAGCGACAGGCTCCCGCCGCGCTCGGGCAGCTCCAGCGAGCGCCGCGGGCCAGAGCTGCCCCCGGGGGCGGTCATCGTGGCCGAGCGCTTCATGCAGCGCGCGTCCAGGGTGTCGGCGACGACGGAGAGCCGGCTCTTCTCGAGCGGGCACGCCCCGGCCCTGAGCGGGGCGGGCGCTCGTCGCTGGGAAGGAGACAGAGAGGGGTCCCTGCGCGGGGGAGTGTTTTGTGGGAGGTGCGCTCCGGGAGCCGTTCGGGCGCCTGCGGCACCGTGGGCGGCGGGGAGCGCGGGGTGCGGGGTGCGGCGGCGCGGGGGCGCACTTGCTGGGGGACGCGTCGCCTCCTGTGCTCATGGAGCGGGGCCGTTGCGCGACGCGCGGCGGGCAGGCTGTGCGCGCTTGCACGTCGACGCTCTTCTCGCGGTGGAGGGAGCCGTTCTTCAGCGTCTCGCGGTCCTTGGAGAAGTGATCATTGAGCTCCCTCTTGAGCTGGTTGAAGTCTGCGAACAAGAGAGCCGGGCTGGTGTCTTCGCAGCGGGCCGGGACAGATGCTGAAGCATGGGAGGTCAGGCTGGGCGGGCCCGGCGGGCACTGGAGGGCGGAGCCGCGACGTGGGCGGTCCCGGGTACCGAACAGGGCAGTTTGGACTATCAGGGGTGGCGCTAGCGGAGCACGCGGCGGCTTCGAGCAGGGACGGACGCCGCCTCGGTGCCCTCGCGACAGGCTCGCTCGTGCAGCGCATCCCGCGGGCGCGGACGGTCGCGCCGGCGGCGGCGGGGGGCGAGCTTGTTGCTGGGGGCACTAGCCAGCGCAGCGGGGGGAGGGGGCGCGGCCGTGGAGCTCGGCTCGTCGCTTTCGAGTCTCGATAATCTGGGCAGCCCACGCGCGCGGGCGCGACGGCTTTCAAGGCCACGGTGGCGGCGCAGCTGGGCCCCTCGAGGGGCGCGCTCGGGCCCTCGGCAACCGCCCTCGGCATCGGCCCGGCTGCGACGGCGGCCCACGCGGCGCGAGCGCATGCGCGTTTCGAACTTTCGTGACCAGGGCGCTTCCCGGCCTTGGGCGCGGGGGGCGCACCGCTGCTGCCGCAGGGGAGCGAGGGGCTCCCCTGGAGCAGCTGCTCCATTTTGGCCAAACGGTCCGCGAGCCCCGCGGCGGGCTCGTCGACGGCCGCGCCTCCCATTGCGCAGACGGATGAGCGATGCGTCGGTTCGGGCGTCGAGGGCGCTTGTCTCGCCCGTTTGCAAGCGCTGCGATGCGGCCTCGCTCCCACCGCGCAGTGTGCGCCAATCGATGCGGCGGTAACGCAAATCCACGACGGCACACTGTCGGCGCCGAAGTGTCGCATCGTCGCGCGGCCCCGGGCAACGGCGCAGCCTGAGGCATAGGCACCAGGTCACCTGAGGTGCCTTTAGAGCCCTGCGGCTGCGGTCCGACCAGGCCGCGAAAAGTCCCTCGACATCCACCAGGGCGCAGTTTGTGTTTCTTGTCGCGCGCACCGCCATCGAACGGCGTCTCTTCACCGCGCACGACCGCGGGGCTCCACTCTCCCTTGCTCGCACCCCATCGAGCGTCGTCGAATCCGCGATAGCCGCCGCGCACGGTGCTGAGTCCGCCTCGTCGGGGGCCCTGACGGCCGGCGCGACCACGCGCCGATATCCGCAGACTCGTCCAGCCACGCAACGACGGCCGAGACCCCTTGACCTGGGCCTGCGGCGGAGTTGTAGCGACCTACAACCTGCGGTGCGACGCGGCCGACGCGCGTCGAGCGGGAGAATCACGTCCCACGCATCCTCCCTCACGAGAGGAAGGGAGCACGCGGACCCAGAGACAGCCGGCAGCGAACAAACTGTCGCGCGTCGAGGGCCCTGTGACGCGACACCCGTGAGCGCCCTTCCGTGACGGTTGACAGAGCGAGTCGCGGGCTGGGCCACCAGGCGCGATCGGGCCGGCGAGGGAGACGCTCGCCCTCGTGGCCGCGCGGGCGTGCGCTCCTCGTCGCTGCTGCCACGGCGGCCGAGCACCCCCAGTGCCCACGGACGTGCGCCGGGCACGGTCGGAGAGGACCACCGCCTTGGTACGGGACCGCCGCCTTGGCAGTCGCGACTCGCGCGAGGACACACCATAGAAAAGACCATTTGTCCTCTCTTTGAGACATGATGAACAACAGAGAAGAAGAATCGCAGATGCGCTCACAGATATATGGTTCGCGGCGCGCGACGCGCGCGCGATGCGGTCGGGGCAGCGGCTCGCGTGATCTGAGATGAGGCTGGCGCGCCACTGGCGGCGTGGTCGGGGCGCTGCGGCAGCCATCGCCCCTCGGAGCGCTCTCGTGTGCGAGGGCAGGTGATCCGTGCGCGCGGCGCGAGTCGTCGCTGGGGCTGGATCGCCTGTGCACGCGCAGCAGCCTCTTGGAGAGGCGCGGTCCGCTGCGGGGCGCTCTGAGGGATGCAGGGAATCGTGGAGGGGGGTGAAAGTGATGTGTTAGCCAGGGATGATGTTGTTGCGTGAGACGCATCGGGAGCGCGGCCGGAGGTACCCCGGTGCCGGACTCCGATCACGCAGAATAGAGGCAGGCGGTGAGGGGGGGGTCGGAGCAACGCGAGTCTTGAATCACGCCACGGAGCCGGAGATGGGAAGAATGTGGCGAGGTCTAGGTGGGCAGGTTTGCCGACAGCCCCGGAATGTCAGACGGGGCGCCGTGCGGCTCAGACGCAGTCCTCGAGCATGCCGTCGGGGGCGGGAGAAGGCAGGGGGGGGTTGGGTGGAAAAAAACTGCCCGCACGCACGTCAGGTGATCCGACCGTGCGTGGCGCGGAGGGAAGAACGAAGGGGGCGGCGCTGCTGCGCTCCCCGTGAAAATCGGCGTTGCGGGCCAGCGTCACGCCGTCTCGTCTGCGAAGCGCGCCAGGCGGGACCGTCCGCTCTCCCGCGTGAGCGGCGTCTGGGGCACCAGCGCGCCGCCGCTCTCCGAGAAGGTGCGCGGCGCGCTGCAGTGTGCGGCCGCGGCGCCCTCGCCCGTGGAGGACCCGCCGGTGGCGGACAGGCGCCCGCGCACGAACCGTGCCGACTTGCAGCGCTTGGTGCGCGCGCTGAGGGAGTTCCCGCTGCAGGGCGCGGAGGGGCGGACGCGGAGGCGGTCAGGGGGGCGGCGAACCGGCGCGCGGCGCGACCGGCAACTCGCGGCGGGGTCGCGGCGTGTGACCTTGACCCGTGAGCCTGCGCGTTTGCTGCGCGGGCCGCGTGCGTTCCGGAGGGAGGTTTCGCGCGCCGCGGGGGGCGAGCACTTACGGGTCGGTTTGAGAGGCGTCGCGTGTCGCGAACTTCAACGTCTTCACTTTCGGCGTCCCGCGGTCGGAGCGGGGGGAGCCAGTGGCGCTGCCACCGCCCACGGCGCTCGCGGCGCGCTCCCGCAGCTTGACCATGAAGAACGCCGGGTCCTTCGAGAGGCCTGCAGCGGAGCGGAGGCACCGCGCGCAACGCGTCAGGGTGCGTGTGCGACCCGCGCGCGCAGAGGTCCTCCTACGTGCAGCTGAACGGACACATGGCTGCGGGGTGCGGCGGCCGGCGCGCGCGAGGGGACGCCGCCGCGCGAGCAAAGGACTTCATGCATGTGGAACGCCCGAGGCGCCGAAAACGGTCGGCGCGCACGGCGTGGTTCGCTGCGCAGTGAGGGTGGGACGCAGCAGGCACGCGCCCTGAAGCGCGCCTCGAGGTGTCTCAGCCGTCGCTGCGCCGCCCGCGTGGCAGCAACGAGGTGTCTTGTGTCGGGTGCGCACCTGACTCGAGCCCCGAGGGCCGCTGGCCCTGCTGGCGCAAGGTCATGTTGTGCTCGAGCTGGTGGAGCATGTCTTCGAGGGCTGGCTCCGCATCGTCGTTGACGATTTCGATAAACTCATCCTCTGAATCACTGTCGAGCTCGACAAAGATCTTCTTAGGCGCTGGCGCGGTCGCTCCGCCGCTGCTTATCATCGTGAGGGGAAACGCGCCTGTGAGCGAGGGTGTCGCGCCACAAGTAATGCAGCGAGGTAAATTGGGATCTTTCGACAAATCGTGGCGCGCCCAAGGGGTCGGCCGGCCTTGTCACGCCCGCGCGCAACCGTGCCGCTCGTGCGTCAGGAGATACGTCAACCACCGTCATGCTCGGCCGGAACAACCCCGGCGCGCGAACCCGGCCACCCGACACCCCCATACATGCTGCACGTGCGACCGTGCGCGAGTCGGAGCACGGACCGCCTCGGGACCCGCCTCGGGACCCGCTCCCGCCCACATCCTGTGCCCGCGTGTCTCCCACGGGCTTCATGGCGCCGACCGGCCGCGAGCGCGAGCGCGGCAGCGCAACGCCCGTGCGGCGCCGCGCGGACCGCTGGCCGCCACGGCACCCCTGCACGCGATGCCCACGCGGCATCTCGCGGGGCGTAGCGACGCAGTGTCAACGTGCACGAGGCACGTTGCGCGGCAGGCAACGGAGCGGTGGCGGGGCCGCGGGGACGGCATGTGTCCGCTTCCTTGTGGCTCGCATCACATGCCTTGCGTGCGGGAAGGCAGGCTGCGCGGCGCCGCAGTTGGCACGAGGTTGTGCGTTTGCCACGAAATGCTCAGGCGACGGAGCGTCACGAACGACGTGCGCTCCAGGGCCTGTGCAGGGTAGCTGGCGTGCGGGGAGGTGTGGGCGTGAGGCCATCGCTGGCTGCCCCTAGGCGTGGCGTGGCATTGTACAGTGCAGCGTTCGGAAGATTGCCCGGGTTCGCACAGGCCGGGGCAGCAGGTGCCAGGGCGGAGAACCGGGGAGCACGGGCCGAGGCACGCGGGTGTGGCCCGCGCGGAGGAGTCCGGTGGGGCGGAAACGGAAGGGAGGGGATCGCAGTTGAGACGAGCGCACCTCTCATGAGTGGCTTGAAGAAGAGGGCGGGCGTAAATATCTCGGTGCCCTGTTGGTGTCAGTGGCAGACCGGAAGGTTCGAATAGTGCCGGGGAGGGATGGGGGGGGGTTCATTACCGTTCCTTGGCAGGCTGAAGATCACTTTGACTAATATGACGTACAGAGCCTGGAAATCAACTCTCAACTCTACTCGCGGGAGGGCAGGGGGTCGGGGGAGGGGCCGTGCGTGACGTACGCTGCCATCGATCACGTCACGCCGGCGCGAAATAAGAAAAGGGAGGGGGGGAGGGGGGGGTTGGTTGTAAACGGTCGATGCCCACATGTCGTCGTGCATGGGTACAGAAAGAAGCCGGCGGTTGCCACGCACCGTGGCGGGTGCGGCCTCGCTTCCCGCGTCACGGCGCCGCGCCAGCGCGGGCCTTCGAGGGCGCGCGTCCCGGGCGGTTGAGGGGCGTTGCGGCCACGATCGACTGACCGCTCTCCGAGACAGCGCGCGGCTCGCTGAAGCTCATGGCCGAGGTGTTCGCGGCCGTGGAGGCGCCGTGCGCGGAGGAGAGGCGCCCGCGGACGACGTGCACGGACTTGCAGCGCCCGCGGACAGATACGCCACTGCAGAATATCAGGAGAGACGGCGCGCTCGTCAGGCGGTAAGCGAGCTGGAGAGCGGCGGAGACTGAATCTGCCTGAGTGATAGCATGCTCGACGCGCATTCGACGGCTTGTCGGAGCAGCCAAGCGGCGTGGCTGCGCCCGGCCCTTAGCTCATAGGTCCGCGCACTCAGGCTTGGCGCGAAGGGCGGACGCGGGGCGCCGGAAGGCACGCGGGCACTCACGGGTCGGTTCCAGACACTGCGCGCGTCTCAAACTTCACGCGCCGGGTGTCCTTGTCCGAAGTATCTCCAGCCCCTCCGCCGCCGCCCAGCGCGCTGACGGCGCGCTCCCGGAGCTTCGCCATGAAGAACGCCGGGTCCTTCGAGATGCCTGCACACGGAAGTGCGCGCGAGGACGCGTGATCGCGCGTGTGCGACGTAAGCGCGCGCGAATCCCACCATGCGCCCTGCGCAAGGGGCACGTCGCGTCGACGGGCGACGTCCGCCGACGCGAGGCCTCGCAGAGCACGCAAGCGAGGATCTCACATCATGTCACGCTTCTGGAGCCGTGAGCGGCCGCACGCACGGCGAACCGCCGCGGCAGCGACGAGGAATAGGATCAGATGCACTCACGGCGGCTCGGGCCATTTCAAGCGTGCGGAAACACCTCCGTGCCATCTGCGCCATCCGTATGACGACCATGAGCTGGGTCGTCCTCGCGGGGGCCGAGATTCCGTGGAGCGCACCTGTTTCGAGGCTCCCCGCGGCCTGAATGCCCTTGTGCCGCAACTGCAGCTTTCTCTCGAGCTGCCTGAACATGTCCTGGAGCTCGGGCTGCTTGTTGTCGACGAACTCCATCACGTCGTCGTCGTCGTCGCTGTCGATCTCGACGAACACCTTCTTGACGCGGTGTGCGGGCGCACCAGTGACTGGGTTGCGCATCGTGGGGCCGCGGAGGGGGGGATGGCGCCGCGGGGGGGCGAAATAAGAATGCTTGGACGAATTGCGGTGCCGCCAGGCGGCCGGCCCCGTCCTCCCCGCACGCGGCAGCGGCGCTCCTGGCGTCAGGTGCAGCAACCCCCCCTGTCTGACTCATGATGATGACGCAGGCGGCCCGGGCCGACGACTGCGCGAGTCCGGCCACCCGAGACACCCGCACGCGCAGCTGGAGAGATAGCGTTCCGGCGCCACACGTGGACAGCGTCCCCCGATTTGTCCCGCAGGGAGACGCTTGCCGTCGTTGCTGCGGCAAGCGCGCACACGGCTCCCTGCGCGGCGGGCGGCGGCACGGCGAGGGCCCCACCGCGCGGACTCTTGTATATCTGGTCGGTCTGACTCACATGAGGTGCGCACCGAAGATCCAGGTTCCCTACGCAGCCGCGGCGGGCCAGAGGGCGCCACTGCGTGGTGGTGCGCCGCTGGGGGTGTGCGCACCGGCGTCAGCCCGTCGTCCGCGAACGGGTGATCGAGCTGAGGTGTTGCGACAAAAGCTCAGTGCCACGCCGCCCTGGTGCGAGGCAGGGGGGGTGCGGGAATACTGAGGGGGGGTCCTTGCTTCGAGCGCGTGGGGAGGGGGGGAGAGGGGCGGGTCATTGTCGAGAGTGTGACTCTGGAAGGTAGACGACAGAGCACAGTCTGGGCACGGACGGAGGGGGTCGTTTTGATCGCCATCGCGGGGGAGGCGGGGTCGCAAATCACGCGTCAGGTGCGGGTAGCGGGTGCGGGGTGATGGCGTCCGCGTTGCCCACCGCCTGAGCAGCGAGGCCACGTTCTTGCGCACGACGCCTTGCGGAGACGGTAAGAGGGGCACTGCCTGGCGTTTGTTGATGATGTTGTGTTGTTCCTGTTATACTTTCAAGGTGCGGGGAGGGGAGAGGGGGGGGTGTCAAGGGGGGGGAGGGGGGTCGGGCTGATGCACGGGCGCAAACCCCGACCAAAAAGCGGAGAGGTGGGTTCCGGGGGGGTGTACAGAGCGGGCGCGAGGGGATCGAGGGGCGTCCCGCGCCCCGCGTCACGTCGCCGTCGCGCCGCCGCTTCACCAGTCGTAGCGCGTGACGCGCACGACCTCGTCCGTCGCGGACTCCCCCTCGATCCCCGCGGCCTCCTCCTGCTCCGGCGTGGCGTCGTCGCCGTCGCCGCCCGCCATGGCCAGGAGGTCGTCCGGGTCCGACGTGCTGGCCAGCGCGGCCTTGCTCGTGACGCACGTGCTCACGCCGTCCGCGTCGACCACCGCCACGTCCCCGGGCCGCAGCGACCGCGTCAGCAGCGCGTCCGACAGCTTGTCCTCCACCAGGCTCTGCACGGCGCGCCGCACCGGCCGCGCGCCGTACTCCGGGTCGAAGCCCTCCGCGACGACGAAGTCCACCGCGCGCTGCGTGAGCTCGAGCCCGATGCTCTGCTGCGCGAGGCGCCCGCGGGTCTTGTCGAGCTCGAGGTCGACGATGTGCGCAATGTCGGGCTGGGTGAGGTGGTGGAAGACGACGACCTCGTCGAGGCGGTTGAGGAGCTCGGGGCGGTAGTGCGCCTTGAGCTCGTCCATGACGAGCTCGCGGACGCGCGCGTGGCGGTGCTCGGCGGCCGTCTCGCCCGGGGCGCCAATGTCAAAGCCCAGCTGGCTGCCGCCGCCGGCGATCTGCGCCGAGCCGATGTTGGACGTCAGCACGATCAGCGTGTCCTTGAACGACACCGTGCGGCCCATCGAGTCCGTCAGGCGGCCGTCCTCCAGCACCTGCATGTGTCGCACACACACCACGTGCACCAGTCAAAACACCGGCAGCGGAAGACTGGAAACGCGGCGAGCAAGCGACGCCATGTACCGCACGCGACGCGGGGGCCGGCGCATGGCACTCCCCCCGTCGTCCCGCACGGCGCGGCTAGTGCTGCGAATACACGGCGACGCCACCGCACGACACCCCCCCCCCGCCGCGGCATTGCGTGCGTGCGTGCGTGTGTGTGCGTGCGTGCGTGCGTGCGTGCGCACCTGGAGGAGGATCTGCAGGACGTCCGGGTGCGCCTTCTCGATCTCGTCGAGCAGCACGAGGCGGTGCGGGTTGCGCCGCACTTGCTCGGTCAGCGTCGACGTGTCGCCGTACCCCACGTACCCGGGCGGCGACCCGATGAGCTTCGACGTCGAGTGCTTCTCCAGGTACTCGCTCATGTCCAGCCGGATCATCGCCTCCCGGTCCCCGAAGTACTCCTCCGCCAGCGCCCGGCTCAGCTCCGTCTTGCCCACGCCCGTCGGCCCGCAGAACATCATGCTCGCGATCGGCCGCGCGGCGTCCTTCAGGCCCGTGCGCGCGCGCAGCATCGCGCGGCACACCGCCTCCACGGCCACGTCCTGCCCGACCACGTGGTCCTTGATGCGCCCCTCCAGCGTCTGCAGCCGCTCCATCTCCTCCCCGTGCAGCTTCTGGACGGGCACGCCGCTCCACTCCGCCACCACGTGCTCGATGTCGTCCACGTCCACCACCGGCAGCATCGCCGCCTGGTCCGCGCGCCCCATCTGCGTCGACTCCAGCTTGATCACCTGCTCCTGCAGCCGCGCCGCGTCGCGGTAGTGCCCGCGGGCCGCGGCCTCGTCGCGCGCGAGCTGGAGGCCGCGGAGGTCGGCGGCGAACTCGCGGCGCGCGACGCAGTGCTGCGCGCGCGTGAGGGAGCTGGCGGGGCCGCGGATCTGCCCGTCGGCGGTGCGGCGGCGCTGGCGCTCGGCGACCTCGGCCGTGTCGAGGGGGAGGTTGGCCGCGGACTCGTGCGCGATGATGCGCGCGCGCGACCCGGCCTCGTCCAGCACGTCCATCGCCTTGTCCGGCAGCTTCCGGTCCTGCACGCAGCGAACGCTGGGGCCACGGACGCTCGGGGACGCGCCTGCTTGATGCACGATCATACCTCCACGCGTCTACGAGTTCCGCGCATCGACCAATGCGTTTGGACCGAGGGGCATGCATGGGTGACAACGCGCTGGACTGGCGCGGCCGGGCGCGCACCTGGATGTAGCGCGACGACAGCGCCACGCACGCCTCGAGCGCCTCGGGCGTGTACTTGACCCCGTGGTGGTGCTCGTAGGTGTGCAGGAGGCCCTTGAGGATGTCGGCCGTCTCCCCCTCCGTGGGCTCGTCAATCATGATGGGCTGGAACCGGCGCTCCAGCGCGGGGTCCTTCTCGATGTGCTTCCGGTGCTCGTCCAGGGTCGTCGCGCCGATGCAGCGCAGCTCGCCGCGCGCCAGCGCGGGCTTCAGCAGGTTGGAGATGTCCAGCCCGCCGCCCGACCTGCACAGCGACGGACGGTGATGTGACGCGACGTGATGCGATGTGACGTGATGCGGCGGCGAACGAACAGGCGAGCGGTGGACGCGCACGCACGCACAACACGCACAACACGCACGCACGCGCAGCACGGGGCGGTGTCGTGGCGAGGGGTCCACGCACCCGCGCGACGCCGACCCGGCCCCGACGACGGTGTGGATTTCGTCGATGAGGAGCACGACGTTCGGGTCCTCCCTCGCCTCGCGCACCATGTCCGTCACCCGCTTCTCCAGCTCCCCGCGCTCCTTGGCGCCCGCCACCATGAGCCCCACGTCCACCTGCATCACGCGCACCTCGCGCAGGAACTCCGGCAGCGCCTCCCCGCTCGGCGTCGTCCCGCGCACGATGCACAGCGCGAGCCCCTCCGCGATCGCCGTCTTGCCCACGCCCGGGTCGCCCAGCAGGATGGGGTTGTTCTTCTGGCGCCGCCCCAGGACCTGGATCACGCGCTCCGTCTCGTCCTCGCGCCCGATGACCGGGTCGATCTTGCCCGCCGCGGCGCGCTCCGTGAGGTCCGTCGCGAACTCGTCCAGCGCCGACGGGCCCTCCTCCTCCTCGGGGGCCGCGCCCGCCTTGGACGAGCTCGCCGCGGTCGCCGGGCGCGACGGCGCGCGCGAGGGGTCGCGCCCGAGCTCGGCGTCGGCCTCCGCGGCGATCCGCCGCATCGCCTCGGTCTGCGCGGGGCAACGCGGGCGCGTCGCGGGCTGGGTGCAGCGCGCTCGCGTGCGTGCGCGTGCGCGTGCGGTGCGGGGCGCCGGGGCGGCGCGCTCGGGCGCGGGGGCCGCGGCCGGCGCGCACCTTGACGGCCTCGACGCTCACGCCGAGGTGGAGGAGGATGCGCGCGGCGGCGGTGTCGTTCATCTTGAGCATGGCCACCAGGATGTGCTCCGGGCCGATGAAGTTGACCTTCAGGCGCTTGCTCTCCTGCGGGGCGGTCGCGTCGCGCGGGGGACCACGTGGGGCGTCGCGCGGGGCGGCGGACGCGGCGGGAGGGGCGCCGGCGCGGTGCACGGAGGGGGCGGGGCCCAGCCGTTGGCTCGCGGGGGTGAACGTGGCAGGGGCGGCCGCGGCGCGCGGGCGGGCGGCGGCGGGTGGCGCGCGTGCGGGCAGCGCAGGGCCCTGCTGCGCGCGGGGCGGTTCCGCGGCCATCGAGGCCCGCGGCGCGCCGGGAGCGCGCAGCCCGTTCAAGCGCCGCCCACCCAAGCAGAGCGGTGCGCGGCGTCACGGCGCGTGCGGGCGGCGCGGGGCCGCGCGGGGCGGCGCGGGGGGCTGCCTCACCATGACGGAGGCCTCGAAGACGGCCTTGACGCAGGGCGAGAAGCCGAGGTCGCGGACGGCCATCTTGACTGGTCCGGCCTTGCCGTAGAGCGTCTTGGCCACCTGCCGGGCCTGGTCGATCGAGATGTTGGTGCCCATGAACTCCGGGGACCCGACCGCGCTCTGCTGGCACTCCGCGATGAGCCCGAGCAGGATGTGCTCGGTGTCGACCTGCGCGCGGGGGCGGAGCGGGCGGAGGGTGCGGTCAGTTGCTTGAAAAGGGGGGCGCGCTCCCGGGGCCGTCGGGCCGCGTGGGGCCTCGACGCGCGGGATTCGAGGCCGGGGGGGCCGATGTCGCGCGCGGGGGGCGGCGCGGCGGGCGGAGCGGGCGGCGGCGTCGAACTGCGGGGCGCCCAGCTCAACAAGGGTTCGAGGAGGGTACGGGGGCGGGGAGGGTGCGGGGTGTTTGCGGGATGCGAGGGGCGGGCGGGGAGGGCGGAGGGTGCGTCGCGCCGTGGCGGCGGGCGCGGCGGGGGGCGCGGCGGCGCGCGGTCGCGTTTGGTTCAGGAGGCGAGCCAGGGACGCGGGCGCGGCGAAAATAGGGGGCCTGGGCGGCGCGCGGGGCGCGGCGGCGTCGCGCTCGTGGGGGAATTGACCGAGAGGGCCGCGTGCATTGCCGCGCGCGGGTGTGTGGGGCGCGCGCGGGGAGCCCGAGAGCGGTGAGCTGGCCGAGCCGTAGTGCGGCGGCCGTGCGCCGCGCATTCCCGCTGACTCGTCAACGGCGGCGCCGCTGGGATGATTCTATTGCGCCCTCGGCAATGCGCGATCGCCCGGGCCGCGCGGGCCGCGCCGGGGCGCCGGACATGGTCGGATGCCTGGTAACGGTTTGAGAGGGCAGCGCCCGCAACGGGCGGCCATGCGCCGCAATGTGCGCCGCGCAGCATCCCTGGGCGCCACCCGGACGCCGCAGGGCCCCGCAGCGGCCCGGAAAACCCCCGCTCGGCGCCGGAACGGGCCCAACCACAGTAGGTTGCTGCCCGCAGGACCTGGCTCGGCCCAAACGCACGGCGCACCTGGACGCTCCCGAGCTTCTTGGTCTCCTGCTGCGCGATGATCATGGCCTTGATGGCGCGCTCCGTGAAGCGCTCGAAGACCGCGGTGACGCGGACCGCGCCGCGCCGCGCCTGCCGGCCGGGCGCCCTGCTGCGGGTGGAAAGGGCACCCCGCGCAGCGCTCCCGGAGAACGCTGCGGTCTGGGACGCGTGCCGCGCACCCCTACGCGACACGTGCGCCAGGCCCGCACGCGCCGTGGCCCGGACGGCGACCCCGCGCGCTTGCGGGCGGGCCGTCCTGGCCTCTGCCGTGACTTGAAGCTGCATCCTGCGGACCCGTTACGGACTATACAGCCGAATTACCAGGTCCACGCCGAACTTGGAATATGGAGGTGGAGATGTGCCGCGCCGGGCGACCGCGCGCGCCCTTGAGACGCCGGAACGGGGGCCAACGTCCGAGTCGGACGGAGGCGCTTTTTGCCCACGCCTCCAAAGTTCCTCGTTCCGGGCCTCGAAGGCCTCGGACGCGCCACACCGCGACAGCTCTTTCTGTGCCCACGCCGCACCCTGAGACCTGGCCGCCCGCGCCGCGTCCTCGGGCCCGTAGACCGGTCGCACGACTGCCACCGCATCAACCGCGCCAGCGCCGCCCCCCGGCCCCGCGACGGCCCCGCGCGCCCGCGACAGCCACAGACCACGCCGCTCGAGCCCCAACGACGCGCGCAGCCCCGCTCCGTCGCGGCCACGTTCGCGCGGCCCCGCCCCCTCCACGCCCCTCCACCGGTGCCAGCGCAACCCGCACCCGGCGGATCCGACCGCCGCGGCGACCCCGCGGACGCCTGAGCCGTCCGGACCGCGCTCCGGCAGCCGCGCGCGCAGAGGCGCCCCGCGACGCCCGCCAGCGCCCCCAGAGGCGCTCCGGCCCCGCCATGTTCAAGAAGCACTCCATCCTCGACCGGAAGGTCCGCAACCCGGCCTCCGCGTACAAGGTGAACGAGGAGACCGTGGAGAAGCAGTACACGAAGGAGCAGGACCGCATCGCGCACCGCCGCACGCAGCAAGGTGCGTGGGCTCGCAGCAGCGTTGCCGGCCCGCGGCGCACTGCGCGCGCGCACGCGGCCTCCCGCGGGAGCCCGCGCGGCCCGCGGTGACGAGCGTGATCTGGGGTGTCTGTTCGCAGCCGAGACGGACGAGAGGATCCGGAGGGCGTACGACCCGGAGGACGAGGAGCTCTTCCAGGGCTTTGACAAGACGTACGCGCAGATGAAGGAGCAGCTGGCCGTCATCGAGGACAAGCGGCGCGAACAGCGCGAGTACGACCTCAAGGTGCGCGCGGGGGGGCTCGGGCGGCCCGCGCGGGCCGCAGCGCCCCGCCACCCACCGCCCGTTGTTGCTCTGGGACGGCCGCACCGCGCGCGCGGGGCGCGCCGGATCCGCGCGACGGGACCGCCTGCGCGCTCCTGCCCGCGTTCGCATCCCGCGGAGCCGCACGCGCCGGTGCGCGCGCGTTCCCGGGCGCGCAGCGGGCCGCGAAGGCACCGCCACGGAGCCCCACGGCCGCACCAGACGCCGCGGCGCCGCACAGCGGCCCGCGCCCCACGCGCCCGCCCGCTCCCTCGCGTCCACGACGGTTTCCCCAGCGGGCCGCGCCCCGGCGACCCCGCGGGGCGCCGGGATGGCCTGGACGCCCTCCAACGACGCCTGTTCCCGCCCCCGCGCCGCGCCGCAGGTGCCCGAGTGGGACGCGGGGTACCGGCCGTACAGCGCGGTGCCGTGGAACGACCGCGTGAACCCGTGGGCGGGGTCCGCGGAGTACGAGCAGGAGATGAAGCGGGCGTACCTGACGCAGGTCAAGCAGGAGAACTTCAAGCTGGAGGAGATGCGCAACGAGTGGAAGCAGTACGAGAAGGACCTCGACCGGTGGGAGTTCAACGAGGCCATGAACGAGGGCGGCGTCGCGGGCGACTACTGGAACAAGCACAAGGGCAACGCCAAGTGGCTCAAGCCCCGCGGGAACCGCGCCGCCGCGCCCAAGGTGCGCGCCGCGCCGCTCGCGTGCGTGCGGAGCGTCTGTTTCGCGGTCCGTGGGCGTGGGTGTGCTGCGACGCGAGTGCGACGCGAGTGCGCTGTTGTGTCGCGGTGGCGGTGCAGGAGGACGTGAAGGCGTACAGGCACAAGATGGGCCACGAGGGCGTGCTGCAGTGGTCCGTGGAGCAGGGCATGGGCGCCGCGGGCGACTACCAGCGCAGCACGGACCGCCCGCTCACGGCGCCGCCGCGCCGCACGCCCGAGCCCGACTCCGCGTACGCGCTCCCGGGCCCGGCGCCGACGCGGCACGGCACGGGCGCGTACCCGTGGTCGCACCAGAGCTCCGTGCAGCCCTTCGCCTCGCACGACGCCGTGGGCGTGCCCGCCGCCTCGCCCACCGCCCCCGCCGCGTCCCCCAAAAAGTCCTACCCCTGGGAGTGGGACGCGCAGCCCCGGGCGTGAGACTGCACCGAGCGCGCAGCCGCGTGAGGTGCGGCCGGACACCGCACAGCACGCATCGGTACCACCACGCACCACCCTCACTTGTAGCGTACACCACGCCCGGGCCGGTCCAGCGACTGTGTGATCCGCAGCCACGCGGCTGTCGCCCTCGCCGCTGCAACGCCGTCGCTGCGCGGTGGCCGTCACGTGTCGTGCGCGGCGACGCCTGCGAGCGGGGCACGCCACCCGCGCGCCCAGACCCGGGGGTGGGGCTCCGCCCGCGATGCAGAGTCGCGCCCGGACATGCGCGGACGCCCTGTGCCGCGCCGCGGTAGCTGCGTCAGGGGCTCACGGGCGCAGCGGCGGGCGCGGTGACGCACAGCGCGGGCGGCAGCGCCCGCTCCTCGGCGCGCAACCCTGCCAGCTCTCAGCCGTGCCAGCTCCGCCGCCCGCGGACGCACGCGCGGTGTTGTGGGGGCCTTCCGGCGCGGAACACTGCCAGAGGACCATGCAAGGTCTCTCGGACGACCGCAGCCGTCGCGGGCGGCGCCGAGGCCTGCACCGGGCGCCTAGGCGACTAGGGTGGGAGGGTCCCGGGGGCAGTGGCGCCCGGTGCACACACAGGGACCGCGTGCTGCCCTGCCCTGCATACAATACACGCGTTCGGTGTGAATCGATCGCGTGCCCCATCGGCATCCTCCGTGGGTACGACGGCACGTTGCGTGCACCTGAGGAGTGAGGCTACGATGCTCTTCTTGTAGTAGCTAGACCTGACCGAGATCATGCGGACGTTCCTGTGGATCGTGCTGGTCGTGCTGTCGCAGGCATGCATTGCCGTCGCGACGGGCGCCCCGCCGCTGGCGCAGCGGTCGCTTGCTGGGCAGCGCTCCTGGAGCGACGCTGGCCGCACCGGGGGGCCGCGCCGGCGGACTCAGGCCGTCGCCAGTGGCCTGGAGTCCGTGTCTGACGAATTCGTCGCCTTTTCTGGACAGCAGCCTGCCAGGAAGCTGGCGTCGGTGCGAGCCCACCCAATTGCACAGTCGCTCCTCACGACCAGCGGCCAAGACGCTCCAACCGATCGAACGAGACCGCAAACCTGCACACATCTCAGAGCCGTATCGAACAGCCCGCCAAGCGCATCGAACGCTCCGCCACGCTGCCGTCACGGCCCCTGCTGCTGCTCTCATCTGCCTGCTCCACCGCGGCAGCTGCTGCGCGGTCGGTCCAGCAGTTCACGCGCGCGTATTTCGAACGCCGTTGACGTGACCATGAGTGCGCGACCCCCTGCCCGCAGGCGACGTGTCTCACGGACCAGACGCCCTGCTCCTTGCTGGGCGCGGCTGCTGTCCCGGCAAACGCCTCGGGGACGTTTGGACGGTCGCTGTTCGTCGATTCCGAGGGCGCGCAGGCCGTGATCGGGGCGCCCGCGACCGACACAGCGCGCGGCGTGCGCTCAGGGGCCGCGGTGGTCGCTGCGCGCACCGCCTCTGGCTGGGCGACCCAGCAGCTGCTGCTGCCGAGCGACGGCCAGGCGCACGACCACTTCGGGTCCGCCGCGGCCGCCGCGGGCGCGACCGTGGCCGTCGGCGCCCCGCTGGCCAACGTCCCGGAGCACAACGACACGGGCGCGGTGTACGTGTTCAGCAGGGACGTGAACGGCACGTTCCAGCAGACGCAGCGGCTGCAGCTGCCTGACGCGCCGGCGACCTCCTCGGGTTCTCCGTCGCGATGGCCCCGGGGCAGATCCTCGCGGGCGCGCCCGGGACGAACGGCACGGGCGCCGTCCTGGTGGCGTCGGCGGTGGGGCCCAACGTGACCACCGACGTGCTGCGGGCGCGGGACGCGACGTACGTCAGCTGCGACGTGGTCGCCGCGCGGCGCATGCTGTCCGAGCGGCGCCAGCTGAGCTCGCAGACCACGGCCTGGATGCGCCGCGAGTCGGACTCGTGCACGTGCGGCGGGTCGGACGTCCCCCCGGGCTGCTGCAGCTGCACGCAGTCGTCCCTGGGCGACTCGTTCGGGGCGCGGCTGGCGATCGACGGCGGCACGCTGGCCGTCACGGCGCCCGGCGACGACCTCGACGGCACGCAGGGGCACGTGGACCTCTCGTACGAGTGGGGCAGCACCTACATCTTCCTGCGCCTGCCGCAGGGCGGCTGGCTGCAGGCGCAGAAGCTCCGGGCATCGCAGCAGACCCGCGGGCTGCGCTTCGGTAGCTCGGTCGCGCTCGCGCACGGCGTGCTCGCGGTGGGCGCGCCGGGCTACCAGGTGGGCTCTTCCGCCGTGGGCGCGGTGTTCATCTTCAACAACGTGGGCGGCGTGTTCCGCGAGACCGCCGTCCTGACCCTGCCGGACGCGTCGAGCCCGGCGTCGTTCGGGCACAGCCTCGCCGTCACCCCGGACGGGCAGGCCGTCGCGGTGGGCGACCCGGGCACGGCGGCGACGCGCGGGACGGTGACGGTGTTTGTGCGCACCAACGCCACCAGCTGGGCGCCCGCGAGCAGCGTGTCGACGGACTCGGTGCAGACGGGCGACCTGTTCGGTGCGTCGGTCGCTTACGACCGCCCGGGGTCGTTCCTGGTCGGCGCCCCCGTGCTCGACTCGGCTGCGGGGGGGGTCTTCGCTCTGACGGTCAACACCTCCTGCGTCCACGGGCCGGCGGGGGCGCACGTCGGCGCGTGTATGCATGGCGCGGACGGCGACGGCGACGGCAGCCCCGACCGGCTGCAGCCCACGCCCGTGGCCGGGGTGGACCCCACCCTCCCGCTGGGCAACGGGTCGTTCTACGGAGCCTCGGTGGCGGCCCAGGGCGCGACGGCGGCTGCGACGCTGCGGCGCGGCGCCAACGGGACGTACGCGTCCGGGGCGGTCGTGTTCATGCGGCGGCAGGCGGGCGCGAACGAGTGGAGCGTCACGCAGGTCGTGGAGCCGCAGGGCGCTGTTCCCGGCGAGTACTTCGGACAAAGCTCGGTGCTGTCCGGGAAGATCCTGGCGGTCAGCGCTCCGCGGGGTAACGCGACTAAGGCCGCGCACCCCGGAGCGGTGTACGCCTTTTACGAGACGCCCTCTGGGGCATGGACCTTCCTGTCCAAGCTGATGCCCAAGGCCCCGCTGCCCGAGGAGTTCTTCGGACGACAAGTCGACATGGACGGCGACTACCTGGTGGTCGGCGCTCCGCGTCGGAATGACGCCGGGGCGGCGTACATTTTCCGCATCAACTCGACTCTGACGTTCACAGAGGAGCAGCGCCTGCAGGGCACGGACGCCCCGCCGTACATCCGCGACCTCAACCCCAAGAGCACTCCGCCGTACCCCGTGGTCGAGATCGACGGGTGCGAGTGCCACGTGCCGTTCGTGGCGCCGAACGGCTGCCGGTGCGCGCAGAACGAGAAGTACGACTTTTTCGGCACCAGCGTGGCCATCAGCCGCGGCACGATCGCGGTCGGAGCCCCCGGAGACGACGACGACGGCCCCGAAGGCTACTACAACGTCAACCTGGAGTGGGGCTCCGTGTCCATCTACACCCTGAACACCGACAGGACCTGGAGCTTCACGCAGAAGCTGCGCCACCCCGACTACGGTCAGGCGGCGGGCGAACAGCTGCGCTTCGGGAGCGCGCTGGCCCTCAACGTTGACTACCTCGCCGTGTCCGCGCTCGGCAAGGGCGTGGTCACGGGGGCGCAGGGCGAGGGCAGCATCGTCCTCTTCAAGCGCAGCAACAGCTTCGTGTTCGAGCCCGCGGGGATCCTGCGCTCGCACTTGCCGGGAACCGGGGACCTGTTCGGGCTGCAGATGCGGTTCGACAGCAACCACTCGCAGCTGTTCGTCGCGTCTGCGTACCACGGCGCTGGACTGGACGGTCCGCACGCAGCGGACGACGACCTGGGCGTGGGAACCGTGTCCGTGTACGACTTCGACGAGGGCTCCTGGGCGCTGCGCGAGGAGCTGGTGAGGCCGGCGGGCAGCGGCGCTCGTGACGGTTTTGGGCACGCCCTGGCCGTCACGGGGGACGCCGTGTTTGTAGGCGCGCCAGCTTCGGAGGGCACGCACGGGAGCGTGTTCGCGTTCGCCCGCGACCTGTGCCCGCACGATGCCAACAGCACGGGGTCGCACTTCGCCCTCTGCGGCGCGCGGTACCTGCGCGACGTGCTGCGCGCGCCCGACGTTCCGGAGTGGGTTGGGGACGCGGTCTACGAGGTGGGCATCCCGGGGCTGCCGAACCTGCTCGACGAGTACGAGCTCGGGGGGCTCACGGCACGCGGCGGCTCGCTGTCGTGGACCAACGTCACAGCGTGCCTGCGGGACGTGACGCTGCTGGCAAACATGCGGCAGCCGCTGCTCGACGACACCGACGGCGGGCGGTTCGCCGTGCACGAGCTGTGCGTGTCGGCGCCGGTGGAAGACGGCCCAGCGGCCGAGATCGCGTCGCTCGACATGACGGTCGCCATCGGCCAGGACTCGGATGCGCGGCACAGGAAGCTGGGTGCGCAGGTGGTCGAGACGCGGTTCGCGCTGACGCACCCGTGTCCGCACCCGCTCAGCGCCGCGCCGCCGACGACCTCGAGCGTCGACCACATGGCGCTGTTCTGGCTCCCCGGGCTGTGGAAGCGAGACGGGGTGTGGTTCGGCGGCGCTGGGTGGACGGGGAAGGTCAACATCACCCTCGCGCCGCCGGACCTCAAGTCCGCCGACGTCGTGCCCGTGTGCAACGGCACCCGCGTGGACGCCTTCGACGTGCAGATGTCCCTGCACGTTTCGCCGTACGAGGTCCTCACGTCGATCCAGTACGACCCCACGAAGGCGCTTCCGTCGCAAGTCGCGTTCTCTGCGGAGAACTTCGTCTACTCGCACGAGACGCGGCACGTCGGCATCTCCGGGCGCCTCATCGGCGAGGTCATGAACACCACCCTTGGCGACGCAGAACTCGAGCGGCCCGTGAGGATCCCCGACGGCAAGGACATGCGCCATGAGGTCAAGTTCTTCGCCACGCAGGTCCTTTCCGCCGACCGGCTCACTTCCGACCTCGACAGCCTGAACGCAAGCCACTACCGCACCTCGGTGTTCCACTCCTTGGAGTGGGCGTCGCGATCGAAGGAGCCCGAGGAGTGCGGGTGCCGCAGCGTCGAGCAAACATGCATCGACGCCGACGGCGACGGGCTGTCGGACTGCTTCAACCCGCTCGACCGCCCCCTGACCTTGCCGGGGGGCGTTGCTCAGGAGCACGCGCAGCTGGGGCACGCGCTCGCTCGCTCGGGCGACGACTTGCTGGCGGCCATGGCGTGGTGGGACGCGGGGGGCAACACGTCCTTCGCGCAGGCCGGCGCCGTCGCGCACTTCAAGCGCGCCGTCGACCCGGTGAGCGGCACGGACATCTTCGAGCCCTTTGCCGTCATCGAGGCGCCCTCCCCGGCGGCCAACGCGCACTTCGGGTCCTCGATCGACGCGAACGACGGGAAGCTCCTCGCGGTCGGAGCCAACCTTGCAAACGTCGCCGCGCTCGACTCGGGCGCCGTGTTCTTGTACGAGAAGGGCGTCGCAGGGCACTTCAACCACACGGCCACTCTCGTGGCCAACAATGCGACCGCGCGCTCCTTACTCGGCACCTCCGTGGCCGTGGTGGGGCGCACAGTTGCCGCAGGCGCCCCGAACCTGGGATCGTCCGGCTCCGTGGTGGTGTTCAAGGAGGACCCCTTCAGCGGCCAGTGGAGGGAGCACCAGCGGTTGTTCCCCACCGACGCGCCGTACACCAGCACGTCTCCCATCAGCTGTCGCCCGTGCGCGAAGGACGGCGTGCCCGACCGCTTCGTCCGCGAGGCTGAGAACTGCGTCTGTCCGGCGGAGGGCGCATCGCCTGCCGATCCGTGCGTGTGCCAGCAGGCCCAAGCCGGCGACTCGTTCGGCATGTCGATCGCCGCGGACCGCTCCACCATGGTGGTGTCTGCCCCCAACGACGACATGGACGGGCAGGATGCGTACCTACCGGAGAACGGAGACTTCGACACGGGCTCCGTGTACGTGTTCGCCCAGGACGACTCTTCCTGGACGCAGGTGCAGAAGCTGCGCCCGTCCACGGACGTGCGCGGCCTCCGGTACGGGCGCGCCTTGGCGCTGCAGGGCGACTTCTTGGCGGTGACCACCACCACACTGGAGGTCCAGGGCAAGCCCAACGCCGGCGGCGTCTACACGTACTACAGGGAGGTCGGCGGCGTGTTCGAGTCGACGGGGCTGCTGTCGCACCACCAGCCCGCGCCCCACCAGTTCTGCGGCGCATCCGTGACCTTCTCCCCCGGGGCAGACATCCTCCTCGTGGGCTGCATGGGCGACGACGCCGGCGCGGGGTCGGTGCTCACCTACCGCCGCAGCGCAACAAACAACAGATGGTCGCGCGCCGAGAAGCTGAATGCTTTCGACGGGCTCTTCGACGAGCGCTTTGGAGCGTCCATGCTCTTCACGGGCAACAGCCTGGTCGTGGGCGCCAGGCTCCGCGAGGGCGGGCGCGGAGGCATGTACGAGTTCCAGATCGACCTTTGTCCCGACGAACCATCGCAGCTGACGCCCGGACCGTGCGGATGCGGAAGCAACACCGACGGCGACGAAGTCGAGTCGTGCTTGACGGGGCCGCGGCTTCTCGACGTGCCCTCGTCGTCGGGACGGCAGCACGCAGGCTTTGCGGTGGCGCTGCGTGGCAAGGAAGCTGTCGTCGCGGCAGCCCGGGCGACCACCTCGGCGGGCGTGCATGCCGGCGCCGTGTACGTGTACAACCGCACAGACTGGAACGCGGCGCCGCAGACGCTCACGGCCAGCGACGCGGCGGCGCACGACATGTTCGGCGCGGCGGTCGCGCTGGAGGGCGACACGCTGGCCGTGGGCGCCCACATGGCCGACGTGGGCGCGGCGGCGGATGCGGGCGCAGTGTACGTGTTCGGCAGGACGGCGGGCACGTGGGCGCAGAGCGCGAAGCTGACGGCCGGGACGCCCGCGGCCAAAGCCTTCCTGGGCTTCACGCTGGCCATCCGCGGAGACGAGATCCTCGCGGGCGCACCTGGCAAGGGACCCGGTAGCGGCGCAGTGCACGTGTTCAGGCAAGGCGCCGGTGCCTCGTGGGCGCAAGTACAGGTTCTGGAAGGCGTCAAGAGCAACTACACTGCATGCATGCTGCTGTCGCGTGACGCCTTCTACCCGACCTCGTGGGACCGGGAGGCCAGCGCCTGCGATTGCAATGCTTTCGTCAACTCGACGTGCTGCGACTGCCGGCCAGCTCAGCTGGGCGACTCCTTCGGCGCTTCCATGGCTGTCGACGGCGCCTTGCTGGCCGTTGGGTCTCCCCTTGAGGACCAGGACGGCACAGATAGCCACCGCGATCGCCAAGCTGATTTCGGGTCTGTCTACCTCTTCGTTCAGTCGACGTCATGGACCCTGTCGCAGCGCCTGCGTCCGACGAATCTCCTGAGGGGTCTGCGCTTTGGCACGTCGCTGGCGCTGTCGGTGTCGTCGAGGACCCTCGCAGTGCAGGCAACGAGCGAGGTGGCGGGGCAGTCGCCAGTGTTCGTCTACCGCAACTCGCTGAACGGCTTCGTCCCCCACGGCAGTCTCGTCCCTGCTGTCGGCGTATCCAACACTGATCTCGGCTCGAGCATGGCGGTTCTCTCCCCGGATGCACTGCTCGTAGGCGAGCCTGGCGCGTATGGCGGGGAAGGCACCGTTGCCAGGTACGTCAGGGCCGCCGACGGGTCCTGGTCGAGGCAGTCGAGCATGGAGACGGCGGACCTGAAGGACATGCGCGGTATGGCTGGGGAGTCGCTCGCTCTGGATGGCTCGCACCTCCTGGTTGGTGCCCCGCTGCGAAGGAACGGCACCGGCGGCGCTTTCTTCGTCGAGCTCGACCTGTGTCCGACAACAGCGCGGGTTTCGCCCGGTAGCTGCGGCTGCAACGCGGATGTCGACGGCGATGGCGAGGACTCGTGCTACGCGATGAAGCAGTCGCTGCTCACGCCAAGCACCTCCGCGGGAGACGGGTTCGGGAGCGCGCTGGTGACGGACGAGACGCAGACGGCTGTTTCCGCCCCGAAGACCGACACGTCGGCGGGCGTGCAGGCCGGCGCTGTGTACGTCTACAACCGCACAGACTGGAACGCTGCGCCGCAGACGCTCACGGCCAGCGACGCGGCGGCGCACGACATGTTCGGCGCGGCGGTCGCGCTGGAGGGCGACACGCTGGCCGTGGGCGCCCACATGGCCGACGTGGGCGCGGCGGCGGATGCGGGCGCAGTGTACGTGTTCGGCAGGACGGCGGGCACGTGGGCGCAGAGCGCGAAGGTGACGGCAGGGACACCCGCGGCTAGCGCGCACTTCGGAGCTTCATTGTCCATGCGGGCCGGAACGATGCTTGTCGGCGCGCCAGGCGAAGCCAAGGCGTATCTCATGACGTACAAGTGGAGCGCATCAGTGTTGTGGGACACGCTCGAGACGCTGACGGGCGACGGATCGTCCAGCAGCAGGTTCGGCGCCTGCACGGCACTGCGCGGGAACTACGCGGTGATCGGTGCCCCAGACGAGGCCCCGGCGGCGGGGAAGATGACCGGCGCTCTCTACGTCTTCGAGGCGAACGACGTGCAAGTCTACTACCGGCTTGTCGCGGACGGGCTCGCAGAGGACCGCATCGGACTTTCGGTCGCCATTTCGGGAGGTTGGATTGCCGTGGGGAGCACGCAGGGCGCCTCGGGAAGCGTCTTCATGTACCAGATCCTGGACGGCATCCCCACACTTCGCGTGAAGCTGGTCCCCACGCTGCGCGTCCCCGCGAATTTCGGATCCGACGGTATGACGTTCTCGTCTGACGGGAGCGTCCTCTCCGTCGGCAACCCAGGCGAGGGCGGCGGTCGGGGCGCAGTGGTGTTGTTCCGGCTCCTGGGCGCGACGTGGGTCGAGCAGCCGCCCGTGGGCGGCGATGCTGCGAACACCTTCTTCGGCAGCGCGGTCGCCATGCACAGCAACTCCCTCACGGTGACTGCCACAGGCAACGAGGTCATCAAGGGTGGGCTGTTCGACATGACCATCGACCTCTGCCCGGAGTCTTCGGCCGTCGTCGTCCCTGGACCGTGCGGCTGCAACCCTGACGCGGACGGCGACGGTGTCGAGGACTGCATGCGGCCGACGGGGTCTGCGCTCAGCGCCGCCGCGGCCGCTTCAACAAGCATGTACGGGAGCGCGCTCGCACTGACGGCGAATCGTGCAGTTGTCGGCGGGACAGGTGACGGCGGCAAAGGCGCTGTGTGGGTGTTCTCGCGCAGCGCCTTTGGCAGCGTGTGGCCAAGTGCGCCGGAAGGCAAGCTCGTTGCAAGCGACGGCGCCAGCGGGGATGACTTCGGCGCAGCCGTCGCGCTTTCCTTGGACTTGATGATCGTTGGCGCTTCGGGTGCAACGGCGAGCGCTCAGGCTGGTGCCGGAAAGGCGTACATGTTCCAGTACACGGCGGGCACCAACTCGTGGTCAGAGACCGGGAGCCTCGCCGCGCCATCACCTGCGGCCAGTGGCGGGTTCGGGAGCTGCGCTGCTACCGTCGCCGACGGCACGTTCGCCATCGGCGAGCCAGGTCGTTCGGCCGGAGGCAGGGTCTACATCGTCTCCAGCGGCTCCGTCCAGCAGACACTCACTCCGAGTGATTCCAGCGCCGGCGACGAGTTCGGTACCTCGGTGGGCGCGTCTTCCGGCCTTCTTGTCGTCGGTGCGCCGAGGGCTGGCGCGAGCGGGGCTGCCTACCTGTACCGTGACGACGGGAACTCCTTCGTCGCCGTCACGAAGGTCATGCCCAACTTCACGTCGCCCGAAACGAACATCTTGTTCGGGACGGCGGTCTCGGTGTCGAACGGCATCGTTGCGGTCTCTGCGTCGGCCTTCTACGAAGGCAACAGCCTGGGTCGTGGCGCTGTCTTCGTGTTCAGGGAGGTGCAGGATGGCTTTGCCCAGGCTGCCATCCTGATGTCCCCGCAGCCCCGGTACGCTGGCAGCTTCGGGAACGCCCTAGCACTGACACAGACAGCGGCCGAGCTCGTCGTCACGGAGAGCGTGTCAGACGGGCCTGAGGGCCGCGATGCGCTGTACGCAGTGCGCTACGCTCTTGACGGCAACGCCAGCCCCAGCCAGCCGACCCGGACGCGCCTGTCGTCGTACATCGCCGCCACGACGGCATCCACGGCAGTGGCAATCGACGGCCCAACGATGCTGGCCGCCCTCGTGCCCGCCAGTGGTGAAGTCGGGTCCGTGCATGAACTTCAGACCGATCTCTGCCCCGATAGCCAGGCAGCGCGCCCGGGCCCGTGCGGCTGCACGGACGACGCCGACTCGGATGGGGTTCCTGACTGCCTCACGTCGCAGACTAGGCAATCCGTCCCGGCGCCTGCCAACGCGACGGACGGCTTCGGATCTTCCGCGGTGGTTCAAGGAGCGAGAGTCGTAGTCGGAGCTCCTGCGGCGACGGCCGCTGGCTCTGCAACGGTCTACGGGCTGACGAACAACTCATCGTGGGGCCTCTCGTCGACGCTCCAGGCCTCTGACGGCACAGTCGCAGACAAGTTCGGCACCTCGCTGGCAATCGAGGAGCCATACATCGTCGTCGGTGCTCCCGGGGCTGCCAGCGACGCCGGTGCTGCGTACGTCTACGAGCTCGCATCCACCGGTGCGTGGGAACTCGACCAGAAGATCGTGCCCGCCGGTGCGGCGTCTGGCGACACGTGGGGCAAGTCGCTCTCTCTGCATGGCGCCGTTGTGGCCGTTGGCGGACCGGGGGCTGGCAACGGGAAGGTGGCGATCTTCGAGAAGCTGCCAGGCCAGGCTTGGAGTGCCCTGGGCACCGCGCTGACAGGCGCGATGTCGGGAGACCTCTTCGGCGCGCGCGTGGTGCACGCGCGCGACGGCATGACGCTCGTGATCTCGGCGCCGGGCTTCTCATCAGCGGAAGGCGCCGTCTATGTCTACGAGCGCGCGGCCGGCAACCCGTACGTGCAGAAGCAGATGCTGCAGGGGAGTCAGACGGTTGGGGTCGCCAACGCTGGATTCGGTGAGGCCATTGCTGCGAATGGGGACATGCTCGCGGTCGGTGCATGCTGCGCGGGCACGAGCAAGCAGGTCTTCATGTTCCAGCGACTCGCAAACGGGCTGTTCAACGAGGTGGCTCTTCTGCCGTCGGCCTCTGTGCCCACGCTGTTTGGGTCGTCCTTGGCCTTCGCGGAGTCTGGAAATCTGCTCTTCGTGGCGTCGCGAGGCGGCACGGCGACCAACCAGGGGCCAGGGGCCATCACGGCCTTTGGCAGGCAGGACGACGGGTCCTGGCGCCGCCTGTACGAGTACGTGGACGGCGATGCGATCCCGTCGGACCTCTGGCCATCATCAATCAGCATGGACGGTGATCAGATCGTCACCACAGCCCCCAGCGAAGGCACTGGCGCCTTGAAGGTTCGCAGCTACAGGATCGACCTGTGCAACGAAAACCCCGGGAAGACGCAGCAGGGCTTCTGTGGCTGCGAGGCGGAGGACGGAGTCTCGCTCAGCGGGCTCCCCGCCTGCATGTCCTGCCCGGTGCAGCAAGACGATGTCGACAAGGGATGCATCCACCGCGGGAACGAGCTGTACCGCGTGCAGAGCGACGCCCCTGGGCTGGCCAGCCGCCTGTTCGGAGAGCAGCTCGGGCTGCCGCTTGCGTTCACGACCACGTGTTTCGAGCGCACCTTCGCCGGCTTCCGGTCGTACTTCCGCTCCTACAACACGTGGTTCCCGTCCATCCGCGCGTCGCCGCTGACGGACGGAATCAACACGATCCCGGCGTGCATGACGCCCGCTGCGAACGTCTTCGCGTGGGGGCCCGTGACGACCGAAGCCGCGCCTCTGGACGCGATCGCGTGGACTCTGGACCGCACCGCGACCGGCATCGCCTTCCTGCCGCCTGGTAGCCGCAATTTCTTCCGGCTAGTCCCGGGCACTGTCGTCGAGCTCTTCGAAGACACGGGCTTCCGCGGCGCATCGGTCACGCTGGTCAACGACGAGCCCGACGCGGACATCGTGTTTGACTGCAGCGCGGGCGGAGCCTGCGTCGAGTCATGGACGGACGGATCCGGGCGCGCGAAGTCGCTGCGCTTCTACTCGCGGGCGGCGACGCACGTGAGGGACTTCTACGGCACCTCGGCGCCGACGCCCACGGTCAAGACGTACACGGGCAACTTTGAGCTCCAGCTCGGCACCATCTCGGGCGACGGAGCGAACTCGACGCTCGTGCCCTCGGCGGCCACGGCCTTCTCGGTCGGCCCCTGGACAGAGGCGCGGTTCCTGCAGGACCTGGGCGCCGACGTCGACGTGTCGCCACGACCGACCAACCGCCTGCTGGTCGTGTCGAACCCCAGCAACGTCGAGCGGCTGGTCACCACCGGGGAGGTGTTCTCGAACATCGCTGCCATCACCGTGACCGAGTCCACCCCCGGCTGGAGCTCTTACTCCCCCCTCCAGGACGGCAGTTTTGCCGCATCGGGATTCTACACGGACGTCATGGAGGAGTACTTCCTCACCGGCGGCTTCGAGGTGGGCGGGAACGCCACCGTCGGCCTGACCACCCGGATGGGCATGCGCAAGTTCAGCCTGCGGGCCAGCATGATGCACCTCGCGAATGTCGATCTCCGGACGTCGCCCGAGTTGCACGAGCGCGTGAAGATCACCATCAACGGCCTCTTCGAGTACGCCGCTCCGCGCGATGCGCCCGCGCCGCTCACCTCGGTGACCACCCCGGACGGTCCGTTCCCGCTGGCGATCGACCCCGCGACGCTGCTGGAGGAGATTCCCTACCGAGGGCAGTGGAACCCGTCCGCGTACTGGTGGGCGGCGGTCGACACGAGGCACGACTTCGGCGTCGCTGTCCTCGACCAGGGCATGTGCGGGTCGAAGCTGTCGATGCACAAGGGCAAGTACTTCTACCCGCGGCAGGAGGGCAAGCCGATGCTCATCGGCGTCTTCTTCATGCTCGACATGTACGACCGCTTCCCGACGTTCTGGCAGGACAACGAAATGACGGTGTTCTTCCGCTGCCAGGGCCTGAAGCCCGTGGGAGCCGAGGTCAACTGGCCCAATGGGCTGATGGTCGACCTGGGGTCTCAGTTCGGCAAGCTCTTCATCGAGAACCCGACCATGATCCTCGACCTCGCCGCCATGTCGGCTGTCCGGCCCGCGACTGTCCGCGGGACCATTGCTGGCATGACTGCCGAGATCGACGTGTTCATCGACGATGCGCGGTACACGCGCGTCGAGATCCGCACCACCGGCGACCAGCGCGTGAACGTCGGATACGCGCTGGGCAAGATGCAGGACTCGCCCTTCTTCCGCGTGGTGCACGAGTCTGGAGTGCCGGGCGTGCCTGTCGCGGGGCAGGCCCTGTACGGCTTTGAGATGTACGACGTCCAGATGCTTCACGGCGCGTCCACCACCGACGGCCTCAGCCCGTACAAGCTCACGGCGAACTTTACGGACCCCTCGGAGAACGCCACGCGCATCGAGAGGCGCAGCTCCGCGGAGATTCTGCTCAACAAGAACAGCGGGAACGTCACCCTGCTGCAGTTCGTCGAGCTGGGCACGACGGCCGAGGGGATCGCGTCCTACACCGTCGCGGGCAGGCCGTGCGACACCACGGTCGAGCCCACGTTCGACATCGACTTCGCCGTCGGCGACATCTTCCCCACTGGGGGCTCCATGCGCGGCGGGACGGGGCGCTTCTACTGCACGCCCGCGCTCATCGGCTGGCAGGGCGGGCCCTGGATCCAGGACATCTTCCTCAGGGCCTCGTCTCCTCAGCTCGCCGGGATCAGCCTGCACCTCCCGGTCCTGTTGACGGAGGGGCTCTTGGAGTTCTCCATCTGGCACAACGACCTGCGCTCCAGCGCCGGCGGGATCCTCTGCAAGTCCTTCGACCCGCCGGACGCGAACTGCTTCCCGCGCCTGGACTTCACCGCGGAGGCACCGCTGCTGTCGCTCGCTCTCTCCTCGGTCAACATCTTCACGCCGCCAGAGCTCATCGGAACCACCATCCCCGGCAACGACTTCCCTCTCATGCTCGCGTCCGCCCCCCAGCTGAATGACCTACTGAAGGAGGTCGGCATCCCCGCGGGCCCGCGTGACGTCCTCGAGATCCTCGACGTGGGGTACTTCAACGCCACGCAGTCGGGCGCGAGGCCGGGCGAGGCCAACGTCGAGTACGTCCTCGACCCCCGCGTCGGCGACATGAAGCTGACCGGAAAGATGTCGACGGAGCGCGTGACGACGCCGCTGGAGACCTACACGGCCATCAAGAGCCTGCAGGTCAACCTGGCTGCGGCAACGTTTATGGAGGTGGACTTCTCCATCGATCGGCCGTGCGACGGCAGCTCCCAGGCTCCGGCGGCTACCAAGCTGTTCAACTTGCCGTGGGCGAAGTGCGTGCGTCCAGCACCGGGCGCGCCGTGCGAGACCCTGCTGTCCAGCACGGCTGTGACCGTCAACACGACGGCGTACGTGAGCTGCGACGCACGGAGCGTGCGCGACATCGTGGTGCGGGCCAACGTCACGGGCATTGAGCTCGAGGCGGGCACCACCGATCCCAATGACCCGCCGCTCTTCAGGCAGCCGCTCAACTTGACCGACGCCAAGTTCGACTACTCCTACTCGCAAGCCGATCTCCGCGTGTGGGGCATGCTCGACTCGCCGCATCTTCCGGATCTGCTCACGGAGTACCGCGTCTCGCTAAGCAGGACGGTGCGCGCGATGTTCGCCTTCGAGCCGGGCCTTCCGGAGCGGCTCAAGCTCGCGGACAGGATGTCCATCTTCGACAACCCGGCGCTCGCAGACGCGCCCGTGGTTGGAACTCCGGCGCACACGATCGGCCAGTTGGACCTCGGTCTCGGGGGCGGTCTCCTGGAGGCTGTCTGCATGCACGGCATCCCCGAGGTGGGGCTTGCGAAGCTGGACACGACCAACATTCTGTACCTGGACACCATCGCGGACCGCTGCTCGTCGTTCGCCGCGGTGCTGCTGTACAGCCCGCGCGTCGAGGTGATGCGCACCGAGGCGGGACTGAACCTGGAGTCCGCGAGGGTGCGTGTGTATGGGTACGCACTGCCGCCTGCCGCCGCTGCGGATCCGGCGGCGAGCACGCGCATGGAGGCGCGCATGGAGGTCTACCGCGGGCGCGTGCGAACGTTCCAGGACCCGGGCGGTGGCACCGTCCAGCGGTACGACTTCAGGCCGTTCGACCCCGCAACATTCGCTGTTCAAGCTCGGGACCCGTTCTGGAACAACTCCGTCATTGTGGGCAGCACGCGGCTGTCGGAGCTCGGCCTCACGACGCTCGGCGGACTCAGCTGCGTCGACCAGGACGAGAACTACCGCGCGGTGTGTACGTACCCGTTGATTCAGGAGCACGACGTCTGCGCGGCGGGAACCATCGCACTGAACGCCACGCTGCCGCTCGCGGAGATGCTCGACCACCCAGCGATGCCGGCAAGCATCAACGCGACGGGCCGCGCGGACGTGAAGTGCGCGAACTTCCAGCTCGTTGACTTGCTGATGTCGGTCGACGTCACCAACCCCCCCTCTGGGCTCACGTGGGACGGCCTGGCGGGCAACCTGACGGTGGAGCACCTGCGGTGGGACAGCCTCGTCATCAACGGGGCTGGTTCCGACTTGGAGATCCGCGGCACGGCCTGCGTCGGCGTCGACTGCCTGATGAGGGCGTATGGCATCATCGACGTCGCGCGCGGGGAGTACACGCGGGGCGCCGCCGGATCCACGACGCGCATCTCGCTGTACCTCCCGCACCCCGATCAGAGCGCTCTTGCAGGCCCAGCCAGGGCTGTGCAGGGCGAGGTGATCGGCGTCGACGCGTTGCTGCCAGCGGCAGTGGGCAAGGTCCTCCGGGCGCCCCTGCCGCTGATTCAGGACGCCCCGGCGCTGTACTCGAGGGAGATGCTCGTCACGATCCCCGAGCCGGAGACGCTGGTCACGCGCGGCAACAGCTCGAACACGACGGTCGTTACGGCAGCGCCCACTTTGACACCCCTGGGCGGGAACGCAACGACCACCTCGTCCTGCACTCCCACGGCGGCTTCCGACATCCACGTTTCCGCATCGCTGTTCCAGAAGCGCTGGATCGTCGGCCTGCACCAGGCGACCATCCGGGCGCCAGGCATGATGTGCGGGCCCAACGGCACACACATCATGCACGAGTCCTTCCGCCTCGCGTCGGCGGCCGCGGTCACGGTGGTGCAGAACGCCACGAGCCTGACCGGGACGCCAACGAACTCGAACCGGCCAAGTTGGGCAGCGGATGTCGCGGCGGGTGACTATGCAGGGCTTGCTGCAACGACCAGGAACTTCAACTGCAGTGTTGCAGCGGAACAGCGCGCCAGCGAGGTCTCTCTCTGGAACATGCCGTTCCGCATGCACCTGCTCGACGCCGAGGCAGCTCTGCACGTCATCGCTGCGGTTGACGGCAGCCCGGCAAGCAGCCCGGGCCACAAGTGGGCGGCGTTCAACGTGCGGCCTTCTCGGCTCGGACTTCCGTGCGCGGGGAACATGTCCTTCGAGGCCGACCTCGGCACGATCGCTGTCGGGACAGTCGCGCTGGGGCAGCTGCACCTCAAGCAGGCCACGGTGAGCTACACGTCTGCCAACCACACTGACGACGGCGGGCAGTTCGTCGTTCGCGGCAAAGCAGGGGTTCTGGACGCGACGCTCACGTTCCTCGCGTCCGGTCCGACCGCAAGCAACGCCACTACGCTCGTCCTCGGCCTGCCGGCTAGTTCCGGGACGGTCACCCTCGATCAGCTCGGTGACGTGGCCGCGCCTCTCCTAGAGGGCTTCCTCGCGGCAGGGATTCCGGGAATCCTGCCCGCTGGAACTCCGCAGTCCTCGGCGGCATCTGTCGTCGTGAGCAGTCTCTCCATCGAGTCGCACCCGGCCCGCCCCACCTTCGAGGCCAAGGGAGTGGCTTCGGCGCCGACCTTTGGCAACTTCGACCGCGGGGCGCAGTTCGGGTGGACACGAGGCGGCGGAGGCGGTGCTTTCCACGTCATGTACACCGTCCAGGGCGCGTCTAACGAAGCGCTCGCCGCTCGGCCAGGCTCCCCCGCACTGCCGGCTTCCAACGACACGGTCCCGACGTACTCCGGCGCGACGGTGGTTCGTTGGAACGAGACCTGGTTCCGCCTCGATGGTTCGTCGTGGGTCCATGACCCTGCTCTCGACCCCGACGCCTGGTGGGTGTACGACCCGGCGACTTCACGCTGGATGTGGCGCTTCAAGGCAGGCGCAGTTGCACTCACCTGGCCCGCAGAGGTGACGGCGGGGCTGCACTGGTCCGCGTACTGGCGACTGGCGGTTGCTCGGGCGGCGACAGGTGCACCTCCGGCGCCAACGCCTGCCGCGGGCGTGAGCTACTCCCTCGTGTGGACGCGACGCTACCTGTCGCGGCCGGGCGTGTCCATCACCGTCGACTCGGCCGTCGACCCGTGCACTCCAGCTGCTGCCGGGTCCATCACCGGATCCGGCTTCGTGCTGGGACCCGCCCCGCCGCCGGGGCAGAATGCGAGCATTGTGGTTCCAGGGCATCCCCTGCAACAGGGCGGGCCGCGGCAAGTCATCGGCTACTCGGACGGGGCAGTGAACCTCACGTGCTCGAACTTGACGATCACTGGCTTCTCCTTCGTCGCGACCCAAGCTTCGTTCCAGTGGGCCATCGACGCGCTGGCGTTCAACGAGACCTTCCACAGCGCCTCACTGGCTCTCTCGGACGACGATGACGACGAGGCGCTCAGATTCGCCGAGCTGAGGGGTATCGAGGCGACGGGGCTGCGGGCGACGCTGCGCTTCGACCCGCAAGGCGCTGCGCCCCAACTGCAGCTCTCCGGCCCCTTCACGGCCAAGCTGTCCAACGTCGTGCCCTTGCTGCTGGGCGATGCGCTGAACGGCAACCTGTCGGCCTGCGTCGCGTACGCCGGTCTGCCCGGGGTCGATCTGCTCTCCGTCAACGGGACGAACGCCGGTCAGCTGAACTGGACAACCCCGCTCAACAACCTGGTCATCCACTTGGCGGCGAACGGGTCGCAGGGCCACCCCCCGCCGTTCAGGTGGACGGCGGACGTCGCTGTCGGCGACGTGGTCGCGCATCTCGACGTCACCGTGGGGTCGAACGCGTCGACTCCGGGCGCCAGCAGTAGCTCTGCATTCCCGCCTGAGGTCCCCAACTACGGGGCGCACCCAGGTGCGATCTCGGGGCTGTACGCCGCGGTATGGCGTGGCGCGGACGCGAGCTTGTCGAACGCCCGCAAGGCCCAGCGGACTGTCGGGCAGGCAGCCGTGGACCTCGGCGCAGTGAGCATCGTGGGCACCGCTGTCGGCAGTACGTCGGAGGCACCGTGCGCGGGCGTGGCGGTGTCGAGCGCGTTCGACGTCAGGAACGGAGCGCTGCTTGCGGCCCCTGTCGTCACTGGAGCGGGAGCCACGACCATCACGTGTTCGGGTGGCCGCCCACAAGGCATTTCCACATCTGGCAACCAAATCACGGGCAACGCCGTCGTCAGGACGCCTCGGGAATCGTTCGAGATCAGCAACGGCGAGGCGTTCGTGACGTGGAGCGACGGTGCTGTCAGGCTGGCAGGTGACTACCGGGGCGCGTCCACGGGCACCGCGCAGGCAGGCAACACGACTTTCGCTGCCTCGGCGCCGCAGTTGGCCGTGCACACCATCCAGCTGACGGGCTCGCTGCAGCAGGCCATGTGCGCCTTCCCGACGCTCGCGTCTGTTCTCGACGCCCACGGCGTGCCCGGGCTCGCGGCTCCCGGCAACACGGCGGGAGCTGTGTCGCTGGGGAGCAGTGGGGTGTCCGTCATGTCGGGCGGGGCCTCTTCGCTGTCGCTGGGCGGTCCGGCGACGCTCGTCGTCCAGCTGGCAACTGACACGGTGGTCCTCAACGCCCAGGGCAGCGAGCTGCACTTCGTTCCCGGACCAGTGAACCCTTCAGCGCCGAACACAACATTCGCGACCTCCTGCACAGCTCCGGCCGGCAGCTGGACTATGCAGGAGCGCTTCGTGGGCACCGGGTATGAGCTCATGGTCGAGTGGGGCAATGCGACGCAGACCTGTTGGTATGCTTCCAGCGTGGTAGCTCCTGTGGCCAGCTCCAAGTTCGAGCCGGATGGCAGCGTCGGGACCGTTGCCTTCTCGGCGGGCGCCACCGCGTCCGCGACGTGCGTGGACGGGAGGTCTCAGCAATTCGACGCCACGGGGAGCATTGCCGACCGAGCACTGCCCCTGGTGTTGAACGACGTGTCTGTTGGGAACGGCACGATTGTCTCCGCCGGGGCCCGCTTCCAGTACCCCGCACGGGAGATGACCATTCACGGCCTTGTCGCGGGGACGGCGGGGACGGTCGGCATGAGGACGTCGTTTGCCGTTGAGGCACAGGGCACCCCAGATATCGAGATCGTCGCCCCCGTGTCCAGTTCAGCGGTGCGTTTTGACCTCGCAGGGTCGCTTGGATTCGCTCCAGCTCTGCAGAACGTGGTCGCAGGGAGCGGCTTGGAGGGCAGGCCAGGGAACTGGGGCCTGTTTGTGCGGGCCAACGTGTCCCGCACAGCTGGTCACGCCGACCTGCACTTCGAGACGATGCACCCGTCAGGTGGCATCGTCGGGATGACGATGCTTCTGGAGCAGCCTACGGGCGCCGGTCCGCTGCGTCCGCTCTCGAGCAGCGTCGATTTCAGGCAGTCGACCTCCTCGGTTGCTCTCGCGGAGAGCCTGGGTGTCATCCCGCGCCGCAACGGCACCTGCGCCGACGGTATGCAGGACGTCGAGCTGGCGGCGCTCTCAGACACGCTCGCCCTGCCCACGGACTGGATGAAGCCCGGGGTGTCGCTTGCGTCGCGGGGCAAGCTCGCCGGGGAGAACGTCACGGTCGCGGGGTCGTTCAAGAACGCCACGGGGGGACTCTGCCTTCCGGCAGTGCTCTCTGGGAGCGTCACGACGTACACGAGGGCTGGCGTCGTCGAGCTCGCGGGCCTGGCCGCGGTGTCTTGCACGCCCTCGGGCGAGCTCCTTGTGCTGAACTCCTACCTTCCAGCCGCATCGAACGTGAGTCTTGCGCACCCGCTGACCGGCGACTTGGATCTGACGGTGACGCATGCCGTTCTGCACGTCGACCTCGGGACCTCCATCCCGGCGCCCTCGGTCGACTTCTCGGCGAACATCACGCGCCAGTCCCTCGCGGGGTCCATCGCGATCAACTACACGGATCTGTCCGCGCCGGAGTCGCTGGAGCTGGCTGGTTCGGCCGGACTCGACATCCGCCCGGTCGTCCTCGCGTCGCAGCCGACCGGGATGCTCTCGGCTGTCTTCCCGACGGCGACGGTGTCGAGTGCGACCGTGTACAGTGGCCCGGCACTGACGGTGGCCGACGCCAAGGTCGAGGTTCTGCTGCACGAGAACAGGGTCAAGCTGGACGCCACGCTCGAATTCGCGGGGCAGGGGAACGTCACTGCGCAGGTTGCGTCCTCAGTACGGCTGATCGACCCCCCGCCTTCCAGCGGCGCGTCATCGTGTACCGCCGGAGCAATGTCCGGGCCGGAGTCTCAAGGGAACGTCGCACCAGCTGCGGCTTTATCTGACGGTGCAGCTCTCAAGAGCCTGGCGGACATCGTTGCGTCGGAGAACACGACGGTCGTCTTGTCACGAACGGACGACTACGGGCGGGAAGTCGCCGTGACAGTGCACGGCAACGATGTCTGCGGGCCGTCGCAGATCATCGATGCCACGCTGCGTCTGAAGGTCCCGCAAGTCGCGGACTTCTCTGCGGCATTCAGCAACGACGTGCAGGTGGTGTGCGATGGTCGCCGAGCTGACTCGATGACCCTGCCGACTCAGCTGGCCGGCTACATGGACCTGCAGCTTGGCGTGCTTGGCGCAACTGACGTGAGTGGCGTCGTCGTCGACTTGTCGCTCGACTTTGAGCAGGTTTCGCTGGTTGGCACGCTGTCCGGGCATCCAGCTATCAACGCGACCCTCAGCACCCGGCTCTCGTCAAGCGGTGTCAACGCGTCGATATTCGCGGTTGAACCTGGAAGCGTCCAGTCGTTCCTCAACGCGCTTTCCGATTACGCGGGCAAGCGGAGCGTGACGGACGTCCTTGTCGACCCCGTTGGCACCTCGGTGCTGTACTCGGACGCCTTCGACAGCCTGCGTGTGTCGACGGACGTCGACGGACCTGCGCTGTATGAAGCGCAGACGGTGCTCGCTGTTCCCGTCATCGGCGACCTCGCGATGAACCTCACGGTGTCGATCGACGCCACGAACAGGACCCTGAGCGACATCGATCTCGCGAGCACGGTCGAGCGCGCGTCCTTGCGGATGCCCGAAGGCTCTGACGCTTCGTTCGCGTCGCTCGACGTCGTCGCGGAGAGGCCATGCTCGACCGGAGTCGCAAACGGCACCATCGTGCTTGTGGCCGTCCCCGGCAGGAACGAGTCCTTCGCTGCCACGTCAAGCTTCGCGACGCACTGCTCGAACACAGGACGGCTTACCAAGCTCGACACGATGCGCGACGCTGCGACCGGGGAGGTTCTGAAGATCGATCAGTTCTCGACGTCGCTCGTTGGCGTTGTATCCAACTCCACTGTTGGGTTCAGCCTCGACGGGTCGTTGATGGAATTCGAGCTTTCGTCTGGCGATGCTGGCACCACGTTGCTGCGCGCGGACGTCTATCGCGGAGTCTTGCCCGTGGGTGTCCTCTTCGACTACGGCAACTTCACGACGACTTACGCCAACATCAACGGAAGCCTAGGCATTGATTCGCTGGAATCTGCGCTCTTGCGGCTCGGTGTCCCGGGAGTCCCACCACAGGAGTCGAACGACAGCATCGTTCTGAGCAATATCGGCGTCGTGGTCTCCGAAGGGGGCACCATGCAGTTGAATGCTGCTGTCAACCTCACTGGAAACGGCACCGGCAGCTCTGCGGACATGTTGATGTCGGTTTCTGCGACCTATCTGGTCGTTCTCAACGCAGACTCGAGCTCTTCGGCTTCTCTGACGTATGTGGAGCTGCAGAAGGAGTTGTTCAACAAGTTCGGAGAGCGCGCTGCCTACATCGCCGTTCGCGGCGAGAATCCTTGCGAGCCAGGCGCTTCAGTCAACGCCAGCGCCATCATCGCCCAGGATCCTTTCGCGGGCACGTCGGGCGACGCCCTGTCAGTGGCGGCCCCTGCGCACCCCGTGTGCAACAGTGAGGGCAACCTCATCTCGTACAACGTCAACGCGACCGTGGGCCAGCTGGCAGGGATCAAGACCGGGTCGCTCGGACGAGTCGACCTGACGAATGTGCGCTTCGCGTTGTCCGGAGAGACCCTCGTCACGTCCTTGTCCGGGCGCGCGCAAGGTGTGGACGTCGCGGTCCTGCCAGTCGATTTGACGAACTTCACCGAGACCGCGACACTGCGGGTGACAGCGCGGGACGGAGCCCTGCCACTGTCCCTGAGTCAGCTGTCCGGCGCTCTCCTGGCATCATGCGGGGGCTTCGGGCACGCGCTCGAGGCCGCGTTGCTGGAGACGGGGTTGATCTCCTGTGGCCCCTCCAGCACGTGCGCCAGCGACGCCCGACTGGTTGGAATGGACGTCGTTGTCTCGAACGACACGCTCGTCATCTCCGCGGGCAACATCATGGAACGCTACGGAACGTGCGGGCAGCGTTCCGTGGACGCGAATGCGATCGTTCAGCTTGAACGCGCCTCGGCAGGATGTTCATGGGACACCGAGCTCCGGCAGTTGCAGACCTCGATGCAGTCGGACTCGCTGTCGTTCACAGTGTCATCGCAGTTCCCCTGCGCATCGAACACAGCCAACATCACGAATCTGCAGCTCGGCCACCCGCTGGCAGAGCCCGCGACGGTGACCTCAGCTGCTGCCGACGTCGTCTGCAACGGCAGCGCCTTGTGGAGCATTGCCTTGCGCACGCAGGACCTCTCCTTTGCCTCATCCCCACCTCGTCTGCACGCGAACCTTTCGGACGTGTTCAGCTACGTATCGGGGATGGACCTGGCTCTGGAGTGTGTCGCTGACGCAGCATTGTCGACCGTGGCGCTGAGCGGGAGCACCGCAACCTCGAGCGGCGTGAAGCTGGGCGACGTTCCGGTCACGTTCAGCTATGACCTGTCGGACTCGCGCAGCTGGACGTGGCAGCTCGGGAACGCGTCCTCGACGGCTCCAGACGCCGGGATGTCGGCACTGGAGCTGCTTGACTCGCTGAACTCCCAGGCTGTCAAGCAAGCCATCATTGCGTTCGGCATTCCAGGCATTGCGCCGCCGAACGATGAGAGCGGTTTCGCGGCTTCGAACATCACCGCCATCAGCGCAGCGGTCGCGTCTGATGCGAAGTCGCTGGTGCTGCGAGGAGCCGGAACCTTCATCAGTGGCGAGTCGACCGAGATCGCCATGCGCGTTGACGAGCTCGCCTCAGGTGCTCTCGAAGTAACCGCCTCCGGGGTCCGCGTGCCGGGCACGAACAGTGCGTTCCACACCCTGTTCGCTGTCAAGGGCCCCGCTCCATGTGCCGGGAGCAGCTCGACCTTCACCACAGGCGCGTACGCGCTCCAGATGGTGCAGCTGGACAGGTCGCATCCTGCGATCGGACGACCGGTCACGAACGCGTACATCCCAGACTTGCGATTGCGGAACTATCAGATCTCGACGCTGTGCGCCGACTTCCTCATCGGCGAAGAGAAGTGCACCCTCGGGACCGTCCGCTTCGCATGCGCCAACGGCGGAGTGAGCGACGCGTTTGCGACTTTCGACGTCAATGTCACACAGGCGCTGCCGTCAGAGTTCAGCGGTGAGCCGGAGGCCGCTATTCCAGCCTGGGACGAGTTTGCGCCCGACGTCGCAGGTCTTGGTGCGGTCGGACCCGTGCGAAACGCTTCCGGGTCGCTCTCTCTTGGCGCCGGCGTGCTCAACATCACGGGCACTTTGAGCGCCCCAGGCAGCGACGCGTCCGTCAGCGTGGACCTCGGTTTCAACCTCGCGGACCCCTACTCCGCTGTCTCCGCCCACTTCGCGCTTCAGGCCGGCTCGACGCCCGTGCAGCTCGGCCAAGCTCTCGCGGCGCTGAACGTGGCGCCGGTCGCCGCTCTGATCGAGCAGTCGGGACTGCCGGGTGTTGCCTTCGCCAAGCATGTCTCGAGCGGGTCTGACTCGGGCTCTAGTCCAAGCAGCCTGAACGACCTTTCGGTCTCAACCCTCGACGTACGCCTGGAGCAAGAGTCCCTCGTCATCGTTGTGGATGTCGTCGTGGCCGGCATGTCGGGCGTTGTTGCATCGCACCGCCTGGAGGCTGACGCCAGCACGTGGGTGCAGAGCGCGGCGGGCTCGTCGTTCGACAGCGCCCCTACTCTCACGGCGATGTCGCTGGACATCACAGGTGGCGACGTGCGGGTCTCCCTGAGCGGCAACGGACGCCCATGTGGGCTGTGTGCTCCTTTCACAGGTTCCGTCTTGCTCAGCGTGCCCGGCGTGAGCGTGGGTGGAGCGCGCGACGGCATCGTCATGTCGGGTCCGGCGTTCTTCAACTGTTCGACCAGTGGTGCCCCCCCCGCGACCGACTTCACCATCCTCGGCACAGGGCTGACGGGCAACGTGAGCACGCTCGCGCTCGGAACGGTCGCCGCGCACAACATGACGGCAACGTACCGCCACCAGGGCAGCATGCTGTCGTTGACGGGCAAGGCGGACGGTGGCCACGAGGTCGCGGTCAACGTGGGGCGCCTCGGCGCGAGCGACGCCCCCGCTGACGCTGCTTTTGCGATCCTCCCGTCGTTCCACCGCTATCTGGAGCGAGCGTCGCTGTGTCGCGACACGAGAGTTGGAGTGACGTTCAACGCCTCGAAGGGCGCCGGCGACGTGTCAGACGGAGTCCCCGCCACGATGAGCACCTTCACGTGTCCCGCCGTCACGCAGCAAGCGTGCCGCAGGGCCGATGGCAGGGCGCGTGGATCTTTCGAGCCAATCCAGTGGCACCCCTGGCTGAGTTCGGCGAAGCACGTCTTCACGAACGGCACAAATGCCACCTCGAGCAATTTGACGATCGCCGTCGACGCGGGCCAGCTTCCGAACTGCACAGTGCCCATCCACGTGCCAGACAGCGAGGAGCTCCTCTCCTGCGATCTCCCGCTGGTGGACACGTTCGCCGACCTGGACAGCCGAACGACATTCGCTTCGCAGCCAGCAGGCATCGCTGCCGCGGAGGGCGCATCATGCGCGTGCAGCACGTCGTGCGCGCCCGGGGCGACGCTAAATGCGACGTCCTGCAACGTGGCATGCAATCAGACGGGCCTGCACGAGCTGCTGCGCCTCTCGGTGACGACACCCGCCGGCTCCGCAGTTGCCTTTGGCAAGGTGTTCACGGACGGCATCGAGCCGCTGCTGCAGTCGCTGGCACTGCCCGCGCTGCTCGTTAGCACCCCATCCATGCTCGGAAACCTGTCCACCACGGGTCTAAGCGTCGCCTTCGACAACGTGAACGGCTGTGCCCGCGTTTCTGGGGACGTCGCCATCCCTGGCATTCGAGACCACTCGCTCGCGATGTCCGCGTGCCGCAACGCGACGCTCCTCGGGATGCATGTCGCTCAGCGCAGCAACCCTGCGCAGGCTCGCTGCGTATCCCTTGCGGACGGGTGGACGGGCGCGCGGATGCCCAAGGACTACGGAGCCGCTCTTGTCGACGCAGCTTCGCAGCCCGTCGTCTCGGGCGCCGACGTCTTCGTCGCGCGGCAGCTATCGCTGAACGTTTCGGCTCCGGGCGGCGGCGTTGATGCTGTCGCGCTGGACGTTCCTGGCTGCGCAGCTGGTCCTGGCTTGCGAACGGCGTCTTCTGCGACGCTCGCGCTGAACCTCCCGGCGCTGTCGCTGCCAAGCACGCCGGCCAGTCTGACCGTCTCTTGCCTCCCGACAGGCGTCCTCGGAAAGCCAGTGTTCGGCGGACACGTCTTGTCAGCCACGGTTTCCACCGCCGACATCGACATCGGTGCTCACCGTCTCACGGTCAGCAACCCGACGTTCGAGCTGTCGAGCGCCATGCGCGCTGTCGAGGCGCAGGCCACGGCTGGAGGCTTCGCGATGCAGGCCTACGCGGCGGTCACGGATGCTCTTGGGAACGTGGCGAATGGAGACGAGGACTCGTTCTCCGTCGGACTCGCCCCGGGCGGTCCGTTCACCACGGTCTCTGCTTTGAGTCAACTTCTGGTCGGCTCGACTTTGTCTCGGGCCATGTCTGCCGTCGGGATTCCGGGCATCAATTCGACCTCGGACAGCCTAACCGTGCTGTCGTCGTTCACGCTGGAAGGATCGAGGGACACGACGATTCTGGGCGTGTCTTCTGCCCTTGACAGTGGGATGACGCATGAGTTCCTGGCGAATTTCACTGCGTCTCCCGCCGTGGCTGCAAACGTCACCTTTGGCTCCCACATCCTCAACAACCTCACAGCCTTGTCCGTCAATGCATCGATGAAAGCTGCGAGCGGATCGATCGCTCTGAGTGTCGAGACGAGTATGCCAGGTCATCCGTGCGACGTTCAGTCGTCGTCTTCCATGGATTTCTCTGGGAGCGGACTGTTCGCAGCCCCGACATCCATTGTGGGCAGCGCGGCGTTCCGCTGCAGCGTGGGCGGCGACATCGAAGCGTATGACCTGCTCTTACAGTCGGCGTCGGAGACTCTTGCGACGGGAGCGCTCGGGAGCTTGGCCGTCTCTGGGCTGTCAGTCGCTTACGACAGTTCCACGCGTCGCGCAAGTGTCGCGGCAAGTGCCGGCGGTGCTGCGGCCTCGTGGAACGTGTCCTCGGCTTTCACGTTGTGCGGAACTACGGCATGCCCGGCTTCGTCTTCTGCGTGCTCGTGTGCGGGCCAGCACGGGCTTTGCTCCACATCCAACACTACGCTCCGCAACGTCAGCAATCCTGTCGCCGTCGACGACCTGTCCACCGCACTCGGGCTGCCGATCACCGCGGCAATCGTAAGTGTTGGCCTGCCCGGCGTCGACAGCTCTCAGGAGAGCTTGATCGGGAACGCGACGATGTCCGGTGCGACGTTGGAGTTTGACCCGTTCACGGAGTGCACGACGGTTTCTTGGGACGACCTCAACCTCGACGATGGCACGCAGCTGCTATCGTCCGCTGTCGAGCTCTGTCGCGTCTGCAGTGGCGCGCAAGCAAGGAGGAGTTTGAGTGCAACCAACCTGGGCAACACCACTCTGTGGATGAACGACGGCAGCGTCTACGCGTCGCTCCACTACGGCGCACTCACGTTCGTCGCCACCGGGCGAAGTCCTTGTCGCTACTATTCCAATGGCCAGGTCCAGGAGGTCACGGCCGCGGAGGGACCAGCCTCGACCACAGACCTCAACGCTGCCTTGCCGTCCATCGGAGTATCCGGCACGTTCCCTGGCACGTACACGCTCGGCTGCAGCGGGGGGCGCATCTCGTACTTCACTGCTAGCTCAAGTCTGGGCGCAACACGTGTCTCGACCGGCGCGTTGGTGCTCGACGTGCCGTCCTCGGTGCTGACGTACACCTCGAGTGCCTCACAGGTCGCCCTGGTTGGCACGTCCAGCGATACGAGCGACATCTCCCTCACAGTGGCGCTGCCCAGGTCCCGCAGCGGCCCGCCAGCGGTGTCCATCGACACGTCGAGCCTGCAGGTCCAGGCAGGGTTCCGCGAGCAGGCGGGCCAGAACATCAGCGTCGGGACATGGCTCAGCACGCGCGGTTCGCCGCTGGTCAGCGGGCTCGTTGCCGCGGCTGGAGTTCCGGGCGTCGCTCGCGCGGAGCTGATGCAAGCGCGTGTCGTTCAGGTCGACTCCGTGCTGGCGCCCTCCTTCGTGTCCTTCTCCATGTCCGTCGACTGGGACGGGATGCGCTGGTCCGTCGGCGTGGATGCCGGCGTCTCTACGACGTCGACCGCGGCGTTCTCAGTCGGCCCCGGGAACTGGACAGCAAACGGCACGACGTTCGATGTTCAGCGCTTCAACTTCTCTGCAACAACGCTGCAAGCTCGGTCCGGAGCAGTGTCGGTCGCTGGAGCTGTTTCAGGCAACCCATGCAGCTCGCCTGGTACTGCGGAATTGTCGGTGAATGCATCAACACTGTTGGACCGCGTGTTGGTCGCTGCGGGCAGCGTGACCGTCACGTGCGGTGTCGACGGCGTTGGGGACTACAGCGCTGCGCTCAGCTCTGCTGCGCCAGCGCTGCGCACCGGTGTTGTCGGCAACCTGCAGCCCAGCAGCACTGTGCAAGTTGCGTTCAACAGCAGCGACACGAACGTTGCCCTCGAGTGGGCTAGCGCGGGCGCCACCATCACCTGGGGCTTCCAAATGTGCCGCGACAGCCTCCAAGGGCCGCAACCGCAGCCAGCGTGCGGTGCTCCTGCCTTCTCGGAGTTCGGCGTGTGTGCGCCCAAGCGCGCCCAGGTCACGTTCGGGGCCAGCGGCACGCGCCTCGGAGACGCAGACTCCTTCCTCGGATCTGGTGCCTCCGTGGCCGCCGCCGTCGGCGAGGTTGGGCTCCCCGGCCTCACACAGGTGCTGTCTTCTCAGGAAGCACAAGACGTGACCGTCCAGGGGGGCTCGATGATCATCGACGTTGCATCCAAGTGCGCGGACTTCGTCGGAGGCATGGCGACCTCTGTCAACTCCGCCTTGGAGCTGCCGGAATACGAGATCTGCAAACCCTGCTCCGCGGGCGTCAGGCACATCGGGCGCTTCAACGTCTCGGTCGTGGCGCAAAGTGGGACTGTCGCGCTGCAGTCGTCCGGGGTTGCGCCGTGCGTCGTGATCGGCGCAGGCCAGCAGGCGCTGCCTGTGGTTAGCTCGGGCACATACCTGTCCCCGCTGCCGTACGAGGCGTTGGTGACGTTCACGATCGCTGATGCCGGCATTGGAGGGACGACGCCAGGGACGTTCACGCCTGTCTGTCAGCAGCAGACCCTCATCGGATACAGGGTCCGCGGAATCGTGCCGTCGATCAGCCTCGACACGTACCCGATTGCGGTCTCGATCATCAACGCGACGTTGCAGTACTCCACGGTCGGCAACCAGCTCGCGGCGCTGTCGGTGAACAACGTCACTGAGACGCTCGTGCAGTTCGCCCCCGTGGGTGCCCGTCTGCAAAAGCTCAACTCTGTCAACCGGCAGACGATGTCCGTCAGCGAGGTGCGGGGCAACTTCGGGGACCCCGTCGTGGACTGGCTACTGGAGCTTGGCACGCCGGGAATGAACGACGCAGTGGACGCGCTGCGCGTCCCGTACATCTTCGTGGATCTCGACTTGTACGACGAAGCCGCCGACGCCTACAATCTTGGCACCCTGATGGCAGAGTTCAACCTCAGGCACGACGAACAGTTCGCACGCACGGAGCTGGGCCTGCGCGTGACGATCCTGGACGCAAGAGATCGTGCACTGGCGAGAACGGACGACGTCGACATCGAGTTCGCCTCCACGTTCATCGAGCAGAACCTGCCGCAGGCGGAATGGCCGTCCGTGGGAGTCCGTGCTCGCGGCGTGTCTCCTTGCGGCGCGGGGGCTGAGGCGAACGTGACCGGCGCGCTGATCCTGCTGAACATGCCCTTCGGGCTCGGTTCTCCGAGCTTCGATGCCACTGTGCAGATCATCTGCAATGACACTCAGTTGGCCAACATCGACGCCTTCGCGACTCTCGAGAAGCTCAACGTTCAGGTCGGCTTCGTTGTGCCGATGCAAGACGTTCTTGTCACGGCGAAGATGGGCGAGGGCTCTCTTTCCGTCGTGGGAGATGTCCAGCGCCTCCGCGGTGACCTTTTCATCCCCCTGCGTGGCCAGGCGGACTACCGCGACAACGTGCGGATGTACATCACGAGCCAGACCGACCTGACGTGGGCGGAGGTGCACACCAGTGCGGGCCCCAGTCTCGGAGACAGGCTGCGCCACACTGGCGCGCCAGGCGTCCAGCCGTCCCGCCTCTCGGACGGAGAGATGATCGTTCGCGACGGCCTCCTGCTGACTCTAGCGACAAGCTGGTTCTCCGCCTCGTACGAGTTGGAAGGCGACGTCGGCTCGCAGGCCAACGCGTTCGAAGTCGACTACCAGCTTGTCCGCGGTGCCCTCCCCGGGCGGTGGCTGTTCAACCAGACCAGCTTCACCGCCCACGTCAGGTGCAGCCGGGGCGCGGACGGGTACGTGGACACCTCGAACTGCACGATGCAGGTCGACACCGCGGGCCCGGACCCCTGTCAGGAGTTCTACCTCGCGAGGGAAAACGGCACTCCGCTCCCGGAGATCCCGGCGTGGAACGCGACGCTGCAGATGCGGGACATGGCGTTCGACATCGGCAGCATGAACGCGACGGGCGTCGTGAACTTCACGTGCTTGCGCCCCACGCGGGACAGGCCGTACGGCGAGATCAACACGTGGCGCTTCGAGGGAATGAAGCAGCTGAACCGAACGCTCGACGTGGGCCTGACCTTCATCGAAAGTTTGGAGTCGACGCGGTTCGCGGTGTACTACGACGAGGGCCGCCGCATCGCTGCTGCGCAACTGTTTGTGGGCAACTCAACTGCAAACAACACAGTGCCCAAGGGCGCTTTCGACAGCCTCTTGGACCTCTTGCTGTACCGGGATCTGACCATCACGGAGGAGGACGACGTCTGGCATCTGTTCGAGCGCATCACGGCAAATTACAGGACGTTCCTGCTGGTGCAAGACCTCCATGTTGATGTCTTGCCGGTTGTTCGGGCGCGCATCGACCGGTGCCTGGGCGAGTACGGATGGAGCACAGGCCTGCTGGCTGGGTTCTTCACTTCTGAGTACATCGACGGGTCCTTCGTGCACGACCTCACGTCCACACAGCTCTGGAGCATCTCGATGGCCAGCATCGCGCCCATCCCGCTGCGCATCGTGCCGACGATTCTCGAGGGGTACCTGTATGATTTCCTGACGGACTACGGCACCGCTCAGCTGGACGCCAAGTTGGACGAGGCGTTTGCTCGGGACATTTGGCTGTATCTGGACACGTTTGACCACGAACTCGGCTTGCCCACGGAGGGAGACCTCGACATGGAAGGAGCAGTGCGCTGGGACGACCCGGACACGCTCACGCGGCTGAACACACTGGTGACGGCTACGTACGAGCGGGCGAGGACCGTGAACGCGACCTTGGTAGCGTTCGCGTGGGAGTACACACAAATCTTCTTCGTCAGTGCCGAAGCTCCCAGACCGAGCATGATGGTCGTCAGCGTAGGCGGGTCGACGCCGTGTGGAACCGCAGCGGGTCCGGCAGCCACCCAGAACGTGGCAAGCGGCGACCTCGAGACAACGAACATGCCGTACGGCATCGGTGACAGGGAGATGCCGGCGTCGGTGACGTTCACGTGCGTCGACGGCCGCATCGACGACTTCAGAATGCTTGCGCTGCCGGGCAGCTTCGACGTGGACCTGACGGACACCAAGGACGCGCCCGCTGACAAGACGCTGATCGTTCCCGTGTTCTTCGCGGAGATGACGTTCGAGCGCTCCACGGAGGACCTCACGGTGCTGGGCGAGACAGCGCGGCTCATGGCGCTCCTGACGGTGTCGCTCGACCGGGCGCGCAACAACGTGGTCTCGGGCCTGCGTCTGTGGAACGACTGGGGCGACACCAATCACAACGGGATCTTGGCAAGCATCGGCGAGCTGGCGCCGATTTTCGACAACGCCGGCGTCCCCGGCATCATGCCATACCGCTACTGGCTCTACATGTCCCGACCAGGCATGGAGATCCGCGTCAAGATCGTGTACGGCGTTCCAAAGATCGGAGGTTCCTTCCCGCCGATGGACATCAACGTGCGCCTTCCGACCGAAAGTCGGGTGCTCGGGATCGACAACGAGATTGTCTCGGGGGCTTGGCTTGACGTTGAGTACTCGATCGTGAAGATCCGGTCGCGTGCGATCGACTACTTTGTTGTTGGGGATGTGTCTTTCGACACCGGGCAAAACTGCCGCTTCGGCGCCGACAAGTACATCGATCGGTCGACGTGCCGCTTGGTCGCAACAGGCATCCGCGGCCCCAACCCGTGCTTCGAGCTGTACCGCTCCATCGAGCTGGAAGAGCCCCTTGCGGGCACGCGCACGTGGTCCGGCTCGACGGCGACGTTCCGCGACCTGCCGCTCAGTACGCCAGACACGGTCGAGAGGGACTCGACAGTTCGTTTCTACTGCGAGACGCCGCGGACAGTCACCCCGTACGGGAGGCTGAACTCGTGGTTCCTGGAGGCGCTCTCGCCTCAGCCCAGCCCCTTCCGCGTGACGCTGGACTTCGTGCCAGACTGGGACGCGCAGCACTACGTCGCCTACTACGACGAGAGTCGTCGGATGATCGCTACGCACTATCTGGCGCCGGCCATGCCGCTGGCTGTGCCCAACCCGGGCTGGCTCTTGGTGGATGCCTACCTGATCTGGCTGCAGTACATCGGCGAGGCGGAACTCGGTGGCACGGAGCAGTACGACGGCCGGGAGGACGTGTACAAGTTCGCCATCGTGGGTCACAACCGCTCGATCGTCTCGGACGAGCTGAGGTTCCTCCCGCTCAATTTCGACACCATTGTCGTCACGTTCGACGACGACACGCGGACCATGTACGCTTACTCCGAGACACCGCTGGCGGAGACTGTGCTGTCCTACCAGGACCGCGAGGACAAGTTCCGCGGAGCCCGTTTCCGGCAGAAGTCTGCCAAGGCCAGCCTGGCCACTGTGGAGCAGATGGCAGGCACTCTCCTGCGCAGCTGGGTGTACCAGCAGGGTCTGCCGGGCGCCAGGCTGAAGATGTCGGAGGCGGCGATCCAGGAGCTGTCCTACGTGAGCGGGCTCGAGGTCTACATCGACCTGTTCAACGACGACACGCTGCAATACATCCCCGGGGGGCTCATGAACGTCCAGGCGACGGCGCGGTACCCGCACGAGAACAACACGTACACGACGAACATCGTCATGGACTTCGTCGACGCGATCTTCGACTCGCGCGTCCTCGTCAACTACCGCCTGACGTCCGGCTTCGAGTTCTTTGTCAGGGACGGCACCGGCGAGAACGTCGTGCCCGCGCCTGCGAGCTCTCTGCTTGTCAACGCCGAGTTCGAGGACATCTGGCCTTGCAAGAACACCCTGGCTCACGACGTCCCGGCGCGCGTGCGATTCGTGCGGGGGCCGTACGGGCTGTCGAGCTTCGACAGGGAGACGGGAGTCAACGGCCTCGACGCGCGCTGGTACCTCGTGTGCGACTCCAGCGGCAACATGGTGGACTGGTCGGTCGTCGCTCAGATGCCCGAAATGTCCCTCAGCTTGGGACTGCCGATGGTACCCGCCAGAAACATCAGCTTCCTCCTGCGCATGGAGGACGCTGTTGTGCGCGGTCTCGGAGTGGTCGCGGACGCTCAGAGCCCCGCGAACGCGCCGGCAATGACCATCTCCGTCACGGTCCCGCTCGAGCGAGACAGGATGCGGACCCAGGCGGTTGCGGTGCTCGAGGTTGTGGACGACATTCCTTTCGCTCGCATGGAGCGCGACGTCGGGTACTTCCTTGGCTGGCACTTGCGCCGGGCCGGCATTCCGGGGGTATCCCCGACGGAGTTCGGATCGTTCGAGGTTCTCGGCGGGACCAAGCTCGAGCTGCGGCAGCAACAAACTCTGTTCTACGGTGGCACGCAGGGGTCGCTCAATGACTTCGGCACGATGGTGGAGTTCGGAGTGCTGTCGCGCCGCCGTCTCGGTGGGAGTATCTACGAGTGGTACCAGGCCGAGATGAACGGCACAGTGGGCACGATGTGTTCCGTGCCGAGCACGGACAACAATTTCTACGTGCCCGACACGAGCTGCAAGAACGTCGCGTACTTCAAGGGAACCGACCCGTGCTACGAGATGACGCTGAATGGGCTGCCAGCCCCGCGCAACTGGATCGTTCCGGGCATTATGCGCGATGCGCCGTTCAACATGCCGGACCTCGCCACCAGGGGCAACCTGACGTGGCAGTGCGCTGCCCCGCGCGGAGATGCGCCGTTCGGCTACATCATCGGGTTCCGCGTCAACTCGCTCGTCGAGGGCTCCAGCGCGCAGGGCCGCAGGATGCAGGAAGCGATGGCGTTCCAGCTCGTGGGGCAGATGGGCTTCTTGGCCCCGTTCCCGGGAATCGCGGAAGTGAACCTGACGGCGTCGGTCTCGATGTCGCCTGTCGAGGGCATCACCATCGGGTACGATCTCCTGAGGAACATGTTCGTGTTCCGCTTTGACTGGGATCCTTCAGGCTCGAACGAAGAGATCGAGTGGACGGAGATCGACGAGCTGTTCTCGTTGGCCATCGACGAGGGCGCGCCTTTCCCCAACAAGATTGTCGGCGACCTCAAGGACTATTTGTCGAAGGACCCCGCGAAGATGGCGGAAGATGCCGCCGCTGGCGCCATCGCCAAGGTGACACAGACGAAGATGGTGATCCAACTGAGGGGCACGCCGAGCTTCCAGGGCGCCGGCGCCATGCAGTTCAAGGACATCCGGGACATCGTCGGTCTATTCGACGCTGCGACGGGTAGCTTCACGGGCATGGTTACGACCAAGTACTTCAAGGGCGTGTTCGACTTCCAGGTGCCGGGCACGTACATCATCAACGGCGCGCCGAGAGAGCAGCCGGCCGGTCTGCGCGGTCTCGACGTCTCGCAGCGTGAATACGACCCGGCCACGGGTGACGGTGGTCCGCTGGGCTGGCTGGACCTGCTGGACACAGTTGGCAGTGGTGTGTTCACGGTGCTCACGGAGCTCGCTTCCGGACAGGAAGCCACGTCACCCGACTTCTTCAGCACGCTCGGTGGATCCGACTTGAACAACATGCTGACGTTCAGTGGTTTGTATTTCACGATCAACGGGTTCGACTACGGAACGATGGAGCTCGTCGACGGCACCATGTGGGCCGGCGGGCTTCTGACTGTCGGAGGCACGTTCTTCGCCGGTTCGGTCGACGCGACGTTCTACCAGCTGCCGTGCAGCAACTCCTCGACTTCGTACTTGTGGGAACTGGGCTCTCCAGACCCGGAAGACGTGGCAGCGTGTGTGGAGCAGAGGGCGCAACGCCAGCTCGCCGTGGACGCTGCCACGCGGCGCAGTCTGTTGGCCTTCGAGGACCCGAGCTCCGGCGCCCTGTCTGGCGACGCGTCCCTCATCGGCGATACCAACCCTCAGGAGGTCCTCCTGACCCCCGCTGGGAGCCAGGCTCGCCAAGGCGCTGTGGCGTGGCAGGGTTCTGCGGGCAGCACGGTGTCGGTGTCGTTCGAGGTGCGCATCAGCAAGACGGCTGCCGGCAGCGACCTGCCGGACATGCAGGCGCTGTGGTTCTTCTTCGGCACTGCTGAGCCAGCGAGCGTGCGTGAGACGGACCCACGCGGAGGCGTGCTGCTGTACATGTACGCGGTGTCGTCGACGAACGACGAGCTGGGCGTGCGGGCTGGCACACCCACGGCAATGAAGACTTGGCGGCGGTCGGGCGTCGGCTTGTTCAGGCGCTGCGCGACCGCATGGTGTACCGTGACTGCGACTTTCCAGGTCACGGCTACGGCGGTGACGGGCAGCGTGCGCGTCGTGCGCGCGACCGGCACGGCATCGACGTACCGCTTCTCGGTGGCTGCGCCGGCGGGCGGGCTGCCGGACGTGGCGAACGTGCAGCTGTGGCACGGCATTGGCGCGCGGCACTCGGCGCTGGAGGCGTACACGCGGGTGCGGTCGCTGTCGGGCGGGCCGGGAGCGAGCACGCAAGCACCCCAGGTAGCGACAACGCCGCCGACGACGACGAGAGGGGTGGAGACCGTCGCGGCGTCGCCTGCGGGGTCTTGTCCCCGTGGATCTTACAGGGGCGCCACGGGCGGATGCCTGCCCTGCCCGGCCGGCTGCCTCGCGTGCCGCCCGCGCCAGGCTGTGCAAGGCCTGAACTGCCAGGTCGACGAGCCTGTGTGCACCTCATGCGTGGACGGCTCTGCCTTGCGGCTGTACGAATACGTCGCGGGTGTTGGCGAGAAATTCTGCGACGTAGGTCAGTGCATTCCCTGCACGGCACGCATTCCTTACTGCGAGTCCTGCACCTGGGAGTGCGGTTCCAGCCCGTGCCGTCTCCCAGATCCGGTTGCGCGCATGCGGTGCACGAAGTGCAACGACACTGCAGTCGAGATCCGAACTGGAGATGCGCTCACGTGCGAGTACGTCGGCGCTGGAGCCGGCGACCAGGGGCAGGACCCGATCGGCCGGATCTTCGGTGACGAAGGCGACGACAACCGTAACAACACGAAGCCCATCGACATCTTCCAGGAGGCTGAGGGGATCAACCAGACCCCGGACTCCTGCATCGAGGAGACCCCTGTTGGGAACGTCAACAATTGCGAAAAGGACGACCTCGGGGACCAGGCGGTCACTGACGATCCAGAGGACGTCATCTGCGACTGTCAGGCAGATGCGGGCGGGCCCGTCGTGGCGGTGAACGGGACGTGCGCGTGCCCAGAGAGAGACCTGCCAAATGCTCGGGAGCTCGACTTCGACGATGAGGATCTTGGAGCGCGATTCCGCCGCACGCCCGACAACCCGATTCACATTCACTCGTACTTCTGGTGCACTGAGCGCATGAGGACGAATAGCGGCCTCTCCATCCTTGACTTGGACAGCTGCACAATTGAACTGTTCGGCGGAGCCACCAAGTTCCCGGTCTGCAGCTCGCTGACGTGGTACGTCCGCACCCGGACTTGCATTCGTGTTCCTACTCATGCGCGCATGCATTGACCTTCATGGGTCCGAACGCTGACCTCGCTGAGTGTTGCTGTGTGTGCAGGCCTGCAAGTGCGACTCCTGCCGACACCATCGGCACGGAGATCATCATCGGGTTCTCTGTCAAGCTGGAAGATATCGGGATGTCGGAGCCGCTCTCGGGCGACTTCAAGATCAACCGGGTTTGCGCCCCTCCCGATGCCCGGCACAACAAGGGCTGGGTGAAGACCACGAAGCTGTCCACGGCGTCAATCTTCGACGTTTTCAAGCGCCAGGTCGAGTCCATCGTCGTCGACGCGCTGGAGGAGTTGCTCGGAGACTCGCTCGTGCGCTCCGTGGCTGGATCAGTCCTGGACGAAGACACTGGCATCCTGGGCACAACCATCCGCCAAGCAATCGAAGGCGCTGGCCTGTCGTCCATGGTCGCCGAGATCGAGACGCAACTGGGCGTCGGCGACGTCGCGCAGCTCGCTTCGGACGTGTCGGCGACCACTGGGGGGGCGCTCGAGTCCAAGATGAGCGACCAGGTGCTCGGGAACCTCGGGGTGACCGTTGCGCGCGAGACGCAGCAGATCGCTGTCGCTGAGGACGGGAGCCCGCGGAGCGCCGCGTCTTCAGGCGTTGTGCGTGCATTGCAACGCGCAGTGAGCAGTGCGCTGGACGCCGCCTCGGACGCCACGCTCTCGACCGCTTTGCAGCAGGGGGCGATTGTCGATGCGGACGCGCTCTGCGCAAGCATTACGGCGTATGCTGCCTCTGAGGCAGTCACACTCGCCGACTCCCTGACGTCTGTCGTCATGGACGGGCTGGCGGCAGTCGGGGGCGTGGAGGCCTCGGTGCGATCGTCGATCCGGAGCCTGATCGAAGACGCCGGAGGGCTGGGCGAGACAGTGACGAATGCTGTATTCGCTTCCATCCCTGGGCCAGTTCTCGGTGTGGTTGTCGACAGCGCACAAGCAGCCGTCGAAGACGCAATCCAGTCTGCTGCCTCCGACTTGACGGCCGCGGTGTCTGGGTCGGTGACCGGCGCGCTGCGCAGCGCCGTGCACGCGGCGTCTCAGCAGGCCATCGAGGGCGTCCTCGCTGGCGGGCAGGCGGTGTGCGGTGCTGTGCGCGAGGCGGTGGCGCGCGCGGTGGAGGAGGCGGTGATGCGGGCGCTGGCGGAGCACGGCGGGTCGTGCGCGGTGGGGTCGGTGGCCGACGGCGCGATGGTGCAGGCGGCTGTGCTGCAGGGGCTGGGCGAGGGCCTGGTGGCGGACGTGCGCACCGAGGTGGAGACGGCGGTGCAGGCGGCGGCGAGCGTGCAGGCGGCGCTGGCGGGCGGCGCGAACGCGTCGGCGGTGGCCGCGGAGGTGTCGGCGCGGGCGCTGGCGGCGATGGCCGAGGGCGCGGCGGCTGAGGTGGCGGCGGTGGTGCAGCGGGGCGTCGAGCAGGCGTACTCGGCGCCGCTGCGGGAGGCGCTGCTTGCGGCGGGCGGGTCGACGGTGCGGGCGGCGATCCGCGCCGCCGTCGCGGGGGCGCAGCAGGACCCGGTGGGCGCGTTCGACAACGTGGAGGCCATGCTGCTGGCCGAGGCTGGGGGCCTGCGGGCGGCGGGTCTTGACGCGGTGTCGGCTGTGGTGGGGGCGTCGGTGGGCGTGGAGGGCGTGGTGCGGGCGCTGCGCTTGGCGGCGGAGACGGAGGTGGCCCGCGGCACGGCGGTGGCCGAGGCGCTGGCGGACAGCGTGGGTGCCGCTGCGGAGGCTGACGTGCGGAGCATTACGGCGGCGGCGGCGCGCGGCGCGGTGGCGGCGCTGGGTCGCGCGGCGTCGGCGGAGGCGGTGGTGCGGAAGGTGGTCGCGGACGTGACGGCTGAGCTGGCTGGGTGCATGGACCTGGCGCGTGCTGTGTCTGGCGACGTGGAGAGCGCGGTGACGGACGTGGCTGCGGGCGTGGTAGCGGCGGCGGACGCGGAGAGCGTGGCGGCGTCGGTGGTGCGGTCGATGAGCGCGGCGGTGTCGCGGCGCGTGACGGCGCTGGCTGGCGAGGCTGGTGCGTTGGCGGTGGCGACCCGCGAGGCAGTGCGCGGGGCGGTGGAGACGGCGACGTCGGCGGACGTGCAGGCGGCGGCGGCGCGGGCTGTGGGCGGCGCGGCGAGCGACGCGGAGGCGACGGCGCGCGCGGTGGCCGGGCGCGTGGTGAGCGAGGTTGTGCGCGAGGTGCAGAGCCGCGTGGACGGGTTGGTGCTGACGGCGGTGCGCGACGCCGCGTCCTCAGGGAGCTCGGGCAGCGTGCAGAGCGCGATGAGCGGCGCGCTGTCGGCGACGGCGCAGGAGGCGGTGTCGGGCGCAGTCGCGAACGGCATCACGGACCCTGGCACCGTGGTAACGGCACTGAAGCAAGCCCTCAGGGGCGCGCCGGTCAACTCGTCCGGGGCAGTCGACCTTGCCACACTCGTATCTACTCGTATCGGATCGCGCGTTGTCGGTGTCGTCTACGCAACGATTGAGGCCGAGCTCTGCGACATTGTGGACGAGTCGATCTCGATTGCAAGCAGCGAGGAGTTCGTCGACAATGCAGTGGCGCTCGAGAGCTCGGGTAGCATGTCGGCAGCAACTGCGGCATCGATCAGAGAAGCCGTCGTTGCTTCCCTGGGAGACGGGATCAGATTCGACATGAAGCGGGCCGTCACCACGAACGTTGTGCACGCTGTCAAGGACAAGATTTCGCGGTCCGTGTCGACCGCCTACTCGGAGGGCGTCAGCGGGGCTGCGCGCAGCGCTGCGTCGGCGGCTGTGTCTTCTGCAAAGGAGTCCTTCATTCAGCTGGTGAGCGAGAGCCTGGCTCCGCTTGCGACACAGGCCCTGCAGGCGGAAGTCAACTCGGCCATGGCCAATGTCGGAGGGAACTTTGACGTGGCAGAGGCCGTCAACAGTGCTCTGAACGTGGAGTTTGCAACTGTCCGCGAGTCTATCATGACGGTGCTCCAGGAGGCCGGTGCGGAGATCACGACGACAGTGTCGCGGATCGCAGTCGCGACGAGTGAGTCGGTGTCGCGCGAGCTGGCGCGCCTGACTTCAGGACAGGTCCTTCGAGATGTTGCGGACACCGCGATTGCAAGCGTTCGAAGGTCCCTGGCCGCCGCGATATCTGTCATCGCGAATGCGATCACGGAGGGCCTGGATGCGGCGGAGCAGCTCAGCGACTTCGACGCAGTCTGCAGGGCGGTCTCGAAATCGGTGGGAGATGTGGTGACGACGGTGGAGAGCCTGGTGACCGGAACTGTGCTTGCGGAGACTGTCGACGCGGCAGCGAGCGCCGCTGCGACGGCGCTGTCCTCGTACATTGGCAGCGCGGCCAGCAACGCCGTGCGTAGCGCCCTGTCCGAGGCGTCCTCGAGCCCTCTGAGCCAGCAGGTTGTGCAGGCAGTGGAGGAGGCGGTCAGGTCGACTGCCTCGGCATCGATCATGGACGTAGCGACCCAGGTGTCCAACGCCACGAACGACATCCTCGCCGACGTTCTCGACGGGCCGGTGACTGATGCCATCAGCGTTGTCGCTGACCTCACCACAGAGACGAGCGGCAAGGGTTGCGCGTCGATCGTGATGTCGGTTGTCGCCGCCGTGCTCAGGGACACGGTCGTCGGGCGGATGGCGCAGGACATCCAGGACGACATCAAGGCTCGGCTGGTGGAGGAGGTCACTGATCCAAACAACGGCGCGATGGCAGGCGTGCTTTCCACCGTGCTCGGCGACGATCTCGGAGGGATCATTTCTGATTCCATCGTGGAGGTCGTCTCTGGCTCAGCGAATTCTTCTTCTGAGGGGGTTGCTGCTGCTGTTGCCGGCCATGTTGCTGCAGAGCTTGCCAGTCGTGCTCTTGCCGAGGCAAGCCCGCTCATCATCCGCGAGATTTCCGCGTTCGTCGACAAGGGAGCGAACTTCGCAGAAGTTTCGCGATCGCTGGACAGTGCGCTCATTCAGGGAGCCCTTGAGAATGGCACTGCGACGCTGGAAGGAAGTCTGCTCCATAACATGAGTGGAATCCACCAGGGTGCTCTGCCGGACGCCCAGGCGCTGTGCGAGGGTGTGGCGTCAGCCGTCACCGCGCAAGCAGCCAGCCTGGCAGAGAGCGTGGCTCAGGCTATCGTGGACGAGCTGGAGGCGCTGGGCGGCGTGGAGGCGACGGCGCGGGGCGCGATCATGGGCGTGGTGGCGGACGCGGCGGCGCTGGCGGACTCGGTGGAGGCGGCGGTGGCAGGCGCGGTTCCAGGCGCCCTGCTGGGTGTGGTGGTTGACGGTGCGCGGGCGGCGGTGGACGACGCGGTGCGGTCGACGGTCAACGGGGCTGCGCAGGCGCTGTCTGGGTCGGTGACCGGCGCGCTGCGCAGCGCCGTGCAGGCGGCGTCTCAGCAGGCCATCGAGGGCGTCCTCGCTGGCGGGCAGGCGGTGTGCGGTGCTGTGCGCGAGGCGGTGGCGCGCGCGGTGGAGGAGGCGGTGATGCGGGCGCTGGCGGAGCACGGCGGGTCGTGCGCGGTGGGGTCGGTGGCCGACGGCGCGATGGTGCAGGCGGCTGTGCTGCAGGGGCTGGGCGAGGGCCTGGTGGCGGACGTGCGCACCGAGGTGGAGACGGCGGTGCAGGCGGCGGCGAGCGTGCAGGCGGCGCTGGCGGGCGGCGCGAACGCGTCGGCGGTGGCCGCGGAGGTGTCGGCGCGGGCGCTGGCGGCGATGGCCGAGGGCGCGGCGGCTGAGGTGGCGGCGGTGGTGCAGCGGGGCGTCGAGCAGGCGTACTCGGCGCCGCTGCGGGAGGCGCTGCTTGCGGCGGGCGGGTCGACGGTGCGGGCGGCGATCCGCGCCGCCGTCGCGGGGGCGCAGCAGGACCCGGTGGGCGCGTTCGACAACGTGGAGGCCATGCTGCTGGCCGAGGCTGGGGGCCTGCGGGCGGCGGGTCTGGACGCGGTGTCGGCTGTGGTGGGGGCGTCGGTGGGCGTGGAGGGCGTGGTGCGGGCGCTGCGCTTGGCGGCGGAGACGGAGGTGGCCCGCGGCACGGCGGTGGCCGAGGCGCTGGCGGACAGCGTGGGTGCCGCTGCGGAGGGTGACGTGCGGAGCATCACGGCGGCGGCGGCGCGCGGCGCGGTGGCGGCGCTGGGTCGCGCGGCGTCGGCGGAGGCGGTGGTGCGGAAGGTGGTCGCGGACGTGACGGCTGAGCTGGCTGGGTGCATGGACCTGGCGCGTGCTGTGTCTGGCGACGTGGAGAGCGCGGTGACGGACGTGGCTGCGGGCGTGGTAGCGGCGGCGGACGCGGAGAGCGTGGCGGCGTCGGTGGTGCGGTCGATGAGCGCGGCGGTGTCGCGGCGCGTGACGGCGCTGGCTGGCGAGGCTGGTGCGTTGGCGGTGGCGACCCGCGAGGCAGTGCGCGGGGCGGTGGAGACGGCGACGTCGGCGGACGTGCAGGCGGCGGCGGCGCGGGCTGTGGGCGGCGCGGCGAGCGACGCGGAGGCGACGGCGCGCGCGGTGGCCGGGCGCGTGGTGAGCGAGGTTGTGCGCGAGGTGCAGAGCCGCGTGGACGGGTTGGTGCTGACGGCGGTGCGCGAGGCTGCGTCTGGGAACGGCACGGGCAGCGTGCAGAGCGCGATGAGCGGCGCGCTGGCGGCGACGGCGCGGGAGGCGGTGTCGGGCGCGGTCGCGAGCGGCACGGCGGACGCTGGTGCGGTGGCGGATGCCCTGCGCGGTGGGCTGAGCGGGTCGTCAGGCAGGGCGTCGAGCGACGTGCTGGGGTCGATCAGGGGTCGGGTGGAGGCCGAGATGGGCACGCTGGACGTGAGCGCGGCCGCGGATGCGGCGCTCGCCAGCGGCGTGGTGCGGTCCGCACTCGAGGCTGTGGGACTGAGCGACAGCTTGGTGGCGTCGGTCGAGAGCGAAGTGCGCGCGGCGCTGTCAGGCCGCGCGACCGACACGGAGGCATCGCTGCGGGACCGCGTGGCGAGCGGTGTGGAGAACACGCTGCGGGCAGCAGTGCTGCAAGGCCTGAGCGGGTCGGTGCTCGGGCAGGCGCGCGCGGCTGCCGCAGGGGCCCTCGCGGGGCAGGTACAGCAGCTGCGGCGTGACCTCGAGGCACAGATCTCGACAGAGATTTCGACAGCTGTGGCGGACGGCCTCGCAGAGCTGTCGAGTGTTGCAGAGATTGGCCGCACCCTTGGTCCGGTGATTGAGGTGCTGATGCAGAGCGCTCTGGAAGGACCCACCGCAGCGGTCACCGCAGAGCGTGTGTTGGCAGACGTGATCGCTGCGAGGGACGCTGCCCTTGGCTTCGCACGGGGCATCTCGTTTGCCTTTACCGAGGCCATGGCAGCAGGAACTCTCCAGTCCACGGCCGAGGACATCATCGACGACGTGGTTGCCGGCGTCAAGAGGCGCTTGACGGCCGCCATGGACGAAGTGCGCGCGGCGATCGACGCTGTGGTGCCGCCCACGGGAGACTTCACCAGCCTCGACCCGACGTGTGTTAGCGTGATGGAAGCGGTGCAAACCGTCGCCGCGACGGTCGACGGAGTGGTTTCCGGCGGCACGGTTGCGGCCATCGCGAATGACATCGAGCAGGTGGTTCTCTCGGCAGTGCGTCGGAATGCCGATGCCGCGATGACGGGTGTCATTGACGACGCTGTATCCAGGTCTTCCAATGGCGCGTCCGTGACGTCGGGCCTGCTCAACGCTGTCAAGACGGCCATTCTGACCACCGTCGACAGGGAGCTTGGCCGCGTCACGGGCGCTGTGGTGGACTCGCTGGTCTCCACGATCGACACGCTTCTCTCTGGGAGTGCTGCCGACACCATTTCGAAGCTGACGGGTTTCGTCGGCGGGGTCGAGGGCGACAACTGCGTCTCCATCATCGTCAGCGTGATCCGCGGAGCGCTCCGCGGCACTGTCGTCGGGCGAACGATCGAGGAAGCCAGGGTGTCAGTCCGTGACAGAGTCCAGGAGCAGATCACTGCCGCGGACGGAGTGATCAGCGGAGCTGTCTCTGGCGTCTTCGGCGTGCCGGTGTTCGGCGACGTAGCGCAGGCCGTCAGGGGCGTCGTCTCGGGCAACATTGATGACCCGCAAGGCTCTGCAAACATGCTGTCGAACACGACGCGTGACGCAATCCTCTCCAAGGCAGCCGACCTGGCTCTCCGCGGACTGACAACGTACGTCAGCGGCGGGATCACGAACAGGACGGTGTACGACGCCATCCAGGGTCTGCGGTCCAAGGCCGAGGGCGCAGTCAAGGAGGCCGTGCTGACGTTCGCGCTTGACAGCAGCCAGCTCACGGCCAAGCGCATCATGTCGTCGCGGCGCTCGCTGATGGCCTTCGAGGACCCGAGCTCCGGCGTCCTGTTCGGCGACGCGTCCCTCATCAGCGGCACCAACCCTCAGGAGGTCCTCCTGGCCCCTGCTGGGAGCCAGGCCAGGCTCGGCTCCATCGGCTGGCTGGACGTGTCCGGAAGCACGGTGTCGGTGTCGTTCGAGATGCGCATCAGCAAGACGGCTGCCGGCAGCGACCTGCCGGACATGCAGGCGCTGTGGTTCTACTTCGGCACTGCTGAGCCAGCGAGCGTGCGTGAGACGGACCCGCGCGGAGGCGTGCTGCTGTACATGTACGCGGTGTCGTCGACGAGCGACGAGCTGGGCGTGCGCACGGGTACAGCGGGGACGCTGCAGACTTGGCAGCAGTCGAACGCAACCCTGTTTGGGCAGTGTGCGACCGGGTGGTGCTCGGTGAGCGCGACGTTCAACGTCGCGGCTACGGCGGTGACGGGCAGCGTGCGGGTCGTGCGCGCGAGCGGCGCGGCGTCGACGTACAGCTTCTCTGTGGCTGCGCCGGCGGGCGGGCTGCCGGACGTGGCGAACGTGCAGCTGTGGCACGGGATCGGGGCGCGGCACTCGGCGCTGGAGGCGTACACGCGGGTGCGGTCGCTGTCGGGCGGGCCGGGAGCAGGCACGGCGGCGCCGTCGACGACCGCTACGCCGGGCCCGACGACACCCGCAGGAGCGACACCCCAGGCGACTACGCCAGCTGCAACGGCCACTACAGGCGCGCCGCAGTCGCCCGACATGCTCGTGGATGCTCTGCCGGACGCCCAGGCGCTGTGCGAGGGTGTGGCGTCAGCCGTCACCGCGCAAGCAGCCAGCCTGGCAGAGAGCGTGGCTCAGGCTATCGTGGGCGAGCTGGAGGCGCTGGGCGGCGTGGAAGCGACGGCGCGGGGCGCGATCATGGGCGTGGTGGCGGACGCGGCGGCGCTGGCGGACTCGGTGGAGGCGGCGGTGGCAGGCGCGGTTCCAGGCGCCCTGCTGGGTGTGGTGGTTGACGGTGCGCGGGCGGCGGTGGACGACGCGGTGCGGTCGACGGTCAACGGGGCTGCGCAGGCGCTGTCTGGGTCGGTGACCGGCGCGCTGCGCAGCGCCGTGCAGGCGGCGTCTCAGCAGGCCATCGAGGGCGTCCTCGCTGGCGGGCAGGCGGTGTGCGGTGCTGTGCGCGAGGCGGTGGCGCGCGCGGTGGAGGAGGCGGTGATGCGGGCGCTGGCGGAGCACGGCGGGTCGTGCGCGGTGGGGTCGGTGGCCGACGGCGCGATGGTGCAGGCGGCTGTGCTGCAGGGGCTGGGCGAGGGCCTGGTGGCGGACGTGCGCACCGAGGTGGAGACGGCGGTGCAGGCGGCGGCGAGCGTGCAGGCGGCGCTGGCGGGCGGCGCGAACGCGTCGGCGGTGGCCGCGGAGGTGTCGGCGCGGGCGCTGGCGGCGATGGCCGAGGGCGCGGCGGCTGAGGTGGCGGCGGTGGTGCAGCGGGGCGTCGAGCAGGCGTACTCGGCGCCGCTGCGGGAGGCGCTGCTTGCGGCGGGCGGGTCGACGGTGCGGGCGGCGATCCGCGCCGCCGTCGCGGGGGCGCAGCAGGACCCGGTGGGCGCGTTCGACAACGTGGAGGCCATGCTGCTGGCCGAGGCTGGGGGCCTGCGGGCGGCGGGTCTGGACGCGGTGTCGGCTGTGGTGGGGGCGTCGGTGGGCGTGGAGGGCGTGGTGCGGGCGCTGCGCTTGGCGGCGGAGACGGAGGTGGCCCGCGGCACGGCGGTGGCCGAGGCGCTGGCGGACAGCGTGGGTGCCGCTGCGGAGGCTGACGTGCAGAGCATTACGGCGGCGGCGGCGCGCGGCGCGGTGGCGGCGCTGGGTCGCGCGGCGTCGGCGGAGGCGGTGGTGCGGAAGGTGGTCGCGGACGTGACGGCTGGGCTGGCTGGGTGCATGGACCTGGCGCGTGCTGTGTCTGGCGACGTGGAGAGCGCGGTGACGGACGTGGCTGCGGGCGTGGTAGCGGCGGCGGACGCGGAGAGCGTGGCGGCGTCGGTGGTGCGGTCGATGAGCGCGGCGGTGTCGCGGCGCGTGACGGCGCTGGCTGGCGAGGCTGGTGCGTTGGCGGTGGCGACCCGCGAGGCAGTGCGCGGGGCGGTGGAGACGGCGACGTCGGCGGACGTGCAGGCGGCGGCGGCGCGGGCTGTGGGCGGCGCGGCGAGCGACGCGGAGGCGACGGCGCGCGCGGTGGCCGGGCGCGTGGTGAGCGAGGTTGTGCGCGAGGTGCAGAGCCGCGTGGACGGGTTGGTGCTGACGGCGGTGCGCGAGGCTGCGTCTGGGAACGGCACGGGCAGCGTGCAGAGCGCGATGAGCGGCGCGCTGGCGGCGACGGCGCGGGAGGCGGTGTCGGGCGCGGTCGCGAACGGCACGGCGGACGCTGGTGCGGTCGCGGATGCGCTGCGCGGCGGGCTGAGCGGGTCGTCAGGCAGGGCGTCGAGCGACGTGCTGGGGTCGATCAGGGGTCGGGTGGAGGCCGAGATGGGCACGCTGGACGTGAGCGCGGCCGCGGATGCGGCGCTCGCCAGCGGCGTGGTGCGGTCCGCACTCGAGGCCAGTGGCGGGCTCCAGGTCACCGACCGACTGGTTTCCGCCGTCGAGGATACGATCGCACTTGCGCTGGCTGGCCGATCAGGCAGCATGGAGGTCTCGCTGCGCCGCCGTGTGGCGGCTGCCGTCGAGAGCCAGTTGCAGCATGCAGTCACGCAGGGAGTGAGCGGGTCGGTGCTGGGACAGGCGCGTGCAGGCGCCACGATGGCGCTGAGATCCGAGCTCGACGCATTCACCACGCGGGTCTCGAACGACGTGCTGCGCACCCTGTCGAAGGCGCTTGCCGACACTGTGCACATCCAGCTGCTTCCGGCGGAGATGGGGCAGCTGCTGGCACCCCTCGTCTACGGCGACGTGTCTGCCAGCATCGCCACTGATCTCGCCGAGAAGGTTGCTTTGCGGGTTCGCAGCGCCCTCGAGAGAGCCGCGGACCTGGCCCGGGGGGTGTCAGAGACGACCGTGTCTGCGGTCTCGGCCCTGTTCCAGGAGCGGACGATCAAGTCCCTCGCGGACAAGGTCACCACTACCGTCAACGAGCAGATGTCCGGGATCATGGACCAGTTCGAACAAGCCCTCGACGCACCGCTGGAAAGCGTGCTCGTCGACGTGGTCAAGGTCGCGATCGCGGGAGACGCGGACTCGATCTGCGACTCTGTCGTCAGCGTAGTTGCTGCTGGCGCATCCGCGACCGTGACAGACATCGCAGCCGTCGTCAGCGGACGCCTGACCGCGTCCCTGCGCGGGGCAGTGAACCAGACCATCGTTGAGTCGATGCTGGTCCTTTCTGGAGAAGTGCAGCGCGGGCTGAGGGACGCGGACATCACGTTGTCGCGCCCGCTGCTTGCGGAGGTTGTGGCGGCCGTGCGGGACACGGCGTCCAGCTCCGTCGCCGAGCCGGCGGTGCTCCTGCTCGAGGACAAGGTCGTCAACGGGACGCGCGACGCGTTGCTGGCGGCGATCGAGGACGTGATCTCGGGGAGCCTGCGCGACGCAGTTTGCGGGCAAGTCGCCTCGGCGACCTCGGGCACGGAGTTCTTCGCGCCCGTCTTCGACGCGGTGAATCTCGTGGTCGACGGCGTTGCCGGCGGTCTGGCCGACCAGCTCGCGAGCTGGGGCCTGGACATGAATTTCTTGAATCTGGACTTCATGGACCCCTTCCTCCCGAGCGACTTCGACTTCGGCTACGAAACGACGCGCGGCACGTTCTGGTTTGATGCAGTCTTCAACGACGCCATCCGCCTGAACTTCCAGCGAGCCGCCAGTCCGGACGGCACGCGGACGAACTACGCGCCGACCTTCGAGCTCGTCCGGTCGATCACAGTCTGGGACGTGTTTGGCATTCTCGGGGACATCCTGGACTCTGCTGGCCTGTTCGACTTCTCGGCCGTGCCGTTTATGAAGGTGCTGGAGCCCTACCTGGACTTCGGCATCGCGCATGGCTCCTTGCTGTCGATCCAGAAGGACGACAAGAAGGGCGTGTACAGGTTCTTGTTCGACGGTGCAATTCTGCTCCCTCCAGCCGCTGGACAGCTCGACCAGGACGAGGGCTTCAAATCGTACGACCCGCAAGGAGGCTACGGGCTCGCACCTGGCGAGGACGTGCCGTTCGTCATCCCGTCGGACCGCCTCGGGATCAGGACAGCGTTCACCGTCGAGAAGCCCATGTCCGGAGGAGGCGCGAAAGGCGGGTTCGTCTCTATCAGCGTCGTGGACATGGTCAACGTCATCAGCTCCATCGGCGGGATCGACTGGCTGCCGCTGTGGTTCGACATCATCGGAGTGACGGACGATCCGCGCAAGGCGTCGCAGTTCGACCTGGTCTTCTCGCTCGGCAAGCGCGGTGAATACCCGAAGCTGCTCCGAGAGGACGTCCTGCGCGAGTCCGCGAGCTTCCACGAGGGGCAGGGCGTCGGTCGCGGCGGGGGCGCGACGCTCCCGGAGGAGCAAGTCCGCCGCATCTTCAGCAACGACCCCATGGTGATGTGGATCGACCCTGACGCGGCTCGCGGAGGAATCGTAGGAACGCTGCTGCAGATCATCGGTGCGGTCATGGACGCGGCCTTCGGGCCGGCCATCGACGTTCAGATCGTCCCTGTGGGCTTCGCGGCGATCGACCTGAGGGTGTTTTCTGTTGCCGACATCGAGATCAGCGAGAAGATCTGGATGACGAACATCTTGATGGAGATCACCATCGACGTAAGTCACGCGCGCGATGTGCACCCGCCCCGTGAAGTGTCTCATGCACCGCGCCCTTCGATTCCACTCATCTCCGCTGCCGTGTTGTGCGCTTGCTGCAGATGACTCCCACGCCGCCGTTCGGGTTCGGCTTGGAGTTCCACTTCCTGGTCGACACCGCGGAGGGAGAAAGGGAGCTGATCTTTGGGTTGGTGCTCAACTTTGACTACAAGCTGGGTGCGCTTGGAGGAGAGGTGTACCTATTTGTCGAAGGAGGGGGCTTACGGCTGACGCGCTCACTCGTAATTTACGAGATCTACTTGTCGACCTTGATCCAGATCCCGTCGCTCGTACCGCTGGAATTCCTGATGTCCGTCGACGGCCTTTACGGCGACATTGCCCTGAAGGGCGCCGTGTTCATGGACTTCACAAACCCATCCAAGCCCGGGTTCGCATTCAAGGTGAATGTCTTCGGACTCTTCGGGCGCGAGATCTCGAGGGCCAGCCTCATCCAAGGGCTCCTCGACGACGTGATGTGGGCCCTGGCGCCGAACGAGCCGACGATCCAGCTCCCAGACATGGTGCGGAAGGGCTTCGAGATCTTCAGGAAAGTCAGGAGCGCGCGCGTCAGCTTCAACCCCCTGCCGCTCGTATATCGCGTCGGCACCCAAGTCATCGAAATGGGCTACATGGCGGAGGTGGAAGACTTCAGTTACCTGATGTTCGATATCCTCTATGCCAATTTCGAGTACAAGTTGGATCCGCTCCCGAAGATCGAGGCGGAGCTCAACATAGCGCCCGTCAACTTCTACGACATCGCCGAGATGTACTTCGCGAAGAACGAGACGAACCGGGGACCGTACTGCTACCTGCGGGCCACCATGCAGCCAATCGGCCGCCGGGCAGCAACGGAGGAGTCCCCAAGCGCGCTCGCCGCACCTGGAGAGGCCGAGAGCGAACTCGGTCGTCGGGAGCTGCTCGAGCCCGCGGACTTCTTCTTGGTTGACTGCCAGGGCTACCTCAGGTTCCTGGACACGGAGTTCTCAATGAGAGCGTACGGCACACCGGAGGACTTCCTCGCCGAAATGGACGGCAGCCTCTTCGGCGGCAAGGCCAGCCTGCAGGCGTCTTTCTCGTTGAACATGGGGTCCATCCTTGCGGTGCCGGCGCAAGTCGAGGCCAGGTTCCAGTTCTCTTTGCGGGCAGGAGATGGCAACGATTCGGTGCTGACCGTGCTCCTCGAAGGCTTCTTGGACATGTTCTTCGACTTGCTGCGGAGGCTCGTCAGCGAGATGCTCGCTACGGCGTTCGACATCATCCAGACCGCGCGCGACGTGGCGCAGGCTGCATTCGAGTCTGCGCAGGCAGCCTTCAATGCGGCATTCGCGGCCCTGGAAGAAGCGAAGGACGTCGTCCGCCCCGCGCTCGAGCGGGCACGCAGTGCGGAGCGGTTCCACCGCAGGGCAGCGGATGGCCAGGACTGCAAGTGGTCCAAGCCATGGGCGTGTGCCGCCAAGGCCTTCCACCGTGGCATGCAGGGCACGTTCGCTGCGACTGCCGCGGGTCTCGAGGGCGCGTTCAGGGCCGCTGAGGAGCTCCTGAACGCGGCCAAGTACGCACTTGACTTCGCGAAGAAGGTCGTGGACCTCGTGCTCGAGGGCACCACCATCTTTATCCGCCTGGTGGAACAAATCCTGGACCAGCTGATCCGCGACCTGCAGTCCGCGTTCAGCTCGGCACCTGACGTCGTCACGTTCTTCGCCGACTCCATCTTCGCTGTCCGCTCTTTCAAGGTCGACCGGGTCTTCGGCACCCGGGTCAGTCGTTTCAGTATGGACCTGGACGCCAACTGGTTCAACATGGGATACTCGACGATGACCCTGAACTGCAACTTCAACCTCGGCTCCATCCTCTCCGAGCTCACCGCGGGATCCGTCCCCAAGGTCTGGGAGTACATCCAGTCGCTGATGCCCAACCCCAGCGACTTCTGGACGCTGCGCCGCCGAGGGCTCCTGTCGCTGCCTGAAGGCAGCTTCGCGGCCCTCGCCGCCAGCTCCGCTGCAGCTGCGTCGCACTTCCAGCACGCCAAGGGCAGGCTGCTCGAGACGGTCAAGAGCGGTCGCTTTGCTGACGATGCCGCAGAGGACATCAACGACGACGAGGGGGCTCCGTTCCGACTGCGCTCGCTGCTGCAGGCGTACCCGGTCAACGGAACGCTCTTGCCGTTCGAGACTGCGAGTCCCGAGGAGCTGGCGAGGCTCGACAGCTTCACGTCGTCCTACGACCCTGTCGTGCTCAACGCGGCAGGCGTGACGAACCCACTCGCGCCCGGACAGCCGATCGTTCCGTCCACGGAGCTGACGGGGCAGATGAGGTCGGCGGTCGCCGAGACACTGAACCCGCGAGCGGTCCTATCGTCGTCGTTGGAGGAGGTGGCGGAAGCCAGCCAGGCATACATTCCAGCTGGCCTGCGTCCGACGGTCAGCCCCGTCGAGGCGCGGGCGCTGCAGGAGGTCAGCGCTTTTGGCGCCGCGAACCGGACCCTGTGGGTGGCCGTTCAGCCGCGCGCTGACTCGGCATCCGTCGCTGGTGCGGCGGCTCTGCCCACGTGCACGTCAGGCCTCGCGGGGCGCGCGTGGCTTGTGCCGGAAATGTCGTCTGGGCCCAGGCCCGCGCGCGTATACGAGCGATCCGGGCGAGTTTACGAGGCGCAGGAGACCTGGTGGCCGGAAGCCGTCCAGCAAGGGCTGGTGTCATCCAACGACACGTGGCCTGTCAACTCGACGGATGTCTTCCAGGCGTGCAAGCTGCCCCTGCAGTCCCTCGAGCAGGAACTCGCGCAGTTCGCGTTCAAGTACCTCGGCTCGCGCTTCGTTGCGCTGGACCTGGCCTCCGCGTACTCGTTCGAGGTTGCAAACGCGACTCAGTCCTCGTTCGACGTGGCGCGCGATGGATGCGGTCTCGCGTTCAACGTCTCGACTACCGAGGGCCACGCGCTTGAGCTCCGCGAGAACAGCGAGCTCATCGCTGGTGACATCCCGCAAGCTGGAGCGGCCAACCTGACGGCAGCGGGTCCGGAAGTGATTGCAGAGCTGCACAAGTGCGGGTCGGCAAACTACTCACAGTACCTGTCGCTGCTCTCGGAGCCCGCCCTGCGGCACCCGAACTTCCCGGGCGGGCCCCTGTGGCTGGCTCCAGGAGAGGGCACCGGCGCTGCCGCTCAGCCCCCGCGGTACGTCGCGTTGAAGATTGCGAACGTTGCGGTGAACCTCACCATCGGCGACGGCGGGCCGGGAACTACCAGCGTCGCCGAGTTGGCTCTGGCGACGGAGGAGCTCGCCAGTGGAAACGTCGCGCGTGACTTCGCTGCTGCGCTGCGAGCCGCGGGCGTCGTGTTTGTTGGGGACGACGGCGCGGTGCACGAGGTTCTCGTCGGCGGGCTGCCCACCGTCAACATCGATCTGTCCGCTGAGAGGGCGCGTGCGTACCCCACGCACAAGCTTGCGATGACCTTCGCGGCCGGGTTCGGCGGCTCGGGCGAAGCGGCGGCGCTGGCCTCGCTGGAGCGCGCAGTCGATCAGAGCCTGGCCAGCCAGGTCGAGCATCTGACGAACCGGACGAACACGGGGAACAACTTCTTCACGGTGGCCAAGCGCGACGACTCGGCCGTGCTCAGGCGCGGCCTCCTCGCGGGGCTGAACTCAGGTGTCGTCATTACGGTGCACTTCGGTGGCGCGCACGCGCAGGACATGGCGTTCGTAGCCCACGCTCACCTGTCGTCGGCGTCCTCGCACGCCGCCATCACACAGGCGGCTGCGAACATCGCGGGCGGCGGCGCGGCCTTCACGGTCGCGAAGCTCCCCACACTCTCCACGATGGGCGGCCGGCCGATCCAGGTCTTCGCGCCGGGCGCTCCCACCGCGAACGCCACCAACGCCACCAACGCCACGGTCATCCCGAAGATCCAACCGTCCGAGACGGTCGCCCCGCAGGCGACCACGCCGGCCCCGGTCGACGCGGGCGCCACCCAGCCCGCGAGCACGGCGCCTCCGGGCGCAGGAACGGGCTCGGCGACCCAGCCCCCAGGAGGGGGCCCCGCGACTGGGGCGACCCCCACTCCGAGCGTCGCGTCGAACGTCGACGTCACGATGCGGATCAACGGGGTCACGGCATGTTCGTTGGAAGTCTCGGCCGCGCTCGAGGGCGCACTTTTGCAGTTCGTCCAGCCTCGGCCGGTGTCGGCGCTGACCAAGTCCTGCGCAGCCTCGGCGGGGCGGCTCCGGTCCCTGCTCGAGCGCGCTCTGCGGCAGGGCGGTGCAGTCTCGCTGGTCGTGCAGCTCTCGTTCTCGAGCCAAGTTGCCGGCGCGAGTGTCGCCCAGAGCATCAACTCTGCCGCGTCCTCGATCGTGGCAACGCTGGTCGCAAGCGGCGTGCCTGCTCAGAGCCTCGCGCTGCTGTCAGTCGAGGACGACTCCGGGGAAGCCCTCTCCGGCGACGTCGCTGACGGCGGAACCGATGGCGGTCTCGGAGCAGGTCCGATCGTTGCGTTCATCGCAGTGGGCCTCTTCGTCGCGGCGATCGTCTCGATGGTCATCGCGGTGCGGACAAGCCCGCGATTCGCTAGGACGCTGGCGAGGGCTGTTCGCGGGGCGGCTCGCTCCACGCGCATCGCTCCGGTCGCAGAGCGGGGTCCGCTGTCGCCCCCCGTTTCGGGAACGACAGTTGCGCCCCGCGAAACGTCCTCGCAGCCTTCTGGGCCGTGGTTCGAGCCCGGTGCATCCACGGCCCTGGCCACGGCCCGCTCTGCGGGCGTCCATTCCGCCACGGAGCGGGCACAGGGCGGGCAAGCGAGAGCCACTGGTGCGTCTGCGGGGGTTGCAGAGCGGTCATCGCGTCGGAGCAGCGGCGAGGGTCGCATGTCGATCAACATGCGTGGGAGCGACATGCCGATGCCAAGGACCCTCAGCATTCCGTCATCGCGTGGGGCTTCGTCACGGGGCACGCCCCGCGGGAGCAACACAGAGCAGCGCGCCCGTCGTCCCAGCGAGCTTGTCGCGCGCGCCGCTTCGCGCAAGTCGAGTGCGCCAGTCGGGGCTGCGTCCGAGGAGGGGAGTGGGTATGCCGCGCAGGTGCGCAGGTCCATCCCCCGGACCGGCTCAATGCTCTCAGAGGGCCGCGCGGGCAGTCGGCCGCAGTCACGGTCGCGGATGAGCACACCAGGAGTGGCTGCACGAGGAGTGAGCTCGCCAGACGCGAGCGCACGGGGACTGGGCTCGCCAGGAGTGGGCACGCCCGGGAGGAGTGGACGAGTGGGCTCGCCAGAGGCGGGCGCGTCAGGGCCGGGGAAGGAGGGGAACAACGAGTCCGCGTAATCAGCGGAAGTACACGCGAGCATGGAGCAACGTCGGCCGCGCGCGCGCCGATCCGCTCGAACGCCCCGAACAGGGCTCAACGTCTCATGCAGAGTGAGGACATTAGGTGCTAGGAAACAGGTTGTTGTGAGACCCTCACTCAAAACGTGGCCCCTGTCTGCGCTCAGACGAGTTGCCTGTATCGCGGTCTAGGCCTGGTGGAATGATCTTCGGAGTCACAGCCTTGATGGCCGACTACGACGTTAGATGTTGAAAGAGTCACTTGCTGCCACCCAGCTCGGCCTGCACGGCCCGGCACAGCTTGCGGTTGGACGGCACGAGGTCCAGGCACACGCACGCCACCGCGGTGTCCTCCATGGTCACCCGCTTGTCGACCAAGAGCTGCTCGAGGGCCAGCTCTCGCTTTGCACGCTCCGCCGACGCCTGCGACTTGCGGCCCATCCATTTCATCGCGTCGCCCCTGCGCGGGTTCGAGGAGATCTGGCGCGCGTGTGTGAGCGCGTGGAGCGTCGACCGACGCCAGCGGCACGTCGTAAGACATGATTGGTTGATTGTATTTTCATTTCTTCTCTCATGTGTGCGGGGTTTCTGTGTCGCAAGAGGCACGGAGCGCACAGAACGCCGCACGCGCGCGCCGGCTGCCGAAACGTGGAGCGTCGGCGCGCCTCGCGCGGCAGCAGCGCAAGCGCAGTGTGGGGCAGCTCCGCGCCCTTCGCCACGCACCGCTCGATATCCATCGCCGGCGCGGCGAGCCAGAGGATCCACCGCGGCATGTAGAACGCCGGCAGCCGCAGCACGTGGCCGTACTTGGGTTTCAGCAAATCAGATATCTCGAACAGGTCCATGCTGGGACCCCCCACAATATACCTCCCCCGACAGGCGGCGTCGCAGGCGGCGACGCAGTGCGCGGCGGCGACCTCGCGGACGTCGCACACGGGGAAGCCCATGCGCGGAATCATCGGCCAGAGCTTGCCCGTGAGCATCATGCGCATCACGTCGACGCTCTTCGAGGCCCGGGTGGTCAGCGGCGGGCCCATGATGAACCCCGGGTTGATCACGCACAGCTCCCAGCGCTGCTCGCCCGCCTGCGCCTCGAACAGCGCCCACGCGCGCTTCTCCGCGAGGATCTGCGCGCCCACGGGCCAACGCGGTGCGGTGTAGGGGGGGGGTGCGGGTCCGGGCCGGGGGGCACGTGGGGCGGCTGCGTCGATCAGTGGAGGAAGGGGCGGCGGAGACGGACCTTTGAGCGCGTGTATGGGACGGTCGCGGCCTCGAGCGTCGCCCAGTCGTCCTCAGTGTGCACGTAGCTGTCTGGTCGCTCGAAGTCGCCTTGGATCGCGCCCATGCTCCCGGTATATATCACCCGCTTGACTGTCCCGCTCTTCTCCACCGCGCTCAGCACGTTCTCCACGCCCTGCGAGCACCGCGCGGCGCCGTGCAAAGCACGGTGAGCACACAGAAGGCGGGCCCGGCGCGCGCCTCCCGCGACGCACGCACGTACGTGCTGCCCCACTACGCAGGCCGCTGCCCCGTCGTTGCGTGTGCGCCCGCGGCGGGTGTCGTCGGCCCCGCACCGCGCGCCCGCAGCCCGCGCCCAACCACCAGCGCACCTGAATCGCTGGACGCACCACCTTCTCCTCGGCCTCGTTCTTGCCGACGTTGACTGCCACGGGCGTCGCCGGGTGGATCACGAGCTCGCATCCCGCCACCGCTGCGTCGTAGCTGCCGTCGCGCGTCAACTCGGCCGCCACGAGCTCAATGCTGCCGGGCGTGCCCTCTGCGAGGGCGCGCAGCTCGTCCGTGGCCTTCCCGTTGACGTCGCGGACCGTCCCGACCACATGGTGCCCGAGCAGGAGCAGGCGCTTCGCGATCCAGGACGCCAAGTAGCCAGAGACGCCCGTCACACACACCTGCACGGGCGGCATCAGGAGAGAGTGAGCTGGGCGCTCGCGTGCGCGCACGAACGCGCATGCGCTCCGTCCTCACACCGGCGCGCACTCCTTGCGTATCCCTCCGTGCCCTCGAGCCACAGAGGCGGGCCTCGGCCGCGATGCTGCGGCGGTGGAGGCCCCGGCTGGTCACAGACAGCACAGGGCAGTGGGGGGGCACCTTGCATGGCGCGTGGCCCTTCTCGACGTCCGTGAGCGGCACCCTCTCGACGATCTCGTTCGGCAGGGCGAGCTGCGGGCTCATGGCCGCCCCCGCGCGCCCCGCGCCACGCCTGGTGGAGGCCCTGGGGCAAGTGCCCTGTTCGCGCGGCGCTGTAGACGACGACGGCGGTGCGGACGTGGAGGCGTGGCGGTCCTTTGCTGCGCAGTGAGCGCGGAGCAGTGGCGTGGCGCTGCGCAGGGGCGCGCAAAGTGCGGTGGATGGAGAAGGAAGCGGCGGTTCGGGGGAGTTCGGGCGATCCAGTCTTCCCGCGCGCTGTTCGGCCACGACTAAAGCAGCGGCCTCCGCCCGCCGCGCACACTCACATCCACCGCAGCGCGCACCTTCGCCCCCTTCTATACCCTCGCAGCTACCTATCGCCACACTTCGCCAGCCAGGCGCCGCGGACAGCGTCGCGAGAGGCCTGCACCCTCCACCAGTGCCTGCCCCCCGCGCGCCCTCTGAAGTGAACGCGATGGCGCCGCTCCGGCTGCAGATCGGCGCACCTTCGCGTCGTGTCGTCGTCCAGGCGCCCTCTCGCTCCGCGGGCGCGGCGATGCGCGGCCCCGGAGCCACGTCCAGTGCCCGCGGGCACCCAAGAGCGGTCCAGCGGCGCGTCGGGCGGCGAGACGGGCGCGGGAGCGTGCGTGCGGCCACCACCGGGGACGTGCAGACGAGCGAGCAGCTCGTGTCGCAGGTCCGGCCCCCACAGATCCCACGAAAGCGTGAACCCTGGGACTGCTGAAGAGGCGACTCGCTCAGTCGACAGCTTGGGAGCCGTGTTGCAGGTGCTGGAGATGATCAAGGGCACGGACCGCGGCGCCGACGTCGAGGTGACGAAGCGGGCCGCCATCGACAACATCCTCGAGGAGCTGGAGCTGCGCGGGCAGCAGCAAATGCCGCGGTGGGTGTTTGCGAACACCACGCGTTGCATCACGCAGCGTGTTTCGCGGCCGAGGTCGCGGTGGATGCGCCGCGATCGAGCGGCGCGGCGTTGCTGGAAGAGATGCGTGCTGCGGCGCGTGCGCAGGGGCAGACCTGACTTCTTGCGTGGTTTTTACTTGGGACTGAAAGAATGTCTGTTTGCAGGCCGCTGGATAACAACCCGCTGCTGTGGGGCAACTACGAGGTGGCGTACACCAGCGCCGGCCCGGCGCAGAACGGCGCGCCCGCGGGCGGGCGCTTCCGCGGCCCCCTCGGTACGCCGCAGCACCCACTGCCACAACGCGCACGCGCAGTCGCACATCCTCGATCCAGGACCAACGGCCGCGCTCCCTTCTTCCCCCGACGTCGCAGGTCGCCTGCTCTTCCGCACGCGCGGCCTGTACCAGTCCGTCTTCGAGCCCAGCGACCCAAGCGACCCCCCCACGGCGGTAAACAAGGTCGAGTTTTCCCTTCTGGGGTTTCTACCTGGCTGGGCGGGGCTGCGCGGCAAGGTGGAGCCGGAGGGCGCGGGGAACATGGACACGGTCAAGGTCACGTTCGCGCCCGCGCGGGTGAACCTCTTCGGCCTTGAGATGGTGCGTGGCACACCGGAGACAACCCCGGATTGCATCGGCGTCGCTGCCCGGGCGAGCGCTCGCCTTGGTCCGATCGTAGGAGGATCCTGGCGCCTGCGTTTCATGTCTGGGATCTCGCGAACTCGTCATCCGCACACGACCACAACCTCACAACGAAAGTTGACACGATTTCGCAACAAGCTCTTGTTGCTGCCTCCTGCAGGTGCTGGGCAAGCCGTCGTCCGTCGTGCTGCAGACGGTGTACCTCGACGAGCGCGTGCGCCTCGGGCGGGGCTCCCGCGGCTCCCTCTTCGTCTTCCGGCGCGGTGGGGCCGCCGAATCAGCAGGCATGGAAACCCTGGGGACTGGCGCCGGGGTGCCCGGGCGGATGGTGCTCGGGGCGATCACGCTGGCGCTGCTGTGCGCTGGGCTGGCGCTGGTGGTCGGCGTGCCGCCGGGGTCGTCAGGGTGGGCTGGGAAGGTGGCGGGGGCGGCGTTGCTGGCGGTGACGGGGCTGTGCGGCGCGGTGCTGCGGCGCGGCGGGCAGGAGAACGACCCGGACGCGGGGTCGGCGCTGAATCAGGAGGAGATGGAGATGGCGGAGCAGATGGCCGCGGTCGCGGATGCAGGCGCGGAGGCGCGTGCGGGGTAGGTGGGTGAGGCCGTGTGACAGCGGGGGACGGAGGGACGCGCACACACCGTGTGGGGGCGATGTCAGGAAGACTCGAGCGAGGTGCGGACGGATAGAATCGACGGCGAGGAGGCATCGGGTCGGCACGAGGCAATCATAGTTGACGGTGCTGGGCGCGTGGTTCCGCAGGCGAGGCCGGGTTCGGTCAGCAATCGCGAACGATGGTGCCAGCACAGGGTCGAATCGGCTCTGGACTGGCCGGAGCAGCGGCCGGACTCGATCACCGCAATGCTGTTCGAATCGTCATGAGACGCCGCCAGCCCCCCTCAGCTGCGATCGGCGTCACAACGTCGATCCTCGAGCAAAGACTGCCCCTCCGCTCCGCCCGCTGCCGCGCCCCGCAACCGATCGAGAAACCATATTCCCTCCAATATCCAACGTACGAATCAAACTCAACACCTACCGATCCTTCTTCCCCTCGTCCGCGTCCCGCAGCGCGTGGCTCGCGAGCTGCTCCGCACGCCGACGCAGGTGCGGCGCCGGCGGCGCAGCAAACACCCGCCGGCACCCGCGCTCGATCCCCAAGCAGAGCCCAAACACCAACACCCCCCCCACCATCATCCTGTCTTGCAGATGCGCCGGGATCGGCACGAGCTCGAGGCTGTCGCGGAGCGGCGGCGCGAGATCGAGCACCATGCCGACGTACAGCCCCGCGACGGCGACGAGGCCGTAGTAGAAGCCCTTGTTTTCGGCCAGGGGGGTGTTGAAAGGTTTGCCGACGTAGTTCGTGGCGAAGGTGGTGGCCATGGCCATCGTCTGGGCGAGGAAGCAGACGCTGTTCACGAGGTTGGGCTTGAAGTCGCCGTCGATCGGGAGCTTGTCCGCGGGGTCCGTGGGGCGCGCCCACAGGTAGGCGAGAATCAGGAACGTGAGCTGGACGGCGAATTGGCCGATGAGGGACACGAAGACGTAGGGCGAGAGGATGTGCGGGTGCGGGCGCTCGCGCGAGAGGCGCTGGAGCGGCTTCGCCTGACTCAGGAAGAAGAACATCCCCGCCTGGAGCATCCCTTGAATCGTGGCCTGGTAGTCTCCGAGCTTGATGCCCTCGAGGTATAAAACCGAGAGCGAAAACGCCGAGTTCAGACACAGGCACCCGAGCACCTTGAACATCACCACCGTCGTCACCAGCGTGCACCGCCCCTGCCGCAGCACATCCGTGCACGGCAGCACGTCCGGCGCGCGCGCCGTGAAGGGCGCCGCCATCGACGCGTCACCGGGCCGCACCATCGGCGCGCCGTCCATCCCGCCCTCCGCCTCCATCTTGTCCAGCATCGTCGCCCACCCGACCACCTGCTTCGGCACCTGCGGAACGCCCCCCGCCCGCCCGCGCATCGCCCGCTTGATGACGTCCACGTACATCTGGGTCCCCTTGCCGCCGTTGAGGCCCTCGGGCAGCACGAGCTCCATCCGCGCGCCGCTCTCGGTCTCGAGCGTGAACACGAGCTCCTCGCTCGGCGCGCCCGGCGCCGCCGCGCCCGCCACGGGCTGGCACGTGACGCCGTCTGGCAACGGCAGCCCGGTGGGCCCGGTGCCGGGCGCGCGGTCCGGGGGCGCGCCGTCCTGCTGCGGCTTCTTCGTGGGCGGCGCGAGCAGCGCGACGCCGACGTCCGCGGCCTTGAGCGCCCCGACGTCGTTCGTCCCGTCGCCACACATCAGCACCGTGGAGCCCGAAGACTTCAGAGACCGAACGATGATTTCTTTCTGCTCCGGGGTCGTGCGCGCGAAGACCTGCGCCTGCGCGATCACCTCGTCCGCCACACCCACCGCCGCCGCGTGCGACAGGCCGTCCCCCGTCACGCATAGGTCGTACTGCTCCGCCACCTGCGCCGCGGCGCCAGGCTTCCGCGAAAACGGCACAACGACGCTGCGGTCCGGCGCGGTCCACGCAAACGCCGAGTCCGGCATCGCGGCCGCCGCCTTCGCGCCCGCGGACGCCGACTCCCCCCCGCCGGCCTCCCCCGACACCCCCAGCACCAGCACTGGCCGTGCCACAATCCCCGTCTCGCGCGCCACGTGGCACGCCGTCAGCGGCGCGTCGCCCGTGATCATCACCAGCGCCTGCGACGACGCCGCGAGGAGCTCCAGCGCCGGCGCCGACCCCTCTTTCACCGGCGTCTCGAACAACGCAAACCCACAAAACTCCAACCCTGACTCAGCATCGGCCCGCGCGTACGCCGCGAGGTCCGCGTCGGCGGGCAGCGCCTTCGAGGCCAGCGCGAGCACCCGCGTGCCCTGCGACGCCCAGTGCGCGTGCGCCGCGTCGTACCCGGCAGGCACGGTGCGTAGCAGCGCGCGAATCGATTCCGGGGCCCCCTTCGCCGCGACGATGCGAGCGCCGGCGGCGCCGCGCTGCTCGGCGATTGTGGACATCCGGCGGAGGTCGGAGCTGAACGCGTTCCGCGAGAGGATGCGCCACGGCGGCGGGGCCGGGGCGGAGGCGGAGGCGGCGGGCGTGACGGCGTTGCCAGCAGCGCGCCACCCGAGGCGTTCGAGGGCGGCTTTCTCGAGGGGGTCGCCGACGGCTTCGCCGTCGACCTCCGTGACGCTGTTGCAGACCAGGAGCGCCGTGACGGCGCCAGGCGGCATGGCCCGGGGGTCCGTGATGAGAGTCCCCCCCTTCTCCGCGGCCCCCGCGCCCGCGCACGCGACGCCGAGGAAGCGCATGTCGTCGGACGTGAGCGTGCCGGTCTTGTCGAAGCAGCACACATCCACGCGCCCCGCGAACGGGATCCGGAAGGGCTCCGTGCAGAACACGCGGCGCCGCAGCAGCGCCACCAACGAGGCGTTGACGGCGATGGTCAGCTCCATCGGCAGCTCCGGCGGGACGACGGACGTGACGATGATCACGCAGTCCAGCAGGAGCTTGTACCGCGACCGGTCCTGCTTGAGCCCGAAGTACAGGACGTAGGCCGAGGCGCTGATGGCAAACACCAACAGAAAGAGAATGAAGAAGAAGGCTTCCCAATTGTTGGCCGTCACGCGGTCGGTCGAGTAGAGCATCGTCCGGATCAGCCGCCCCTGCGCGGTGCCGAACCCCGTCCGCAGCGCCACGGCGGGACACCCGCCGTCTGGCGGCGGGGGCACGCCCGCCACGCCGCTCCCCGCGCCCGCGGGGGGCGAGTGCTGGAGGACCTTCGTGCCGCCGAAGATCATGTGCGCCTTGTCCGCGTGCACCGACAGGTGCGCCTCGGTCCCGTCAGGCCCCCGGGGCTTCCCTTTAGGGTCCAGGGGGTCTTTTGTTTGAGGGATCGACTCCCCCGTCAGCACGGCCTCCTCCGCGACGACGGAGCCCGCGAGGAGCAGCGCGTCGCACGGGAACACGGCCTCCTCCGCGGGCGCGGCCGCGCGGCGCCCCCCGGCCCCGGGAGCCGCGACGGTGCGGCCGTTGGCGTCGTCGGTCGGTTTCGCGTCGTGCGCGGGGCGGACGACGGAGATGAGGTCGCCCGGGAGGATGGCTTCGCCGGGAATGCGGATCCAGCGGTGCGAGCGGAAGGCGTGGATGTGTTGGCGCGGCGACTGGAGCCCGCGGAGCTCTCGGAGGTTGCGCTGGCGCTGCATGACGACGGTGCACTCGAACGCGACGAGCATGAAGAGCGTGAAGAGGGAGTAGTACCAGTACTCGTCGAGCATCCAGAGGCCCACGCAGAAGATCTGCACGCACGGAACCGCGTGCCTTTGTTTCGTTTCATCCCTGTGCTGTTGTTTGGGCCAAGACGCGATCGTAAGAGGAAACGTGGACGTAGGCGCATGCGGAGTGTGTTGCGGCGGCGTCCCGCACCTGGAAGATGAAGAACGGCGCAGTCATCTGTTCCTTGAGCAGCTCCACAAACGTGGGAATAGGCACGACGAACTCGTTGCGGCCGAACACGGCCGCGGCGGTCGCGACGGCCGCGTCGCCCGCCAGTCCGCGGTGCGCGATGTACTTGGACAGCGGCAGGCGCGTCGGGTACGGCAGCGGGCGGAAGGCCCCCGCCGGTCCGTCAGCGGGGTCGAGCAAGAATCGCTGTTTCCGGAACGAGAACGCGACCTCCGTGCCGGCGTGGGGGATGGCGTTGCGCTCCAGGGGCACGACGTCCTCTGCGCCGGCGTGCTCGGCCGGGAACACGCGCACGACGGTGGCGTCTGCGAGGGAGGGCGCCACAGAGAAGCGGCAGAAGCAGCGGACCGCGACGATCCAGTGGCAGAGGAGGCGCACGAGGACGGAGAGGACGGCGACTCCGAGCGCGAGCTGGAAGCCCACCTGCGTTTGCGCGGGGGCCGGGCGCGCGCGAGGCCGGTGGGTGGACGGCGGGGGTTGCGGACGGTTTGTGTGGGGTGATTGTGGGCGTGTGGGGGTGTGTGGGGTGGAAGATGTCGAGCGAGAGACTGGGAGGTGCGAGCGGCGGTGCTTCGATCGCGTTCGGCGAGCGTCCGGCGCTCAACGGCCGGCGCGGAGGCTGGGAGGACTTCAAGCAAGCGTGACGTTTCCCGGGCAAGGTGATGGGATCGATGCTTGCATGAAGAAAAATCTCGTGGATTCCACGGTCCGAACCGCGGGCAGGTCAGGGCGTGTTACGCCACACCGGCCACACGGGTGCGCCCTCTCTCAGCAGGGGAGTGAGCTGCCCGTCCGTCGCGCGTGGCCGCGGTAGTGCTCGCACGCTGTGGCCTGATCAAACACAGACGTATCTCGCCCAATGTGGCATGGCCAGAGAGCGCAGTGGGCGCGGCATCTGTCGTGAAAGGAAGCACCTTGATGGCCCACCACTCGCCGTGCATGACGTGCTTCAAGGTCCAGTTGACGACCAGCGTGTACAGCAGCAGAAACGGCACGTAGTCCGCCCGCAGCCATTGCGGCGCATCCTTGTACAATTTCAAGCCAACGATGCTGCTCAGGGCACTCTCATGCAGCCCAGGCGGCCCCGCGGGCGCCCCCTGCCCCTCCCGCGCCACCAGCGGCGCCTGCAGCGTGCCCCCACTACCGTCCTTGCCAGGCGCCATCGTTCCTGGCCAAGAACAGCACGCCGGCGCCGCGCCCTGCGCCCCCGTCCCTCCCAGCACACCCAGGCCAGTACCCGATCGACCCGGCCGCGCGATGCGGCCTCAATCCAACCAGCGATGTCAAGTGCACCGCCGGCGTCGCGCACGCCCGCAACCAGTCGTGCCCCACGCAGAGTAGTAATTGACCACCCGCGCACGAAACGAAATGCGGGTGTGCTGGGACAGAAAGAGAAATGCGGGTGTGACTGGGCGGAAACGCGCGACAGACCCTATACATCACCAATATAAGGCACGGGCCGCGGGGGGGGGTGCCTGGTGCATCCCGCGGCATGTGGCCACCAGGCACGCGCGCTCAGCCACACAACGGTGCCGCAGGCGCGGCGGCAGACGGATCCGCGACCCGACCGCTCAGGCTGCGGTACGTGCTGCTCAGCAGGTTCAGTGTCGGCGGGCGCCAACATGGAGGTACGAACCGACGCGTGCGCCACCGCTATGCGATCACTTTGTTGATTGACGCCCCCTGTATGCCGTACCTCCTCCCGAACCGCCCACGCTGTGATGCACTTCCTGGCCAGGACTTGGTTTTTTCGCGCCGACAGGCGGGAGCGTGCGCCTGCGGAATCCCCATGCGAGTGCGCACCAACCCGACTGCGCCAGTGATCCTTGTCACCGCAGGATGCGAATGCGGGCGCGAATGAGGGTCCACCAGACGGTGCAGCGCCGAACGGCGCGGCAAGCTTGCCCGCAGGCCAAGCAACTGGCCCGAAGCGACCTAGCAAGAGCGTGTTTCACACGGTGCCGGTGTCTACGCCTTCTCCAGGTGCGTCGCATTCGTGCGGGCGGTGGCAAGGCGCATTAAACCCACGCCCGCGCCGCCAAGGCCGACCCGACCTATTTCACCTCTCTGCAGGTCCCTTTGCGCTCGCTGACCTCAACTGGGTCACGGTTGCGTGGGCGAAATCCAAGACGGGGTTTGCGGCGATGGCACGCTTCTCGGAGTCGCGCTGGGACGACATGAAGGAAGGCGAGGCTCGCGTCGCAGGCCTCCCGCTGTACATCAGGAAGAGCAATGCCTCCAAAAAGGGCCTACCAGGAGGCGAACTGCACTGCTCGGGCGGGCCCGAAGATCATCGGGGAGGAGCCTCCCAGGCGCGGTTCCAAGGCAGGTCGCGGAAGGCCCTCGCGGAGCTGGAACGCCAAGGTGAGGGACCTACGCTGGCCACAGCATGATGGGCGCGCACCTTCCGTCTCGCGCACCAATCTTGCGCCTCCGCTGGCAGGCAGCTTGCCCAACATATCGTCCTGCTCTGAGTCTGTGTCGCAGACAACGTGACCGCGGCGGACGCCGATGCGCGAGGGTCGTACAAGAAGCGCAAGTTCACCAAGTCTCAACTCGGGACGAGCGTGCGGTGCGGGTGCCAGGTGTCCCTGAAATACACCACGCTCGACGAGGGTGAAGGGAACGTTCGGTCTGTGGCGGTCCGGTACGACATCCCCGCCGACTCGGAGGCAGGGCCGCCGCAGCACTCGGGGCACGACGTGGGAGAGTCTCTGCGAGAGGCGATTCAGCAGCACGACATGGACGGCATCCGCGGCTGCATCCCCCATCGCCTGAGTCTCAAGTCGCGCGAAGTACTGAGCGCGTATGCGACGATGGGCGTGGCCGTGTCTCGGGCGCTGTCGGGCCTGAGGGAGGACATCATGGCAGACTTCGCCGAGGAGACGAGCCTGTACGCTGAGTACGGGAACTTCTGGTCCGCCATGAGCCTGCTCGGCGCAGCCCTGAAGAAGCAAGAACTGCGCGACTTCCTCGCGACGAGTGACGACTACCACAACGCGAAGGCAAAATGCAGGGGGGATGATGGCGTGGGCTTCGCCGCCGACGACCAGCGGAGCTGCGAGAACATGGTGCGCGAGAATCGCCACATCTACCCTACGTACCGGCACCTCACGGCGACGACGCCGATGGTCTTGGTTCTGATGACCAAAAACATGGTCAGCCAAGGAGTTGCACACTGGAACAGGGAAGGCGCAGTGAAGAACATCTGCTTCGACGTCACCTTCGGCACGAACCGCTACAACTTCAAGACCTGCGCCGTGAACGTCGTCGGGTCGGCGGGTCGGTGGCGGCCGATCGCGATCTGCGTGTTGAGCGACGAGACGGCAGAGACTGTTGGGATGGCGTTGAACTGCGTTCGGGCGGAGCTGAACAAGGCGGGCGCGGAGAGCTGGGGCGAGACGCGGCCGGGCAAGCGCGCGGTGTTCATGACGGACTGCGCGGAGGCGCTGAAGCAGGCGGTCGCCACCACGTTTCCAAGTGCAACGCATGTGTGGTGCACGTTCCACATGCTGCAAGCGGTCCTCAAGAACCTGCACAGCAAGATCGGCCAGGGCGCGGGGGTGGGGGACCTGAAGAGGCGAATCTGGTGCGACATCGTGGACATGCTCCGGAAGGCGCGCCGTGATGTGCTGGGAGCATATATTGCATCTTCGGCGCGCGAGCAGCGGCAAGCGGACGACAGGGTGGCGGAGGACGCCGCTGCCGACATCGCTGCCTTCAATGCGCGGTATTCCAGCGACAGGCGCGCTGCGTCGTTTCTCAAGTACTTCAAGTCTCAGTGGGGTGCATCTGAGGTGACCGCGATGTGGATGCTGCGCTACCGATCGACGGACATCCCCACGACGGACAACGCCAGCGAGTGCCTTTTCAAGTGGATGAAGGACATGCTCAGCGCGCGGGGCGTGCGGTGCGTGCATCATCGGCGGCTTGATCAGTTCCTTCTGCACTGCATCTCCCAGGACGAGGAGCGGGCGGCGCTGGAGGCGGCGTGCGCTGTGGGTCTGCGCCAGCCCAGGGCGCTGCAAGAAGCGCTGCGAGTCGCCGAGAACGGCGGCGAGGCCTTGCGTCAATACGTGCAACAGTTGATGGTGATGTGGCCATTGGTCGACGGGGTGCGAGAACCCACGGACGCGCCCGAGCAAGGCAAGTGGGAGATCACGCGCGACGGTCGCTCTCGTGTGCTGGACTTCGTGGGGGGGAAGCTGACGTGCACGTGCGATCATCATGGGGTGTGCCATCACATGGCTGCGGTGCGTCAAAGGTACAACTTCACGTACAAGTGGTTCAAGGACGCTGTCGCGCACTTGGGGCCGTCCGTCGCGAGGCCACTCCCGGGGGACGACAGCTCCGAGGAGCAGGAGGGCGGCGCGGGCACCAACGCAGCTGCGAGAGCAACAGGCGCTAGCGCTGCTGTCGTCGGCGACCCCGCGGAGGGGGCGGGTGCTGAAGCACAGGAGGTCGCGTCGCCGCCGAGGCAGGCGGAGCTCGCGGCTGCGAAGCAAAGGATGATCGAAGGGATCAACGCGTGCGACAACAAGGAGCACCTGATGAAGCTCTATCGGGCGTTCCGAGATTGGGAGCAGAGCGGCCGCAACGGGTGAGCGCGGAGCACGCACCACGTGCGGTTGGCTGCTGGTTGTCGTGGCGCGATCTGCCCCGATGCACGCGAGCGCGCTCGACAACTTGTACACGCAAACCTTTTGCCCTGCAGGATAGAGTGGGAAGCCGGCGCGATCCGCAGCAAAAAGCGCAGGGAAGTGTACGCTCTGAAGCGGCGGTCGAAGAGAGAGCGTCGACGCGATCAGCGCTCGGGCGTGGCGGGAGACGCCTCCCGAGAGGGTGCAGCAACGTCATCATCGACCGACTCGGACCCCCAGACGTTGGCGCAGCGGTGCACGTGGAGGGTGCCGCGTGCGAACGAGGAGCGCGACGCGCTGAGGGCGAAGACGCGGCTGCCCGGGGACCCAACTGCTTCTGCCCCTCCAGCAGGCAACAATGCTGACCAGCGCACGGGCGGGGGTGGCGGTGGCCCGGCTGCGGGTGGGAGTCGGCCGGCAGACCCCGACGCGGCAGGGGAGCTCGTGCTGTCCGCGGCTCTGGCGCCGGACTGGTCCCAGCTGCTGAGCCAAGCACAAGCGACACAAGGCGGGCCGCCCGCGACACAAGGCGGCCAGCGTGCACTGGACCCGCGCGTCGACGAGAGGCACCAGGCGTTCGACTGTCTCGGGGAGCGTTTCATCGTACCCGCGGAGCGCAGGGCCATCGGGGGACCGACTGCTCACGAGCAGTTGTGGGAGGGCTGGCGATGGTGCCGCGAGTGCGGCAAATGGAGGACCAACGGGTTCGTACAGACCATGACGGCCGCTGTGCAGTACTTCAGGTGCTCGGAGTGGGACCCGGTCGGCAGATGTAGCGCGGATTGCAGCAAGTGCCACAGTGATGGCAGAGCCCGCAACAGCACGTGCCACCACTACGGTGCACCGCGGGGAGCACGCAGGTAGCTTCGGTGTGACGATACGTACCCGCCGCGCCGAAAAAACGGGCCGTCTCGCGACTGTGTCTCGCCTGAAACGCCCCCGACCCCACCACCTCATACTGGTGAAGTATAGGCCCTGCGCACACCCCCCCGCGCGCATCGGACCCCCTGCGCGGCCCCGGCCCGCGCGGCCCGGGGCCCCACGGGATCGTCGGCGCGGGGCCGTCCCTGTCGCCGCCCGCCGGCGGCCCTCCCCGGCGTCGCGCGCCGCCGTCGTCGTAGGAGTCCCCACCTGCCCGCCTGTCGTCATACCCCCCCCTCCTGTCCCCCCCCGGCGCCCCGCGGTACCCGGGCGGGCTCCCCGCGCGCCGCCCCGCGTCGTCCCTCCCGACCATCCCCGCCCACTCGAGCACCGGCCCGCGCCCCCCCGCGTCCCCCCCCGACGCCCACGACTGCTGCCTCGACACCCCCCCCGACCCCGTCCGGCGCACACGCTGCCCGTCCTTGTACAGCCGGTTCCTCGCACGCATCTCGCACGACAGCGCGTAGTCCGCGACGGTCCCGAGCCACAGCGCGAGACACGGCAGGCTCGCCGTCGACGTGTTCCCCACCAGGTCGTTCAGGTACGCCATCACCGCCATCAGCGCGTCCTCCTGCCTCGGCGTCGCGGCGAGCACGTCGAGCGGCTCCTCCGCCCCCGGGTGCTCCACCAGCAGCCGCCGGTCCGCCGCCACGCCGATCCGCTTGCACATGTGCACGTCGAGACCCCCGAGCGTCTGGTGCGGCGCGGGCTGGCGGGCCACCGCGGACTGCCGGATCGCGGGCACCGTGTCCGCGGGCGCGTCGGGCGGCGGCTCGAGGTCGACCAGTTTGCGCTTCCACTGCCGGCGGGACTTGGGGCCAGTGCGGGCGTCCACGTCGACGGTCGCCGCGCCCGACATCCCAGCGTACCACGGCAGGGGGCCCGGCGGCTTGGGGTCCGCGGGCGCGGGCTCGCGCGGGCGGCGCGCCGGCGCGCGGTCGTCGATCTCGTCCGGCGGGGGCTGCGCGGGCTCCGAGCCGCCCGTGACGCGGCGCGGGGGCGACGGCGAGACCGCTGCGTCGACGGGGCGGCGGGGGCGAGGTCGGAGGCGCGTCGGTCGCGCGTGCGTGGGCTGCGGCGGCGCGCGCGGGCCCTCACCTCGCCGCCGCTTGGCGTCGCGCTGCGCCCCGTCGCTGCCCGGGCCGGGCGCCGGAGCGCGGCGCTTGCCCCCGAGCAGCTCGTCGATGCGGTCGTAGTCCGGCGTGTCCTCGAACGCGAGCGCCTCGAGGCACCGCGACACCCCCACGAGCGCCTCGACCACCGGCGCGCCGCCAAAGAGCTTCTCCGGGTCCTCGATGCACGCGCGCTTCTGCGACCGGATCGCCGCCCGCGCCTGCCGCTCGCTCGCCGCCGCCCGCGCCGCCGCGCGCCACGGCAGCGACCCCGTCACCAGCTCCACGAGGATGTACAGCAGCGACCACAAGTCGTCGCGGCGGCCCATGTCGCCGCCGGCGAGCGCGCTGGCGGACGCGTAGACCGAGGACCCGCGGAACGACGCGGAGGGGCGCCGCGCGACGTGCTTGCCGTCGTCCTCGCGGTACCGGCGCGCGAGGCCGAGGTCGATCAGTACGACGGCGTGGGTCGGCGGGGGCACCGCGGGGTGCTCGAGGCAGAAGTTCGCGGGCTTGACGTCGCGGGAGATCCAGCCGCGGTCGTGCAGCGCGCGCAGGGCCGCGAGCATCGAGCGCCCGATGGGCGCGACCACGTCCCAGGCCAGGCGCGGCGCGCCGTCGCCCTGCAGGGTCGGCAGGACGTTGTCCTTGCGCGCCTGCGTGATGTTCTTGCCGTAGAGGTCCATGGCGATGTAGTAGAGCCCCGCGTGCGTGCCCTCGCCGCGGTAGGCCGCGTTGCGCGGGGTCCCGGCGAGCGCCTGCAGGGTTGCGGCCTCCACCTTCACCACGCCCGACGCGCTCGGCCGCTCGAGCTTCACCGCGACGTGCGCGTCGTTCTGCCGCCTGTCTCGCGCCTCGTACACCTCCGCGAACTGCCCCTCGCCGATCTTCGCCACCACCTGCAAAACGCGCCCAGGCCCAACTGTGTCCTTCCCGGCGCGTCGCGAGGGCCGATACAACACGAAACGGAGCGCACAGGGGTGGGACAGGCTGCGGAGCTGCCGCCGGGGCGCGCGGCGTCGATGTTGCGGGCGTCCCCGCGACGGCGCGGGGCTGCAGAGGGTGCTTGGGTGGTGGGCGCGGGAGGCGCGTTGCGGCGTGGGCGGCGCACACCTCATAGCGCCCGGGCTCGGGCTCCTCGCCGATGAGGTCCCCGGGGCTGAGCAGGGGCGGCCGGCCGCCCGCCATGGCCCACGCGCCCGCACAACGCAGCGGCGCTGCTTGCGCGAACGGCACGAGGTCCGGGGGCGCGCGACGGGTGATTCGGTTCCTGCGCGCGACGCAGCGAGCGGCCGAGGGCGGAGTGGCGACGGGGCGCGGCGCGGGGCCGCCTCGAGCGCGCCGGGCGACGTGACCGGCGACGGGCTGGCTCGGTGCAAGTGAGACGAGCTTTGGACTCCCCCGGGGGGCTCTGCGCGGGTCCAGTGCGGCGGGGACGGAGCGCGGGCGCGCATTCCGCGCTGGAGCGTCACGGGTGACTTGCGTTCAGGCTGCGGAGTCACTGGAGGACGTGCTTGCGGGCCCCCTCGCTGTAGAGGTGAGCGTCGCGCGCCGCGGGCGGCCCCGCCGCGGTTCCGAGGGCCCCGCGCGCGGCTCGTGCGTTTCACATTCGAGCGGCGCGGCCGCGCCGGGCTGAGTACGCCCGTGCCCTGCGTACCCGCGTGTGCTTGCGACGAGCCGAGCGACGCCCGTTTCTGCCGTTTCCCGCAGACCTGGCCGGGACGAGATGGTCAAGCTCACGGATGTCGTTAGGAACTCGGTGGACTGGTACACCAAGGTGACCCTCGCGCCCCCCTGCGCGCCCTCTCGGCCGTTCGGTTGTGCACTCGGCTCGCCCTCCGCTCCCACCGCGCCACGCGACCCCTTCGCACGCAGCCAGCCCCCCCGCAGCCCCCCACATCCCACACAGCCCGCACCAGCCCGCCTCACCCCGCGCCCTCCGCCCCCCCCGCCCCGCTACAGCCCTTCCACTACCACCCACCCCCCGCACCGGTCTCCCCGCTCGACAAGATCCACCCAGCGGGCGTGAAGATCCCCACGGCGTCGGGCAAGATGCTCACGCCCGCCCAGATCGCCGCCATGGAGGTCGTCGACGTCTTCCCGCGGTTCTACAAGGGCCCGTACACCGGCCCCTCCGTCGTGGGCACCATTGGAATGGCCCTGGGCGCCGGCGCCGCCGCCGCCCTCGCCTTCAAGGTCCGCCCATGCGCCCCCGCCGCCCCGCGCGCCGCCCCGCCGCACGCAGCGCCCGGGAACGCAGCGCGGGCGCCGCACACCGCCCTGCCGCGCGCCCCCGGCCGCCCCGCGACCGCCCCGCCGGCTCGGTCGCTTCGGTGCTGCGCAGATGTGGGCGTGGGGCGAGCAGCGGATCATCGCGCAGTGGTACCAGGACTACGAGAAGCTCTGGAAGGTGCGATACGGCGCCGTGACGCACCCGCCGCGGGCCCCCGCCCGCCCGAGACACGCTGTAGACTGCGCGCTCGCTCACCGCCGCGCTGTGCGGGGTCGCACGCGCGCGCGCGGGAACCTCCTGCTGAGACGCCGGCGCGCTGCCTCTCCCGCGTCCGCAGTCGGGGCACTTCGACATCGTGCCGAACAAGGACGGGTACACGTACAAGCGGGAGTAGGGCGGCCGTGCGCGGGCGCACCGCTCCAGCGCCTTGTGAGTCAGACTGTAAGCTGCAGGCACGTGCGCATTTGCGCGTGTGGTCAATTGCTTCATATGTTGGTGTCGGTCGAGGTCCCGCAGCGCCGCGCGCGCAGCTCGCCCCGCGCGGCCGCGTGCACGTCGCGGCGCCGTCAGCGGCGAGCGGGCGTCGCGCGCCGGCCCGGGGCAGCGCAGGGTGTGCGTCGGTCGGTCAGCGCGCACCGCGACGCGCGCGTGCCGTCGGCGGCGGCCGCGGGCGCCGGCAGCGGTCGGGGCCGCCGGGGGCTGCACGCGCCCGCGCGGGGCGGGACCGTCGTCCGCGGGCGGAGGCGCGTGTGAGGGGAGGGGTCAGAACAGGTCGTCCGCCCCGCGCGGCGTGGCGCGCGGGCATGCCTAGTTGGGCCGCGTGGGCTGCGTGTCGAGGCAGACGACGCTCTCGACGCGCTGAGAGGTTCCATCGAATCGGCTGTTCGACGGCAGCGGAGCTCGTGACTATGTCGTTCACTGCGCACGCTCCCCGCGCGCACCCGTCCGCGATGTTCGGATCGCGCGGTAGCTTCAAGTCGTCCGTGGGCGGAGCAGGTGCGCTCGGACGATCGCGGGCGCCCCGCGGTGCTCGGTCGCGCTGGCCCGTCCCTCCCTTCCCGAGAGCAGCCCGGCACGCCCCGCTCGCGGCGAAAGGGCCTGTATCGGGCGCTCCAGCGGACACATCCTGTTCAAACTCGCGCGGAAACGCATCGCCGCGCCCTCGCCGAACCGCTCGCGGGCTCGCAGCCGCGTTCCCTTTCCCCTCCCGAGCACCGCCGGACGCGCGGCTGCGGCCCTCCGCGGCGGCCGGCGCTGCCGTCTCGACGGAGCCCACGCGCCTCCCGCCGTCCACCCACCGCGCGCGACCCTCTGAACGGACCGCACCGCACGCCGCGCGCCCCTGTGCTCCAACGCGCTCGCCGTATTAGGCACGCCGCTGGCGCCGCGCCCGCGCAGCCCGAGCCGCCCGCGCGGCACCGCGACGCCCGCCTGCGCCACTCCAGCGCCGAAACGACGTCCGCGACCGATCCCACGTTCCCCACTGCCCCAGGACGGCATGCCAGAGCTCCTGGGCCCCCTCCGCAACCCGCGAGCGCCCTGCCACTGAGCCGGTGTCCGCGCGCTGACCGGCTCCTCCTGTGGCGTGCTGCGCAGTGCGGATGCCCGTCGCGGCTGCTCACCGGCGCGGCGCGCGGCGCGGCCCGGCCCGGTCGGTGGCGGTCCAGGCCAACCTGTTCAGCCGCTTCGGGCGCGTGATGAAGTCGTACGCCAACACGATCGTCGAGAAGATGGAGGACCCCGAGAAGATCCTCGAGCAGGCCGTGTCCGACATGCAGGACGACCTCATCAAGATGCGACAAGCCTCGGCGCAGGCACGCACCGCACGCCCACGCGCCGCGCACGCCCCCGCGCCGCCCCACACGCGCTCCCAGCCCTGCCCCGCCCCCGCTAGCCGCGCCCCGCCCGCGCAGCAGCCCCGCACGCCGCCCAGCGCGCTCAGCCCCGTTGTACATGTTTGCGTGTGCAGGTGATGGCGTCCCAGAAGCAGCTGGAGGCCAAGTACGAGTCGTCGAAGTCCGCCGCGGACGACTGGTACCGGCGCGCGGAGCTCGCGCTCCAGAAGGGCGACGAGGAGCTCGCGCGCGAGGCGCTGAAGCGGCGCAAGTCGTACGCGGACAACGCGGAGCAGATGTCGCAGCAGCTGGTGGCGCAGAAGAAGGCGACGGAGCAGCTCATCCAGAACACGCGCACGCTCGAGGCGAAGCTCGCGGAGGCGAAGAGCAAGAAGGACACGCTCAAGGCGCGCGCGGCGAGCGCGAAGACGAGCAAGCAGATTGGCGAGATGGTGTCGTCGCTCAACACGAGCAACTCGTACGTGGCGTTCGAGAAGATGGAGGAGAAGGTCATGGCGATGGAGGCGGAGAGCGAGGCGGTCGCGGCGCTGTCGCCGGCGAACGACGACATGGAGCAGAAGTTCCTGGCGCTCGAGGGCGGCGACGTGGACTCGGAGCTCGCGGCGATGCGGAGCAACCTGCTCGGGAGCGGGAAGAAGGGCGAGAAGAGCCTGCCGGAGGGGCGCCCGCTGCGGGACGCGATCGACGACGAGCTCGACGCGCTGCGGAAGAAGGCCAAGGAGTAGGGCGGGGATGTTCCGGGGGGGGGGTCGGGCTGGGAGGAGGCGCGGCGGCGGAGCGTCACGGCTTCGTTGCGGCGGCGCGGGGAGCGAGGATGGACCCTCGTCGGTGCGGTGAGGTGAGGTGTCACATTCTTCGCGTCGTGTGACACAAAACAGAACAGATCAATCTGTTGGTTTCACTGCGCGTCTCCTCGCTCGTTCTACCCTGGTTCGCCGCGCGAGTCTCGTCCCGTCTACCGTCCCGATCCAGTCTCGTGCACCCTCGCGGCGAGGACCGCCTTGCCCCCGCCGCCGCGCTCAGCAGATGCTGAACTGCCCGTACACCACCTCGCGCACCGCGTAAAACGCCCGGCTGAGCGGGCCCTCGATCTGCATCTCGCCCGTCGCCGGGTTGCGCCGCACGACGATGCGCCCCGCCGGCAGCACGAGCGTCTCCTTCGTCACGTACGACTCGAGCCCCGCGGCGGCCAGCGCCTGCTTGAGCTCCGACAGCTTCGCGCTGCCAATGAAGATGTTGCCCGCGCCGGCGCGCGTCACCGCGGCGGCCTTCAGCACGGGGAGCTTCGCGTCGGGGTCCGGCGGGGTCGGCTCCTCGTAGCTGAACGCCGTGGGCGCGCGCACGGGGCCCTCGGGCTCGTCCATCTCGGCGTCTTGGTCCGGGAGACCCTCGACGGAGACCTGGCCTTCGACGAAACCGAGCATGTACTCGCCGACGGTTCTGAGGCGCGCGTTCGAGAGCAGCGAGGACCCGAGCCGCAGGACGAACGACGCCGTCTGCGGAGACACGTCCACGGCTTGGCCGCGCTGGGGGCGCTGCACGTGGGGCTTTTGCGTGGGCGTGGCGAGCAGCGCGGTCGATAGCGCGTCGCACACGTCGTCCTCGCCGTGCACGAGCACGACGCCGCGCGCGCCGAGCTGGGCCGCCATCGCCTGCAGGGACCGCCCGTCGGCGCGCCCGTCGTACGGCACGTACGCCACCGACGCCGCCAGCTGCAGCCGCGCCGTCTCCCGCGCGATCTGCGTGCCCTGGCGCACGCCCATGTGTCCGAACATAGACACCGCGTCGAGCGTGTCCAGCAGCGACCCGCTCCCGGCCGCACCCGCGCCCTCCGGGCGCTCCACGCGCGTCTGCGCCACACGCACACGCCGGCGCGCGCACACGTCGGTTCAGGCGCGCGGACGGAGGCGGGGACACGAGGCACGCGTGGCGAGGGCGCCGCGGCGCGCTCGAGCGCACGGGGCGACCGGGCGGCGGCCGCGGGGGTGTCTCGTGCGATATGTGTCCTACCTCGGGCTTGATCATCGCAAACTCCCCCTCCCGGATCTCCTCGCCGTAGAAGTCCCAGTTCGGCCGCTGGTCCTCCGTGAACTCGTCCGGAAACATCGGCCCGACCGCGTGCTCCGGCACCGTGAACCCGTCGACCAGGCACTTGAACTGAGTCAGGTACCCCTCGCGCACCCCCAACTCCCCCGCCCCGCCCTCGTCGTCCCGCACCTCGCCGTGCGCCTTCGCCTGCGCCACCACCTCCGCCACGTCCGCGCGCGCCTCCTCCCCCTCGGGCGCCCGCACCGCCTGCCGGATCTCCTGCGCTCGGCTGCCGCCAATCGCGCCGCCGCCCGCGCCCTCGCCCGCGCCCAGCTCGTCGCCCTCGCCCACCTCCGCGCCCGCGACCGCGACCCGCTGCGCCAGCGGCAGGTCCTCCGTCAAGCGCGACTCCCCCGCGCGGCTCGCCCCTTGCAGACCCTGCAGCCGGTGCGCCAGCGTCCCGGGCGCCGCACCTGCAAGCGACCGAACACACAACGCTGGACCGCTCAGAACGAGCGAACCGCGCCGCGAACAACCCCGGCGATCATCTCCACGCTGCCGGCCGCCGTGGGCCACGAGGGAAGGGGGGGAGTGGGACGTGTTGGTTCGCGTCAGTCGTACGTTTCGTAAAGACGATGGCGTTCTTGGGGTCCCGCGCCCAGTCCGCGAGGAGCCTGCGCCCCGGCCCGACGTCGAGGCTCTCCGTGGTGGCCACAACGGCCATCGGGCGCCGGCGGTCGAACTTCTCCCGCAGGTCGGCCACGCTGGCGCACCGCTTGAAGTGCCGCGTGTTGAACGACACCTGCCCGCCGTCGCGCCCGCCGCCGATCACCGACGCCACCAGCTCGTCCGACATGTAGGTCACCTGACTCTGGGCGTACTCAAACACCTTCCGCGACGTCGCCGACACCAACACGAGCTGCGCGCGGGGAGCGGAGAAACACACACCGCATCACGATCTCCGCGCCTGAGCTCCCCGTCGGCTGACACCCCCGTCAAACCTCCGCGCGAGGCCGCTGCACGCACCGCACGTCCACGTCCCGGCGCGCAGGCCAGTGCACGCGGCCCCGCGGTGCCACGCGCATGCATGCCGTGGGCAGCGCACCTGGTACATGTAGAGCTGCATGCGCGCCCAGTGCGCCTCTAGGACCAGGACCAGCTCCAGGAGTCGCCCGACGGCGTCGACGGGCAGCAGGACGTTCCCGCCGGCGCGGAGCGTGCGCATGACGGTCTCGATGAGCGCCTGGTCGCGTTCCGGGACGCTCAGCGGCTTGTCGAGCGGCGCGGCGGCGCCGAGAATGAGCACGGCGGGGCGGGAGGACACGGCGGCGAGGTTGCCGCCGCTGAGGGCGCGCTCGCGGCGGTGGTTGACGTCCGGCGCGTACACGACGTCCTCTCCGCCCTTGCTGATGCGCCACACCGCGCCGCCGACCATGTGTCCCGAGGGATACGCGGCAATCGAGATTCCTCGACTGCGGCCGCGCAGGCTGGCCGGCTCTTGGTACCCGAGCGGGCGCAGCCACTTGAACGCGGCCTCGACGTCCGCGAGCGTGAACGGCGGCTCCTCCGCCGCGTGCGACACCGCCAGGCAGTGTTCGATGGCGCACAGCTTCCCGAGACGGTGGGTGGCGAGCGTGGAGAAGATCGGGCACTTGAGGCCGAGGGAGGCGAAGGCGTACGACACGCCGCCCATGTGGGCGACGCTCGGGTGCGACAGGAGGAGCGCGTCGGCCTGCGGGCGCGTCGGGAGCGGCGTGCAGTGAGGAAGGGGGGGGGGGCTCGGGCGCGCGCGGGGCGCCGAGGGGAGGTCGCGTGGAGACGACGCATGTACGGAGGGTTCGGCGCGCGGGGAGCGGGGCGGGGTGCCCGCGCGGGGCAGTGCGTGGTCGCGGCTGCCGGTGGTGCGCGCAGGGGGTGGAGCTCGCCTTCGCGCACACGTCTGCGAGGGGCGCGAGGACCTCTGGATCGCACGAGTCCGTCCATCCTAGATCGAGCAAGATGTTCGCGTCGTCGATTTGCAGGAGGTAGCACAGGGGCCCGTCGGAGGACACGCCCAGCAGCGGCGTCACCGAGATGCCCATGGCGTCCGCTGCTGCGGGCACTTCCGGCGAACTGCCCCCAGAATGTCACTATCTACCTACGTTGCCCCTGAGACCCACCCCGCATCGCGCGTCGTGCCCCCACACTGCTCACAAACCCACGTCCAACACTGCAAGGCAACGTTGCTGCACAGCACACGTCGAGCCTGACGTCCGCACGCGACTGACGTGCGCTCGCACTGCAGACGGCCGCGAGAGTCACGCAGACGCGCGCCCCGCGCGGCCCTGGAGCCTCCGCACCCCCCCGAACTCGCGGTAGGACCAGGCTGCCTCACAGCCCCCGCGCACCAGTCCGACAGGCGTGCGTGGGTGGCCCGCTTGGGCGGGGGCGCCGGCCGTCGCGCGCACTCGACCTCCCAGCACCCAGCCGTCGCGCGCACTCGACCTCCCAGCACCCAGCCGTCCGCCTGAACGCGCTCGGTGCGCCGCGCTGGACCCTCGCGCCAGAAGGCGGCCTGAACCGCTGCAGTGCCGAGCTCTCTCTGTGCGAGCGCCTCCGCGCGGGCTCCGTGGGCGGGCAGCGTCTGCAGCAGACGGGGAGGGGGGGGGGAGTGCCTGGGGCGGGTGTGGAAGGCGGGGGGCGCGCGATGGACGACGGGGTGGGCCGGTTCCTGCGAGCGGCTGTTTCGATCGACAAGGACGCGTCGAATGATACGGGCTACGTGAAGGTTGTGACAGTCGCCGAGGACGGGTCCCTGATCCTCGCGGACGCGCACGGCCGCGTGAGGGCGCTGAACGTGCGGTGAGATCTCCCAGACAGAGCAGAGTGGTTGTCTGCGCGTGGGACGACCTATGAGCCTCCGCGGTGCCTGCCAGCTGGAGGAGCGAGCTGTTTCGAAGCGCCCGCGCTGATCCGTGACGCGGCGACGCCCTTGCGCCCCGCACATTCGGGCGTTCAGTTCCTCAGTCGCCCACGGCGCGCGCGTGCGGGACCGCAACGCGCCGGACGCCAGCCACCGCCGCCCCGAGCGAATGGAACTTCGCCGTCCATCCCACCGCCAGCCGCGCCGCGTCCTCGCTGCGCCGCGGGAGCCCCTTCCCGCCCCCCCCACCGGCCCGCTGCCCCTCACGGCGCGCTCGTTCCGCAACGCACCCGCAGGGACGAGCTGCAGCGAGGATGCTTCTCCGCGCAAAGCAGGGGCGAGCGTCCGCGCCCCGCGGTCGCCCCGAGGCGCGTGTACCGCCCGCTACCCGACAGGGCGCAAGTCATCACGCACGTGGCGGCGCGCCACTGCCACCCGCGCACGTGGGTCGCGCTGTGCGGATACGACCCCGACAGCCTGAAGTTCAACCCCGTCGTGCGCGTGCTGTGCCTCGACGAGGCCCAGCGCAAGGGCAGCGTTGACACGGGTGCGTCCCCCGGGAATTCACGCCCTCGCGCCCAGGCGCCCGCTGCCCGCGTGCTGCCGCCGCGGCGGCCGCAGGCAAGGCCGCCGTGCTGCGCGTCGCGCTCGGCCGTCGCGGTCGTGTGCTCCTGCGACGGCGCGGTGGCAACGGGTGCCGCCGCGCGTCGGCCGCGTGACCGGGGCGGCGTGCCTCCTCGCTGCGCAGTTCCGCCGGAGATCACGTACGAGGTGGACGCCACGGAGGTCGGCGTGGATTTCTTCCGTCACATGCGCGGCGGGCGCGTGGTGCACGCGGCCTTCCACCCCGCCTCGGCCGAGCCGCTGCTGTGCGTCCTCACCACCGGCGGAACCTTCGCGACCTTCGACGTCGTCAGGTGCGTCGACCCGCCCCGCCGCCCGCGCACACCCGCGTCGCCGCCCCAGGATACAACCCGTGTCACCGCGCCACCGACCCGCGCCCGCCGTCGCCCCGCCGCGCCATGACGCGCCACACCGAACCGCGTCGAGCCGGCCGCGTCCGCGCCCCGCAGGGACCCCGCACGGCCGGCCACGACTGTGTCCATCAGCGACGCCGTGCGGCGCGGGTTCGTCGGGGGGCTGTCTGCGCAGCAGGCCCGCCCGCAGCCCACGTCGTTCGCGCTCGGTACGGGCGCGGGCTGGGCTGCGTTCGCCGCGTACTTCCTCTTCAGCGACGGCGGCGTGTATTGCGTGTCGCCGATCGCCCCCCTCGGGATGATCCTCACGAAGCGGGAGCGCGACGAAATGCGGGAGCGCGTGGACGGGCAGGTGGGCTCGAGCTGGCTGGACGACGTGCTCGAGCCGATGCCGGCGCCGGTGCTGCTGGCGGATGTCGACTCAGGGGCGATGGCGCTGTCAGGCAGGTACAAGGTCGACAGGGCGGGGCGCGCGGCGTGCGTGGCGCAGGGGCCGCTGGAGGCGGCGGAGGGCGAGGGCAGCGACGGGGCGGGGCGGTGGTCGGCGCTGCTGGCCGTGTCGCACAGGGGATGCACTGCGCTGGTGCGGGCGACGGACGGCGGGCGGCTCGCGACGGGGCTGCTCGTCGGCGAGCCGATGCCGGTTTTCCCGCCCCCTGCGGGCCCGGAGCGCGGCGCCGGGGGGCTCACGCGCACGCCGGCCGGCCCCGACTCGGTCAGCATCCTGCCAGTCGACGTGGCGATCGCGCTCGCGCCCGACGACAGCGACGACGACAGCGACGAAGACAGCGACGACGAGCGCTCCGGCGGCGGGGACTGGGGCGAGCGCTGGCCCGCGCTCCTCCTGCCTGACGCGAGCGGGGGTGTTCCGGGGCTCTTCGCGTGCCACGTCGGCGGCGTCCACGCCGTGTCGCTCCCGTGGCTCCAGAAGGTCGCGGACTACGTGAGCGCGGCCGCGGACGGCATCTCCGGCCAGCAGCTGCAGCGCCTCCCGGAGACGAGTGCGACGTACCTGCGGGGGGGCGCGGCAGCGCGGGCCGTCATGGCGGCGACGCACGTGGGCGACAGGACGACGATGGGGTGCGCCGTGCTCTGCCTGGGGCGCGACGGCACGGCGGACCTCGTCCGCCTCGACGAGGAGGCGGGCGGCGGGGACGCCCTCGTGCCTGACAGCGCTGCGGGAGACACCCCCGGCACGCCGCTGATGCCGCCCTCGCCCGCGGCACGCAGCCCAAGGTACGCGGCCGCCCGCGCCGGCCCGTCGAAGAGCCTCCCGTCACCGCAACACCCCCCCGGGACCGCGACGCCCCCCCCCCGCCCCTTTGCACGTGCAGCACGCCCGGGTCGGCGTTCCCGCGCGCAGGCGCGCCGGCGGAGGGCATTCCGCTCGAGGAGACGCTGCTGAGCAGCGAGGCCGAGCGCCGGATCCGGGCCGAGCTCGCCGAGACGTACGATTTCGTGTTTTCCTGGAGGGCGCCAGACACCCCGCGGCAGGCGCCCGCGCAGGACGCGTCGACCACGGCGGGCGCGAACGCGCTCGCGAAGGCGGCGTTCGAGCTCAACGAGTCGCACGTGAAGTTCTGCGAGCTCGCGCACGCGCTGATCGAGGACCGCTCGCAGGCGATGTTGGAGGAGGCGCGCAGGGCGGCGGAACAGGTCGTCGGGCTCCGGAAACGCTACACCGAGCACCTGGACACGCTGGAGGAGTGCGAGCGCCGCCTGCGCCGCGTCAAGGAGCGCGCGAACCGGTCGCAGGGGGACGTTCAGGTGCGGAGTCGCCGCGCTGCGCTGCGGCCTCTGTCGTGCCGCTGCGAGGGCGCTGGCTTGCCGCGTGGGCTCGCGCGCGGCGCTCGTGCTCACGTCCTGCGGTCTCTACGCGCGATGCGGCTCGCAGGAGGTGTTGGCTCAGCTGCGGGGGCGCCCGGTGCCGCTGACGTCAGCGGAGCGCGCCGCGCAGGGCGCGGTGGCGGCGGCGAGGGCGGTCGGGAGCAGCGCGGGCCCGCTGTCGGTGCAGGAGATGCGCCGGGAGGCGACGGAGGCCCGGAAGTGGGCGGCGCAGTGCCTGCACGACGCCCCCCGCCCCCTGCCGTCGCACACCCCCCCCGCGCCGCCGGCAGCCGGCACGCCGCTGCGGCAGCTGCGCTCCGCCGGGCGCATGGCCTCGCTCGGGTCGCCCGTCCAGCGCCGCCCCGGCCCGGCCACCCCCGTCGCCCCCTCAACACTCCTGCCCCACAAAGACGCGGCGCTGCTCCGGGAGACCCAGCAGCTCACCCTCAAGGTCGCGCGAGCGCGGTACGCTCCCGCCCCCCCGTACAGCGCCTCCGCGGCGCAGCGCGGCCGCGGCCTGCGCGTCGCACGCGTTCATGCAGTCCGCTGACGCGCACACGCCTCGGGGCGTTTCTCGGTGCAGGGCCGAGGTCCTGGCGTCGGGGCGCGGCGCGGACGGCGCGCGCGGGTAGTGCGGGACGGCGCGGCGCGGTCCGCGCGGGCACCGCGCGTGGCGCGGTGCGACGTGTCTCGTCTGTTGAGACATCAACCACCTGAATTGTCATCCAGGTGCTTGACGAACGCTCGCACGCTGTTCGCGCGCGAGAGCGCCTGCATGCGCGGCGGACATGCGAGGCCGGCTCCGAGGCGCCTCGCGGCGGGGGCCCGCGGCGAGGACCCCCCGTGAAGGCTGCTGCCGGGGATGATCGATGGCTGTGGCGCGTTGAGGAGCGTGGTCAAACTTGTGCGGGAACGGCGCAGCAGGGCCGCGTGTGGCCTCGGGGCGGCTGCTCGGGGGGGCGCCGTGGGCGTGGCTCGCTGGCTGCCGCGGCGGAGCGGCTGCCGGGGCCGTTGGAGGCGCACACGTGCGGGAGAAGGTGCGAGCTTCAACTGACGAGGCTCTGGGGGGGCGGCCCGTTGAGGGCGTGGGGGCGCGCGGGCGCGCCGCATTCTTGAAATTCTCGTTTCTTAGTATTGTACGAGCACTTCTTCTGCACGTCAGACGGAAAGGAGCACTGCACGACGCGACGAAGCGGAGCCTTCGCGCGACAAGCATTCCAGCCGCGTTCGGTGATGTATGGGCGCCAATAGCTGCGCAATTCGTTGTTGAAGAACTGAACAGTCGAACCTGCCGAACGAAAGCGAGCGAGATCACCGTGTCGAGGTGCGCAGCCCGAAGATCGGTCTCCGTCGCGTTTGTATCGTCGCGACTTCCGGATGGGTGGTCCAGCGACCGCCCCGAAGCGCGCATCGCTCGTTCAGATCACCGAGTATCTGTCGCGCGCGTCGACAGCGCGCGAACGCGCCCCCCCGTCGACGCTGGGCCGCCTCTCGATCCCCGGGTGTGCCTGTCTCGACTCCCGCGATAGGGCGGCCTTGTAGCGGTTCTCGCGGGGACACATGCATCTCACGTTTCTGGAGAGACGCCTGCGGCTGCGTGCCGCGGGTTTGCCGCGCAAGAGGCCCCGCGAGAGCGGATGCCTTGTTCCGCTTGATACATCGGCCTCTCCGCCTCGCAGTGGGCCTCTGCTGCGAGACGATGCCGTCCTCGGGACATAGTTTCGAAGAAAGCTTGCGCACAGAGGGCCGCCTCGGCCGCCGACGCGGGGCCACGCCCCCCCACTGGCCAGGCCGCCCGCTTCGCTTCCGTCGCCCGTGACGGCCCGCCACTCCGCGGCTGCGTCCGTTGTCCGCCCGAACCGTTCTTTCATGAACTCATCCTCCGCAATTCGCGCGTTTCGCCCCGTCCCCACCGCCGCCGTCCCGCGCGAGGCCGCCTCGCACGTTGGCCAGTGACTCACACCCAGCTGGCCCTCCCTCGCGTTCCCGCCGCAGGACGAAACGCAACCACTCGACCCGCAATGTGGTCCATGCATGACACAGACGCCGCGGCGAGCCCCGAGCTCGCCGCCAAAGGACCCCGCCCCCTCTCCGCGTCCCCCGTGGACTGGGACGCCACGCAGGCCCCGCACGGCCCGCGGCGGCCCGCGGCCTCGCGGTCGGGCCACGTCGCGCGCGCGTCCGCGCCCTTCGGGACGCGGCTCGACACCGTGTGCGAGAACGGCATGGTGTTCCACCCGCGTCCGAAGTGTATTAGGCGCCTGGGAAAGCAGCACTCGGCGGTGCTCGACGCGCTCCCGGACGCCGAGACCGACGGCGCCGACCCGATCCTCGCGGACGAGCGCCCCTCCGCGGTCACCGACAACTCCGCGGAGACGCCGGCGTCGTGCGTGATCATCTCGGGTGCTGTCGTGCCGGTGCCGCCGTCCGGCGCGCTGGACGCCACCTGGCTGTCGCAGGCGCTCGCCGCCAAGGAGAAGGTCTCGCTGTGCGTGCGCACGTCGCGGGGCGAGGCCGGCTGCACGGACGGGCTCGGGCTACCGGTGACGCCCATCACGCCGTGGCCGCTCGAGCTGCACACGGTGCTGGCGTCCGTCGGGGACCGCACCTCGCAGGCGAGCGGCGACGACGCGCACGAGGCGGTGGCGCCGCGCCGGCGCTCGAGCTTGAAGGTCGCGGACGTGTCCCTGCGCCCGCGCCGCACGTTTGTGGCCATCGGGGGGTGCAGCATCCCGGTGAGCAGCGACGGCATGGTCCCGGTGATGATGGGCAGCCGGAACAGCGACTTCCAGTGCGGGCGCGGCAACAGCGGCGACGGCGGCGAGGACGGCGCCGCCACGCGCGCGCGCCTGCGTGTCGCGCACTCGCACTCGCACCTCGGGTCGCTCAGCGAGGGCGTGGAGAGCCACCCGGGGCTGCCCGAGGGGTTCCCGCGCGTCGGCCTGACCGAGAACGCCGGGGACGCCAAGGGTGCACCGCGCATGTCGGGCGAGAGCGGCGCTACGAACAGCGTGGCATGCTCGCGCCTCAAGCGCGACCACGCGTCCACGCGGCGCTACGAGCTCTTCCGGTCGCAGACCACGGACAGCGGCAACACGCAGTCCGCGACCGAGCCCTTCCGGCGCATGCCGCGCAGCATGGAGGTCGTCCGCAACCGGTCCACCCTCGAGGTGGACGCGCCGCGCGAGACCATGGCCCACGCCGCCCGCGCCGACGCGCGCTCGAGCCGGATGATGGAGCGCGTGCACCCCGTGGGCGTCGCCGACGTGCCCGAGCCCCGCAGGCGCTTCGGCTGCTTCTGTTTCTGAGGACCCAACAAGTCGCCCTGGGACTCTGGCGCGGCCGCGCGCGCGTGCGCCGTCCAGGTGCCGCGCCCCGGCATTGCCCCCCTCCCTACTTGCACTTTCGTCCCCCCGGACCCCGAGTTCTGACCCCCCCAGACACCTGCCTGACTGGGAAGGGGACCCGTTGCCTTTCGCTCGTTCACTGAGCGACCCCCCCCCACCACCGACCCCTCCCGCCCTTCCCCCCCCGCCCTCTGCTTTGCACCTGCCATCGCCCGTGGCCCGCGCACAGTGCCTCGCCAGAACTGTGCCGGGCATGCGCATCGCCTCACGGCCCGAAACTCTGTCAACTCTCGCACCCCTGGGCATCTGTCCGAAAGATCCTTGTGTGGAGCACGACACACACTCGCGCGTACTACCAAGACGTACTTTAACGGCGCCCCCGTTCACTCCCCCCCCCCCTCCCTAGCATGCCATCCAAGGCTGAGCAACGCCAGCAGATCGTTGCCAGCCCGACTGACACTCGTACCGCTCATGGCGCTCCCAGACAACTTCCCGGAGCCACAAACAACACAGCTCGCGTACTATGGCGTGTCCGCCCAGGACTGCCGAGCACGAGGCCTATGTCACCCCAGGCACACGCCAGCGCCGCACGCCCGGCCAGCCGCACTCATCGAGGCTGCACTGACACCTTCCACGTGCACGCCACCGATCAATCAACTAATACACCTCGGCGGCCAACTGCGCCCCCCCCCCCGGTTCCTGCACATTTGCCTGCCGCCAGCTGCACTCCCGAGTCGCGGCGAGCTGCACTCCACGCAGCGTGACATCGTCGCCCCGACGCATGTGCGCGCCCCTGACGCCCCCCCGCCGCGGCGACGCATGACGTCACCTTGACAACCGTGCCTCGTGCATCACATCACCACCCCATTGCCAAATAGCTCCACTGTCACGCAGCATTCCCCGTCCATTCCCTGCACCTTGACCCATCACCGAGCTGATCTGAACTCACAACCCGTCACTTCATTCGACGGTCACTTATATCACGTATAGCACGCCACTCGACCTGCGATTCGTATCAGATGCGTGCTACTACTGCGACACGCCGCGCCGAGCGCGCGCCGCCCGGCAACCCGCGTCCTGGCTGCGGCCCCGGCGCTCGTTTCTCTCATTTCTTCCTCAGTCGTCTCCACTTTTCGCCAGTTCCCCCCCCCCTGTCAGCGTGATGGGCCCGACACCCGACACACCGCACCACGCAGTGCTAAGCCGCGCCTGGCCCCAGCCACACGCATCTTTCCGCCCATAGCACACACCACCTCCACACACTCCGTGGTCGCGACACACGCGTCCCACCCCTTTCACTCAACCAAGTACCGTATTGCTCCTCACTGCGAGCAGCCGTGCGCGACGCGTGGTCGTTTGCTCCCCTCAGGGGGCTCTCACCCGACGCGCGCGCGCAGTGCGACTGCTTCCCCGGCGCTGTCGCGCGGGGTCAGTCCGCGGCCACTTGACACCACCATTACTAACACCGCCACCACCGCCTCAAGGCCGCTCGCTCAAGGCCGCTCGCTCTCAGCACGAGAGAAAGATAGCACGCCTCGACCGAACACCCCCGCAAGCCCACTGCGGACGTAGCAGCTCCACCGCCCGTTCCCGCCGGCTCGCGCAACGACCCTTGCGCACACGGCCGCGGCTGCCTCATTGCGAGGCGCCGCGAGGTGCTAGCCCCCCCCGCGTCCGGGCACCTGACCCAACAATGATAACCACTCCGTAGTGACTTCTACGCGCAAATATCTATAGTACGACTGCGACCGCATGCACCTTACACATCCGAACCGGAGCCCCGCCCACCCCAGCCCCCCTCTCATCAACAGCAACGCCTCTGCGAGGCCCCATGCGGGCCACGCCTGCGGCGAGTGTGACCCTTGCGCCCCAGGCGCCAAAACCCCTCCGCCGCCGCCGCTCCCTGTGCCGTGCTGTCGCCGCCACGTCTCCGCGCCCCGCGCGGCCACAAAGACCTTCCTTGCGCCCCCTGCCCCGCTGCTAGCAAGGACACGCACGTGGCGAAACTCCAGCGCGCGTTCCCGGCAGACGCCGCGCGTTGTCTTGCCCACCACGTGTGACGCACCCCGCGCGATCACGTGCGCGGCTTCGCCTGCGCGGCGCGGGCCGCCAGCGCCCCCCGCGACGTCTTGCAGGGAACGCGCGCGGGAGCTCATAGGTCAGCGAATCACACGCGAACCACGAACCACATGTGTGTTGCCTACGAACACCGGGAGGACTGGTCCGACACATCAAGTGCGGTCATGGCGGGAAGCAGCTTTGCCTCCGGTGCGGACGCCGCCGTGGCGCGCGGCGTGGGCCTCGGGGCGGCGCCGCGGCGCGCGTCGGCCAGACAGACTGACCGACGCGTTGACTACTACTACTGGCCGGTGTGGACAGGTCGTGGAGCGGGGCGGCTGTGGGGCGGCGCCGCGGCGACGAGGCGTCACAACTTGCTGCAAATAGAAAGTGCGCGCACCTCAGACGCACTACGCCTCGCAACCACATCCAGCGAGGCCGGTGGCATGCGCGCTTTGCCGCGCGTCATCGTCTCCTGCGAAGCCGCGGCGCGGTAACGCCCCTGAGCTTCATGCTGCGAAGCCTGCTTTGCTTTAGAGATACCGACATGGGAACGGCGGCGTCGAGGTCGACGACGCAGGGCGCGGACAGCGCGGCGTCCGAGTCCAGGGTCAAGACAGTAAGCGGCTGGGCGCCCCCCGGGGACAGCGCGAACGACCTCCGCAGCCTTGCCGACATCTGGACCTTCGACGTGTCCGCCGGGCGGGAACAGAAGCCCGCGGGGCGCCGCGGACCGCGCGCGCGGAGCAAGGACCAGGAGCCTGCTGCCCCCCGGCTCCTCTTCGGGTGCCTCATGCGGCCGGGGATCGTCGCGGAGCCCCACGACGACGCCCTCCGCCCGAAGGACAGCGCGGCGACGCGAAACTCGCAGGCACGCCCGCACGCGCCCGCCACGCACCCTCTCGCTCGACACTTAGCCAGCGCAGTCACGCCCCGCGAGGCGTCGCCGCGCGCCGCCGCGTTCGCGCGCCCGCCGCGCCCCCGAGCTCCCCCGACCACAGGCCGCCCCCCGCGCGCCGCGAGCCGCTCCCTCCGCGCCCGCGCGCGGCGCCACGGGACCTGGCTAACGTGGGTGCACAACTGCCCAAACCGGTGCAGGTGAGCGCGGCGCTGCTGCTTCGTCGGGAGCGCGCGCACTCCTCGTTCAACCTAGGCAGCGTCTTCTGCCACTCGGGCAGCCAGGGGCACGCGCTCACGCTCCCGATGGTCACGGACGCGTGCCCGATGGAGATGCGCACGTCCGAGTGGTCGCTGCACCGCTTCACCGTGCTCAAGGCGCTCAGCGTGAGCGAGCACTCGAAGGTCTACCTCACCTCGGACATCTACAGCGGCCTCCAGGCGCGCGCCCCGCCCCGCCCGCCCCGCGCGCGCGGCTAACGACCTTGCCCGAACCTCCCACGGCGCGCGCCCGCGGTTTCCCGCCCGACCGCGCCCGCCCGCGTCCGCCGCGCAGGTCGCCATCAAGGTCGTCGACTACAGCACCCTCGACGACGCCGGAAAGGTCAACCTCGAGCGCGAAATCCGCCTCCACTCGGCGCTCAAGCACCCCAACGTTCTGGCCATGTACGGCGCCTTCCGCGTCGACCACTTCCTGCTCATCCTGCAGGAGGTCGCGCACAAGGACCTCTCCTCCGTCCTCGAGGGCATGCCGCTCGACGAGTCGGTCATCGTGCGCCGCGTCCTCTTCCCCCTCCTCCTCGCCCTCGAGTACGTCCACGGCGTCGGCATCATCCACCGCGACATCAAGCTCGAGAACGTCGCCTTCTCCGCGACCGGCCAGCTCAAGCTCATGAACTTCGGCTTCTGCATCGACGCCGTCGGGGAGCGCCCCGTGTCCCGCCTGGGCACGCTCGAGTACATGGCGCCGGAGCTCGTGTGGCCGGGGGACCTCGCCGAGGAGGAGCCGGAGGAGCGCGGCGCCCCCGGGTCCCACGACCGCGACAACGTGCGCGCCCGCGCCGCCCCGCGCCGCCCCGCCGCCGCCCGCGCGGCGTTGCCGTGCCCGCCACGCCTGCGCCCGCGCCCGCGCCCGACGCCCGCGTATCCCGCGCCGCGCCGCCCGCCGCAGTTCGACGAGAGTAAGGGCAACCTGCACACGCGGCAGTACCGCACGTCGGTCGACATCTGGGCGCTGGGCGTGGTGCTGTACGAGCTTCTGGTGCGCCGCAAGCCGTTCGAGCGCGAGTCGCGCGGGGAGCTGGCGCGCGCGATCATGGCCGGGGAGTGCACGATCCCGCCGTGGCTCGGCGCCCACGCGCGCGCGTTCCTGTCCGCGTGCCTCTCCGTGGAGCCCTCGCAGCGGCCGACGGCGTCGGCGCTGCTCACGTGCGGGCTCATGTCGGCGCACCTCGAGCGCGACCACCTCGAGGTCGCCGCGCACACGAACGGCGCGCACCGCGGCCGCCGGCACTCGGTCTTCTCGGTCGTCGGCGACAGGATGGTCGAGGTCCGCGGGCACAACAGCGTCACCACGCCGCTCTCGTCGCGGCGGCCGTCGCGGGACAGCTCGCGGCCCGTCGTCGGACGCATCGGGTCGTCCGCGCGCATCTCGGGCGCGCTCGGCGCGGGGTTCCCGGCGTGCGCCGCCGCGCCGGCGACAGACGGCGTCTTGGGCCCCGGGCGCGACTCGAAAGCCCACACGCGGTCGGTCAAGACCCAGAGCCTCACCGGCGAGCGCCGGCTGTCCGCGGAGGCGCAGCGGCAGACGTCCTTCATGGACGACACGTGCGCGAGCGCGCTCATGGCCCTCCAGGACCGCTACCTCCACACGATCGCCTCGGCCGACGCAGCCATGATGCAGGCCCAGCGGGTGATCTGGCAACAGCAGCGCGTGATCCAGCAGCCGCAGGGGCGGTAGGCCCGCCCCGGGCGACAGCATGGCCCCGCCAGCATGGCCCCGCGCAGCATGTCCCGTTGCCCGCTCGGTCGCCAACCCCCCGCCCCTTCCCGCCCCCCCGGACCGAAGTTGATGCCGACCGCGACTTGCCCTCGGACTCTCCTCCTCCTATGCCGCCTGCTCCAGCTGCCGCGCGGCCGCAGCCCTCGGAGCCCCTGGCACCTACCCGCCTCCCACCGTCCAAGTCCACCCCCCCTGCTGGTACACTAAATTACCGCCCCCACGACACCTGCGATGATGTAGCAGACACGGACCCCCTCGGACCACACCTCTTCGGTGGGCCACACCACCCCAATCGTGTCAGCACCAGCGCAATGTTCAAACCGAACCCCCACCACCTCCACCTCCACCACCACCCCTGCGTGCCTTCCACCCCGGATGACAACCTGCTTGTACTCGACTCATGCGTGCTGCCTGACACAGGCTCCACCCCCTTCTGTAGCCCTGAGCACCGTATTCGCTCCCACCGCCAACACCCCCTGAAAACGCGCCTGGCAGGGCAGGCCAGGCAGCTCGGCGTCCCCGCGCCGATGTATCTCCGCCCGAGGCCCTACGCTTACCGGCGTCTCTCGACGCCCCACCACGTCGCCCCCGCACCCCACGTGGGCCGACGACTACCCACGCTCTCCCGCCGACTCGCCCCCTCTAAATGCCGCGCCGGTTGCGCGGCCGGAGCGTACGCTCCCTCGTGCAAAGCCGGGAGTATCTACAGGAAGGTTCCCACCTCCGGAGCATTTCGATGAGAAGTATCCCCCCCCACCCAACCCCACCCCACCCCCCACGGCCCAGTGCCTAGTGTCCAGCCAACAACGCAACACGCACCCAGCGCCCTCACACTCCCCCGTACACCCCGCCCTGCCCCCCCCCTCAGACCTTTGTACTCGCAGTTCTGCACAGCCGCACCCGCGGCGACCTTGTCGTAGTAGATGCCACACGACTCTGTGGCGTTCTCGGAACCAACGATGCCCCCCCTCTATAGCCCCGGGGCTCCCCGGGGTCGTGGCCGCGGCCGCCCGCGCGCCGCGCCGGCCTGCCTCGCCGTCTGCGTGTTGCAGGCGGCGGTGCGGCGGGCGTGGCGCGCGGGGGAGGGGGGGTTTGTACCGCACATGCATGCCCCTCGCCTGCTTATGACATTGAATGTTCCACACCGGCTCTTGCTGCCAGGCCCCCGCCTGGCCCCGTGATCTGCAATGACCTTGAAGCAAGCTCCGACGCAGTGCGCTGCCGCTCGACACACCGCCGCCAGATGGCGCTCACGTACGGCGCAATAGCTATGCGACGTTACCGTACCCTGGCGGGCACCCTGTGACGATGCGCGCTCCATCGACCCGACGAGAACGCTCAGTGTCACCGCCGCCGCGACAGCTCCGTCTGCTCCCACGTCGCGCTTGTGGGTCAGCGAAGTACAATAGGTCAGCGAATGAAAAACGAAAAACAAAAGGCACAATCCAGCGAATTACCTTGTAGGTCAGCGAACTACAACACGAGCGTAGAAAGCAACACATCGCCGGGCCTCCCACGCTCGCCGTGCTCCTTCCGCGCTTCGCGCGCCACCAGCACGCCGCGCGCGGACGCATCGGCACCATGCCGTCGACCTGAGTCATCTATTCCCTCTGTCGGTCATCCGTCACCTGTACACACCCCTCCATCTCGCGCACGGGCGCCGGTCCGTCACACGCGCGCGCCCGCACGCAGCGCCTACTCGATCTTCGTCGGCGGCGTCGGCAGCGTCTGGTATATCGGCAGCGCTGCTGACCCAGGCAGCTTCAGGTACAGCGCCAACACATTGTCCCACTTGCGCGGGATCTTCTCGCACGCCTGCTCCACCACCGCCGCGACGTTCTCCACCGCCTGCGCCACGCATCGGGTCGAAGGCGCGATGAACGCCGCGCGCCGCGCATCGCAGGCGTACTGCCCAGCGCAACCTGCCCCCATCGACCCGTTGCGCCTGATGCGCTGTGTCAGGAATCGCGTCCAGCGTGCTATTTGTACGTCACCGAGTACGCGGCAGCGCCGCGCACGCGCAGGGTTCGGTTCGAAGGGGGGGGGGGAGTGTCACCTCGTCGACGCCGTCCTTGACCCTCGCGACCCGCACGCTCAAGCACGTCCCCTGCGACAGGTACAGGTACGTCGCCCCGAGCGCCTTGCGCACCTGCGCGCCCCAGTTCGCCCCGCGCAGGTCCACAGGCACCGGCTGCCTCTTCTTTCTGAAAAAGGTCTTTCCGAGCAGCTTCGGCAGGGACGGCAGGACGCGCTCGTCGGCGAGGAACACCTCGTACGACGCGCACAGCTTCCGCTTCGCCTCGAACGACTCGTACTTGGTCCGCAGCTTAGACAGCCCTATAATCTTGGTGATCCCCGTCCCCTGCATCTGCGCGTGGAGCTCCTTCGCGAGCGCGTGCCCCTCGCCCTTGTGGTCCTTGACGATCAGACACACCTCGCAGCCCCCGACCTCGTACAGCGGGTGCGGCACCGGCAGCCTGCGCGCCCCAACAGACGCACACGCGAGGGAGGTGTGTGCGGTCGCTCCCGAGCGCTCGCGGCGCGCGGCGCGGCGGTCGGCGCGCGCGCGAGGTCCCTGCGCACGCACCTCACGGGCTTGTCCTTCCGCGGCGTCACCGGCATCTTCTGCAGGGCGATCTGAAGAGACATAAAGTCGTCCCCGTCCGGGAGGAGCTCGCTGCCCTCGTCCTGGAGCTTCCCCGCGTACTTCTTCAGCGCCACCACCGCCTTGCGCACCTGCGCCGCGCGTGCGAGCCGCTCGCGTGTCGGTGCGGCCGCGCATCACTGCCGCGATCGCGGGTGGGGGGGTGCAGGGGGCGTTGCGTGCTCCGGGAGGGGGTGTGTCGCGCCGAGGCGCGCGGCCGGACGTACGCGGGTGCGGCGCGTGTGTTGCGCGGCGCTCTGGCCTCGCGCGGCGTCCCGCCGCCGCCGGCACGGGCTTGCACAGCAGCGGCTTGGGCTGGGCGCCCCCGCGGGCCGCGTGGCGGATCGGCGCGGCGCTCTCCGCGCGAATTGCGATGTTCATGCATATGTGGATACGGCTGTCGCTCGCAAGCGGGGTATCGCGGCCCGCAGTGCGCGTGCGCGCCGTTGCGGCCTGCGCTGCCAATGCAGCGGAGCTTGCCTGCGCGAGGTCTATTTCCGGCTTCGTCTTCTTCCCCATCTATGCGAGTGACAGACTTCCGGCAGCTCCTACGGCGCGTTTCGCGCGGATGTGCCACGGCGGCCGGCCGGGCAGCGCTGGTGCTGCTTGGGCGGGCAGGACGTGCGCAGTGCGGGCACCAGGACAATGCAACGCCCAAGCTGGAGGCTCCGTCGATCCCGAGCTTCTTCGGCGCGCGCTCGCCACCGCCCGCCGTCGTCGTCGGACGTACGGAGGGGGGAGAGGTGTCCCGTGCTGAGCGAATGTTGCGCCGCGAGCCGTGGCCGCGCCCGCGAAGCCGCGCGCGGCACTCGCGAGGACGCAGCCGCGTCGAGAGCGATTGCGGGAGCCTCGCAGACCCTGAGTCAGGCCACCGTTGACGGACACACGAGGAGAAGGCTCCGTAGCACTGCTGACTAAAAGGACCTCCTTCAGGGGCACCAAGGCCCGGCCGCGCGCGCGCTGCATGCATCTGTCTACGGTTACCGCGCTGAGAGGCCATGGCGGACGATTTTGAGAGGCTACTGCAGAGTGTGGTGGCAGAGGAGGCTGCTCAGGCAAACGGGGCCACGACGTCCCAGGTGCGCGGCCACGCCGGCGCCCGGGAGAGGTTGATGCCACTGGGTGCGGTCGCATGGGTCAGGAGGAGCCCGGCGCTCTCTCATCGCGCGGACGGGACGGCTTTGGGTGTGGGAGTGGTTGGAGTGAGCCCGTTCCGACCGCACCGTGGTCTCCACGCTCTTTGCGCCCCCGCGCAGCGTCCTCGCCGCCCATTCCGTGCACGAGCTGGATCCGAATTGCTATTTCAAGGCCACGCGGGGGCGCACCGCGAAGGCATCCTGGGGCTAGTGTCCTCCACGTTCCGCCGCATGTGCGCCATATCGCGCTCGTTTCCGCGGTCTCACAGCGTCTCCTTGTGCGTGCGCGATCGCAGGGCGTCTACCTTGATCCCAACGCGCAGCAGAATGCGTGGTTCTCCGCTCCGGGGGTCGGCGCACAGCAGCAGCAAATGCCGGTCGCCGACGGCTCTTCCGGCGGAGCGCCGCCGCACACCGACGGCAACACCAGAGGATCGGCTGGCACCGCCGCGACCAGAGGGTGATTCCCCCCACGCGCCCCGAACACCCCCCTCAATACACCCTTCTTCCCACGACAGCATCGCTCGGCACGCCGCACGCTTCCAGTCGCCCGCGGGCGGGACCCACCGATACCGCCATTCGCCGTCCTGAGCACCGCCCAACGCGCCCCACGACCCGCCCCACCGCCGCCAATCACGCCCTTTCTGTGTGGGCCGGGCTTGCAGGCGCGGACGCGGGCGCGGACGCGCCCGCAGCCGCTCGCGGGGCAAAGCCGCCGACGCCGGCGACAGCTCGGCGTCCAGCGGCGACGAGGCCGGCGGCAAGGGGTCCCGCAAGCGCACCGAGCGGGCACGCATCGCCAACCGCGAGGCGCAGGCGCGGTACCAGCGCCGCCGGAAGGAGAAATTCGCCGAGCTCGAGGGCGCCGTCCAGGTACCGCCACGCCACGCCACGCCTCCACGCCCGCTCGCACACCCCCGTCACGCCGCAGCACCACCACCACGTGCGGCTCGAACACTGTCCAGCCGCGACCTCCCGCCGAGCCGCCGCCCGTCCGTCCGCGCGCTCGCGCAGGAGCTGACGGGGCGGCTGAAGCAGCTGGAGGCGCTGGAGTCGGAGATGGAGCGCGTGCAGGGCGAGCGGCGGGAGCTTGAAATGCTTGTGCGCGTCAAGGAGGCGCGGGTGGATCGGCTGAAGATGGAGAAGAACATCGAGCACGCCATGTGGCTCGGGCGCATGCCGCAGTCGCTGCAGCAGGTCATGGAGCAGCTGCATCTGGACCTCCTGCGCGTCCCGGGGGGCCTGCAGGCCGCGATGCGGGTGGTCGCGGAGGCGGCGCCGGGCGCGGAGTCCGCTGCGCTCGCGACGCACCCCGAGGAGGGCAACACCCCCGGGAGCCTGTCCGAGGAGCCCGATCTGCCGTGGGTGGCGGGGGGCAAGGGCGACGGGGGCTACGGGCACGGCGCGCGCGTGGCGGCGGCGTCGTCGGGCGGCGCGGGGCCCAGCACGGACGGCAGCGTCCCGGCGCACGCCGAGGCCGGGTCGCCCAGCGCGCTGCCCGTGTGGACGCAGCTCGGTCTGGCGCCGCCCGACCCCATGTTTTTCGGGGCGTACGAGACGCCGGAGACGGGCCCGATCCCCGCGAGCCTCGCGGCGCGGTTCAAGCGGCTGGTGGCGCTCCAGAAGTTCGAGTTCGAGGCGTTCTGGGCGCGCGAGAGGCTCGACGGCGCGACCGCGCCCGGCGACACGCTGCCGCCCGCGCTGCTGGAGGAGATCGAGCGGCGGATGAAGGGGATCGTGCTGGTGGCGATGATGACGACGAAGACGAGCGTCGTCCCGCGCGTGGTGGCGCGGGAGCACCTGCTGGACCTCCGGGAGGTGTTTCCAGAGGAGTACTCCCGGCAGTCCCCCCGGTCGGCGTGGCGCGACGTGATCCAGACGATCAACCTGAGCGGGTGCCAGGTCAAGGCGGTCCGCCTGGGCCTCGAGGCGTACCGCGAGCGCAAGGGCCGCCTCGCGAAAGCGCGGCAAGACAAGAGCATGCAACTCATCCGCACGCTGGTCGCGCCGCCGCCGGGGGGCGCGGGGGACGCGTTCGTGGACAAGGAGAAGTGGTCCGGCGAGCTGCAGCTGCTGCTGAAGAGCCTCCAGGCCCTCGACTTGGTGCGTTACGAACGCAAACACACGCGCGCAGCGCGTGCCTCTTGCTCCGCGTGCCGTTGCTTCGCTGGTCGTCGCGCGCGTCGCTGAGCGACGCGCACACCCGTTCTGACGCGCGGCGTGCGTGCGCGTGCGGGTCGCGGTGCAGGAGGGTCTGCAGCCGCTGTCGGACCTGGCGCTGCTGATTTATACCGAGGTGCTAAAGCCGTTCCAGGCCGCGCTGGTGGTGCACATGGCGAGCCCGCAGTTCCACGACGTCGTCGGGTTCGCCAGCGCGATCGTCGCCGTCCGCGGCCACACGGAATGCGACCCCCTCGCGCCTTCCTGACACGTTGCGTGGGGTATGACACCCCCCCTTTTCTCGACCCGTTGCACGTCCGGCGCGGCACGCTCGTCGCGCCGGCGTGGATCGCGCCTTGCCGTCCGATCCTGCGCGCACCATCCTCGGACGGGAGGTGCTGCGTCAGGCGCAGTGCACGCGAGCAGCCTGCTCGCACGGCGTTTGCCACCATAGCAACAGCAACGACTACGCAAGCACCTGCATTTGTCGCACGGGACGACGCACGGCGACTGCTGTGCCCACCGCACAACGTGCGCGTCCTCGAACGCCAGCGAGGCTCGTTGCTGTTCTTGCACTAACCAACCGAGCACTGGCAGCTGGGTGCCCGCAGTGCGTGTAATGAACTACCAGTACGGTTGACGTGCCCACTGGAGGTCACAGTGACCAAGAAAGGGGCGGCCGAGCGCTTTCGCTGCGACGGCAGTGGAGGGCCCGCATGTCACCGCCAGCGTCGCGGCCCCACCCCGCCCTCCTCCGCTCAGCGACAGCAACAGCCAAGCCCCAGCCCACACATAAACAACGCCACTTCCCGCCCTCCCAGAGCCCCAAGCCACCACCAATCTACCACATCGCACAGCAACCCCCCCCCTGACGCGACAATCGACCCCCCCTCGCCCCCGCGCGCTCACACGCCGCTCACAGCCCGGACTTGACCGGCGCCCCGCCCTTGAGGAACTTGCTCACGCTCTTCCCGATGTTGTCGAACACGTTGTCCGACATCTCCTCGAAGCCGTCCTTGTCGGGCATGACCTTGATGCCCTTGGGCACGTACCACTCCGCGGGGTTCTCCTTGTCCCGGATCTTGTACCCGAACTCGAGCTCCTTGGCGGCCTTCAGCATGGGGTACTGCCGGCGCACCTGTCCGCACACGCTGTTGTAGTCCTTGTACAGCGCCTGCGCGAGGTTCTTCGTCAGCGTGTCCTTGTACAGCTTCTGCCCGAGGTCGCTCTCCTGCGACTTGACCAGCATGTTGGCCGCCTGCGACGCACGGGCACCGCGGGGCGCGTCATGCGCGCACGCACCCTCGCGCGAGCCGCGGCGGGCGCAGGCGGGCGGCGCGGGGCGGTGGGGGCGTCGCGAGGCGCGGGGGACGTACCGCGCCGCCCTTGATGATCGTGAGCGGCGCCCAGGACGGGAGCTTCTTCGAGCGCACGAAGATGACGAACTCCGCGTTGTTGGGGTCCACGGGGGGCACGGGGATCTGGGGCTGCCCGCGCGGGGCGCCGCCGCCCCTCATGCGGGTCTTCCCCTTGGCCTCGACCACCACGGAGCGGCGCGCCTGCGGGCGTGCGTCGGCGCGGGCGCGGTTGGGCCTGGCAGGAAGGGGGGGCGGTGGGGCGCGGTGCGTGGCCGTGGCGGTGGCGTACCTGGGCGCAGCGGGCCCTGGGAGCCACCATGGGCTGCGCGGGCGTGCCGGTGAAGGTCGAGCGCCTGCACGTACGGCGAGCGGGGGGCTTAGCTCGCGAGATGAGCCAGTGCACGCCGCGGCAGCGCACCGGCGTGTGCGGGGGCGCTGGCCGCCGATGCGTGGCGCCACGGGCTCGACGCAGGACGGAACGCGAAATCGCGCGCGTTTCCAGGCCCCCACGCGACGCGCACGCGGAGCCGCAGCGCGCTAGGCCCCCGGTGGCCAAGCACGCTCGAGGGCTGCCGCAGAGCAGCACGGGGCGCGATGAGAGCGCGCGCGTGCCCCAGCGGGCAGCCACGGGGGTCTGTAGGCCGTCGGACAGCGAGACGGGCTGCGTGGGGGCCGCGGGGCCGCGGAAACGGGCCCCCTAGAGGGAACATACAGGGAGCCGATTGTAGCCTGGAAGGGTCGCGTCGGCGCTCCGCGCGGGCGCGGTGGGGGCGTTTGGCGCGGCGGCGCGCGTTCGTGTAAATCGAGGCCGCGGCGGGGCAATGCGTGAGGTCTGGGCGGGGCGCGCGCGCGCTACCGCGCGCCTGGCATCGTTGGGGGTGCCTACCTGAGCGCGCCGGCCTGGCAGGCGGGGGCGAAGGTCGTCGCGGATGCCACGCTCATGATGACTGACTGGTCTGCTGCGGCCGCGGCGCGCGCAGGGCATCACATGAGCCCCGGCCGCGCCACGCGGCAGGGCCCCCCCTGTCGTCCTGTGCTGGACGTTGCAGCGAGTGCGGGCTTCGTTGCCGGTGGGGGCCGCCGCGCGGCGCCGTCCGTGGCCAGCTGTCGTTGGGGTCGTTCTGATTTCAGAGGCCGCCATGGCGATGCTCCGGAACCTGGGGTACGCCCTGCGCGAGACGGCGTTGATGCTCGACCGGCTCGGGTCGCGGTTGACGGGGTCGTGGGCGTTCCGGGAGGAGCTGAACCGGCACCGAACGCTGATGTCACTTAAGGACAAGGTCCCCGCGATCGCGTCGGACACCTTCGTCGCCCCGAGCGCCGCGGTGATCGGGGACGTCAAGGCGAGCACTGCCCCGTCGCCAACGACGCGCGCCTCGCGCTGCCACGCCGCCAGATCCACGCCGCACCGCCGCACGGCCAGCGGCTCGCGCGGCCTGCGTCGCCGCTCCCGCGCTGACACCGCAGCAAACGAGTGCTACAGCCCGGAAAGGCGCCCCACGCCGCAGCCGCGCGCCCCCGCGCGCTCCGACCGCTCGCCACGCCACGGCGCGCATGTCCCGCCCAGCCCCGGTCGCACCCCGCCGCTGTTTCGCGCGCCCGCGCGTCCAACGAGCTGAGAGCGGGACCCAGCCCAGCTCCCAGCACGCCCGCACCGCCGCGCCGCACCCCGCACCGCCGCGCCGCACCCCGCACAACACAGCGAGCCAACACACCATCCCCCTCGCCCGCGCAAACCCGCAACTCTCCCCTCCCCAGCGCCCCCTCCCCAGTTTCACCTCAGCAGCACTCTCCCGGCCACCCACGCGCCACCGCGGCCCGCCCTCCGCCCCGCACGCACCCCGCCGCCTCCCTGCCCCCCTCTCCCGCCCACCCGCCCCGCCCCCGCCCCGCTCCCGCCCCGCAGATCGGCCCGGGCGCGTCCGTGTGGTACGGCGCAGTGGTGCGCGGGGACGCCGGCGCCGTCACGATCGGCGAGAGCACGAACGTCCAGGACGGCGCAATCCTCCACCTCTCGCCCGGCACGACCCCGGGCGCCGCCCCGGGCCTCTCCGTCGGCGCCCGCGTCACGATCGGCCACGGCGCCGCCGTGCAGTCGTCCACGATCGGCGACGAGGCCATCATCGGGATGGGCGCCGTCATCGAGGAGGGCTGCACCGTCTCCACGCACTCGATCCTCGCCGCCGGCAGCGTGCTGTCCGCCGGCACCACCGTGCCCACCGGTCAGATCTGGGCCGGGAACCCCGCGCGGTACCTGCGCGACCTCACGCAGCAGGAGGTGGCGTTCATCAAGGCCGCGGCGTCGAACTACAGGTGCGCCGGGCCGCCACCGCCCCGCGCAGCGAACACACAGGCGCACACGCACTCACCGCGCGCCCGCCCGCCGGCTTCGTGCCCCGCAGCGCGCTGGCCAAGCCGCACATGGACGAGGCGTCGAAGACGTTCGAGGAGGTGGAGCGCGACAAGGCGGCGCGCAACGAGAAGCTGCGCGCGAACGTGTCGACGTTCCCTATGAACCCGAATTTCGACGACCCGTCGCACAGCTGGGGCAGCGACATCGCGCGCGCGGCGGAGGGCCGCGCAGGAGGAGATCGAGCTGATGGGCGGCACCAAGGCGTGAGCGCTGGCGCCCCGGACTTGGAGGTCGAGGGGGGGGACTGTTTGAGTTCGAGGGGGGTGTGAGAGAGACTCGCGAAGCCTGGAGAGCGGGCGCGGAGCCAGGGATTGGGTGGGTGGACGGGCGGGGCAGTGTGGGGCGCTCATAGTGGTCGTGCGAAGGGCTGTGCGCGGCGCGATGGGTGGCAACAAAACGCGGGGCGGTCGGTTCTGGCACTGCCAGGCAGCTGCCGTGCGCTGGCTGCAGGTGAGCGCGCAGACGCGGCGTGGATTTACCGCCGGCGGCGCGGGGGAGCGGAGCCGTTCCGCACGGGCCGTGCGCGTCGCTAGGTGGTGTTTGGAGGGGGGTGCATGGAAGCGAAAAAGCAGCGGCGGTGCGGGCTGAGCGCGCGCTCCGAAACGCAGCTCATCTACGCAGTGGATTACAGCGAGGCGCGCGCGCGGGCGCTGTCGCGCGGTTCCGGGGCGCTAGAGCCCGCGAGAGAGCGCTGCGCGCAGCACCGGCCCCGTGACTGCGTCCACGGCCGCGTTCCAGGCGCGCACGGCGAGGGTGCGCTCATATGGCCCGACCAGGGGCAGTTCCTCCTGCGCGGGCGTCACACACGGCGCGGGGGAGGCTGCTTGGTGCCTCTCAGGGCACCGCACGCGCGCGACCCGCTGCGTGCACGGCCCCCCGGTGCGATCCGCGCGGCCGCTTACACAGACCGCGGTGAGGGCGCGGGCGCGATCAGATCGAGTCAGACATCGTCAGGTTTCTCTCAGAGGGACGGAACCCCTGCAGGAACAGCGCAGGTGCCCGCGGTGCCGCGCCCCGGCATCCTGCGGGCCCGCCGTTCGCCGGAGAGGTAGCTCACCTCGGCCTCGAGCTCCCTGCGCGGCGGCGGCGCTGCGGGCAGCGCGTCCGCGGTGCGCGCCGTGGACGCCCAGAGCTCCCGGTAGGTCGACGTGGTCAGCACCGTCCCGGCGCCCACACCGGCCAGACCGGCCCAGGCCCGCGTCGGCAGCGACATGCTCATCGTGTGGTCCCACCCGCGGCCCCAGCTGCCGGACCACGGCGCCGTCGACGCCGCTGAGCGCGTCTCGTGACCTGTGCCTGGGTTGTGGTCCGCCCTCGCGGAGATGGCAAGGCACAACGCGTGGCCTGTGCGCCGCGAGCGCTCGGCGGCTGTGGTGCGGTGCGCGGGGCGCGTCGCTCTTGGCCGCGTGGGCCGTCGCCACGCGGTAGGAGGGCCGCCAGGCAGACTGGGAGCCAGCTCAGGCCCGCGGTCGGCTTGCGTCGAGGTGGCGCGCGTACGCGCTCCGCCCGCACTCTGCAGCCGACGTCAGTCGACTGAGGACTAGGAAAATCCGCCTCGCGTTTGGCCGGAAGGCTTGCGCTGCGTGCACGCCGCGTTCGGACCTGCCTGGCTTGTGCAGGCCAACGGGAGCCGCCGGGCGCACTGCAGGCCATCGTCGCGACGGAGCAGATTCGCTGAGAAGTGAGGATATCAGCGCACACGACGGAAAGCGTACGAGGATGACGGCGCGGACGCAACGGGGCAGGCTCGGCCTCGAGAGGCAAGACCCCGTCCTCCCACACGCGGCCTGCCGTGCGGACTTCCGGCCGCGCCATAGCCGAGTTCAGTTCCACGGCCTTCGCGAACGGGCAGTTGTTACTCGTGAGGCGCGCTTGAGACGCCTCGAGGCGCTGTGCCCACCACGATGGTTCGAGCCGCACATCGACGCGATGCGGCCGCTTCGCAGCGCGAAAGTGCACGTGCGTCGACCGTTTTGGTCAAGCTAGGCTCGAAGTGCCGCGCCGCAGACCCGAACACGTCGCGACAGCTGGCACCTCCCGCCCGTTGCCGAGCCATGCGCGACCGGGCCGCTCACGTCGTTCTGCGGCCCGCGCCGTCCCGTTCCGACGCTCCTCGCCCCTCCGTCGTGATCTTTCGGGGATTCGGGCGCCAGATACGGCCCGCCCGCCCCACCGAATAGATTTCCCGCAGCGTCCATCGGCGCACTCTACGCACTCGCCCGCCGCCGCACCCGCGCCCCCCCGGCCGCCGCACCCGCCCCATCGGCGCCCCAGCGAATTTTCCCGGCCACGCGCGGCGCGCTGTGCCACACGAACGGCGCAACGACCTCGTTCGACCCGGCACTCCACGTAACTGCCATTGTGCCTTCCTCGTGCCTCGCGCGGAATGCCCGCCGCGCGCCGCCGCCCTCGCGCCGTATCTGAGCGCCTCCGACCCCGACGCGCTCCCCCTGCAGGCCGCCGAGCCTGGCCATCCCAGCGCTGAAGGACAGCGACCTGATGCTGGCCGACGGCACGCCAGAGTGCCGCCCGCAGGCGGCGCTCGTGCTGCGCGTGGACGACACCGTGACGAACTCCCCGATGTCCTCGCTCACGCTGCGCGACGCGACCGTCGCCGACGAAGTCCAGAGCCCGCGCCAGCACCCCCGGCAAGACAACGCAAGCGCCCTGCGCAGCACCGCGCACCGCAGGGGCGCGTCGCCCGCGGCTGCGAGCGTCCTCGCGCGCGAGGCCGCCCCGAGGCGGTCCCGGTGGGTCGAGGTCGATCCCGACGAGCTCGTCGACGAACCGCTGCTGGTAAACCCCCCCCCCCCGCTCCCAATGGTCAACGCCCGCGACCGCGCCCTCGCGCCCTCGCGGCGTCGCGCGGGACACCCGCGCCGGACGCACCCCAGCATGGACTTCAAACGCACGCGCCCGCTCCCGCGCCGCACGGCCAATACACCCCCCGTCGTGTTGTTTTTGTTTCCGTCGCAGATGACCCTCGAGCTGCCGGGGGAGTGCGACGCGCGCCCCGCCCGCGAGGCCGCGCACTGGGCGGCGCTGGCCGAGGCCGGGCGCCGCACGTCGCAGTGGGTCGCGACCTCTCCGACGCCCCCCGCCGGGCAGTGCCCCGCCTGGCTGCGAGCCGTGGAGACGGTCGAGGAGCTCATGGGGAGCGCGTGCCGGCGCACGTCGTTCGGCACGGTCGCGAACGAGCCCGAGCGGCTGCGGGCGCCCTCCGCGGCCCGCGTGACGGATGCCGTCGCCCCCGCGCCTGACTCGGCGATGGAGGAGCCTGACGCGGGCGGGGGGTGTGTCGCGGGCGCGCGGGCGGCGGACGGGGCCTCGTTCTGCGAGAAGAGGCGGCTCAAGCGCTTCAGCCTGGACGCCCCGTGATCCCTGGCGCCGACGCACACCCACGGCTCGCTGCCCCGCGGCACCGGTGGAGGCGGCATGCACCGCCTGCGCAACTCAGCAGCATCCACATCGCGGCACCGCTCGTCCCGGCCAGCGACTACCGACGAGACGCTACGGACGGGCGCGGGACGGGCAGTACACTCCCCCCCCCCCTCCCCCCCGCAACACCCCCCCCTCCCTACTTGCCATCGATTTGTTTGTCACTCCGCGCTGCAATCAGCCTCGGTCTCCGACCTGCACTCCAACCAACAACGAAGGTCTTGGCGCGTCGTCTGCCGCGCCTCGTGGCCGGCACCCCCCGCCCGCCTCTCGGAGCACGTGCCATATGGGTTGCGCGATGTCTCTCGCGACACCGCGCCGCAGCCGATGCTGACTGGCCTACGTCAGCTCTCATCGCTCTCGCATCCAAACCAACACCCTACGTCGAACTCCACTACCAGGAACCACCGGGTTGCCAGCATCAACGACACGCACACGCACGCTGCTTCCCGCTCGCGGCGCAGCTCCCCGCAGGAGCTGCCCGCCCCTCGCGACCCCTCCCTCCCGCCCTCCCCCAACCTACCCAGCCCGCGCACGCCCGTTCGTGCTGCGCCCGGGCACCGGCCTCCCCGCGTGCCCGGCGGAATCTATGCACTGACGCTCCCGCGCTCTCTATGCCCGGCGCCCTACCAGCGCCGCGCAGACTCATACTTCAGCCGCTCTCGCGAGCCCCCTGCACCCAGCCTCCCCTACCCTTCACTCCCCGCCCTTGCCCCGGACAAACATTCCTGGGACTACGACCTCAGAGTATTGGCTTCACAAGCTAAGGCTCGGGCCCTGTTCCATGTCCGATGCCACACAGCCCTCGCTCTATCGCTATCCGACAGGGCACAGGCACGCGATCTGCGCTCGCTTTGTTTGCCACGCCAACACGTACCCTCAACCCCTCCCCTACCCAGCCGCGCCCCCTAGATTCAGCAGGGGACCTGCACATGCCAGCGATGCCGCTCCTGACCAGGCCTGGACATACCACGCTCAAATGGCGGAGGCCCGGAACGCCGCGCGCATCGCAACACGCAACGTGACGTGCGCAGAGCTCTGCGACACGACCCTCCCAAACAACCACCCCCCCGCGGCATACTCGAGGCCCTATGCGATTTACCGACCTTTCACGGCCGACAAGTCCCAGCGAGGCGGCGGCGCCTGCCGTGCAGCGACGATTGACGCGCCGCCTTCCTCGCTCTCTGACTTACACGCGCACACGCACACACACATACACAGTGTCAGCGCTTTCGGCTCTCACCTACCGACATATCCCACGTGAGCGCTCCGCAACACCACCAATCTGTCGAGTCCTCGTCTGTTCGGACGCATACATAGATGACAGAGGGCGACGCAGCCGCCAGATCCTGCGCGGAGCCTCGGACGCCACAGCAGCTGCCGACTGCTTCTACTCCGACACCCCCCACTGTGACCACGCATCCTGTCTCGTTGGCCACCTGCCGTACCATTTCGGTCGCTCAAGCGTCCTCGCGGTGAGGGTGCTTGTAGGTCTGCGAAGAACTACGTCCTCGCGGTGAGGGTGCTTGTAGGTCAGCGAAGAACTAGCAAAGTACTGTACCATTTCGGTCGCTCCGGCATCCTCGCGGTGAGGGTGCTCGTAGGTCAGCGAAGAACTATCCTCGCGGCGAGGGTGCTTGTAGGTCAGCGAAGAACTATCCTCGCGGTGAGGGTGCTAGTAGGTCAGAACTATCCTCGCGGTGAGGGTGCTCGTAGGTCAGCGAAGAACTACCCTGCCGTACCATTTCGGTCGCTCGCGCGTCCTCGCGGTGAGGGTGCTTGTAGGTCAGCGAACTATCCTCGCGGTGAGGGTGCTCGTAGGTCAGCGAAGAACTATGAGGGTGCTTGTAGGTCAGCGAAGAACTATGTCCTGCTGGTCAAGCGTTGTCCTGCCGTCCCATTTCGGTCGCTCAAGCGTTGTGCGAAGTACAAGCGTTGTGTCGAGCGCGTGGGAGCGACCCACGCAACTTTCCAGACGCGGCCATCTCGTCCCGTCCGGGTTCCTGCCCGCGCCCGAGCACGCGCAAAGCACTGCCTCACAGCGAGCGCTCGCACCTCCCCAGCCCATGCCCGTGCGCGCCGACTCAGGCCACCGGATGGCACAAGTCTGCCAAACCTATGTGGCCCTCCCTGATGTCTTCCGCGACGTTCAGACTCCCCGCGCTGACCAGCACGAGCGTGCACGACACCATCATGATCGCCAGCGCCAGCACCACCACCGACTGCCGCCCCGTCCGCCGCACGACGTACGCTACGCCCGTCACGCCCACCAGGCTCGCCACCAGACACGTCCCGCCGAACACCAACGCGAGCTGCACGGGGAGCAGCCCGTTCAGTGCAAACTGCGTCGTCGCCGCCGACGAACTCGACAGCACCACCACCGCCGTCGACGCCGACACCACAGACGGCAGCGTACCCATCTCCAGTAGCACGGGGCCCAGGACCATGCCGCCGCCGATCCCGACGAGCCCGGCGACGACGCCCGCGACGCACGTCATCGCGAGCAGCTTCCGGACCGCGGGGGAGTGGTAGTCGATCCCCGACGGCCCGACCTGCGCGGCAGGCGGCAGGTGGCCCGCTGCCGCGCCGCCGAGGAGCGGCGTGGCCTGCGCGGCGCCCGAGCGCCCGCTCGCGGCCGCTGCGGCGCGCTGCGCGCGCGATCTTGCGGACAAAAGCACGAGGGGCGTCGCGAACACGCCCAGAGAGAGTTGTGTTGCCATCACGCCCCAGTAGGCGCCACTGCACCGCTTGGTCTCGAAGGAGCGCACGAACTGCAGCGCGAGGAAGGTGGCGAGGAGGCCGACGACCTGCGCGACGAGGGACAGCTGCGCCCACTTGCTCGGCGCGCCCCGAAGCAGCCCGGCCGCCGACGTCGACGTCGACGCCCCCGCTTGCGCCTGACTCCGGCGGCCCTGCTCCGCCTCGACCTCGAACGACCCGATCGACGTCGCCGACCCGCGCCTGCACAGCACAGCACGAACCGTTCCTGAGCGGTCGCCACGCATGTCGATGCCACCGCCATCTCAACAAACAACAGGCGCATGCAGCACCGTCACGCACGTTGGCTGTCCCTCCGCGCCCCCCCCGAGAAGCTCCTGCCCCTGCGCGCCCCCGCTCGTCCGCTCCGCGCCATCGCCCGCGCTCTGCGACCCCGGCCCTGCGAGCCCCTGACAGTTCGACGGCGCACTCTGAGCCATCGGCGTCGGACTCGTGCCCGTGTTGCTCGGCGCGGCGGGCACCGCGACGGGCCGCGCGCGCACGCTCCCCCGGCGCTTCAGCGGCGGCTGCCGGACCTTGTCGTCGCCCTCTGCGTCGCGCGCGCCGCGCGCGAGCGCCGCGGCGGCGATGGGGGAGTGCCGCGGCGAGGAGCGTTCGCGGCGGCGGGCCTCTGCGTCGGCGGACTCCTTCATCCACAGCTGGCGGCCCTTGACGACCGTCTTGTAGCACAGGAGCAGCAGCGCCGCGACTAGCACCACAAAAATGATCCATGAGGGCGCCACCATGTTGAACAGGACGCCGACGGTGAGCGAGGACATGAGGACGGGGAGCATGATGAGGCAGAGCTCGAGGTCGATGAGCGGCATGTTGGGGATGACCGGGTGGACGCGGAACGCGTTGACGCAGATCGAGGCGATGGCTCCGCCGGCGATCATGGACTGGCTGAGCGCGGTGGCGTTGCGGAGCGGGAGGCCGAGGACGAGGTTGAACAGCGCGACGAAGACGGCGCCGCCGCCGATGCCGCCGGCGTTCGCGAGCGCGGCTGCGGGGCGTGGGGGCGCGATGGGCGGCTGTGGGGGGGCGGTGCAGGGCGCGCGAAGGCGCGCATGTCGTCTCGTGCGGCGGATATGCGACGGAAGAAGCGAGCGGGGGGGTTCGAGGAAGGTGCCGGATCCGGTGCGGCGGGCTAGGGGAGGTGTAGGTAGATGCAGGGACAGGGCTCGGATGGGGGGGACTCGCCTGATACGAAGGAGAGCGCGAGGCACACGATCATCCGTGTGTCCCACTCGATGTACTCCTCGCCGTGCGGGCCGAAGTCGACGCCCTGGAGGTCACGCAGCGCGGTCAGTGGCGGGCCGTGGGCGCCCTCCTGCCACTGCGCTGCCTGGCCGAGCGCGACCCGAATCGCTCCCCATAGAGGCCGCATATGCCCTAGCGTCAGGCCCACGCTGGAGCCCGCGCGCTCACGGCGCTACGTGCGCTTCCGACGGGCAGGGCCACTGCACGGCTTCGTCCCGCTGGGGTCGGCGGAGACACGCTGCGAGAATTGCGCCGTCGCGTACGCCTCAGTGTGGACACTCTCGCTCCTCGGGATCGACGTCGCGCCCGGGTCCCCGTCGGCCGCGCGCTGCAACCCGGACAACTGTGTGCTTGATACCTACGCTCCAGGGAGCAGCGTGAACGACAACAGACCTCGAGCGCAGCCGCGGTGTCTCCCTCTGGCACAGCAATGCAGCCCGCCGCGGCGCAGAGTCGGGGCTTGACGCGACGGGCGGCGGAGGCGGAGCGTCTATGCAAGAGGCGCACAACGATTGGCCTGAGCCGCGGCGCCACCCCGCACGCGAAACGCCCTTACTTGCGCGTAGCGTCCCTGTCGTTCTGCGGCTCCCGGCCACCACGTCGCACCCATCACGCACGAGGCCTGAGCTCCAGTCCGCCTGACAGACATGAGCGGACAGGCCCCGGGGGCGTCCACGGACACAGCCCTCGGCGCCGGGAGACGCAGCGCCCAGAACAGGCCCTGCACATGTCGAACGGCCCCTCGAAACCCCACGTGCGCGCACACAAACACAGAGTAGTAATTGACAAACACAAACATGCATGCCCGCGCGTTCCCGAGTCACACATGCGTCCGCCCGGCGGCCCCGGCCCTCCCACGCAGCGCGTCTTCAATTACTCCGCTCTCGCGCCTTCTTCGGCTCCGCGGCGAGCGAGAACGCGGACCCGAGGATCATCACCGTGCCCACCGCGGACGACACGCCGGTTCTCTCGCCGAGGACGGCCGCGCCGAGGACGAGCGAGAACACCACCTGCAGGTAGCTCACCGCGCTGCCGCGCCCGGCCTCCTCGAGCTGCATCCCCCGGCTCATGAGGACCTGACCGAGGAACGCGAAGCTGCCGGTCAGACTGAGGAGCGCCAGGCCGCTGGGGGCGACCGGGGCCCACGACGCGCCGAGCACGGGGAGGTCCGCGAGCACGGAGCCCGGCACGAGCGAGTTGAACGTCAGAATCGACCCTGCACCACCACAGATCCAATAAAACAAAACAAATTAAAATAAACAAGAACAAGAACGTTTGCGCGAGCGCCGGGTCGACACGGATCGCGCGCAGGGCGGCCAGCGGGCGAGCTCCGGCGCTGCCACGCCGCCGCGCCGCCGGGGCGTACCTCCGCAGAACGCGCAGACGAGCGAGAGGAGGAGGACCGGCACCAGCGCGGGCACGTTGCGCTTGCCAACCCTCCGGAGCACGATGAGGGCCATGCCCTGGCAGATGGCGCCGAGGACGCCGAGCGCGACGCCGAGGCCCGCGGCGGGCCCGACGGCCTCGGAGGGCACCCAGGGGAGGAACTCAGGCTGCGAGATCAGGAGGACTCCCGCAAAGGAGGTGACGCCGGCGGCGGCGACCTGCAGAGTCCAGGGCTCGCCGAGGAAGAGCGCGGCGGCCATGGCGGTGATGATGGGCGACGTGAGGCTGATGGCGGTCGCGTCCCCGAGGGGGAGGAGTGTGATGGAGGTGAAGAGGGATGTGATGCCGACGAAGCCTGACGTGGCGCGGAAGAACAAGAGGCGGCGGGTGCCGCGCGGGCCGAGGTACTTGTCGGCGCCTTTGAGCTCTGCGGGGGCGCGCGGGCGCTCTGTTTCCGTCTCAGCAGGCCGCCGCGATGCAGCGTGGCTGTCGCGAGGGATCGGCGGTGCGCGGGGGCGTGCTCGGCGCACCTGACCGCGAGAGCATGAGCAGCGAGACGGCGGCTTGCACGACGCTGCGCGCCACGATCGTCTGCAGCGTTGGGATGGCGACGCCGTGGGCGAGCTTGACCGTGAGGCCCATGAGCGACAGGGCGAGGCCGCTGAAGAGCATGCAGGCCATGCCGTTGTTCCACACTGCGAGCGCGGGCGCTTCGACGACCGAACGCGGCCCGCTCGCGCTCCGTGGCCCAGCCGCGCCCTCCGCGCACGGCACCGCAGAACGGCCCCTCGCGCGCAGCGCGTCGGCGTCGCCGCGGCGCCTGCGGTGCGCGAGCTCCGTGCATTGCCGAGGATGCCCGTGCGATGGGGATCTCCGCGCCGCTTGGGCGGCGCCCGCTGCGAGGGCGTATGGACAGGAGCTGCTCTGTGAGGCAGAAACACGCCCGCCCGCGAGCAGCTGCGCGGCGTTCGTGCGCGGAGAATCACGGGAGCTCGCTACGCGAGCGTGCGCTGCATCAAGCCGTACCTCGTGCACCGCCCAGAGCGCAGCCCGGGCGCTGCACCGCCCCTACAAACCGCCTCGCGTTCTCCGCGGGCCGCACGCCCACGAATACCTTCATGCCTGCCTGATTCGAGCTATGATCTAGTGTCCCTCGGGTCGACTACGGGGCCCGAATCACGCCCCCTCGGACCCCCGCGCAGAAAATATGCTCGCTAGCCAAGTGTTGAGAGGAATGTGCCGCGGACGCGCGAATCGACGACGTTTACTTAACGTCGAACCCCTAATTTCCACACAGAAGATCTGCTGCGTCGTCTTGTGCGCCGGTACGCGCGGTCGCCGCCCGCATGAGCTCAGAAGGGACGAGAGAGAGGAGTAAAAAGCGAGACACCCTGACTCGACGCTCACCGTTCGCGAGTCGCCCAGGTGGCTCGCGGCGCGCCGCGCGGCCTCGGGCATCGCCGTGCACGTGCCGTCACTGCTCGCCCGCTGAGCTACTACTGCAAGACTGATAAATAATTAGGCGTTTCCGTTTCTTTGGTGCAAGGTACCGAGGGACCCTCCCCAGCGCCTCCACGCGCTCCCGCATGCACCTCTCGAGCTGCCCGGCCGACACCCCGCCCTCGCGCACGCTCGCCGCCACCGCCGCCGGGTCCCACGCCCGCCCCGAAGCCAACAGCCCCCCCCGGCTCTCGTCACCAATGCCCCCCCCCGCACTGCCCGCGCGCTGTGCCGCGCGCGCCGCCTCCATCTCCGCCAGGCTCGCCGCGATCGCAGCGCGCAGGTCAGGGTCGTCGTCTTCGACACCCCCCCCCTGACGCGACCGCTTCGGCATGCGCAGGGCGTCCTCGAGCCTGCGCTGCACCGCGGGCCGCTTCCGGGGCGTCTCCTCCGCCGGCCGCGCCTCGCGTCCGCCCTCGTCTTCCCCTTCGTCGTCCCAGTCCTCCACCTGAGTCGACGCAATGGAGCCCTCGTCGCTTGCGCTGCGAGAGACGCCCGCCGGCTCCGGCGCAGCCCGGGCCCCCGCGTCCTGTCGCCCGTCCGCACCGCTGAGCCACTGCAGGATCCCCCGCTGCCCGCTCGCCTGCCCAGACACCCCCCGCATGCCCGACGCAGTCACGGCAAACCGCACCACCAGCGCGCCGGCCCCGCCGACCTCGGCCATGGCCACCGCCGTCGCCGCGAGGTCCGCCGCGAGGTTGTCCTGCAGTCCCGACACCGGCTCCGTCACTCCTGGGTCCAGCCACGCTTGCATCGCGAACCCGTCCGCAAAGGGATTGAGCGCGGCCCACATCTGGGGAATATTTGCTGCGCCGGCGCCGGTATCGCCGCCGCCAGCGCCCTGCAGCGTTGCGCGCAGGACGGCGGACGCGGGGGGGCCTTCCAGGAGGGGTGTGGGGGGGTGTCCTGGCTGACTTGGCCGAAGCGCGTGGGCGCGCAGGGCGGCCTGGAGGAACCAGGCCGGGCGAGGGAACGGGCGCGCGCGCGACACCGTCTGCAGGTCGCCGGACGGCGAGCACAGGTCGATCGCGACGGTCGCTGTTGTCGGCCACTCCCCACTCGCCAGCAGGTTGGCCTCCGTCCTCCCCACGAGGTCCGGACAAATCTGCAACAGCGACAACGACACATGCAAGCACGTGGAACACCGCCTTCGGGAGCGCGGAGCGGAGCTGAACCTGTCGCGGCAGCGCGGTCTGGGCTGTGACATGTCAACCACCGTCACGCCGCTGGCACCGCGCCGCTGGAGCCCCGGACCGCTCGCATATCACCGGCCCGTCGAGCACCAACGCACCGCTGCCCTTCAGCCGCCTGCGCGGGCCGCCGGCGTCGCGCACCTGATCCAGGAACCACCGGACTCGAGATTTGAAGTCTTCGTTTCCGACGCGGATCGGACGCTTTCCCAGCACCTCTGGCCCGGGCGGCGGCCCGCGGCGCGGCAGCGCCGCGATCGTCGGCGACATCTGCGCCGCGATGCTCTTCGGCGGCCCCCGTGGCCGCACAGGGCTGTCGTCGCGGCCGAACGCGAGCCGGACCGCGAGCGCCGCGACGTTGCGCGCGACGCTGCACGCCGAGGCGATGGCCTCGACGGCGGCGAGCTGCCCGTCTGTGCCCGGGCCTGCGCACTGCGCCGCGAGGCGTTGCAGATCCCCAGCGGTGCGCAGCTGCAGGTGCTGTGTGAGAGCCTCGCACGCCCGGGCGCCGATGCCGGGGAGCCGCGTGAGCGGGGCGTCGTTGAGGATGTCCTGCGCCGTGAGAGCACCGCGGAGAGGAGCCGCTTGCGCCCACAGGATCGTGCGCAATCGCTCTTGTTGCGCACGATTGATGCAGGCGGCTGTGCGTGCGCGGCCGGCAGAGACTCGCCGCACCTGGATCGCGCCGTCGCTGAGCGCGAGCGCCACGCCGAAGGGTTTCGCGCGCGCCGAGCAGGTCAGTTTTGCCAGTAGAGGGTTGCGGGACACCCCCACGCTGACCCTGACGCCGGTCCGACGCAGCACCTCGGCCTGCACGTCCCTCGCGAGCTTCTCCGCGCCGCCCTGCGCACAGCGCGCGCCCGCGGCGCCCTCAGAACCGCTCGACGCTGCTACTACCCACGTGGTGAGGTGACGCACGAAGCGATAATTAGAAAACGAAAGAGCGGCTCGCGTCGCGGCGTTCGGGTCGCTTCGCACCGCAGAGGCCATGCCGCTTCCCGGGGATATCTCCAGGTACGCTTCGTCGATCGACGCGCGCTCCATCGGTCCTGCCCAGCCGAACGACGCGATCACGGCCATGATGCAGGCGCTCGCGTTGCGGTAGGGGGCGTAGCTGACGCGGCCGCTGCCGTCCTGCAGCGTGTATGCGTTCACCATGGCGCCGCCGACCGCCTGGAGGAGCCGCTGGGCCTCCACAGGGACCATGTGTTTCCTGACACCTGCTTCCCTGGCTTGCTGGTTGAGCGCGATGATGTCGCCGTGCTGCGGCCAGGAGGGTTCAGGGTACGGGATGCTGTGGCGGCGTGCTCGGGTCGCGGGAGCGCGTCGAGAGAGCAGGGGGTGGGGAGTACCTGAACAACAGCCACTGCGAGGGTGGAGATGTCAGGGTCCCTGAGCTGCTCGACTTGCACGAAGAAGGAGTCGGCATCGATGCAGAGAACGAATCTGTCTAAGAGAACGAATCTGTCCACCGGCTGGAGCGTGCCTTCCATCGTGGAGCGCGTGCGGACGGTCTTTGTTGTCCAATCACCAGTGCCCGCGCCAGCGAGGGGGCGCCGGGTGCACGCTCCAGCGCGGTGAATCACGCATGGTCAGATAGTCAGCTACGCGTCTGATGCGCCTGCTTGCGCCAAGCCTTCGCACGAAGGTCGCTTCACGCCACCTGCATTAGCTCCCTGCGTGCTCGACACCGGCCCCGCCCCCCGGCCGCGCGCGCCGCAAGGCGTCAATATCTCTCCACGACGCGGAGAAATCTCGAACACGCTCGACGCCAGCGCAAACAAATTCCCTCCGTGGGACGCTGGCAGCGGCAACTGATGTGGAGGACGCAACACCTGGGCAGCGATCTCTCAACCCGCCGCGGCGTGGCATCATGATGGGAGCACGCGCCCGCGCAGCATCGAGCTGCGCGCGTCCCAGCCGGCGAACTGACGTGGCACGCACACGACATCAGGCCTGACTCAAGACCGAACATGAATTATCTGACTGTTGTTCATACCTCGTCAGCAAAGCGAGCGAGCTCGTCGAGGGCCGTAGGACATGACCGGGACAGGGTGACCGATCGCCACGACAGCGGTAGAGTGCCCGCACGCATGAGAGATCATGCAAGGCGCACATGTCGACCGTCAAACACACGCAGTCAGTTTCTCGGTCGCCTACGAGCCCGCGGCGTGCGAGTACTCGTCCGCAGCCCCGGCTCGCGCCCCAGTGGCCGGGCCCCGTCGATCGGCGACCCTGCCCGGCATCCGGGTGGCACTCGCGCAACACATCACGCACGACTCGGGTGACGGCGTCTCGGCGCCCTGTCGCGCGGCAACCAGTGCGCCTTCGTCACAGGTCCTCGTTCCGGCCATGCATCCTACTGCAGAGGCCGCGGTGTTTGGCGCCGTCCGCAACGCGGCTCAAAGACATCTTTGTGGTTGTTGTTGTTCGTGACATTGTGACAACGTGGTGTGCGTGCAGCAGCAAGGAGCCCAGCCGTGCGCCGCGCGGGGCGGCGCCAGCGCAGCTCCTCGCCCGTGTTATTGTGTGCAATGCTTCCGTTCGATGCAAAGAACCCTCCCGTCCAGGCTGCTCTCCCCTGCCCTCCCCGGGCGCGCATCATCTCCGCCTCGCGCTCCGCTTCCGCGCGTCGCCGCCCATCTCCAGCACGTGCGACCGCGACGCAGCGGCCTTCCGCACCGCCGCCGGCACGGGCGTGGCGTGCGACGCGTGCCTCCTCACCTCGGCGGTGAGTCGCTGCTCTGCCGCTGCCGACTCCTCCCGCGCAGCCACGTGCCCGGACGCGGCGCCGATGCCGTTCACCACCGCCGCCGACGCCCCGAACCGCAGCCGGCTCATCGCCGCCGCCGACGCGCTCCGCACGTCACCGCTGTGCGCCCGCGTGCGTGCGAGCGCGGCAATCGCCGCGCTGTTCGGCGCGTGCCGCGACACCCCGCTCGTCGTGAACACCGAGCTCCCCACCGCGTCCCCGTTCTCCCCCGCCGCCACCGCCAGCCACTCCTTCCCGCTGCCCCGCTCCTCTCCGAACCTCACCACATACGTTTGCATATACCCCTTGCCCTTCACGAACAACGGGTGCCCCTCCGCGTCGAGCCGCTTGATCAAGTGCCACGGCATCGGCGGCACCGCGCCCGCCGTCTGCGGGTCGTACACCAGCTCCGGCACCACCCTCGCCACCGCGTCCGACACATGTATCTCCCCCGGCAGCCCGCTCGACTCCATCCGCGCCGCAACGTTCATCGCGTCGCCGATGAGCGTGAATTTCGGGACCTTCTGCCCCAGAACGCCCGCGGCGACGGGGCCCGCGTGGATCCCGACCCGCAGCTGCAGCGGCTTGCCGTCCGGTCGACGATAGGACTCGGCGACACGCGAGATGTTCATCGCGAGGCTGACCATGCGGCGGAGGTTGTCGGCGGGGTCCGGCTGCCCGGGCTCGGCGCCCGCGACCGCGACGTACGAGTCCCCGATCGTCTCGAGCTTGAACACGCCGTGTATCTCGCACAGCGTGTCGAACTGGCTGTAGAGCTCGCTGAGGACGGAGAGCACCTCGCTGGCGTCGGAGAGCTGCGCGCTGAGCTGCGTGTACCGCACGATGTCCGCGAACATGATGACGACCGCCGGGAACATCTCGCGGTACTCCCCGCGTCGGCGAACCGCGTCGATCACGCGCTGCGGCATCATGCGGCAGAGGAGCTCGCGGTGGCCGACGTTGCCGGCGAGGACGCAGAGCGTGACGAGGCCCGCCGCGACGGCGACGAGGACGACCGCGACGACCGCGGGGACCCACCAGCCCGGCTGGAAGTCCCCGTCGGACTCGGCGACCTGTAGAAACCACACCCCCCCCCCGGGGAGCGCCACGTCGACCTGGACGGACGCGCCGCCGAAGTCGTCGCTCTGCGCGATCGTGATCTCGCTGTCGCCGAACACGCGGAACAGCCGGTACTGCATGCCGGCCTCCGGCAGCGCCGACAGCGTCGTTTGCGACAGGAGTTGGTCTGCGAGAAACAGGGCGGTGGCGAAGCCCCAAAACACGGTGTTCTCCTGCTCGTCGACGGGCCAGTAGTTGAAGCACGGCGCGCCGGCGTGCGCGAGCTCGCCCGTCGCGGCGTCGACCCGCGCGGCCGACTTGGCGCACACCGCGTCCCACGCGCCGCCCCGGCCGACGCGCGGCTGCGCGAACGACGCCTCGCGCGTGCCGTCCGCGCGCACGCGGATGTCCGCGCGCGCGGCGTTCGCCGGGGTCAGGCGCACGCGCACCGGCACGCGCGCGAGCCCCCCAAACCCCCCCTGCTGCAGCTGGAACGGCCCCACGATCGACATGCGGCGGCTCGCGGCCTGCGCGAGCGCGCTGGCGCGCTGCCGCTCGTCGTCGATGATGTTGAACCCGATGATCGCCTCGTTGCCCTCGAGCGGCTCCACCGCGGCCACGATCCCGTCCGGCGCGAGCTGCAGGTTGGCGATGACGCGTTGCGTCGCGCCGCCGCGCAGGACGGTGTCGTAGAGGTCCGGGAGCTGCGGGAGGGAGATGTCGGGGTTCGGGAGGTCGCCGTACGCCACGATGGACGCCAGGGCTTCCGTGGGCGCGAAGAAGAGCGTCAGGACCTCTGTCAGGTCTGTTGCCTCCTGGGTCGCGATGCTGCGCGCTTCCGTCATGCTGCGGGGGCGGGCGGGGCGGGCGGGCGGCGTGGGTTCGGCGGGGCGGGGGATCGGGGGCTGAGGGCGCGGGAGTCGAGGATCCGGGTCTCGGGATGCGCACTTGTTGGCCTTTTGGTTGTCAACGACGAGGAGGACCGGGACGAGGAGCGCGGCGAGGACGGCGCACGTGGCGAGGATGCTCCAGAGCACGATGAGCGGCCTGACGCGCACGGCGTGGAGCAGCAGCCCTGCGGTGTTGGCCAGCCACGCGAGCACGCACGAGCGGTGCCTCCAGTCCCGACTGCCCGCAGGCAGACCCTCTTTCTCGATCTCCGGCGCGGAACCGAGCTCGGCAATCGAGGGCACGGTCTCGCTCCCCGCCGTCGGCCCCACGCGGCGCATGTGGAGGCTGCTGCCCCGCGGGGCCGACGTGTCGCTCCCTCGCCGCCCCGAGACGTCCACGCTGCCCCTGCGCGAGCGCTTTTCCGCCACGCGCAGCCCGTGCAAGGCACCTGGGCTGAGGACGCTCGAGCCATCGAACCGCGTGACGTGGCCCCCGGACTTGGTCGGGGCGAGGGACTCCTCGGAGTCATCGGGGCTCTTGTACGGGGCCACGAGCTGCTCGTTGAACGACGCCGCGTTCGTACGCCGCGGGACGCTGGCCGACGGGGGAGCCTTCCCGACTGCCTCGTCGCCCTGCGTGGACGAGCCGGGACACGGAGGTGAGCGCGGGGTAGGTCAGTTCACGGGGCGGGCTGGCGCGGCGCGGCAGCGGCCGGGGTGCGCGGGGGGCGCCGAGACGCGTGGGCCTGGCTGGGGAGGCAGGTGACGAGCGCGGGCACACGCACCGGCTGCGACGGCATCTGGGACGACGCCGCTCCAGTGCGAGTGGGGAAGGGGCGCCTGCGGGGGTCGGGAGCGCCAGGGTCGTCAGCGTCGCGGCGCAGGAGGGCGAGTGTGTGTCTGGCAGTTGTAGGGGCCACCGGCGCGCCGTGTGCGCCCGCGACGCGCGCCGCAGCTCACGGAGCACGCGCAGGGCGCGAGAGATGCGGCGGCGACGACGACTCCATTCGAAAAGCGGCGTGGCGGCACACAGGTCCCGCGGCTACTGCAGAGATCTGCGGCAGGAACTCGAGGGCGCCCGCAACGCGGCCCCCCGCACCTAAATTACGCTCATCTGTCGTGTCCCGGCGTCAAACGCCGCGCATCTGCGCCTGGGGCCCGGAGCGCGCTCGCCCTGCCGCGCGCGCTGCGTGCTGCGCCCGTCGCTGCGCCCTAGGGAGGCAAGTGACGCGGAGTCCGACCACGGAGCCAGTCTGACAATGCACGCCTGTGCAGGAACTGCACGAGACAGCGCTGCCCTGCGGCTGCTTCGCCTCCCAGGCCCCCCCCGGCGCGTGCCGGCGTCGCTGACTCATCGCTGGCGTCTTGCAGCGAGCAGGGGGGGCGTTTGCGCGCCGCACGCGAGCGAGGTGCGCGAGGGCGCCGCCTGCGCGCCCCCCCGGGCACTCTCGTTGATCTTGTCACGCGGACGGCTTCGCGCGCGCGTCCCCGGCGCCGCTGCAGTGCTTCGCAGCAGAGCAATCGCGTCCACTCTCCCGCGAGTCCCGGGCGGCCAGGAGCGAAGCGTGCGCCATGGGGTGAGCGCTGCACCCCGCCGACGCGACGCGTGCCGCGCCTCGCCGTTGGACCCTCGCGGATGACGTGCGCGCGGCCGAACTGGGTGTCACAAAAGAAGGACACGACCCGGGGGGCCTCGGGCGCGTGACGACACGCTTTCCTCGCGACTCTGCGCCGTGGTTCTTCTTCTCGATGCCTTCGCGGGGAAATCGCGTCGATTCCGCCACGGTCCTCGACGTCACGGCTGTAGAAGCAGCTCGGATGGAAGGCGCCCCGCGCGGCGTTGTCCGGCGCGCAAATCGACGCCGAGTGCCGCGCTGCTGTAGATAAACCTTCTCGCTTTGTGTATGCGTGCCGCGCAGGATGCCAAGCGCCGGGACGGCCCTGCTCCGCGGGCCCTCTGGGCACACGAGCGGCCGAGACTGCTCCTGCGCGGCGAAGAAGAAAGGCTTCGGGAAGGCCGCTCCTCCGCCGCCGAAACCAGCAGCCAAGAAGACGAAGGGCCCCACGGCGCGGCCCACGAGGCGCCAACCGGCCCCAGGTGCGCCCCGCTCCACCCCACGCCCTCTGCTCCACAGCCTGCACGCCGCGCACGCCCCTCGCGTCATCCGATCGACCGCACACGACCGCGGCCCGCATCCCCTGCGCCGACCAATTCAACGCAATACACCCCCTGCATGCCCCCTTCGGCGCCGCACGCCCTCGGAAGCTCAGCCCCGCCACTGCACGCGCGTCTTGCCGCGCGTTCCGAGCCGCTCGCGCCGTCCCGAACCGCGGCGCAGGCCAAGGCCCGCAGCAGATGCGCGTCGCCGCGCCGCCGGACTCCCCCCCTGACGACGGCGTCGACCTCCTGGAGGACGCTGAGTTCCAGGCGAGGCTGGCGCGTACCCGCGAGCAGGGGGCGCAGCGGCAGCGGCAGATGCGCGCTGCGGCGGGCCCGCTCGGGCCGGCGAACGGCGGCGCGATCAACTACGACGCCCCGCCGCCGATCACGGCCACGCTGGCGTCGAACATCACCAACCCGGAGGACGCGCCGCCGGGCGCGCGCAACGCCGCCGGCGTCGCGGTCGCGGCGATCCTCGCGGGGATCCTGTTCCTGACGTCCGGTGCGCGCCGTCGCCCTCGCGCGCCGCCGCCGTCACACCCAAACTCACACTGGCATATGTTTTCGCGTTCACGCATTCATGTGTACGCTTGAGCCGTGTTCGCGTGTGCGCTGCAGGGGTCCTCGACGGCCTCGGCGGCGGCGGCGGCGCGCCGACGGCCGTGGACCAGCCAGGACTGACAAAGGAGCAACGCAAGGTGCTAACGGAACAAGCGAAAGAATTCGAGGCGAAACTGGCCGAGGACGCGAGCGACGCGGACGCGCTGGAGGCGCTGGCGGTGACGTACGCGGAGCTGGGGCGGTTCGCGGACGCGGAGACGAAGCTGGTGCGGCTGACGGCGGCCAAGCCTGGCGACGCGGATGTGTTGCGGCTGCTGGGCGAGACGCGCGCGCAGCAGGGGGCGTACAAGACCGCGGCCGAGGCGTTCCTGAAGTCGATCGAGGTGCGCGCGGCGCGACGGTAGTGTTGTGCGTGAACCTGCCGCAGCGTGGCGACGTGAGGCTGTTGCGGGAGCACGCGCTGGTGGCCCCGACGCGCACGCGCGCCGCACGGCCGGCGCGTGGGGTAGCGAGCGCCGTCGGCGCACGCGGTCCCTGGGCGCGCGGAGCACTGCGAGCTGACTGCATCGCGACCTGCACGACGACCTGCAGGTCGATCGGCCCCTTGGGGGGCCTGACCGCGGCGCTCCAGTCCGCCCGGCTCGACGCCGTCAGCTCGCAGTGCTCCGCGCGCCCAGGGGCCGCTCGACGCCGTCGGCGAGGCGCTGCGAGCTAACTGCCTCGGTGCCGCGCGCCGTGCTCGTTGTCGCAGGTCTCCGGGGCTGGAGCGACGGTGGAGCAGCTGGCGGAGTACACGGGCGCGCTGGCCGCCGCGGGGGAGAACAAGAGGGCCGTGTCCTACCTGTCCAAGTACGACGTGCCCAGCGAGACCCCCCCCGGGGGGGTCTCGGTGTCGGACGTGCGGCTCCTGCTCGCGCGCGCGTACTCGCAGTGGCGCGGGCACGCGAACGAGGCGCTCTCGATCTACGACGCGATGCTCGCTGAGCGCCCCCACGACTGGCGCGTATACGCTGCCAAGGGCCAGCTGCTGAAGAACGAGGGCCGCGAGGCGGACGCGCAGCGCATGTTCATCCAGGCGCGGTACTACGCGCCCAAGGGCGAGGCGGTCGAGGCCAAGTAGGCGCGCGGTGTGACACGGGAGGACTGCTGTCAGGGGGGGTGTTGCAGCGGTCACCGCCGGTGCGTGGGGGCGCGCGCGGGTGATGGGGGCGCTCGGCGGCTGCGTCGCTGCAGAGGTGTCGCCGTGGCGCTGCCGGAAGGGCTGTTCACTGCTGCTGCGCCAGTCGGAGCGACATACATACATACACACTCGTGTTGCAATTCGTCGCGACGTGCGGTCTTGGATAGGCGTTTCAGCGACCGCGATGGGCGCTTTCGCGCCTCTGCGGGGTCTCGCTGCCCCGTGTCGGTGCGTGGCTTCCGCGCGGCCGCGCCCGCTGCGCGCGGCGGGGGCGGTGGGCGGCAGCGGCGCTGGGTCGGCAAACGAGGCCTCTGGCGCGTCGCGCATGGGGAAGGGCGCCGAGGAGGACCCGGAGCGTCGCAAGAACGTCGCGCTGTACAGGAGCATTGGGCCGCAGGGGTCGACCGGGACGTACCGGGGCGTTGAAGAGGAGCTGGGCACCAGAGCCTCTGGGCGGCCGCGCGTGAAGCCGGAGGTCCTGTCGCCGGCGGGCGGCTGGGAGCAGCTCCGTGCTGCGGTCGAGAACGGCTGCGACGCAGGTGAGGGCCGACGCGGAGCAGGACGATGCGTGCGTGTTGATCGCCTGCGACAGATTGATGACCCGCCGCTCTCCGTCCATGACCGCGCATTTCCGTCTCCGCTACAACCTGCAGTCTACTTCGGAGTCGAGGGTCTCAACGCGCGTGCCAGAGCGGCCAACTTCACGCTCGACGAGCTCCCAGAGGCCCGTTCCCGACCCCCTACGGCTTCCACGCACCCCCGCGCGGCCCCCAGACCCGCATCACGAACCATGGGATACCAGGAGCCTCGCAAGACGTCGCATTCTCATGGTATCCCATCGTTCGTGCATCCGACCCCGCGTACCCCACGCCCGGCGCCGCAGGTCATGACATACCTCCACGACCGCGGAGTCAAGGGCTACGCGACCATGAACGTCCTCATCTTCGAACACGAGCTCCCCACCGCGGAAAAGAAAGCCAAGGCGTTCGCCCGCGCCGGCGTCGACGCGGTCATCGTCCAGGACGTTGGAGCCTGCGAGGTCCTCCGCCGCGCGGCCCCCTCGCTGCCGCTCCACGGGTCCACGCAGATGTCGATCACGTCAGGCGAGGGCGCCGAGTTTTCTCGTAGACTTGGCACGGACCGCATCGTGGTCGGGCGGGAGCTCTCCGCGCGCGAGATCGCGCAGGTGGCCGCGCGGACGGACGCGGAGATCGAGGCGTTCGTGCACGGCGCGCTCTGCGTGTCGTATTCGGGGCAGTGCTGGTCGTCGGAGTCGTGGGGGGGGCGGTCCGCCAACCGCGGGCAGTGCGCGCAGGCGTGCCGCATGCCGTACGGGCTGATCGTGGACGGGCGGCTGCGGGAGATGGGGGACTTCAAGTACCTGCTGTCGCCGCAGGACCTGATGGCGCTCGACCTCATTCCCGAACTGGTGAGCGACAACGCACCCTTTTTATTATTCATTCATTTCTAGTATTCGTTGCTAGGTTCGTCGGTCTAGGGTTGATTCGCCGGTCCCGCTCCTGCTTCCGTGCTGCGCGGCATCGATCTCCGGCCCTCGCATCGTCCCTCTTTTCAAGTTGAAGAGCGGACTGTGTTTCATGATGTTGCGTGAGTCCTTCGCCGCAGATCGAGGCGGGCGTGACGTCGCTGAAGATCGAGGGCCGCCTCAAGGGCCCCGAGTACGTCGCCGTCGTCACGCGCGCCTACCGCGACGCCGTCGACGCCGCGTGGGCCGCCCTGAGCAGCGACGACGCCCCAGCGACCGTCGACGGCGCGGCGATCGGCGCGGCGGTCATCGACGAGCCGCGCAGGCTCGCGCTGCGCCAGGTCTTCGCGCGCGGGCAGGACGAGCACCACGACGGCCTGACGCAGGGCTTCCTGGGGGGAGTGAAGCACCAGACCCTCGTGCGCGGCCGCGCGCCGCGGCACCGCGGCGTGTGCCTCGGCCGCGTGGTCTCCGTCGAGCCGTCGCGCTCCGCGGCCGGCGGCCGGCGCGGCGCGAGCGCGGCGCGGCGCAACCGCCGCCGCGCGGGGCGCGCAGCGGCGGCGCCGGGGGGGGTGTCGTTTGGGTCGAGCTGCTTGGGACGGAGGTGAAGAAGGGCGACGGCGTGGTGTTCGACGTTGGGGATCCGGAGCGGGAGGAGGCGGGCGGGGCGGTGTGTGGGCTGCGCACGCAGGGGGGCGCGCGCGTGGAGGCGTGCGGGGCGGGGCTGGTGGGGATGGTGGTGGAGGGGGCGGGAGCGGCGCGGCTGAGGTGAGCGAGCTGTGCGCGCAGCGATCGATCTTCCGTGCCGATCTGGCATCCAAGCCACACACAGACAGCTGAGGTTTGGCGACCCCTAGTGCACACACACACACACGCATTCCGCTCCAGTGCATCAGACGCTGCGCTCTCAACGGAGGGCGCAGAGAGACTGCAGCGTGTGTTGTAGGAGAACGCTGCGCGCGTGCGTGTGTTCACCAGGGTACTCGAGAGAAATAATAAGAACCATCTGTTGTTGTTCTATCGCCGCTCCCTCTCGCGTCCACGCGGACCTCATCGATCCGCCCCCACCCCCACCCCGCCTCCCACCTACCCCGTCCCCCGGCACCCACACCGTCCGACTCGTGTTCCCTTGCAGCGAGGTCGAGCCTGGCGCCCTGGTGTGGCGCACCCGCGACACGGCGGTCGAGTCCGCGGCGCGCGCGAGCTTCGACGCCGTCTCCGACGCGGACCGCCGCCGCGCGCCCGTCGTCGCGGCCGTCGAGGGCCGCGTCGGCGAGCCCCTCACGCTGCGCCTCACGGACCCCGCAACGGGCGTCTCCGCGACCGCGGCAACCGCATCGCCGCTTACCGCGGCGCAGAAGCGGCCGCTCGACCGCGACGCGATCGCGGCCGCGCTGGGGCCGCGCCTCGGGGGCGGGCCGCTGCGGCTCGCGTCGCTCGACGTGTCGGGCCTCGACGACACCCCACCGGGGGTGTTCCTGCCCGTGGGGGAGGTGAAAGACGCGCGGCGCCGCGCAGTGGACGCGCTCGTCGAGCTGCGCAGGCACCACCCGCGCGCCGACGGCGTCCGGTCGAAGTCCGTCGTTCCCGGGCTCCTCTCCGACCTGCTCTCGGCGCCGCTGCCGCCAGTTGCCGCGGACGCGCCCCCGGCCGTCCGGATCCTCTGCCGCACGCCGGAGCAGGTCGCGGCGGCGATCGAGGTCCCGTGGCTCGACGAAATCACGCTCGACTTCCTCGAGGCGCACGGGCTGGAGGAGTGGGTTCGCCGCGTACAGCGCGCAGGGAAGCGCGCGGTGGCGGCCGCGCCGCGCGTGCTGAAGCCCGGCGAGCAGCGGCTGTGCGACTTCTACCTCGGCCTCGGCGCGGACGCGCTGCTCGTGCGCAGCGCGGGCCTCCTGCAGCAGCTGCACGAGGTAAGTCACAGTCGCTCGTAATCACACACACACGTCATTCCCGACCCACACCTGTGTATCAACATGCCGCACTATCATTTCCTCGTCTTCGTGTATGAGACCACGATACGCCGCGCTCGGATCGGGATCCGCTTCCGCCGCCCAGGCACGGCACGGCCTGTGGCTGCGACGCCCTGCGCCACCCAACCGCACCCACGACCGCTCCCGCACCCCGCGCCGCGTGCGTGCAGTACGGCGGCCCCGGCGCCCGCGTCACCCTCGCCGACGGCACCTCCGCCGAGGTCCCGCCGCTTCTCGGGGACTTCAGCCTCAACGCCGCCAACTCGGTCGCCGCCGCGCTCTTCCTGCGCGAGGGCCTCGAGCGCCTCGCGCCCACGCACGACCTCAACGCGCACCAGATCGCCAACCTCGCGCGGTCGCTCCCCGCGGACCTGCGCGCCCGCATCGAGGCCGTGTGTCACCAGCACCTCGCGATATTCCACACCGAGCACTGCGTGTTCTGCCGGTTCCTGTCCAGCGGCAACAGCTACCGGGACTGCGGGCACCCGTGCGAGCGGCACCACGTGCACCTCCGGGACGGGGCCGGGAAGGACCACCTAGTGCTGGCGGACATGGGCTGCCGCAACACGGTGTTCGACGCGCAGGTGCGCACCTCTGCGCCGCCCTGACAGGAAGCGCAACAGCGGTCCTCGCATCTGCGGCCGGCGACTGACTCTCTCGTTGCATTCGCGACGCCGTGCTGCCGCAGGCGCAGTCAGGGGCGCGGCACCTCGCGGCGTGGGTCGCGGCCGGCATTCGCAGCTTCCGCGTGGAGCTCGTCGACGAGGCCCCCGACGCCGTCGCCCCCATCTTGGACGGCTACCGCGCTGTTCTGGAGGGGAGGAGGTCCGAGGAGGAGCTGATGGCGGCGCTGTCGCGGCTGCAGGACCGCAACGGGCGCGCGCAGGGCGTGGGCGAAGGGTCGCTCGCGGTGCGCGCGGAGCGCGACCGCGCGACGCTGAATCCGACGGCGGCGACGAAGCGCGCTGCGGCGCGCGCGTCGTGACGTTGGTCCGGCGAGACGCGGGCGGGTGTTCGGGTTGTCGCTTTGTGTCACAGGTTGCAGCTGCGACGTTGTCCGTCTCAGGAGGACTGCCCGCGAAGCGTGTGACTTCTCGTGGCTAGCTGGACCTCCGCTTGAACGACACGGCGCCCTTCTTCGCGTCGAACTCGACGGAGAGCGCCAGCCCGATGCCCTCCCACGGCCCCGACGCAGCAGAGCGGCCCGAGTAGTACAGCCGCCACTTGTCCGCGGCCATCGGGACTGCGACGCAGAAACAAAACAAAACGCGCGCTCAGCCACCGCATCGCAACGCTCGCGCAGCCCGTGGCCGCGGAATCAACACAGCTCGATGAACTAGCAGGTGGATAGAGGTTTTCGTCCCACTTTTGCGTCTTGGAGTAATACAGTGCAGCGCCGCGGATGACCTGGATCGACTTGGCGAGGAGTCGTTCTTGCGAGCCGTGAGCGAGCGAATTTCTGCCAACTCCTTTTCGGCTGCGTTGCTGGTCGGATGCAGACGACGGAAGGCCGGCAGCGAAGCGACCAGCAACGCAGCCGAAAAGGCAGAAATTCGCTCGCTCACGGCTCGCAAGAACGACTCCTCGCCAAGTCGATCCAGGTCATCCGCGGCGCTGCACTGTATTACTCCAAGACGCAAAAGTGGGACGAAAACCTCTCTATCCCGTGAACCGCTCCCCCGGCGGGTGCAGGGTCGTCCTGTGCACATCCTGTCTGTCTGCGTGTGTTCAAACTGCGCCTTTGCGCGAAAACCAGGCGAGAAAAATCACGTAATTTGCGCGCGAGCGCAAGCCAAGTCAGCTCCGCGGCCCCTCGCCCCCCCGCGGGCACTCACCTGGACACGGCGTCCCGACGCTGCCGGCATCCCACGCGCCGTCCGCGCCCGCGGTCAGCACGGGCTCCGGCAGCGCCTTCCACCCGTCCATTCCGTTCTTCGACGTCGCCAGCCCGATCGCCGTCGTGCCGTCCTCGGCCACCCCCTCGTAAAACATCAGATACTGCTTCGACCCTGCGTCACGAATCACCTGCTGGTGGCGCGGCCCCATGGCGTCCCACGCGTTGCCGGAGCCCTCGAAGATAATGCCCTTCTTCGTCCAGTCGAAGCCGGTCGGCGACGTCGCCACCCCGATCCGCGAGCGGCCCGTAGCGGGGTCCGCGGCGGCGTAGAAGAGTCGCATGTCGCGCGGACCCGCATTGAACATCTGCGCGCCGCGCACGAAGAGCTCGTCCCACTCCCCCGCGTCGCCTGCGGCCAGCGCACGCGCGTGCAAGCGCTGACGGCCCGTGCTATGACTAGCAGCACACGCAAACTCGACGCCGACGCGCACATGCGGTGCGGACCTGCGTCGAAGATGGCGCCGGAGTGGTGCTCGCCCTCGATCCGCGCCCAGTTCCGCCCGTCCTGGCTCAGCGCGAGCCCTGGACGCATGCGCAGCCCCTCCACGGCCGCCCCATCCGGGCCCACCGCGCCCACGTCGACGGGCTCGAAGTCGCCCCCCGTGTAGAACATCCAGTACATTCCCTCCCCGCCGTTCACGCTCCCGCTCGACAGCACCTGCACGTCGTGCGTCGTCACGTGCATCGTGTCGTGCGACCACCACTCGTCCGCGTTCGGCGCGAACACGACCCCGACGTCCTCCTCGCCGCTCGGGCCCTTCACGCCAGAGATCGCGCCGGCCCCGCGCAGCCAGTTCACGCCGTCCGAGCTCCTGCACGCACCCACAAACGCCACAGCGCTCTCAGTCGGACACACGTCCCAAACACACCCCCCCGCTCTCCGGCGCGGCACGCGCGCGCAGGGGCCGCACCGCGCGATCCCGACCGAGCCGGCGCCGGGCGCTACGGCGTCCACGGACTCCAGCGCGCCCCCCTGCTCCTTGCTGCGCCCGGTGTACCACAGAAACCACCGCGTTCCTTCGTCGTTGAGGAAGTACCTGCGACTCACGCACGCGGACGAGGCTGCCAGATACTGTGGCTGCTGCGTGGGGCGTGGGGCGCCCTGGATTTGTGCAGGAACGCGGCGATGGAGGCGTGGAGAAGGTTGGAGTGTTGTGTGATCCGTTCGCGATTGCGGCAGCGTGGACTCAGAAAGCGTTTCGTGGGCGCGATGGCGCGTTGATGATCGCGTGCGCGCAACGCGACGGTCCGCGGCGCCGGTGGGCGCCGCATCGGCGCGCGGCGCGGCCCTGGAGTGCGTGGCGGCGCTGGTCCGTGCGGCCCGGGGCGCGGGGGCGAAGGCGAACCTGACGACGGGGTACCCCACGCTGGCGTCGTCCCAGTCGCCGTCGTTCCCGAGGCCGAAGATGAGGCCTGCGGCCTCCGTCGCGGTCGCACTGTTGGACGCCCTGACGGCACTGCGTAGCCTGGACGCGCGCGCGCCGGGGGCGATGCGGGCGCTGGGCCGCCGGAGGCCGCAGGCGGGGGCGTGGGCGGCTCCGCAGAAGCGCGGGGCTCCCACGGCGGCCATGGCGGCGCGGTTGTGTCGACGAGAGAGTGCGCTGGAGCAAGGATCTGCGGATTGTGGAGCCCAGGTGCGTGGCCGTGCCCTTTGGACCGCGCGAGAGCGTCGTGCACGGTGGAGAGGGGGATCTGAGGCAATGGGCCGGTGCGTTTGCGGCGCGCGCGGGGCGTGCCGGCGCGCGTCGGGCTGTGCGTGGGACGGACGGGCAGGGCGTCGCTCCGTGCGCGGCGGCATCGGGGGGCCGGGGCGCGGGGTGGGAGGCAGGCACGCAGAGACGCTTGGCGCGGCCGGAAGAGTACCGAAAAGGCGGCGGAGCACCCGTGGGCGTGCGCGCGTGAGACGACTGGCGAACTGGCGCGCGAAATTGCGGCCCCTGGGTCCGGCGGCACTCGTGCTGCGTCGGCAGCTGGATCTGGCGCAGAGAGGGCGGTCTCGGGGGACAAGATGAGCTTCAAGCATCCGTCAGAGAGCAGGCTGGACCCCTCGGTAATGCCTGTAGCAGGTCTTCCGAGCTCGCAGGCCGCCAAGTGAGTTCCAACCACCCCGCTCGCGATCTTTCTCGCACGCACGTGCACAACCTAGGCCGCTGCGCGCTCCATTCATGTGCGAGGGAGTTTGACCGCTTCGCCCACCATCAACGAAGACCACGGTGTCCCTACCGCCTAGGCACCGTTGTACCCACGTTTCCGCCGCATTTCGCGCGCCACATCCACCTTTATCCCACAAACAACCGATCCAAAGCGCTTCTACCCGATGTTTCCCCTCGACTCCCCAATGGCGGGCCTCCGTGCCCTGCCAGCCTGCTCCCCCTGCGCGCGCCGCCACGCCACTCCGCGGTCGCAACATCCCCCTCCACGATCCCAATCCCACCCGATCTTCCAGCGCGCGGCCGCGCTGGCCCCGCAACGGCCCCAGCCGTCCCGTCCGCCCACAGCGACCACAGCTGCCAGGCCGCCACCTGCCGACCTCCGCCCGCCCGCACCGGGCCCCCACTGCCCGCCCCCGCCCCCGCCCCACCGAGCAGCCTCCACACCCTCCCCCGCGCGCGCCCCCCGCGCCCCGGCGACCCCCCCACCGCGCACAGCGGCACCCCCCCCTCCCTCGCACGCCTATGTGTACCCCCCCTGCCCGCCCCAGCACCCCCAGCTCCCTCACGCATCCTCCGCGCCCCCCCCCCGCGCCCCGCGCTCCGCAGATCCACCTTCCGCGGCGCCCCGATCGTCAACGACTGCGTGTACACCAACGGCGGCGCGCGCGAGCACGTCACGCTGCTCCCGAGCATCCGCCGCATGTCCGGCGACGCGCGCTCGCTGCCCTCGACCCTCCGCCGCAACGACATCTCCGGCGCCGTCCCGCGCGTCACGATCCCGCTTCGCACCGGCCGCTTCACCAGCCCACTCGACCCTGACTACGTCCTGCCGTCGCCGGGGGCGTTCGTGCCGGTGCCGGGGCGGTTCAGGCAGGTCCGTCCGAGCGCGACGATCACGCGGCGGGACATCTTCGGCGCCGCGCCGCAGCCGCGGACGAACGTGCGGTCGCCGACTGCGGCGCAGCAGGTGGAGGCGCTGGCCACGGCGGTGCGGGCGCCGCGGACAAGGGCGCCGGCGAAGCACCCGATGTGGAGCCTGAACACCAAGGACATCACGGGGGCGCAGCCGCGGACGTACTGGTCGCCGCTTGACCCGCGCTCGCATTACAAGCGATCGGAGGTGAGGGATGCACAGTGCAGTGTCGCTCCAGCTTGCGCCTTGCACCCGTCGTGGACGTGTGGGCGCCCCAGCGTTGGAGTAGCTGTACAAGCAGTCCCCGCCGTCGCCTGTGCGCTCTCAGGGCAAATGCACACTGAGAGCGCACTGGCGACGGGGCGACTGTACAACTACTCCAACGCTGTGGGTGTCGGTATGCCCACGACGGGTGGAGCGGGGCGAGAGGGGAGCGCGTGAATGCGTGGCTCGCCCGTGCCGTACTCGCGCGGCGAGCGAGCCGGGCGACGACGACTCCGGGCCACTTGTGCCACCCACCAGTCTGTCTTTGGGCTCTCTCGTCGGCTTTTTTCTGTCGTCTCTCGCTGGGGCTCCACTTGCGGTCCGCTCGCCCGCGTGCCCGCAGATGCTGGACCGGTCGCTGAAGGCGGAGGACATCTGCGGCCCCCCAAAAGCGCTCCTGGCGCACGGCACCAAGAACGTCGCCGGAACAATGCCCGGTGCCAAGCGCATTACCGTCATCAACCGGCCGCTCAACTTCATCGAAGCGTTCGCGCTCTGACGCCCGACCGTTCCGCAGCGCACGTCCGAACCACCGGCGCCGGAAACCTCGGCGGCAGCAGCGCCACAGTTGTTATTGTTGAACAATGCATGTTGGTGCCTGATCGTTCCTGGATCCCGCACTCCTGCAGCTACGCCACCCCCCCTCTGCACCGTCAGATGGGCGCGCAGCGGGCTGAGACGTCCCTCGCGCTCCCCTTGGCAGAACACATGTGACAATTGACACAGGCCCACGCGCGCTGCGAGCGGCGCTCGGAACAGAACCGAACGCGGACGCACGCAAAGCCGCCCTGCAGGCTCGGCGCCCCAACACACACTGCGGCAAACGGTTGCACGGTTGCTTGAAACAGATAAGTATTTCCTCATGAACACTCAAATGTACGAAGTACAAGGGCGTATGTATGTCTTTCACAACTTGCCGCGCGCCCCTAGGCGATCGGGTACGACGTCACGCGTCCGCTCGCATGCAGCGCCGACAACACCCCCCCCCCGCCCACAAAACTCAGCGCCTCAATCGGCTCCAGGTCCCCCCCCGCGTCCGGCGGACCCGGCGACACGTACCCCACGAAGCTCGGCCGCACCGTCACGCCGGAGCTCACCGCCCACAGCGCCACGCACCCGCGCGCGGGGTGGTCGCCGCCCAGCGCCACTGCCAGCCGCGTCCCATCCTCGCTCAGCGCGAGCCCCGTCACGACCGGGCCGGGCCAGCCCTTCCCCGGCGCGTCCCTCCGCTCCAGCTCGCTCAGCGGCAGCGACAGCACCGTCGGGTGCACCGACGGCGGTCCGCTCAACCGCATGCACGCCAGCTGGCGGCAGCCCTCGTACGCCACGAAGACCGTCGCGGCCGCCCTGGCGCCGCCCGGCCCCCACACCGCGTGCGACACGCCGCCCGACGCCCGCGAGGCCTCGAGCCGGCTGCACACCCACGTCCGTGTCAGCCAAACATGTGTCGTACCCGAACAGTCCCCCGCCAGCATGTACGACCCGCACTGCGACCACGCGATGGTCCGCGCCGGGCGCGGCGACGCCTGCACGCGCGTCTGCGAGCCCGTCGTCGCGTCCAGCACCACGACGCCCCCGCGGCCTTGCATGCTGTACGCAATCAGACCGCCGCACGGGGCCCACGCTAGGGCGCCGACGGAGCCCGTGGCGCCGCCCGGCGGGGCGTGGTGCGCGGCGGAGCGCCAGAGGCCTCCGGGTTTCGCGGCCCGGAGGCGCGAGGGCGACACGACGCCCTGCTGCGGCGCGTGAACAGCCGCGGGGATGTCCACGAGCCACACCCCCCCCGGGGCGCACCCGACGGCGACGACGCTGCTGGACTGCGGGCGCCACGCGACGCAGGTGGGTGCGGAGCCGGCGGGCAGGGCGATGGCGACGGAGGGGGGGAGCGCGGGGGGGAGTCGGCTCGTGGCGGGCGCTGCCGACACTGTTGTGACGAGAACGGCCGCGGTCGGAGCGCCCGCGACGACTGCGATGCGGTGCGCGTTGCCCGGCGCGGCCTGGGTGTCCAGGCGCTGGCAGGGGAACCCGCCGGAGTCTGCAGGAAGGAAGACACCGCCCCGGTTCGTTCAAACATGGTCGGCGCTTGCGTCGCCTTGATTGACTGGCAAACCGCGCCCCGGTTGCACAACGGCGGGAGCCGCCGCGAGCTGGCAAGACGGGCGCCGACGCGCCGCGGCGCGGCCGTGCGGGCGCGTCGCGCGGCCCCCGCGGTGGCGCGCACACACCTGCGACGCCAAGCGCAGCCGCCAGAGTGTCCTGCGGCGCGCTGATGGTCGTCCAGATCAGTCTGAGCGCCCAGAGAGCGAGGCGGATCAGGCCTGGAGCCGCGGGGCCCGCGTCCGCGCGCGTGTGCCGCCGCTGCGCGCCGCCCCGGGCTTCAGTCTGCACGCACGCGAGGCATTGCGATCGAGGATTGATGGTTGCGGGCTCACACGTAGAGGATCGACTGCGCCGCGTGGTAGGACGGGCGCTGGGCATGGCGGGCGGAGGCAGTTCGGGGCGGATCGGGCCGGAGAGAGCCCAGTACGGGAGTTGGCGCGCATGGAAGTTGTGCGTTGGCGCGCGGGGGGGTCGTGCGGGCCGACCTGGCCGTGTCCGACGCTGACGGAGCGCACGTCGTGCTCCTTCCGGTACGCCTCGTCGCCCGCGCGCGCAGACAGGTCCGGCAGGACGCTTGCGCCGGCACACACCCCGATGACTTGCACACCATCGCAGCTGCTCTGCTGCGCCACCTCGACGTCCACGAGCCTGCCCCCGACCTCCCCTATCGTCCTGATCATCTCAGTCACCTACAAGCGCCGCTGTCCCAGCCGGAGACCTCCGCGGGGCGCAGAACCGGCCGCTCCGGACTGCGGACACAACGCAATACACACTGGCCGCTCACGCGCAGCACGGGGCCGCAGGATGCGTCGCGAGCGCGCCGCCGAGTCGCGCTGGCCCACGGGCGGGCGCGGCGATGGCGGCGGGCCGCAGCCCGCCAGTCGGACGCGCTCGAACGGCTGTATGTCAGACAGGAGCTGCGCCCCGGGGCTGCGGGGCGGCCCCGCGCGCACGCATCGGGCCGCGGTTGCGCGGCTGGGTGGCAGTTGTTGGACTGAATCGGCAGGGCGGGTGCCCCGATCCGTGTCGCCTCGGCACGGCCAGTCTTTGAGCGTAAGTCACCTTCCGGGAGGGTCGCAGCCCGCAGTGAGCGTGGCGGCAGCGAGGCCCGGAGCGGACGCGGTGAGCGCGCGGAGAGCGAGTTGAGGAATCTTGTCAGGTGCGTGCGCGGGGAGTCCCGCGCCCGCGGTGCGAGGACGGGGCAGAGAGAGCATGGGGATGGTATCCGCGCGGGTGCCTTCGCGCGGCCTCGAGAGGCGCCACGTTCGCGCGGATGACGGGGACTTTATTCCGTTGGACCGCCTGGGCAGCTGCGAGTGCCCCGACGGTGTCGAACGACCCGTACTCGGCGGGACACAAGCTGCTGCGCCTCCGCGCCGCGCTCTGGACGCGATATTCCACCCGATGCGATCACACATTAATCATCACTCGCGGAATCATCGCGCGCCGTGATCGAAAGCTGCGCGGCTAGGCCGCGCTGGCGCCTTGCAAGCCCCCAGGCCCTCCGCTGCCCTCCCCGCGCCGCGACATCACCGCGATGACGCCCGACGTGCCACGAGCAGCGCACCCCCGGTGCCGTCGCGCCCGCACCGGCCCGCCAACCCGCACCCCGCGCCCTCTTCAGCGCCGGGGAACGCAAAGCACCACAGGGCTCTTCGTTCCTCGATGTCCGGTCCACCGTCACGCAGGACGTCCCCTGCTCCGCAGACAAGCCACGATGACGGAGCAGCGAGCCCGCTTGCGCACTTAGCTCGTCCGCGGAGGGCTCATCGGCGGCGGGAGCGAGCAGGAGAGCTGTAGCGCTCAGGGCCCGTGGCGGCTTCCGTCTGCAGCGGACGTGCTCGGTCGGCGCCGCTCCGGCACCACCACGATGGACTCGCGGCAGACCGGGCGCGGGGGCGGCCGCAGCGCCGTCACCGACGTCGGCGCCGGCGCGACAACCGCCACCCTCCAGTGTTCCTCCCCCACGGGCGCGGGGAACCCGGACACGCGCGAAATCGAGACGCTGCTGGCGAACGTGAACGAAGCGCTCAGCGAGCCGGGGTTCGTCGGCGCCGGAGAAGCGCTCACCGACCTCCAGGTACGCACTGCAAGGCCTCGGGCGCTCTGCGGTCGCCCGCGCGTGGCCGCTCGCGCCCGCCAGCCCCTCGCGCCCGCCGCGCCAGCACGCTCCACTGCAGTTCCCTCCCCTGCGCCCCCCACCCGCGCCACCCGACCGCAAGCACGGTCTCAGCGCCGCCCAGGCCCTCCGCCCGCTCACTCACGCCCGCCCCCCGCCCCGCCCGCAGCTCCATCTCTCCCGCGGCATCGCCGACCTCACCCAGACGCTCTACCAGCGCCTCTGGCTCGTCGCCCAGACCGCGGCGCTCTCCGGCGAGCCCATGACCGTGGTTGCAGCCTTCCAGCTGGTAGAGGCGCTAGCGCAAGTGTGCCGCGGGTGCTCGCAGGTAACGACCGACGCCCGCCCTCCCGCGCCGCGCGCCGCCAGCCCTGCGCCCCTCCGCCGCAGCCACCGCCGCCGCAGCCATGCGATCTATGCACACATGCCGCCGCCGACCGCGGCTGCGGCCCGGCGGCCCGGCGGCCGCGCAAGGCCCCGCGTCGCGATCCTCACGCGCGCGCAGCCCCCCGCGGCCGACACCGCCCGCTCACAGCTCTGCGCCGCGCTCTCCGATGCGATGCAACCACGCGCGTAGCGGCCGCCCCGCCGCACGCAGCACCCGCACCGCGACGAGCGGCCCGCGCCTCGGCCCCGACGACCCCCTCACGCACCTCCCCGCTCAACCCCGAAACAATACAATACCCCCCCCCCGACCCCCCCCCTTGCTGCAGGCGCCTGACTGGGTGGAGATCCCGCGGGATGTGGCGCCGAAGTGCGTCGTCGCCGCGATGGGCAAGCTCCGCGAGGACCCCGCCGTGCAGGCCGCGGGCGTGCGCGCCATCCAGTCCCTCACGGGGTGCCTGGTGTGCCACAGCCACCACGAGGGGCCTTTGCAGGACGCCATTGGCGAGGCCGGCGCGATCGAGGCGCTGGTCGGCGCGATCCCCACGCTGCGCGGCGCGATCGAGGAGCAGGCGGGCGCGCCGCTGCTCATGGGCCCGGGCACGTCGCCCGTGGGGGCCGGCGGCGGTGCAGGGCCTGACGCACCCCCGGGGGTCGACCCCGCCGCTCTGGACGACCACTGCCAGACGATGACGGACCTCCTGCACGCGCTGCACTTCATCTGCATCGGGAACCGCCCGAACCTCCTCCGGCTGCTCCGCGCGGAGTGCCCCGAGTGCGGCGTGGCGGGGGGGGAGTTTCCGGGCCTGACGCTGCTCGGGAACGTCATCACGTGGTGCGGCGCGTTCCCGGGCGTCGCGGTGCACACGGCCGTGCTCCTCAGCGAGGCCGCGTGCTCCGGCGTGCTCCCGCGCGACACAGCGGTCTTCCAGTTTGACTTCCTGGTGGTGCTGGCGATGGACCAGGCGGAGCGGCCGCGCGCGCTTTCCGGGATCATCTGGGCCGCGGGGCGCTTCCTGTCGTCGTTCTGCCGCCCGCGCGGCGCCCCGCTGATCGACTGGGACCACGACGGCGGCAACAAGGACCTCGAGACGGTGGAGTCGAGAATCGACAACTGCTGGGACACCTCGCACGCCCGAGTGGTCCCCGCGGCGCTGCACATGCTCCACCGGTACCTCGGCGAGGGCATCGCGGGCGCGGGCGTCGGCGACGCGGAGTCGGCCGCGGGCGACGACGCCCGCGTGGCCATGAAGCACGCACTTGACCTTCTCGCCGTCGTGGGGCCGCGGGTGTGCGAGAACAACCAGTGGGCGCGCGAGGAGACGCCGACGCTGCTCGAGCTCTGCTCGTTCCTCCTCGCCGTCGTGCGCGGCGTCGGCGACATGTGGACGCGCGCCGCCGCGCTGCGTGCGCTCTACTTCGTCCTCACGCACCCGCACGCCGCGGCGTGCCCCGGCTGCGCGCACCAGCTGCTCGCGCGCGCGCTCGGCGAGGTCGTCGACGTGATGGCCGCCGCGCGCGACGCGCAGCCGCGTTGCACGAAGGAATCGTTCGCGCTGCATACGTACGGCCTCGCCGCGCTCGGGCTCCTCCTGGGCCGCGTGCTGGACGCGCGGCCGGAGGACATCGACGCGCACGCGCGGTCGTGCCACGAGGACACGCTCAGCGACGGGGAGTGGTCGTCGGACGGCGGCCACGCCAGCGGGCACGACGCGACCACGCCGCTGCTCCTGCACCACTACTGGCCGTCCCTGCACGCGGCCGCGGACTACATGCTGCTGTTCGTCGGCTCGCCCGCGCGTCAGCGCGAGGGGTTCGACGACGAGCTGGGCGACACGGCCCCGCCTGGGTCTGACAGGGCGGACGGCGTCGGACTGGACCTCGAGATGACCCCGGGGTGTTGCAAGTACTCCTACCGGTGCTACCACCTGCACGAGCCGGTCAAGGGCCGCGAGGTCCTCCGCGCCGTCGAGGGCGTCACGTGCGCGCTGCTGAACCCCGTGCTCGCGCCCGGGGACGCGCGGGCTGCCGCGGAGCTGGCGGCGCAGTCCCCCGGGCCGGACCAGGGCATCAACGGCGCGTACGGCCCGCTCGGGAACACGCTCCTGCACCGCGTTGCGGCCTCGGGCGTCCCCGAGGCCGTGACCATCGTGATGGGCCTCGCGGGGCCGCATCTGGACCTGCTGCGGCGCAACCGCCACAGCGCGAACGCGCTGCAGCTGGCGAAGGAGGGGCGGCACGCGCGCGTGGCGGCGATCCTGGAGCGCGCGATGGAGGCCGCGGCGCTCGCGGCGCAGGAGGCGCTGCTCACGGAGCTCGACGGCGACGGGGGCGGCGGCGGGGCGGCCAAGGCGGGCGGGAAGGCGGGCAAGGCGCGGCGGAAGGCGCGGAAGCAGGCGGCGAGCGCGGCGGCGAGCGGGCAGGCGGCGGCGAAGGACGCGCGGGCGGCGGGCGCGGCGCAGGACGCAGCGGAGGCTGCCGAGCGGCGGCAGCAGGCGGAGGAGGAGGCGCGGCGGCGGGCGGAGGAGGAGCGGGCGTACGAGATGGCGCTGGAGGAGCGGCGGCGGCAGATTTTGCGGGAGGCGCAGCGGAGGGAGGAGACGGCGCGGGAGGCGGCGGCGGCGGCGGAGCGGCGCGCGGCGGAGAAGGTCGCGCGGGCGGCGGCGGCGCGGGAGGCCGGGCAGGGTGGCGGGAAGCGGAGGAGCAAGGGGGAGGAGAGGGAGCGGGAGAAGGAGAAAGATAAGGGCGCGGAGAAGGGGAAAGATAGTCTCCGGGAGAAGGAGCGGGACACAGACAGAGCAAGGGGCAGGGACGCGGGGGCGGAGGCGGCGCCGGTTGCGGGCGTCAAGGCGGGCTCGGGCAAGGCCAAGGAGCGCGCGGAGCCGCAGCAGGCGGGGTCGCCGGGGGCGAGGAGCAAGGAGGGGGCGGGGGCCGGGGGAAAGGAGACCGGTGCGGCACAGGGCGGGAAGCAGGGCGGGAAGCAGGGCGGTGCGGCGGCGAAGGCGGCCGCGGCGCCGAAGCGCGCGCCGGGAAGCGGCATCGCGACGGTGGTGGTGCCGGTGTCGAACGCTGGGGCGGCGCGCGCGCAGGCTGCAGGGCGCGGTGCGAAGGGCGTGGCGGGGCGGCCGATGGTCGCGACGGTGATGCCCGTGGCGGTGTCGGGCGGCGCGGGCCGCGGCAGCGGCGCGAACGCAGCGACGAAGCCTGCGGCGATCGCCGACGCGCCCGCGCCGGCCACGAACCCGTGGACGCGCAAGCCCGGGTCGCTGGCCGCGGGGGGCGGCGCGCAGGGGTCGCCGCCAAAGCCCGAGGACGGCGCGGCGGAGGCCGCGGCGGCGGACGCGGTCCCCGCGCCGCAACAACCGCAAGCGGCGTCTCCGCCCGCGATCGCCCCCGTGGAGCCCCTGGTTGGGTCCGCGCCGCTGGCGACGGAGCCGTTCGCGCGGGCCGCGCCGGCGCCGGACGTCGAGGCCGCGCCCGCGGTGCCTGCGCCGCCGTTCGGGCTCGGGTGGGGTCTGGGCGAGGCGCAGCCGGCGCCGCCGCCGCCCGGCGCTCCCGGGCCGCACTCGCTCATGTCTGACCCGCACGGCGGGCTCGGGTTCGGCGGTCCGGGCTGGCTTGGGCTCGGCGGGCTGGGCGCGGCCGCGGGCGCGCACGCGGGGAGCCACGACGACGACGACGGCGCCCCGGACGACGACGGCACTCTGCGGCATCTGCTCGGGGGGCTTGCGCTGGGCGACGACGGCGACGACGGCGACGCCGCGGCGCCGCAGAGCAAGGCCAGCGCGCAGCCGGGCCCGCCGCCGCAGCCCGACGGCGCGGGGGGACTTTTCGGGTCGTTCGGGGGGTCTCCGTTTGGCGGCTTCGGATTCGGCATGCTCGGCACGTTCGCGTCGGACAGATGGGGCGGCGGGAGCGCGGGCAGCGCCGAGAACGTCGCGCCGGACGCGGCCGCCCCGCCGGCGGGCGTCGGCGCGGCGCCCAACGGCGCGGAGCGCCACACCGTCGCCAATGAGAACAACAACGCCCCCCGGGGGGCGTCGGTCCCGGCCGCGGCGGCGCCGCCGCCGGACCAGGGGCGCGCGGGCGGCGGCGGCGGTTCGGCGAAGCAGCACGCGCAGGGGGGCCACGCGAGCGCCGAGGAGCCGCGAGCCATTGGGCGGTATCTCTGGTTGGGTAATTTGAAGCACAACGTCCCGCGGCCGGCGCTCCTGCGCGTGTTCGAGCCGTTCGGCGCGATCCAGGACGCGGTGACGTTCCCGGGGATGCAGTACGCGTTCGTGAACTTCATGACGCGCGCGGACGCGGCGCGCGCCGCCGAGGCGCTGCACGGGACGGTGATTCCCAGCATAACGGGCGACCGGCGGCTGATTGTGCGGGCGCGGCCGGCGAAGCAGAAGCTCGGGCGCGTGCCGCAGGGCGAGGTGGACCCGATGCTCGCGCCCGCGAACGGCGGCTCGGGCGGGTCGGGCGGCAGTGTGGGGGACGGCACAGGGAAGGGCGCGTGGGGGGGCGGCAAGGGGGGTGTGTCGGGCGGGGAGCGGGAGGGGCGCGCGACGAACGGACACGGATCCCCGCGGTCCATGCCGGCCGAGGGCGCGCCGACGCGGCACCTCTGGCTCGGGAACGTGCTGTTGCGGCCGCCGGCGGGCGCCATCGAGAGGCTGTTTGCGCAGTTCGGGAAGCTGGACAACGTGCGGACGTTCCCGGGGCTGTCGTACGCGTTCGTGAACTTCGTGAGCGACGCGGACGCCGCGCGGGCGCGGTACGGCCTCGACGGCTCTCAGAGTCACCCGGCGATCACGGGGGGGCGGGCGCTCATCGTGCGGTTCCAGAACTCCGGGTCCGTGGGCGGGAGCTCGCAGCAGGGGTCGACGGGGGGCGGCGCGGCTGTGGAGGCGGTGCGGTGAGGTGAGGAGGGGGGGGGTGTGCGGTTTGAGGGATCGAGGTCTCGGGGGGAGTTGGGGAGAGGGCCTGTGCGGGGTGCGAACAATAGGAGGGCGGGCATGTGACGCAGGCGTCTCGTTCGCGTGTGCGTCGCGGGGAACTGCGACGGAAGGGAACCACGGGGTGTGTGCGGTGCTCAGGGCCGCGTTGCTATCTGCGCACAACAGTAACCATGGCCCGTCCATCACGCCGGCTCGCGCCTAAAACCCCGTGCGGCGAAGCGACACTCGCGGCTACAGGAACGCGACGCCACAGCGGACGACCACTGGCGCCGACCGAACCATACAAAGCGAGCGACGACGCAGTCGTGCCACAGCGTCGTCGACCCCCCACCGATTTCCCTCGCTTCCTCACACGCATTCATGCACCGCACCGACACTCCCCCCTCCCACCTCCTCGACAGCTGCTCACGGTCCCGCGCGCGCGGAGCCCCTGGACCCGCCCCGCGCCACGGAACTAGCCGACGAGGTCACCGTGCCCGTTCCGCGCGACGTCACCTCCGCGGACGCGACCCCGGGGCCCTCGACCGTGCGCGTCGTCGTCGTCTGGCTGCCCCCGGGGGTGTCGACCGTCTCCGTCGCCTCCCGCACCGTCGTGTCGTCGGCGGCGGTCGGAAGCAGGACGGCGTCGATGGTGTGCACGACGCCGTAGCAGGAGAGCGCGTCGGGGGACGTCACGGCGGCGGAGGAGCCGCGCCCGACGATGCGCACACCGGACTCCCCCCTGTTGACGGTGAGCGTGGTGCCGCCGAGCGTAGTCAGGGACTGGCCGTCCTGCGAAGCGACGGGGGACGGGGGTTGGCGCGGATCTGGCTGAGCGGTCTCTGCGTGCGGGTGCTTCGCGGAAAGAAAAACAGGGAAACTACGACTTCGATTGCAAGTTGTTGGTCTAACTAATGTCTGTTCCAAGTTGAGCTGCGTGTGCATCGCTGGGGCCGTGTTTCCACAGACGGAGACGCGCCGCGGTCAGGTTCGGGCGAGATCTCACCTCGAGGTCGGCCGCCTTGGCCGCTCGTCCAGGCACGACGTGGTACTTGAGAACGTCGCCCAGCAAGACCTTGTTTCCCAGTAGAGCGTCCTTCGACACTCCCAGGTCCTCCAGGAGCCCCAGGAACGCCGCCTCCGTCGGCGCGAACAGCGTTCCGGAGAACTCAGGCCGCTCCAGAGCCCCGAGCAGACCCGCGCCCCTCGCAGCCTCGACCAGGGTGGGAAGATTGCCGAGCAATTCAGACGGTGAGGTGCAGCAGGCGCAGGCGCCGCAGGTCACCTCGCAGAACCGCGACCCGCCGCTCGGCGGAGCCTTTTGCATAAATCCGAACGAACACTTGCCGAAGTCGCGCTGCTGAGCGCAGGAGAAGTCGGCGGAAGGGGCAACATCAGTGCACCCACAGCCCGGCACGAGGACCGCGAGGGACCCCTGCGGGGGTCGTTCCGGACGGGGACGGACCGCTGTGAAGTGCGCTGGGGGCGCGGAGCGGGCGGGGGCGGGGCTGGCGATGCGCGGTGAGGATGTGTCTGTGCCTGGGAGGCAACGGCGAACAGGAGGGCGCACAGGAGAGCGCCCTGCCGTGTTGCGCCGCGGAGCCGGTCCAGCGCCATCTCTTCGACGTGAGAAGACGCCCGGCCGGGGGCTGCGCGACGGTCGGGCCACGAAGCGCGCGGGTCCAACTCTGCGGGTAGTTGCAGCTGTGGGCAGCGTCGAAGTCGCACGATTCTGAGCGCGAAGCTGCGAGGAGACGGTCCAAATTGACCGCAAGTGTCTCGCGCGCCCGCCCTCCGCGCGGCGCGCCGGTCCAACTGGGCTGCAGTTCCAGCTCACATACGCATGAGTCAGGTCCGCCGCGGCCCCCGCCGCGCAACGAAACGCTTCCGCCCTCACATGAGGTTCTGGATTTGCCGGTGGACGCCGCAGAGGTAGTCCACGTACGACGTCCCGGACGCGGTGCGGTCCTCGACCAGCCTGTTGTAGAATTCGCTCTCCCGCGCCTCGCCCGGCCGGAGGACGCGCATCCGGAGCGGCCGCTGCCGTCGGTTCTCGATCTCCTCGACCACCGCCCACAGCGCGCGGCTCAGCGGGGTGTTCTGCCGCGTGACTGCCAATGACAACTTGGCTGCCGCCGGAGTCTTGTCGCGAATGGCTAGGTAGCCCTCGTGGCCCAGCAGCTCCGACACGACCTGCGGAGCGCGTTTGCGGGCGAAGGAGGGAGCGTCCGGCCGCTGCGGGGTCTCGAAGGTCTCAATCAGGCACCGAGAGTCGAGGAAACTCGACTGGGAATCCGTGGCGCACCTCTGGCTGCGACGACACGCCGAAATGCAGCACCGCGTCGAAGCCGTCCTCGAGGAGGTACACGCCGTCCGACTCGATCAGCTCGCTCGACAGCCGCATGCGCGGCGGCATCCTGATGCCCCCAAACACCCGGAACCCCCCCCGGGGGGACTCCCCCCCGTTCTCAGCCCCCTCGGCGTCCTCCTCGAACCCGTCGAACAGCCACGGCGCCGTCTCCCGCAGCGTATCGATCCGATACATCGCCGGATACACCGTCGACGACGCCGCGGCCGGGCCCTCGGCCATCGCGGCCGCCACCGCTGCCGCGCGCACGTCCGGCGTCGCGTCCTGCCGCAGCGCGGGGGACTTCAGCAGCGCGTTCGCGTAGAGCGGCAGCAGCTTGAGGCCCTCCGGGAGGATCAGCTGCGCCATCGACGTGGACGTCGCGCAGTATTTTCGGTACGCATGCAGCACGGAGACGACATGCCGGGTGACATGCAGGCGGACGTTCGCGAGGCTGCGGCCGGGGAGCTGCATGAGGACGCGGCGCTTGAGCACCGCGACCTGCGCGTCGGTGTCCGCGGTGCGGAACACGTGGCCCAGCGCGGCGGAGGTAGGGCGAGCCAGCGTGTGGACGCGCACGCGCCGCTGGCCCTCCGGAGTGGTGTAGAGCAGCGCGGCCTGGAGGAAGACGTGCGAGCTGTCCTTGAGGCGCTCGTCGTGGCGCAGCGCGACGATCACGCTCGAGTCAGGCCCAACATGCGGCAGGTCGCAGTCCTGGGGGGTGCTGCGGAAAAAGGACCCGTAATAGTCCTCCACGGAGATCCCCTGCGAGGTGCGGACGCGCAGGATGGCCTCGAGGCCCGCCGGACGCGCGAGGGCCGCGCGGATCGTCGCGGCGAGCTGCTGCTGGCCGCTCGGGGGCGCCCAGGAGGGGATGTGAGTGGTGCTGCCTGACGTCAGCCGGGGGAGGACTGAGAGGGTCGCGACGTCCATGTACGTGCCGGGGCGCGGGCACAGCACGAGGTCGATCGACACCTGCGCGAACCGGCGGAACCGGCGCATCGTGAGTCGCGAAATCTCGATTGCCGGCCATGCGCTGAGGGGCTCGCGGAGCACCGCACGCACCTGCGCCGCAGCAGCGTCCGCCGCCACACGCTCGACCTCGCTCTTGTGCGCAGGATGCAGCACGCTCAGCGCCTCGGACTCGCTCTCCGGCGGCCGGTTGCACGCGTCCCCCCGCACCGCCAGTGCCAGCGCGCCTTCCGTCGGCAGCTGGCTCATAAACGCGTGCACCTTCCCGCCGAGCGGACGCAGCTGCTCGATGCACGCCCGCACCGCCGCGAGCCCGCACGACGGCGTTTGCGGCGCATCCTGCGGCCGCTGTTGCGCGTACTGCCCCGCGCTGCCGCCCTGGCCGGCGCCGAACAGCCCCGGCAGATCCTTCAGGAGCTGCCGCACGGCCTGCTCGCGCGGCTTGAACGGCACCAGCGTCTCGTACGCCGCGGGGGCGTACGGCTCCGTGAGATCCGGCATCACCAGCATTTGCGGGGAGGGTTGGGATCCGTCCTGGAGGCGCTCTGGGACCTGGAAGAAGGCCACGTGGCGGTCGTGCGTCGCGATGCCGATGCGCGTGCGCTTGCTGCGGCCCAGCGCGGGCAGCGCGGCGAGGATCGCGTCGCAGATGCCCTGAGTCAGGCCTGACTGGACGGCCGCGGGGGAGGTGTCGATCAGGAAGACGTGCGCGGGCTCCATGGGCTCGCGGATGCAGTACGCGGGCGGCGCGACGATGTCGATGGACCCGCGGGTGAGCTCGGGGCGCTCGCCGACGTCGCGCCGCCGCCCGTCGGTGCCGAGGTGGCAAAAGTACTCCTGCGCGACCTCCGTGAGCGCGGAACAGAAGCAGCACACGAAGGACTTCCCTCCTGCGGGGGACGGGGGCGTGCGCCGGAACGACGTGGGCTCGGCCACGCTGTTCCAACACACACTGCGGCGGCGGCGGCATGGGCGGGGCAGCCATGGCGCCCGGTGTCCTGCGCTACGCGCGCGCGGCTCAAGCGCCGCAGCTGGCGTCCGGCGCAGTTGCGGTGAGAGCGGGGAAGGGGGGGGGTGTCTCACCGTGTATGAACCGGAAAAACGGGCACACGTACGCCTTGCAGCGTCCGCACCGCGGCGGCCCCGCGGGCCCGAAGTCCACGACGGGGATCCTGTCGTCCTGCGGCCGCGTCGGCGCGAGCGGCTGCACCAGCAGCGCGAGCGGCATATTGCTAGACGCCAACACATCGCTCGACACCGGCACCGTGTTGAGCGTCATGCGCATGTGCCGCGGCCCCGCGCAGCCGCGGTCCTTCACGGAGACGTTCGCGTACGACGGCGGCGGCGCCGGGTACTTCCCGTCGTCAGAAATCGTGTAAAAGTAGTCCTCGCTTCGATCGTCCGTGGGGGGCCGCGGCATCACCGCGGGGTCGATCCCGGGCCGTGCAGCGCTGGCCGGCGCCCCGTGCTGCTGCTCGCCGGGCCGCTGGCTGAACTGCGGCGCAGGCGGGGACTGCGGCGACCGCTGCAGCGGCGCCTGGCGGCGCTGCTGCGGGGCCGCGGGGCGCCTGCGGCGGCCGCTGCGCAGGCGGCTGTCCGGGCCGCGGGCGGCGCCGCTGCGGGCGCGTGCGGGCGGGGCGCGGCGGCGGCGGGCGACCGCCCATCGTCATTCCGCCGAATTGCGCGGCGAGCTGGGCGGGCTGCATCGGCCGCGCGGGGCCGCGGGGCGGCACGGGGCCCGTGGGGCGCGGGGCGCCCATGCCCTGGAGCGGCGGGACCATCATGGGGGGGTTGGAGGGGGGGGTCGTCGGCCGCGCTGCGGGGGGTGTTCCCATGGTGACGGGGGGGCGGGGTCCAGGGAGCCAGCCCGGCGGCGGGGGGCGAGCCGGGCCGCGCGGGTCCGGTCCAGGCCGGTAGCCTGGCGGGGGGCCTCCGGGGCGCGCGCTCGGCGGTGGCGGGCCGGGGCGGGGTGGTGGTCCTGGGGGCATTTGAGGGGCGCCGGGGCGCGGTGGGCCGCGGAACGGCGGGCCGCTGGGCGGATGAGGAGGTCCTGCAAGGTGCGGGGGGGGCGGGGGACGGCGAGGTGGGCGGTGCGGAGCGCTGCGTGGTCCCGGGAGCAAGGGAGGCGGGTGGGTGCCGCTGTGTTGCGAATCGTGAACGGACGGGCTGGTTTCGTGATACGGCGTGTGGATGGTGGACTGGAGATGGCGTGGCGCGACGGGCGCCGTGAAAGATTGAGGCTGGTGGGTGTTACGGAGGCGCGATGCAGCGTGGGGGAGAAACACTGGGCCGTGCGCATCGAGCGAACGCCAGCACAGCGTGAAACTGGCTGGATGGCCTCGACAGAGCACGAGATCTGCGCGACACGCGCCGTCTGGCCCCGTGCGGCTGAACCGATCGCCCGGTGGCGCAGGATGTTTCGCTTTGTCAAGTGCCGCGCTCCCACGTCGCATGCACCCGCCGGGACGCACGCCAGAGCCAAGCCAGCAACAATGCCGTCCTCTGCGGCAAGCTCTCACTCGGCTCTAGGCGCTCGGGCGCTCGGGACGCACCTCGGGGAGCTCCGCCAGAGAGCGCGGCAGCACTTTGCGGGCCCTGCGGCCACGCGCCGGGCGGCCGCTGGTCCCGCTGCGGCGGCTGGCTCATCTCGCCGTCTACGTCGCTAGCTCCACGTGCCGGAACACGCACTGCGAGCTCCCATCCGGCCGCTCTGGCGCCCTTCCTCCGGGACAGCTGCTCGCCCGCGCTCGCTCAGCCAGCGCGTCAACCCGTCGACGTGATCGCCGCAAAGGAAAGAACGGGCTCTCGGGAGTGACGAGCGCGGGCGGTGGCCAGCCCTCTTCTGGCGACCTGACTGACAGCTGCGCTCCTGACTCATGAACACTTTACACTTACTTACTTCTACTCCCTGAGACACCCGCGGCACAGTTTCATCACCACACGAAACCGCCGTCATCCCGGACGTTCCGACACACCCCAAAACGCCAGCCTCAGGGCACAGCACCGTGCTGCACGCCCAAACACACAAGCCCCCCCCCCACCCCTCCATCCCGCCCGTCACGGCGTCCGCAGCGTCCTCCACGTCTCGTACGGCGCGAACTCCTCCTCGAAGTGCGCGCTCAGCGGCCCGTGCGCCACCAGCACGCCGTCGCAGATCACCGTCGGTCCCATGTCGGTATAACGCGGCTGGCACTCGAGGCCGTAGTTGTCGATGTCGGTCCGCACGCGGAACCCGGCCTCGTGGAAGAACCGCGTCACGTCGCTGTGGTGCGTCCCGGGGATCTGGTGGTACCACTCCTGGTGGCTATGCGTCCCGATAACGGCGGTGCGGACGCGCGCGCGGAACGCCTCGATCAGCGCGCGGTCCTTCGGATCGAACAGCACGAACTCGCAGCCCTGCAGCCGCGCGCGCGCCCCGGCGGTCAGCGCGGCCGCGAGAGCAGTACACGCTGACAAAGCGGGGGGGGGGGCGGTGTTGGAATTGCTACGGGGGGGTGTGGCTCGCCTGGCAGTCCATGTGGAAGACGTCCACGATCGCGCCGTCCGCGAGCTCGTCGAACGCGTCGGCGAGGTTGTCCAGGAGCCGTTCGACGACCTTGACGCGGGCCTCGCCGCGCTCAGGGGGGGTGTCGAACGCGGCGGCGGCGGCGGCGCCGCGGAACGCCGGGATGCCGTTGCGCTGCATGTGGCGCTCCAGGCGCGCGAGCGAGCTCGGGTCGACCTGCGCCCACACCGCACCGCACCACACCGCCGCGTTGTGCTCGCATCTGTTGTTGTTGCTCGCAGGTTTCTGCACGCGCTGGGCGGGGAGCGCGCGGCACGGCGCGCGCGCAACCAGTGCGCGCGGCGCCTGCGGAGGAGCCCGATCGGCCGAAGCGCAGGCGTCCCGCGCGCGCCCCCACCCAGGCCCACAGCGCCCCACACACACGCACACGTCAGCCTCCGCCGTGCGCGACCGGCGCGGGGGGCACGCACCTCGAACGCGGTGCCGAAGAACGCCGGGCCTTGCGGCCCGCGCAGCCGCCGCAGCGCGACGGCAGCGGCGGAGGTCCAGGTGCCCCAGCCGGCGCCGAGCTCGATCATGTGCATCGCGTCCGCCTCCGCGGGGACGTCAACGACGGCGCGGAGGACCGCGGCGGTCTCCCAGTACTCCTCGTCGACGCCTGGGTAGTCGGTTTTGACGGCATAGTGGTCGTCGCAACCGCTGTCTTTGATGGTCTGCAGCGCCTGGTAGCAGTCCTGGTGCTTCTGCTGGTACACGTTCTGCGAGGCGCGGCGGCGGCGTTGCGGCGTGAGGCCGCGGCGACGGGTGGTGAGGGCGGAGGGTCGGTGCCCTAGGGTGTGCGCCGGGAAGGGGGGGGGTTCCGGCGTACGAGAGCCTCTGGAACGCAGCGGTGTGCCGTCCTCAGTTACGAAAGGTGCACGAGAGCGTGTTTTGAGAGCAAACTATGCGGGGGACTGTACCCACTGGTGTGTGAAGGGTCCCGCCTTGAAAGGAGGCCCCTCCTCTTCGTCGAGGAGGTACCACGGGCCGTACGCGAACCCGTGGTCGTCTTTGACGAGGCAGAAGGTGCTGATTTCCGTCACCACCCCGACCCAGTTCGCCACGCCGTCGCACGGCACGTTGCCTTGCCACGGGGAGAGTGCGGTGATCGCAGGGTCGTGGTTGTAGTGCATTGCGGGCGCCAGGAAGTTCGTAGCGCGTACTGGCTGCGAGCTCGACGTCCCCAGCGCGCTCCAGTCCATCCTCAGGTCCTTCGGGGCCCGCATGACGGCTGCCAGCTTGCCCGCAGAGCACTGCTCCCCCGCCCCGGCGTCGTACAGCCACAGGCCCGCGAAAAACGCCGCGCAGACCCATCCCAGCACTGCCGATACGCGCGGCTTCGCACCGCGCATCTCGGCCCGACGTGTCGCTACGCCGCCAGCACCCCTACGCCCTGGCAGTGCCCTGGCAGTTACAGCTGCATCTCGGTGCGCGTGAGCAGCAAAATGGTACTAACGCTCTAGTGGTAGCAGACAACTAACTTAGGATACCGAAACTGCGCGAACCAGCGGAACTCCCCCCCGAACACGCGCCGTGGAGCCCGCAGCAGTTGACTGACAGACCACGATGCAATAGACCCCCCCGGACCTCCCGCGCGCGCACAGCCCGTCGCACCCGCCGGACGCACCGCCGGACGCGCCGCCTCGCACTTCACCCGCTCCCCCGCACTTCGTCACACCCCCCCCCCGCTCGGCTTTAACTCCACCCCAAACTCCCCCGCCATCTCCACGATCTTGGCGTCGCTCAGCCCGCAGTCGTACCCGCCGAAGATGCCGTCCCCGCACGGCCGCACCCACCGCGCGGCCTCCCTATCTAACTTCCGCAGCGCCACTCCTTCATTCTCGAGTGTCGAATACACCAAACACTCGGGACTGAACGGGTCCGCCGGCGCCGGCTTCCCCCCGACGATGTGCGGCCCGCGCACGCACGGCGGGTGCCGCGCCTGGTCCGTCCACCGCCCGCTCGTCATCTCCGCCGCCACCGAGTCCGCGAACGCGCCCCCCCCCCCCCGCGTACAGATACCGAACGTATCCGCACACAGCCGCAGCTCCGGGTACATTTCCCGCACGATGCACGCCTCGCCGCCGTCCTCCTCCTCCTCCGCGCCCCCCCGCCAGCTCGCCCCGCCGACTCCGTCCTCTACGACCCACTGCCTACGTCGCCGGAGCATCCGCGCAACCTCCGCGAGAGACGGCCAGTCGACGGGGCGCATGTCGGGGCGGAGCCGCACGACGAGGTCGTACGGCGCGCCGTCGTGCTGCTCCGCGACCTCGAGCATCCGCCACGTGCGCTGCATGCGCAGGAATTGCACCACCATGGCGTGTGCGCGGTGCGTGGGCCGCCCGTCCTCGGTCATGATGCAGTCGTACGTGAACTTGAAGACGTCGTCCGGGAGCGTGTCGGGGTCGTGGCCCTCCCACGAGTTGCGGCAGTGGCCCATGCCGTAGACGGGGCCTTGCGGGGCGACGCCGCGAGGGCGTAGGAGGGCGTACGCGAGCTGGAGGTCCTCGAGCTGCCGCTCCGTGCTGCGCCACTGCCCGAAGTCCGCGAAAATGTCCTGCGCGGGCCGGCGGCGGGCGGCGTCCGGGTGCGCCGCGGGCGCGCGCGGGCACGGCTGGGCACGGGGGGTGGCGGGGGAAACGCACCGCGAAGACGTCGACGTGGGCGCCCTGCTGCCTCCAGGGGTCGAGGATCTCGTCCTTGACCGACCTGAAGATCCCCCTGCGTGCGGAGGGGCCGGGCGCGGGCGCTCGCGTCGCGTTTCCGTACGTAGGGCAGCGGGGCGCTGCGGGGCGTGGCGGGCTCCAAAAAGCTCGGGGCTCCGGGACTCACTTGAACACGAACGTCCGCATCCCGCCCGTGATCAGCACCGCTGCCCGGGGCCGGTGCGGCCGCTCCGCGCCAAACAAGCACCGCAGCACGTGAAGCAGTCCCACGGCCAGCAGAGGCGCGAAACACAAGACAGCTATCGACCTGCGCCGTCTCCAGTTCCGCATCCCGGCGCCCGGCCACCCCGCGGCCCGCTCCTTGCCCGCACCCATTCAGACGGCCACGAACGACGCACCCATGGAGCCTAAAACGCGACCTCGGCCCACACCGCGCGTGATTTACCACCTGAAGCGCCCCGCGAGGTGCTCCATGCTCCAAGCGACCCAAGCGCGCAGGCCTGCTCCCCCAAAGACCCCCCCCCAGGAAGCCGCACGCGCTCCCCCTGCGCATCGCGCCCGTACAGCCCCGGACCCCCCCGCGGGGCCGCCACGGCACTAGACGCGCCGTTTCGGGCCCGCCGGCGCATACCTTGCACGCCACACCGTACCGGCTCCTGCACGTCCATCCCGCAGACCCCGCATCGCGGACGCACGGGCCGCCCTTCCTGCCACCTTCTGGAGAGCGTTCGCCACAGGAGAGCGCTCCGCGTGCCGCGCGCAGACGGAGGCAGGCGGCGGGCGAGGCGTGGGAGAGCAGGGCTGATCGCGGCGGACCACGGCAGGTGCGGCCTCCGGGCACACGAGGCGCGCATTCGCGCTCCCGCGTCATTTGCTGCTGTGTGTCTGCTAGCGCCGCGGAGGGTCGCGACGGATCGTGACGTCGGCGAGGCCGATGCCTCGGAGCTCGATCGCGGGCTCGCCCACGGCGTGGTCTGCCCCGGCGCCGCGAAAGCGCGCCAGGGGCGCGAGGTGTGCGCGGTGCGGCGCATGCGCTGTCCAGCTCGCCGGCGCGCACCTGCGAGCGCTTTTCGGGCTACCAGCCATTCCCGCGATGAACCATGATAGTACTCTTCCATATCCACGCACCCAGAGCGCCACCTCACGTCCCACCGACGCGTACAGCGCGCCGGCGAGCCCGGACCGGCACTCCGCGCCCCCGCCGCGCTCGTCCGCGATGACCCCGCTCACACCGACCCCCCGACCCGCACGCCCACGCAGAGAGCGCGCCGCACGATGGCGTTGAGCGCGAAACTCCTCCTCCCGGCCCTGCTAGTCGCCGTCCTGGGCTACGTTTACACGCAAGGCCCCCTCCTCCTCGCCACGTCCTACGGCCTGACCGCCGCGGCGGAGCTGTGCCTCAAATACGGCTTCCCCGTCCACCAGGTCGGCTCCGCGGGCCTCGCGCCCCTCCACATCGCCGCCGCGCGCGGACACACCGCCATCGCGCAACTCCTGCTCGACCACCGCGCGAGTCCCGTCGCTCTGACGGCCGACGGGCTCCCGCCGCTGTACGTCGCGGCGCGCGAGGGCCACGCGGACGTCGTGAGGCTGCTCGCGAAGCAGAAGGGCGTCGATGTGGACCAACAAGGTTTGGGCGGATACACGCCGTTGTTCGCAGCCGCACAGCACGGGCACCTCGGCGCCGTGGAGGCGCTGATCGAGGCCGGCGCGAACGTGGACTTCAAGACGCCGGACAAGCACACCGTCCTGCACGTCGCGGCTCTGCACGGCCACATTGCAGTCGTGAAAGTGCTAGCGAAGAAGACCACCTTCCCGGCGCTCCAGAACGCGGCCGGGTACACGCCGCTGATGTCCGCCGCGCAGCACGGCCACGCGGACGTCGTCGAGGAGCTCCTGAAGGGCCCCGCGAACGTCAAGCACGTCACCGAGGACGGCGTCACGGCGCTGCACCTCGCGGCGGGCGCCGGACACCTCGGCATCGTCCAGACGCTGCTCGCGCACAAGGCCGAGTACTGGCGCCGCACGCTGAGCGGCCGCACGCCGCTCCTCGCGGCCTCCGGCGCCGGCCACATAGAGGTTGTGCGCGAGCTCCTCGACGCCGGTGCCGTCGCGAACGCCACCGGGGAGCTGACGCCGATCCTGGCGTCGGTGACGTCCGGGCACACGGAGGTCGTGAAGCTGCTGCTGGAGCGCGGCGCCGAGGTGGAGGGGACGGTGGGTGCCGCGCAGGCGTCGCTCTTGCACGTGTGCGCTGGCGCCGGCCACGCCGACGTGCTGCGCGTGCTGATCGACGCCGGGGTCGACGTGAACGCCGTGGACGGCACGCTGCGCACGCCGCTGCACGAGGCGGCGTCGTCGGACCGCGTGGGCGTCGTGCGCGCGCTCCTTGACGCCGGCGCCGACGTCAACGCCAAGTCCCAGGACGGCGCGACGCCGCTGATCGAGGCCGCGACGTCGGGCCTGGTCGGCGCGATCGACGCGCTCGTCGCCGGCGGGGCGAGTCTGACCACCGCGAGCTCCGCGGGCTTCGCGCCGCTGCACTACGCCGTCGCCGGCGGACACGTGGCGGCCGTGGAGGCGCTGCTGAAGGCCGGCGCGGAGCCGGAGCAGCCGACGGAGCGCGGCACGACCGCGATGCACCTCGCGGTGGTCGAGCAGGGCGCGGCGATGGTCGATGCGCTCGTGCGCGGCGGCGCCGACGTGCACGCCGTGTACCAAGAGGGGATTCGTGCGGTGCACCTGGCCGCGAAGGCCGGGAACGTGGGGTCGCTGGGGGCGCTGCTGAAGCACGGCGCGAGCGCGGGCGTCGCGGACGACTCCGGCGCGACGCCGCTGCATCTCGCGGCGGGGAATGGCCACGTCGACGCGGTGGAGATGCTGTTGAAGAAGGGGGTGGATGTGGAGGCGCGGACGAAGGGCGGCGCGACGCCTCTGCATCTAGCGGCTGGTGCCGGGCACGCGGAGGTGGTGCGGGCGCTGTTGCGGCGGCGGGCGGACGTTGCGGCGCGGGACGGCCTCGGCGCGACGCCGCTGCACGCCGCCGCCGCGCACGGGTCCGCGGAGGTCGTCCAAGCGCTGCTCGAGGCGTCCGCGGCCGTGGCAGCGCGCACGACGGAGGGCGTCTCGCCGCTCGGCCTCGCGGCCAGCAACGGCAACGACGCCGTCGCCATGCTCCTCGTCCAGGCCGGCGCTGACGTGGACGGCCCCGAGGGCAGCGGCGCGCCGGACGAGATGCCCGAGGACGTCGCGGACGCGCTGGATCCGTCCCTCGGGGAGCCGCGCACGACGCCGCTCATGCTCGCCGCCTCCAATGGCCACGGCATCGTCGTGCGCATGCTCCTGCGCCACGGCGCGAAGCCGGACCGTCCGAACGAGTACGGCACGCGCCCGATCATGCGCGCCGCGCTCGGCGGCCACAGCCACGTCGTGGAGGTGCTCCTCGAGGCCGGCGCGGACGCGAACGCCCGCGACGGCACCGGCGCGTCGCCACTGCACGCCGCGGCGCTGAAGGACCACCTGCGCACCGCGCGCGTGCTCGTGGACGGCGGCGCGGAGGTCGACGTGCCGGACGCCGGCGGGTCGTCGCCGCTGCACTGGGCGGCGGCCGGCGGTGCGTGGCAGATGGCGCAGGGGCTGATCAAGAGGGGGGCGCAGGTGGAGCGGGTGAACTCGAGTGGACAGACGCCGCTGCACCGCGCGGCGGCGGCGGGGCACGCGAAGACCGCGAAGGTGCTGATCGACGCTGGCGCGGACCGGTCGCGGCCCGACGGGGCGGGGAACACCCCGGAGGACTTGGTCAGGGCGGGGGGGGACTCGAAGGGGTTCCGGGACACGGCCGAGGTGCTGCTGTCGGACGGGATGCGGGTGCCGTTCACGGCGACGACGTGACGACGGATGGAGAGGTGGGGGGGGTGTTGTTTTGGTCGGGAAGGCGTGTACAGGTTGTCGGACACGGGCTGTGAAGCTCGGACGGTGCGTGGGTATGGCCGGGGGCTGCGATCCGCGGGCATCGTTGTCCAGTGCGAGCGCAGGACCCAAGCGAGAAACACTTCCGCGCCACAGCGCGTCTTGCGCGTCGATTACATGCCGCCGCCACCGCGTCACGCGCCGTTGCCCCAAGCGGTCTGCGCTCCGCAGATCCTCCGGCGACCACCTTCGCTCTGCCGCGACCCTTCTGATCGCGCACTCCTCAGCTGAGCTGCCACTTCCCTGAGTCCCCCATGACTCCCCCCCTTGGTGAGTTGGTGGGCGACGCGGCTGGGGGGGCTGACGGACGCACATCCGGGGCGTCGTCCTCCTTCGCCTGCGCACCACAGTCACCTCCGCTAGCTGCCGCCGCCTCCGGCGCAGCCCTTTTGAGTCTCTTTGTCTGCACGACAGCAACGACGGCGCCCGCGACAACCAAAACGACCACCCCCGCGCCGCCTGCCGCGGCAGCGATGACCACTACTCCCGCTCCCGAGGACGATGATCCCCCCGCGGCTGACGTCTGGCCCGCGGTCGGCTCCTCGGCGCGGCCTGACTCGACTGACGACACGCCAATGTCGCTGACAACAGCAGTGATGCCTGTCCTGTCTGCGAGCCCGCGCTCGAGACCCGCAGGCGTGGCAGCAGCGCTGGTGGACGTGCGCTGGTGCACTGTCGTCGCGGACGCCTGGCTCCGCGTCTCGAAGGACGCCGAAACCGCATATGTGGCCCCTTGCAGCAATCGGCGCTTTGTTGCCGCAACGATGGACACGGACATGGTGACGTCGCCCGGGACGTTGATCCACTCCCGCAGCGCGAACTCCACCTGGCTGAGAGCTTCCGGCGTCGGAGTCTCCTGCAGGCAACGTCCAATCGTTCTGTTGTTGCTGTTGGAAATAAGGAGTGCGCGTTTGAGTTGTTGGATTCGATGAGGAGGGAGGCGTCTCACCGTGAACTGGATGGAGAGGCTCAGGGTGAAGCGGAACACTTGGGGCGGGTCGGTCGGCGGAGGCTGCGTGGGCACCGGCGCCCTAGTTTGTACCGGTCCGCTTGTTTGTACTGGCGCTGAAGGGGCCTGGGTGGGGCTGGACGGCCGACGAGGCGCAAATGTTGGCGTCGGGAATGGCCTACGCGTCGGCGCCGGCGCTGCAGTCGTCCTCGGTGCAGCAGTCGTTGGCGGCGCAGCTGTCGTCGTTGTCGGGGCCGGTGTGGTCGTCGGGGCGGCTGTCGTCGTCGGCGGGGCGGTGGTTGGCAGCGCCTGGCACGCGTCGCCCACGCCGTTCCCGTCACCGTCGCTCTGCTCGGGGTTGGCATCAGCGGGGCAGTTGTCCAGCCAGTTCACCACGCCGTCTCCATCGGCGTCCTCGCAGGCGCTGACGAGCTCCGGATCGGCCGAGGTCGTGCTCCGCGGGCAGTCATTCCGCGGGGAGAAGACCGCGAGCAGGTCGACCGCGTGCACCGCACCGGACTCGGCGCCGTTCAAGTCCGCGCGCGTTGCAGATATCAGCACCGTGCTGCCGCTGACGAGAACGTTTGCCCCGAAGTTGTCCCTCGTCAGAGTATCTCTGGGGACAATTTCGGCGACCTCCGGCCACGACCCGTTGCTTGCCCGCTGGTACACGTGGGCGAAGCCGTTTTCCGTTCCTTGGTACTCTACGGTGATACTCTTGCTCCGTACATCGCCCACGACGACGATGCTGCCAGACACCGAGATCGCCCAGCCAAAGAAGCTCCTAACTTCCTGCGCCCAGGGATTCGGAGACCTGTGCCGGGCGGCCCGGGACCATGACCTGTCGGCCTGCCGCTCGAAGATGTAGATGAAGTGTCCTGACGTGAAGGACCCTTCGCTGTGGACGACGGCCGTGTGGCCGCTGACCGCCACGTTTGCGCCCTTGTAGTTTGACCGGTCGGTCTCCGGAACCAGCCGTGCCGTCTGCGACCAGGAGTCGTCTGTCCCGTGCTCGAATACGTATGCTGCTACTCCGAAGCTGTTGGCTCCGACGATGATGATGCCGCCGCTGATTGCCACGGTCCGCCCGAACTGCTCCGCGCCGGCATTGTCCGGCGCAAGCTTGGCAGCCATCTCCCAGGAGCCTTGCGCCCGTTCGTACACGTACGCTGCCCCGGCGTTGGTCTGGTGATTCGGGGCGCCGACAACAGCCGCACGCCCGCTCATCTCGAGCGAAAACCCGAATCTGTCGCCTGCCGCCCCGTCTTCGGCCAGAAGCTTGTCGGTTTGCGCCCACGACCCGTCAGGCTGCTCCTGGAACACGTAGACGCAGCCGGCTTGTTGCCCGTTGTCGCTGTCGATGTAGTCCCCGAAGAACGCGACGTCGCCGCTGAGGCCAGTCCTTAATGCACCGACAAATCGCCGATCGTCCGTGGCGTTCACGGCAATCTTGGCCGTCTGAGTCCACGACCTGTCGCTGCCGCGCTTGTAAACGTATGCGGCCCCTTTTGCCGCGCCGGCAATCAGCGTGCCGCCGCTCATCGCGAGCCCGCCACCGAAATACTGGAGAGCGGAAGGCACGTCCGTGGCGTACTCCGCACGCACTGCGTCGCCCGGAGTCAGCACCGTCGCATTTTGGTACCTCCGCGTGCGCGGAGGCGGCGGCGAGGTGGGCGGGGGCGGCGAGGTGGGCGGTTTCGGTCCGGACCGGTCGCAGACATCGCCCACGCCGTCACCGTCGAAATCCTCCTGCCCGGGGTTCGCGTCCACGACGCAGTTGTCCAGCCAGTTCACCACGCCGTCCTCGTCGAGGTCCTCGCAGGCGCTGACGAGCTCCGGATCGGCCGCGGCGGACGACGTCGTCGCGCGCGGGCAATCGTCGCTGGGCGTGAGGAACGACCGAATGTAGTCCAGGGACACCGCGCCGCGCGTGCTCTGCGCATCGGGCGCGCCGGTCAAGATGATGCTGCCGCTCACCGCCACCGACGCTCCGTAGCGGCCCCGCGACTCGCCGCTCCTCGGTGCCAGCCTGCGCACCCACCTCCAGCTCCCGTTCGCGCGGCGCTCGTAGACGTAGACGCGTCCATCGCTCGCCATCGCCTCGGCGCCGACGACGGCGATGCTCCCGCTGACGTCGACCGATATCCCGTAGTTCGCGTTCGCCGTGAAGTCCAGGGTCCGTATCTCGTCGGTCTGCGGCCACGAACCGTCAGACTGCAGTTCGAACACGTAGGCCGACCCGGTCGGCACTGCCCGCCTCTCGCCGCCGACTTCCTCGAAGGTTGTCCCGCTGGCGGCCCCAGGCGCGCCGACCACAACGGTCGACCCGCTCACGGCCACGCTGTACCCGAACTTGTGGTTGGCGCCGCCATCCCGAACTGCGAGCTTCGTACGAAACACCGAGGTTGTTGTCAGCTCGAACACGTACGCTGACCCCGAGCTGTCGCCCTCGTCGTCGTCCTGGGGCGCCCCGACCGCGATCGTCCTCCCGCTCACCGCGACCGCGAACCCGAAGCGGTCGCCGTCCCCAGCGCCGCTGCCCGCCGTCAGCTTCACGTCGAACGACCACGCCCCGTCGCTGCCGCGGACGAACACGTACGCCGCTCCGAAGTCGCGTCCAGGACCTCCAGCGCGAGGCGCGCCGACGACAATGACGTCGCCGCTCACCGCCACGGCGAAACCGAACTCGTCGTTGACGGCACCGTCGGGTGCGGTCAGCTTGGTCGCCAGCGGGAACGACAGCAGTCCGCTGCGCTCGTACACGTACACCGCGCCCCTGACGTTGTTGTCGTGCGGCGCGCCGACCGCGATGGTGTCGCCGCTGATCGCGACCGCCTTGCCAAAGAGATTCGTGATTTCCCCTTCCTCCAGGTCCCTGGGCTCAAGTCTAGGGCCCGCGAACCAGACGCCGTCGGTTTGCTGGAAGAAAACGTACGCTGCGCCATCCTCGCCCACGACGGCGCCGTCTCGGCCCGAGACCACGGCGATTGCGCCGCTGATCGCCACAGCGCTACCGAATCTATCGCCGCTGCCCACATCAAACGAGTCGAGCGTGTTCGACTGCAGGAGCGCCCTGCCAGGCAGTCCGACCTCGCCGCTGCCAACATCAAAGGAGGCGAGCGTGTTCGACTGCAGGAGCGCCCTTCCAGGCAGTCCGACCTCGCCCGCGTGCGCACCATGCATGATCATCGCAAGGAGCGCGACAACCGCCGCGACGGCCGCACGAATCCAGAGCGACGGCCGAAAGTAGGGGGCTTGGCCGCACGCACGCGGTGCCCCGATGCCGCGCCTGCTCATCATGCCGACGCCAGTTCGGACCGCGCCTGCGATGTCATGGGAGGGAGTGTCGTAGGAGGCCGGTTGTACGGGGAGCGCGGGTCTCTGCGGCGGCTGCGGCCACCTCGCGGCGTGTATGTGGCCATAGATAGGGGAAACGCGATTGCGAAGCAATGAAATCGTTTCCGGTGATTTTCGGCGCAAATATGGGGCCTGCGAGCATGCGATATATCCTTGACGCGACAGAAGCTCGCGAAATAGCCCGATTCCGCGTCACGGCGCCCACGCAATCCAGAGTGGCGCGCCCTCTGCTGCGTCCGCACCTGGCGCGCGCGAGCCTCGCAACACGATCCTCGGCCCCGCACGAGATTGTGCGGCCACAATACATGGGCCAGGTGCGTTGAAGCCCTGCTAAAGCCGCTCAGACTCTTCCCGCCGGACAATCGGGAGGAACGCCCCCGAGCGGAGCACGCAGCCCGCACTGGCACAGCCGGTCCGCGCAGGGGCGCCTCGAGGCCCGCTGATGCGTCGTTTCCGGCCCTGGGTGGGCCGCGGGCCGCTCTGACGATGCTTGCGGCCCCCGCCGGGCACGTGCGGGGGCCACACCTGCAACGGCTTGCAATGCGCGGCGCAGGAGCAGGACGCCCGAGCGAGGGCGCGGCACGGCAGGGCATGTGTGCCGCGCTCGGTCCGCTGTGCGACGCTGCGGAGGGGCGGATTTGCCACGGCGCTGACGCGGGGGGAGTGTGTCAGGATTGCAGGGGGTGTTTTTGTGGAACCGGAACGCAGCCGGGGAGCGGCTGTCGAACGCAGTGGTGGATTCGTTCACGGCGACGGCGCGGCGGGGACCGACGGGGGAGTATTCGGGTAGAACGATCCGTGCGGACGTGATTTGCTCTTGAGTGGGTTGGGTGTTGTTTCGGGTCGGACACGGCGGTGTGATGCGCAGAGGATGCGCGCCCGCGCTGCTGCTATCCGTGGCGCCGCGGGCGGCCCGCGGGCCGCGCGGGGGGGGGTCGTCATTCGGGTCAGGCCCCGGTAGAACACAAGGGCACTTGCGCAGTGTCAGTGGCGTCGTGCGCGGCGCCGTCCGCGCAGTTTCCTCGCGACGTCTGTTGCGCACGTACGTAGCATAGCTGTCGCGCGCGCGTGGTCGATAACGTTCGGTGTGGCGGGTGTAGCGGGGCATTCGAGGCAACTTCAGAGGACGCTGAGGGGTTCGAGGCGCAATGCCGGTGCCGAGCACCAGCGATCCGTATCTCCAGTCGACGCTGGGGATCGACCCCGACGACCCGCGTTTCGTGAAGATGTCGAACTACGTTCAGAGGCACCGGCTGTTCCAGAAATTCGAGGCGAGTGCTGCGCCTGGCGCACACACAACCGTGCGCGCACGCTCACGGGCAACCACGGCCGCGCCTGGCCTGCTCGATCGCCGCGACGGGCACGACATGAGCATTTCTTGTTCCTGCGCCACTGGCCATGCGACATTCATCGCGGTGTGGCGCGCAACGACACGGGCATGGTGCCGCAGGCAGCAAAACCGCCTTGGCCCGCGTCCCCACCCGCACCGCGCAGGCGTTCACGGGCCTCATCGTGCTGCGGACCCCAGAGAACCCCTGGACGACGCTCTACGAGACCTACAAAAAGGTCGTCAAGGCGCACTGGTCAGAGGCGCGTGCCCAGCTCCCACGGCCCCACACGACCGCCAACGCGCACCTCCCCCGCCCACCCGCGCGTACCGCCCACCCTCTCCACCCCAGTCCGCGCCAGCCGGCGCAAACCGCCCCCACGCCGCGCAGCGAGCCCGCGACGCCCCCACGCTGCCCCCACATGCCGCGCGCGATTCCCCCGCAGACCCCGCACGCGCGGCCCCGCGCTCCCTCCCGCGACGCAGCGACGCTCGCGTTCCACGCGCTCGCGCCCCCCCGCCGCGAACCCCGCCCCCACAGTCTCGAAACGCGCAGGGCGAGACCTTGATCGATGTCTTAGTGCGCGTTTCCGGCGAGGATATGCCGCAGCGGGAGCAGCCGCTGGAGACGGAGTTCCGTCTGCGAGAGGACGAGTACGTGGACTACCTGGAGCGCAACCAGGTCAAGCAGACGCTCTCGGACGCGCTCGCCTGCATTCTCGGTGCGATGCCCGGCCTCGCCTGGCGCTCGTCGCGCGCCGCGGCCCCGCCTCGCGCGCGCGCTCGCAAGGCGGGGCTAGAACTGTGCACGGGCCGGCGCGGCGCGGGTGTTTCGTGCCATCGAGTCACGAACAAATAGGATTTTGTGTCTGGTGGTTGATCAAAGAGCTTGGAGTGGTTGCTCGTGAGTGCAGGGCCGGACTGGGACATGCCGGACGACAGCGACAACGCGCTGCTGCAGATGATGCGCAACTGGGCCACGACGCGCGAGGGCTACCAGGGCGACGATGAATACTACGAGGGCGCGGGTGGGCAGTCATGAATTCCCAACTCAAGTTCCGCGCCGGAACCTCGTCTCCCTCGCGGCCTCGCTCACGCCGCCGCCGCGGCCCCGCACCGATGTAACCCGGAATCCCTCCTCCCGCGCACCGTGACGTGCGCTCGCGACCCGCGCGGCGACAACAACGCTGCTTCGAGCCCGCACGCGTCGCGCGTGCCCAAACGAAGACCGCCAGTCCCAAGGATCGCTCACAAGTCCTGCTGGCTCCAGCCCGCGAGCCCGTCAGGCTCGGCGGGGAACCCGTCCGCGTCCGTCACCAGTGCCTGGTCCAGCGACAGCTTCGCGAGCTCCTCCTCCGCCGTCTCCCTCTCTGCGCAGCACGAAAGCACGCGAACGCGTGAGCCGCGACCCCGACCGCGAGCACAGCGCTCCGCGGCGGACAACGCACCCCCGCCGAGCCGCAGCAACACCTCAGCGCACCGCAGCGCACCTACGCCCGGCAAGGGGACGTCCTCGATGACCTTCTTCGAGATGTTCGACGCCATGCGCTTGAGCGACGTCGCGCGCATCCGCCCGAACAGCTCCCTCCCCTCCGGCCCTGCTTGCTCCAACTCGAGCTCCAACGCGGACTTCTTCTTGCTGTCGCCGCCCGCGGCCAGCATCCCCGTCTTCGAGGCCGCCGGCGCGGGCGCGGGCGCGGGCGTGGGCGTGGCCGGCGTCGCGGGCTCCGAGCCGCTCTCGGCCTCGTCGTGGAGGTCGCGGAGGGCCTTTTGCGGCAGCGTAGGCTGGGCGTAGATTGTACGCACGTCCTTGCGGCGGCTGCGGTTGAGCTCGTCCGCGCGCTCGAGGAGCATCTTGAGGCCCTGGTTCTTCGTGACCTCCGACGGGATGCGGCCTGGAGGCGTGCGGGGGGCGTTTGGCGTGCGTGGGCGGTGCGAGGGTGTGCAGAGGGGCCGCCTGCTGCTCCCGCGGCCGGCGCGGCGTCGCGTGGTAAAATACCACGCAGCGATCGCGCCGCGGACGCGCGTGCGTCCCGGCGCGGCACAACCCCCTCGCGCCCTCGCGGCGCAACCCCATGCGGTGCAGCTGTTCGCGGGGGCGCACCGTGGGCGTTGGCGAGGTTCGGGCGGCTCCCGGCCGCGATCAGCATCTGCGCGCAGTCGATCCGGTTGCCCATGCACGCCAGGTGCAACGGGGTGTTGCCCTCGTCATTGACGGAAGAAGGGTTTGCCCCGCGGTTCAGCAGCAGCTGCAGCACCTCCGTGCGCCCGTTGAACGCCGCCCTGCACGCGCCACGGCCGACCAGCGCCGTCAGCAACCCCCAGCCGCGCGGTGCGCAGCAACAGCGGCACGCAGGCGCACCTGTGCGTCGCGGTCCAGCCCTTTTTGTTCGGGGCGTCGATCGAGCACCCGAGCTTGAGCAGCAGGGCGCACGTGTCGACGTGGCGCTGCACTTTCTCCGGCCCGTGCGTTCCGCCGTCCATGGTAGCGGCGTAGTGGAGCGGGGTGTCGCCGTTGCGGTCCGCGCAGGACGGCGACGCGCCCTGCCCCGCGATCATCTTGACGCACTCTGCGGCGCGGGGCCGGAGCGGGGCCGGGAGCGTCGCGTGCGGCGCCGGAATCCAGAAGCGCGCGTGCGAGGTGGTGGTTGCAGGCCCGCAGCGCGGCAGCGCGTCTTGGGGCGCGTTCCGCGCCCTAGACCGCGCCGACTGAGCGGGTATCGTAAAGAACGAGAGGGGCGTGTGGCTCGGATGGGCGGAAACGCGCCGTAGAGCCGCAGCGGGAGCCGCATGCAGGTGGGCGGGCAGCAGGGCGGGCTGGCGGTGCCGAGGGTGTGGGGATGGTGGGCCGGAAGGCAGCGCACCTGTGTTGCCCTTGGAGGCCGCGGAGTGGATCGGGGCGAGACCGTAGCTGTCGCGCGCCTCGACAGGAGCCCCCCGGTCCAGGAGGAAGCGCACCACCTCCGTCTGCGGGGGAGTGAAACGCAAAAGCGCACAGTTCTGAATACTTTGTAGCAGAAGATCGCGAGGGGGAGCGTTGAAACGGGATTCCAGCCGCGGAATCCGTCGTGCGCGGCGATTGAGGGCCATGCAGGCCCACTAGGGGCTCCGCGCCGCGCAGTTGCGCGTCCGCTGCGCGTGGGAGGCCGCACCTGGTCGGCTTCGGCTGCGAAGTGCAGCGGCGTGGCGCCCATGAGGCCGTCGCGCTCGTCCAGCACGTGCTCAGCGACCCTTCCCACCGCACGCACTTTCTCCATCATTTCGAGGATCTTGTCGATCTGTCCGTTCTTGGCATACTGGTGGACGTTCTGCCGGTTCTCAGACGGCGGCGTTTTCTTGTACATGGCGCCAATCTGCCGCGCTTCCACCCCGCACAGACCCAAAGTTGCTTCCTGCTGAGAGCGATGCCACGGCAAGGCCGCACACGCTGCCTCCGTGCTGTGCACCGAAGCGCCTCACCAAGCACGCTGCCTGCTCCTCAGCGCGCGGCACAAAGCAGCGCGCCAACGGCCACGGCGCACCCGCGGATGGGTGCTGCTCCACACCTCGTTTCCGCGCCTGTGTGCTGCCTGCGCCGCGTCAGAGCCCGAGAATGCAGATCCCGGCAGCTTGCGCCAAATGTGACCCCGTCCCGTCCCGCGCAACGCCCAAATGCCGCCCACGACCCCTCCCCGCTCCCACAGCCCCTCAACTTCTACCGTCGGTCCGACACGCATCGCAACCGCGCCGCCCACGCCGCGGCTTCGCTCCCTCGCCGCACGCCCTCGCCCGGCACGCGCGCCCGACCGACCGGACGCGGGCCGCGCCGGCCCTCCGGCGTCCGGCGCGTCTTCGCACACTTCGAGGATGCCGTACACGCGCCGCAACTCCAGCGCTCACGCAACCACGCACGCAGCAATGATGTCAGCGGCAGCGTAGCCTTCCGGGCCCTGCGCCAAGCAACGC